>CM065589.1:117792648-118387251 GCA_033119425.1 Bufotes viridis | reverse complement strand
TCGAGAGGAATGTTGCCACCTGCCGAGCAGCAAACAGAGGATGTGCCACCGACACCACCACCACCGCCACCGTCACCTTGCGTCTCCACTATTTCACACAGCAGCGTTCAGCTCTCCATCTCTCAAACCTTTGAGAGGAAGAACAAATTCCCACCTAGTCACCCTCGAGCCCTTGGCCTGAATGCCAGCATTTCTAAACTACTGGCCTTTGAAATGCTGTCATTCCGGCTGGTGGACACAGACAGCTTCAAACAGCTGATGGCCATGGCTGTCCCCCAGTATGTGGTTCCCAGCCGCCACTACTTCTCCAAGACAGCCGTGCCTTCCCTGCACATGCAAGTGTCTGATAAAATCAAGTGTGCACTGCGCAACGCCATTTGTGCCAAGGTCCACCTAACCACAGATACGTGGACCAGTAAGCACGGCCAAGGACGCTATATCTCACTAACTGCACACTGGGTGAATGTAGTGGCGGCTGGACCCCAGGCGGAGAGTTCCTTGGCGCACGTCCTTCCGCCACCTAGTATCGCAGGGCATCATTCTCTGCCTCCTGTAGCCTCCTCCTCCTACTCGGCTTCCTCCTGCACTGCTTCCACCAGCTCCTCCTGTCAGCCACACACCTTCACCACCAACTTCAGCACAGCCCGGGGTAAACGTCAGCAGGCCATTCTGAAACTCTTATGTTTGGGGGACAGGCCCCACACCGCGCAGGAGTTGTGGTGGGGTATTGAACAACAGACGGACGAGTGGTTGCTGCCGGTGGGCCTCAAGCCAGGCCTGGTGGTATGCGATAATGGGCGAAATCTCGTGGCAGCTCTGGGACTAGCCGGTTTGACGCACATCCCTTGCCTGGCGCATGTGCTGAATTTGGTGGTGCAGAGGTTCATTCACCACTACCCCAACATGTCAGAGCTGCTGCATAAAGTGCGGGCCGTCTGTGCGCGCTTCCGGCGTTCACATCCTGCCGCTGCTCGCCTGTCTGCGCTACAGCGGAACTTCGGCCTTCCCGCTCACCGCCTCATATGCGACGTGCCCATCCGGTGGAACTCCACCTTGCACATGCTGGAGAGACTGTGCGAGCAGCAGCAGGCCATAGTGGAGTTTCAGCTGCAGCACGCTCGCGTCAGTCGTACTGCGGAACGGCACCACTTCACCACCAATGATTGGGCCTCCATGCGAGACCTGTGTGCCCTGCTGCACTGCTTTGAGTACTCCACCAAAATGGCCAGTGGCGATGACACTGTTATCAGCGTTACAATACCAATTCTATGTCTCCTAAAGAAAACGCTTAGGGCAATGATGGAAGAGGAGGTGGCCCAGGTGGAGGAGGAGGAGGAGGAGGAGTGCTCGTTTCTAAGACTTTCAGGCCAGTCTGTTAGAAGTAGCTCAGAGGGAGGTTTTTTGAAGCAGCAGAGGGCAGGTTCACAAGTCGCCAGCCAAGGCACTCTAATGGAGGACGAGGAGGATGAGGAGGAGGTGGAGGAGGACGAGGATGAAGCAGGTTCACAGCAGGGTGGCAGCCCACACAGCTCAGGCCCATCACTAGTGCGTGGCTGGGGGGATACGGTGGACGATGACGATACGCCTCCCACAGAGGACAGCTTGTCCTTACCTCTGGGGAGCCTGGCACACATGAGCGATTACATGCTGCAGTGCCTGCGCAACGACAGCAGAGTTGCCCATATTTTAACGTGTGCTGACTACTGGGTGGCCACCCTGCTGGATCCCCGGTACAAAGACAATGTGCCCACTTTACTTCCTGCACTGGAGCGTGATAGGTAGATGCGCGAGTACAAGCGCACGCTGGTAGACGCGCTCTTGAGAGCATTCCCAACTGTCACAGGGGAACAGGTGGAAGGCCAAGGCCAAGGCAGAGGAGGAGCTAGAGGTCGCCCACGCAGCAGTATCACGGCCAGCTCCTCTGAGGGCAGGGTTAGCATGGCAGAAATGTGGACAAGCTTTGTCTCCACGCCACAGCTAACTGCCCCACCACCTGATACGGAACGTGTTAGCAGGAGGCAGCATTTCACTAACATGGTTGAACAGTATGTCTGCACACCCCTCCACGTACTGACGGACGGTTCGGCCCCATTCAACTTCTGGGTTTCAAAATCGTCCACGTGGCCAGAGTTAGCATGTTATGCCTTGGAGGTGCTTTCCTGCCCGGCGGCCAGAGTTTTATCAGAGCAGCGTATTCAGCACGGCGGGGCGTCATTACTGACAAGCGCAGCCGCCTGTCCACAGCCAATGTGGACAAGCTGACGTTCATAAAAATGAACCAGGCATGGATCCCACGGGACCTGTCCCTCCCTTGTGCAGAGTAGTCCTTAATAACTGCCTAACACATGTCTTGTTGTACTACAGGCTACTTCTTTATTTAATACAAATTTTATGTAACCCACAGTTGAATGAAACTCTCCTCTGTCTGGGCGCCGGGGCCTAACTAGATGAAAGTGGCCTGTTAAACTATCGGGTGACATGAAGCCATAACCTCTGCCATGCTACCTCTGTCCTCTGTCTGGGTGCTGAGGCCTAAGTCAAATAAAGCGGTCTTCTGCTGTGCTGGGGGATATGAAGCTAATCTCTGACCTCTCTCCTCTGTCTGGGTCCAAAGGCCTAAGTCACTGAAAGAGGCCTTCTCCTGTGGTGTGTGATATGATGCCTGAATATGTGCTGTGTGGCCTCTCTCCTCTGTCTGGATGAAGGGGTCAAAGTAACTAAATGGTGGCCTACTCCTGTGGTGGTTTATATGATGCCTGAATATGTGCTGTGTGGCCTCTCTCCTCTGTCTGGGTGAAGGGGTCAAAGTAACTAAATGGTGGCCTACTCCTGTGGTGGTTGATATGATGCCTGAATATGTGCTGTGGGGCCTCTCTCCTCTGTTTGGGTGAAGGGGTCAAAGTAACTTTATGGTGGCTTCTCCTGTGGTGGTTGATATTATGCCTGATTCTCTGCTGTGGAACCTCTCTCCTCTTCCTGGGTGCAGGGGTCAAAGTATCTAAAATTGTCCTTCTCTTGCGGTGGTTGATATGATGCCTGAATATGTGCTGTGTGGCCTCTCTCCTCTGTCTGGGTGAAGGGGTCAAAGTAACTAAATGGTGGCCTACTCCTGTGGTGGTTGATATGATGCCTGAATATGTGCTGTGGGGCCTCTCTCCTCTGTCTGGGTGAAGGGGTCAAAGTAACTAAATGGTGGCCTACTCCTGTGGTGGTTGATATGATGCCTGAATATGTGCTGTGTGGCCTCTCTCCTCTGTCTGGGTGAAGGGGTCAAAGTAACTAAATGGTGGCCTACTCCTGTGGTGGTTGATATGATGCCTGAATATGTGCTGTGGGGTCTCTCTCCTCTGTCTGGGTGAAGGGGTCAAAGTAACTAAATGGTGGCCTACTCCTGTGGTGGTTGATATGATGCCTGAATATGTGCTCTGGAACCTCTCTCCTCTTCCTGGGTGCAGGGGTCAAAGTAACTTTATGGTGGCTTCTCCTGTGGTGGTTGATATTATGCCTGATTCTCTGCTGTGCAACCTCTCTCCTCTTCCTGGGTGCAGGGGTCAAAGTATCTAAAATTGTCCTTCTCTTGCGGTGGTTGATATGATGCCTGAATATGTGCTGTGTGGCCTCTCTCCTCTGTCTGGGTGAAGGGGTCAAAGTAACTAAATGGTGGCATACTCCTGTGGTGGTTGATATGATGCCTGAATATGTGCTGTGTGGCCTCTCTCCTCTGTCTGGGTGAAGGGGTCAAAGTAACTAAATGGTGGCTTCTCCTGTGGTGGTTGATATTATGCCTGATTCTCTGCTGTGGAACCTCTCTCCTCTTCCTGGGTGCAGGGGTCAAAGTATCTAAAAGTGTCCTTCTCTTGCGGTGGTTGATATGATGCCTGAATATGTGCTGTGTGGCCTCTCTCCTCTGTCTGGGTGAAGGGGTCAAAGTAACTAAATGGTGGCTTCTCCTGTGGTGGTTGATATTATGCCTGATTCTCTGCTGTGGAACCTCTCTCCTCTTCCTGGGTGCAGGGTCAAAGTATCTAAAAGTGTCCTTCTCTTGCGGTGGTTGATATGATGCCTGAATATGTGCTGTGTGGCCTCTCTCTTCTGTCTGGGTGAAGGGGTCAAAGTAACTAAATGGTGGCCTACTCCTGTGGTGGTTGATATGATGCCTGATTCTCTGCTGTGGGACCTCTCTCCTTTGTCTGGGTGCTGGGGTCGAAATAATAGTAAGTGACCTTCTCCATTGGTGGGTGACTTGAAGCCTGATTCTGTGCTATGGGACCTCACTCCAATTAATATTGTTTAATTTTTATTTATTTTATGTTAACTCATCATTTCCCTATCTACATTTGTTTGCAGGGATTTACCTACATTTTGCTGCCTTTTGCAGCCCTCTAGCCCTTTCGGGTGTGTTTTACAGCCTTACCAAAAACCTTACCAGATCTAGCACATAAACCAGTTGAACTTGAAACCCTTGAAAGATTACAGTAATGAAAAATAATTATTAATATGGGCAACACTATCTGTACCCTTTGTTTCCAATCAAACAAAATGCAATAAATTTGATTTAACATTATAGTTTTATAAAATAATCTTTAACAAAATAGAACTATTTTTAACATAAATATATAAATAACCAAAAAAATTAGGGTAATTTTTAATTTTCTCTGCTCCTCCAGCAGATCATCGATGTCCTTAAGATGAGCCTCCTCCATGGCTCGCATTTGGTGGGAGAACTGCATCTTGAGCTGCCTCATCTTCCTGGTTTGCTGCTCCCTGAACTGCTGCATTCGCAGCTGGTGCTTCCTTCCCATTGTTTTTATTTTTTTAACATGATGTTGTCAGCTGTAAAATAAATGAAATAAAATTTGAAATGTACATTAAAATACAATCATTAATTGTTATATAAAGCTGAGATGATATTTTTTCTTGAAAATCACTGGTTAGACCACACATGGAGTACTGTGTACAGTTCTGGGCTCCTGTGAACAAGACAGACATAGCAGAGCTGGAGAGGGTTCAGAGGAGGGCAACTAAAGTAATAACTGGAATGAGGGATCTACAGTACCGTGAAAGGTTATCAAAATTAGGGTTATTCACTTTAGAAAAAAGACGACTGAGGGAGATCTAATAACTATGTATAAATATATCAGGGGTCAGTACAGAGATCTCTCCCATCATCTATTTATCCCCAGGACTGTGACTGTGACAAGGGGACATCCTCTGCGTCTGGAGGAAAGAAGGTTTGTACACAAACATAGAAAGGGATTCTTCACTGTAAGAGCAGTGAGACTATGGAACTCTCTGCCTGAGGAGGTGGTGATGGTGAGTACAATAAAGGAATTCAAGAGGGGACTGGATTTATTTCTGGAGTGTAATAATATTACAGGCTATAGCTACTAGAGAGGGGTCGTTGATCCAGGGAGTTATTCTGATTGCCTGATTGGAGTCGGGAAGGAATTTTTTCCCCTTATGTGAGGAAAATTGGCTTCTGCCTCACAGGGGTTTTTGCCTTCCTCTGGATCAACTTGTAGGAAACAGGCCGAACTGGATGGACAAATGTCTTTTTCGGTCTTATATACTATGTTACTATGTTACTATGTAAATCTGTTATATATTGGTTTAGGTAGGATTAATAATAGTTCCTTTTAGTTTTGGGTTATTGACTTAGTAGTTACGTTAATGGTTTTGATGTTGATCAATTACTTTTTAGTGTTTATTTTTTATATTACTGTTATGTGTTGTACTTTATTTGTTGCCTGTTTTATTATATTTTCTTCATTTAAAAAAATAATATAGTTTGTTAAAATATATTCTTAGATAAATTTATATATTGCATGCTTGTTATATCGTACTTCCAAAAATGGATGTGGCAGTTAGATACGTTATGGAAATCAGTACTCCCACCCGTAACATTAGCTTTCTGGGACACTGAATAAATAAAAATATCCACATCATCCATTTACCTTCTTGTCGGGGGTAGTGACCATCTCCTCTTCTGCCTCCTCAGAGTCATCACCCTCCTCCACTGCAGCAGGTGGGCTATGGGCCCGATAGCCTGATGGCCCTGCCTCTTCCTGCTCCTCCTCGTCCGAGTGGTCTGTCTCCTCCTCCACCTCCACCGCCTTCTTCTTTTTAGAGAGCTTGGCTCTCACTTTGGGAAGCGGAGCATCTGTAATGATGATGACCAAATTTTTAAAAATGCCAAGATAAACAAGTAAAGCCAAATTACAGTTAAAGGTACACAAATTAATCTATGGTAGTGTCTGGATGGCATAATAATTAACTACACCTATCTTTCTTCTCCTTTTGGCTTAGATCAAGTGTAGTATCATCAGTGTATGCCTTGACCTGCCGGACCAGGACCCTGTGGGTACCCCCTGCACTCTGCCTTTGAGCATCGTTGATTAAGTTCAGCTTCAACTCACTGCTGCTATTGGGTGTTGGGCCACTCCCCAGGGAACAAGAGTGATTCGAGTCTATGACTTCATTTGGGCATGTGGCCTAATTGTCCTGATCGATGCTTGTTGTCTACACTCGTCCAGACGTGCGAGGAGTTTGGACAAGCTTCAGGGGCCAAAGTCAACTGTGTAAAGTCAAAAAACATATGTGGCCCAGAAAGAGGTCTCATATTGCCACCTTTAGCACCCTTTCCCATCAGTTCAACACCACTGTACTAAGTGATTTATTGTAAAGGGTTAAAAAATACTTATTTATCTCACCAACATATTGTTATCTATCTGCTCAGTTATGCAAATAAGTATTGTACCTGGAAAAGATTTATCTCGGATCTTAGTGATCAGATCCATCCTGTGGCGCTTCAGATCTGACCACTTTTTAGAATTGCATCCTTCCGATGAGTGCACCCATGCTTCTGCCACAGATGGAAAGCAATTCTCCGCACTATGGCATGCTTTTCGCCCCTTGACCTTCTGCGGTCGTACCCTTCTCCAACATTTCCTGCAAGATAACAATTAAATCATGTAATCCCACAGTTCTAAAATACAATTATTAGTTATCATAGTCATAAGAACCATCAAAAATAACATTTAATATCAAAACAGTCAAAGAGTAGAACATCGCCATCCCTTTAAAAGTGACTTGAACATTGCCGCCCCTTTAAAAGTGACTTGAACACTGCAGCCCCTTTAAAAGTGACTTGAACATCGCCATCCCTTTAAAACTGACTTGAACATCGCCAATTCTCCATCCCTTTAAAAGTGACTTGAACATTGCCGCCCCTTTAAAAGTGACTTGAACACTGCAGCCCCTTTAAAAGTGACTTGAACATCGCCATCCCTTTAAAAATGACTTGAACATCGCCATCCCTTTAAAAGTGACTTGAACATCGTCATCCCTTTAAAAGTGACTTGAACATTGCCACCCCTTTAACAGTGTCTTTCACTAATCACTCATGTAGTTGTGCAGTCTGCTAAAGCCTGTGATGAGTTTATGTCACCAAGCAGTAGGACATGTGACAGTGTAAGGCAGTTATGAGATCAGTGAAGGCCTGCAGGCTTCTTGGCTAATAAAAATCATTAATAATTAAGTTTAAATCACATTACTGAATTACACACTAACTAAGTTCAATTACTTACAGTTATTAAGAAATCCAGCTCTTCTTTAGAGAAATTACTTTTCTCCATAATCGCTGGGACAGTCACCAATCTCCACTCTCGTCTCTCTCGATCCGATCCGAGGTAACGCACACACGTACAGACGCACGTACACGATTCTTGAATAGTTGTATTATCGCGATAATAAAACTAACAGTGTAAAGTTGACTGTATTGCTCTAAGTTATATTCGCGTACGAATGTACAGTAACTTCTATTACAGCACACCATACTAAAACTGACTAAGTGACAGCTTTAAGTTCTATTCGAACGCGATTATGCGATTCTTATATATTTGCTTAATCGCATTGCGATTTCAACTTAGCATTGCTAAATAATTCCATCCATATCGTTAACTTACTGAGTCAGTAAGTTAACGAATATGATATGGATGGAATTATTTAGCAATGCTAAGTTGAAATCGTCAATGCGATAAGCAAATATAAGAATCGCATTGCGATTTCAACTTAATTCTCAGATCCGACAGTACATTCTACTGGAGGAGGCGTTCCCATGGTGATCGTTAGCTCAAAGTTGTAATCGCAATGCGTTTATTACGGTATATTATCCCTCTGGGTGTCTTTTACAGGTTAATTTTTATTTATTTTATTTTATTTTAATTCATTTCCCTATCTACATTTGTTTGCAGGGGATTTACCTACATTTTGCTGCCTTTTGCAGCCCTCTAGCCCTTTCCGGGAGTCTTTTACAGGCTTTTTAGTGCCCAAAAGTTCGGGTCCCCATTGACTTCTATGGGGTTCGGGTTCGGGATGAAGTTCGGGTTGAGTTCGGATCACGAACCCGGACATTCAGGTGTTCGCTCATCTCTACTCGTGGGGAGTGTGCTGTAACCGTCACTACTTCTAACAGAAGATACATTTTACTGAATTACAGTGGCTATACTGTATTTTTAATGATATGAAGTCACAAAAGTGTTTAGATCTCTGTGATGATTTGAGAGATGTAGAACATTTTTTGTGGTACAACCCTTTTAAAAAAAATCAGTGACCAGACACCTTTAATAAAGTGCATCTATAAGATGTCAATGGAATTTGGCCTTGACAGGAGGCCAATAAAAAATTATTAAGATGCTTCTCAATTTGACTGACTGATACCTTTTGGCCAGTCAGGCCAGGACACAAACATACATCTGATGAAACCCAACAAAATGAGCATCTTATGAAAACTATTCTAGAGTGATAGTCACTTCAAAGGATTCCCAGGAAATGACATTACAAAATAATTATCTGCTTGGTACCAAGTGATGACAGTGATCTGATTCATCAGAAAAACAGCACATGCATAGTTTTCTTTGGTTCCACTCAATAAATAAAATAAAAAAACATTTAGACATTTGTAACTGTACATAACAATTTGCCGGCTTGCCACTCCATTGCTTACTATACCATGATATATTATTGTGAATTACTTAATTATTACAAAGATTTGGTGCAGTAGAAATTGAATCTATGTTTGTTTTAAATCTCTGTAGTAGTAAAAGAGATAAAAGCATATGCTTAAAGCTGTAAGCCGATAACAGATTTTCCACATTAGCTGGTTTGATATCTAAGGCAGAATAATGAATACTCAGTACAGTACTTAAGCTGCAACATTCTAAACGCTTTATTATTTAGCAAATTCTTACATTTTTGACTGCTTTCCAGAACCCATTATGACAAAAGTAGTGAATTCTTATTAGCTGAAAAATCAATTACATGTCTAGTTCTAGCAATACTTATGGTATAATTTTAAGAAATTCAGAAATACACTAATTTGGACAATGAAAGCAATACATCACTGTCATTGTAGATACAGTAATGAAATAGGCATTTAGGATAGTCATTGACACATTCAGTGTCTAGCACACTGTGATAAAAACACTACCGTTATCTTTTGAAAGTCAGCCAATACCTGGCTTCCTTCCAGCTATGCTTACAGATTTTATTCACTCACAAGGCTAAAACGTACAAGTATAAATCACCTTAAGGAAAAATGTCCAGACTCTGCAGTCAGTAAAACAGCCATATTTATATGAGCTTACATAAATACATTATTTCATTACTTTAGAGCCACATAACATTTTGTACGTAACATTGCTTTTTAAAGGTAGTGGATTACACAGTGCATAGGAGGCCCCATAGTAAAGATAAAAATTATGACTCTTTCAACAGTGTGCAGTGTCTTGGAAGCTCTCTACAAGGGGTTTGTGTCACTGTATTTATGCTCTGTGCATTTTAAATATAGATGAGCGAATCGAAGCAGACAAAGTGGAATTTGATCCGAACTTCAGGAAAAATTCGATTTGTACCGAATCCAAATTTCCTAGCGATTCGTGGTAACGAATCACATTTTTTCCTTAACTGGATGCTGCACGTGTGAGGACATAGAACAAGGAACTCTGGGAAGGCCGGATCACCCATAATTCTATGCATGCAGCCATTCAGCAGCCAGCCCTGTGATGTCACAACCCTATAAATAGCCTCAGCCATCTTGGATTTAGCCATTTACCAATGTACTTAGTGCAGAAAGAGATGTCAGCAGGCACTAGGGACAATGTTAGAAAAAACTTCATTGTGATAAAAAAAAAATGATTTACAAGTGCAGGGAAAGATTATTCAAGGTGTAGGGAAAGGATAGCTTTTATGTAGTTAAGTAGGGGAGGGTAAAGCCTGGGTAATAGGAACAATCCTATTACACCTTGCTGCAATGAATGGGGATCCAAATTGTCATTAAACAGCTCTAAATTCCAGCAAACTGTTCTTGTTATTGGGGTGCAAGTGCTGTAAATATTTCTACATTATTTGCTCTCGTGAGGTGCAGTTATATGATCTAAAGTATTTTTTGCCTTGTATTAGTGGGGAAAAAAGGGCTTATTAGCCCTTGTCTTGTGAAGTGCTAAAATGACAGCCCTTTTTGGCGTATATTAGTGGCAAAATAAAAATATATTTGCTGTTTAGCGGTGCAGTTATATGTTCTAAAGCCCCTTTTGTCGTGTAATAGTGACAAAAGAAAAATATATTTGCCGTACAGCGGTGCAGTTATATGTTTGAAAGCTTTTTGTGGAGTGTATGTCACAAGTATAGGGGAGGGGAAAACACCAGAACACACACAGAAGTAAATAGACAGGAGTCTAGGCCTCAAAGCTAATGGAGAGGAATGGTGACCTCCTAGGAATCCCTAGACCTCTCCCTGACTCCTGCCAATATGAGTAGACCCTAAAGGTGGGAATACTCATACACTGGAACCTAAGCCCTGGAGACCCTGGAAAACCCTAGGAGTGATGGCAGGGAATGAGACTACTGGTTTCTTCCAAGATGAAGGAACCAGCATCTCACTGAGGCCTAGAAAGTAACTAACAAAAACAAACAACAAAATGCAAAACAAAATGCACTTAGCTTTAAGCAGAATGGAGGAGCAGGAGATCCAAAGGAACAACACACCAGCTCAAGCAACTCCAGCAGGAAATATCCACCACATGGTAAGCAGTGTGAGTCAGAACTAAATTGGGCCTCAGTAATGACTACAAGCTGCACCTGGCAAGAGGTGTGGTCCTTACCTAACAACAACACTGCAAAGAGAAAACAGAGAAACTATCAGATACCCTCACTTGACGACAGTCTCTCTGATTTTCTTACCGCTGTCATCGGAGAGACCATGACAGTGTATTAGTGGCAAAAAAAATAAAAAATTGCTGCCGTACAGCAGTGCAGTTATATGTTGTAAAGCCTTTTGTGGCATGTATTAGTGGCAAAAGAAAAATATATTTGCCGTTCAGCCATGCAGATATATGTTATAAAGCCCTTTTTTTCCGTTTAATAGTGACAAAAGAAAAATATATTTGCCATACAGCGGTGCAGTTATATGTTCGAAAGCTTTTTGTGGCATATAATAGTGACAAAATAAAAATATATTTGCCGTACAGCGGTGTAGTTATATGTTCTAAAGCCTTTTGTGGCGTGCATTAGTGGCAAAAAGAAAAATATATTTTCCGCTCAGCCGTGAAGTTCCATTGTATTACAACCATATACAGGGTGCATAAATAGGATATATACTTACATCCTATTAGCCATTCTGCATTAAATTGTGATTGTTATATTTATTTTTTGGGGGTGTATTAATAGGAAAAAGAAGACATCTTATTAGCTGGTCTGCAGTGAACCGACATTGTTATACTGCCATTGTTGTGGTGTATTAAGGAGAAAAATAAGTACGTGTTATTAGCCATTCTGCGGTAAATTTACATTTGATTGTAGATTGTAGATTTCCTTTTGCTGTATGGACTGAATTATGTCGATTAGCCATTCAGTGGGGAAATTCTTTTGTGAAACAGTCTTTTTTGGGAAAATTAATTGGTGATTATGGACTTCCTTTTGCTGAATGGACCGAATTAAGTCGATTAGCCATTCAGTGGGGAAATTTTTTGGTGAAACAGCCTTATCTGGGAAAATTGGTCAGTAGTAGTGATGATCGGGCACCAAAGTATTCGGGTGTTCGGCCCAAACACATTGCTATATTAGTGTGCTGGACCAAGCACCCGAGTATAATGGAAGTCAATGATAGACAACTAGGCACCCCCTGCTCTGCAGAGGGGAGGGTGCTTGGTCCATTGGAAAAGGTCAGAAAGTGACAGAAATACCACCGAAATGGATCAGGAACAGCATGGGGACCATGTCTGGATGCATCTTGGACTCCCAGGTAGCTGCTGGGGACCATGTTGTTCGAGTTGTACGCTGCTTTTACAGACTGACAAAAATACGCACAACCACCCCCCCCCCCCCAAAAAAAAAAAAAAAAAAGAAAAATATCAATTTAACAGGAAAAATTGTTAGGAAGCATTCTTTCCTGTATTTTCAATTGTATATAAAGTACAAGTGCTGCCAAAAATTACATGCAAGAGGCACTCCAAAGCAGCCTGTATATCACATAAAAGGGGGGCCTCATTCACATTGTGGTACAATTGTTCAGGTAGTGGGACTCCTACACTCATAAAGCCTATGCACTAAGTGAAAGGGCTGCCAAAAATTACAAAGAACCGACACTACAATACACCCTTTATTACACTTAAAGGAGGGCATCGTACACATCCTTGAAAAATTGGATTGGTGGCCTGCAGATGACCCTCAAAAACATTTGGAGCAAAGGATGGCTGGTGACCCTCTAAAACATTAGGGGCAAGGGCCTGCTGGTGAACTGACCCTCTAAAACATTAGGGGCGAGGGCCTGATGGTGGGCTGATGCTCTAAAACATTATATGTTAGTGCCTGCTGGTGAGCTGACTCTCTAAAACATTAGAAAAAACATATGCGAGTGCATGCTGTTCAGCTGACGCTCTAAAACAGGTATGTCCAAACTCCGGCCCTCCAGATGTTGCAAAACTACAACTCCCATCATTCCTGGACAACCTACAGCTATCAACCTACAGAAGAGCATGATGGGAGTTGTAGTTCTGCAACACCTTGAGGGCCAGAGTTTGGACATGCCTGCTCTAAAACATGATATGCGAGTGCATGCTGTTCAGCTGACACTATAAAAAAATTTGAGTTGAGGGCCTGCAGTTGAGCTGACCCTATAAAATTTTTTTAGTTAAGGGCTTGAAGTTGAGCTGCCGGAAGAAGCGGTCACACTGCGAAACGGCCGTCACTATCATCTTTAAATTCCATGTGAGTCTACCCCTGTAATGCATTGAACTCTGCAATAAAGATGTGTTTCGTTCATGCACGGATGGTGAGTACGACTATCTATACTTTTCGCAATTATTGCAGTTGAGCTGACCCTATAAAAAAAGTGGGTGGAGGGAATATATACAATCTAGGTGAGGAGAAGAAAACAAGATTCAACCATATACTCTTTTTTGTGGTGTAAAAGGTGCATGGTAATACACTACAGTAGATTAAGTAAATTATAAATGATAGATTGAAATTGAATTTATGTTCATCATCAGTTCAGATCTCCTCTGGTGGAGTTGAGAAGTCAGGGGCAATCCAGGCCTTGTTCTTTTTTATCTGAGTCAACCTGCCAGCATTGTCAGTTGACAAGCAGATACACTTATCTGTTATAATGTCACCAGCAGCACTAAATACACGCTCAGAAAAAACGCTGGCGGCAGGGCAGGTCAGCACCTCCAAGGCATAGAGCGCAAGTTCGTGCCATGTGTCTAGCTTGGACACCCAGTAGTTGAAAGGCACTGAGGGATCATTTAGGACACTGACGGGGTCTGCTATGTATTCCTTCACCATATTCGAAAACTTTTCCCTCTTACCGCTAGGCCGCGCTTCAGGGTGAGTTTGCTGAATGTATCCCATGCCTTGGAGAGTGTTGCCCTGCCTGTTGGAATTGCTGTGTGTTTCCCTTGTCTCCCTTCCTCGGTTGCCTAATGAAGTATGGACTCTGCCGGCCGCGTTGACAGATGGAAAATTTTGGAGCAATCTCTCAACAAGTACCTTCTGGTATTGCACCATTTTACTCATCCTCTCCACCACAGAAATGAGAGATGAGTTTTCTTTGTTGCGGGGGTCGAGAAGAGTGAACACCCAGTAATCCGTGTTATCAAAAATGCTTATAACGTGAGGGTCGTGGGAAAGTCGGCCATGTGTACCAACAGGCAAGATGTCAATGTCGACATCAGGATGACTCTTGATCTCCTCATCCTCCTCTTCTGCCCATCCATTCTAAACAGATGGAATTAAAGTTCCATGGGTACTACTAGCATTATCGCCACTAACCATCTGTGTGTATTCTGACATCAATGCCCACTCCTCGCTTGTGAATAGTGACAGTTGACTCGAAAGGTGATGACCATGTTGCAGCTGGTTCCACAAATGCCCTCTGTTGCTCACAAAGCCTGGCCAACATTTAGAACGTAGAGTTTCAGCGCGTGTTGCAGCATTGACAGATCGGCTGAAGCTGTGGACGACTTGCGGAAATGGGCACACACGAGGCGCGTCTTCACTAGTAGCTCTTGCAAATTGGGGTAGGTTTTGATAAACTGCTGAACCACTTAGTTTAAGACGTTGGCTAGGCATCAGGTTGCCGAGCTCCAAAGCCACCACCAAGTTACGGCCATTGTCAGACACAACCATGCCTGGTTGTAGGTTGAGTGGCGAGAGCCACAGCTCAGTCTGGTCACATATACCCTGCCACAGTTCTGCGGCAGTGTGAGGTTTGTCCCCTAAGCAGATCTGCTTCAGCACGGCCTGTTGACGCTTACCCACAGCAGTGCTACACTGCTTCCAGCTAGCAACTGATGGCTAACTGCTGCAGGAGGTGATAGTGGAGGAGGAGGCGGCAGAGGAGGAGAAGTTGTGGTTAGAGCTAGTAACATAGCTGCTGGCGAAGACATTGATGGACGTAGGGCACGCAATCCTGGGCATGGGTAGCACCTGTGCCTTCGCAGGGTACGACTCACTCCTGGCCTCCACAACATTCACCCAGTGTGCAGTCAGTGAAATGTAACGTCCCTGGCCACCAGCACTTGTCCATGTGTCCATGGTGAAGTGGATCTTCCCAGTAAGTGCATTGGTCAGGGCACGGGTGATGTTCTGGGACATATGCTGGTGTAAGGTGGGTACGGCACACTGTGAAAAATAGCGGCTTCTGGGGACTGCTTACAAAGAGACGGCTGCCGACATCAGACTGCGGAAGGCTTCGTGTCCACGAGCCTAAATGGCAACATTTCAAAGGCCAGTAATTTTGAAAGTTGCACATTTAGTGCTATGGCTTGTGGGTATTTGGGTATTTGAGCTTGCATTCAAATTACTGTGTTATCGACATTTGGATGCTGCGCTGGGACAGGGAAGTGGATGTTGTTGCTGACGGTTCATGAGACGGTCCAGGTACAGGGCAAAGGGAATCCTGGCCAGCGCCTTCGACAGGGGATTGGCCAGCAGTGCGTAACACAAGGGAAGAGGAGGCAGTGGTGTGACCAGCAGACCCAGATTGTGGACTCAGGCGTTCGGCCCACTTATTAGGGTGCTTGGATGCCATGTGGTGAATCATGCTGGTGGTGGTAAGGTTGCTAGTGTTCACACCCCGGATATTATAGTTTGCCAGACAGTGCTGGGACACCAGATTTAGGGGATTGCTATTTTGGCAAACGAATTTCCCCCAGAACAAAATATATGTTTTGGCGGACACTATTATAGTTTGCCAGACACAGCTGTGACACCAGATTTATAGTATTGCTATTTTGGCGATTGAATTTCACCCCAGAACAAAATATATGTTTTGGCGGACACTATTATAGTTGGCCAGCCAGTGCTGGGACACCAGATTTAGGGGATTGCTATTTTGGCAAGTGAATTTCACCCCAGAACAAAATATAGGTTTTGGCAGACACTATTATAGTTTGCCAGCCAGTGCTGGGTCACCAGATTTAGGGGATTGCTATTTTGGAAATAGTGTCCGCTGTGGTAAAGTGCAGGGTGCCGTCATGGATGGCAGGTACGTGTCACCGAGGTTCATAGCCTCGGTGAGGTAAGAGCCATTTTGTTGATGTCAGCAGCAGGTAGTGCTACTGACACAGTTGCTAGATCGCATGACTGCAAAGCTGATCCGGGCCGGCTCTTACCGGGAGCAGCTAAAGTGTAGGGTGGGTGGTTGCTCCCCACGACCCAGTCCTGGTTTTGGGCTGGGTTTAAAAACACAGCAAGCACCAGCAGCTGGGAGGGTGATTGTCCTGGAGCTTCTGGTAGTGCTGTGGAGTTCTCTGGGCTGGAAGCAGAAGCCCAGCAAAGAGGCGTGCAGTCGGCCTGGAAGCCTGAGGGTGGATAGTCCTGCGGCTGGGCTGACAGCCAGGTGCGAACACGCACCTAAACCTCCCAGGTGATTGGAACCTGTATTGGACTTTTTGTTTTGCCTTACGTTTTCTGCTGTGTGTGAATTAACACTAAGTGACTGTTTGGAGTTTATTTTATGCAACTGTGAATTAAACACTGGTTGCTGCACTTCCTGGACTCCCTTTTGCCTCTGTACTGCACCCGCACCGCTGTCTACCAGAGCGACTCCCCACATTTGGTGAAGGATGCGTGCATGCGCAGTGAGGCTGGCGTGAACGCCGAAATTTTTTTTGTTTTGCTGAGCACAAGTGCATGGCATATATTAAACCAGCAAAGTTACAAGCAGGAATTTCTGGCAACATGGAGGCGGTTGTAAAAGCTCTCATGGAGGCTAAACTGCAGCAGCGGGAGGCTAACAAGCAGCAGCAGGAGACTAATCAGCTGCTTTTGCAACACGTGATGGCTTTACAAACGGCAGGAGCGTCCCAACACGTCCATGATGCCCAGAAAGCGGTCCGTGCGGCGATCCCAAAGATGACCCCCTCGGACGTCGTTGAGACCTATCTGGCGGTCTTTGAAAAGGTGGCCGTGAGGGAGAAGTTACCCCGATAGCAGTGGGCTGAGGTGGTCTCTCCGTTCCTGGCATCCGGACCCCAACAGGTTTTCTTTGATTTAACGGATGACCAGGCTACTGATTACCCGACGGTAAAGGGGGAGATCCTAGCCAGACTGGGAGTAAACGTGTTGGTCCGGGCTCAGCGGGTCCACCAGTGGGGTTTTAAAGCGACTGAACCCGCCAGGCCGCAGTACTATGAGTTGCTGCACAGGTTGCAAAAATGGCTGAAGCCTGATATCCTAAGTCCGACTGCTATGCTGGACCGACTGCTGGCTGACATGTTCTGGAGGGCCTTGCCTTACCCCCTTCAGCACTGCATCGGCCAGGTATCACCCGCTAATGCCCTAGAAATGGTCGATCTGGTGGAGCGCTATGAGGCCACCAAAAACTTGCAAGGGGGTATTGTTGGGAGGGGGCCGGTCAAACCCCGGAGGTCTCCCATCCAGTCCCGACGACTGATACCCGAGAAACCTGCTCGGGGTGTACCCCCTGTAGACCCGGCTCCGATTGTCTGCTGGCGGTGTAAGGAGCCTGGCCACGTAAGGGCCGACTGTCCACATCGGGGAGAACCCATGGAGACTAATTATGGGTACCGGGCTTCAATGTATGCCCGGAGACTGTGTGCAACCGGCGCCCCCGACACAATAGACAATCGTCATCTGTGCCAGGTGCAAGTGGGTGATAACCTGGCAGTGGCGCTGCTGGACTCAGGGAGCCTAGTAACCCTGGTAAGTGCTGCCCTGGTACAGCCCACCCAGTATACGGGCCGGAAAGTTGGTGTGGTGTGCATACATGGAGACTTAAAGGACTATCCCACTGCCGTAATGTCTCTGTCCACGGTGGCCGGCACATGGACTTGTGAAGTGGCGATCTCCACAAAGCTACCTTATGAACTAATAATTGGGAGAGACTTCCCTGGTTTTCCGTCCCTATAGCCTGAGATGAAAGTGACTAATAGCCATGAGACAGGGGTAACCCTAGCAGAGTGGCATAGTTCCAGTGGGAGGCCACAGCCCTGCGAGCCCGAGTCCGAAGGGCCTGCGGTAAGGGTGACCACCACTTCTGTGATAGAGGGGGAGACACCCCCACTGAGTGTAATGGTGGGAGACATGGAGGACTTGCCACCAGGACCTGAGTTGGCAGACCTCCACGTCTCCGGAGACAATTTTGGGACCGCCCAACACCGGGACCAAACCCTAACCAGGGCCTGGGAGAATGTGGTGGAAATTGATGGTAAACCCCAGAAACCAGGGGCTGAGTTAATATTTCCCCGCTTTGTTGTTCACCAAGAAATGTTATATCGGGTGAACCAAATCCGGGGTGAACCTGTTGAACAGTTGGTGGTGCCCACAGCGTATCGCAAGCTTGTCATGGAGCTTGCCCACCAACATGTTCTTGGGGACACTTGGGGTGGCAGAAAACCCAGGACCGCATACTGCAGCGGTTTTATTGGCCAAGTGTGTTCAAGGAGGTAGAAAATTATTGTAAGTCCTGTCCAACCTGTCAGGTAAATAGCCCCCAGCCACATTTCCGTAGTCCTCTGGTACCTCTTCCAATTATTGAGGTACCGTTTGAGCGAATCGCTATGGATCTAATCGGGCCTGTACCAAAGTCTGCCAGGGGCCACCAACACATTCTGGTAGTTCTCGACTATGCCACTCGGTATCCGGAGGCGGTGCCTCTGCGACATACCTCAGCTAAGCTCATTGCCAAAGAGTTAATGGAAATGTTTTCCCGTGTGGGCCTGCCAAAAGAGGTTCTGACAGACCAAGGGACCCCTTTTATGTCCAAAGTTATGAGGGAACTGTGTAAATTGTTGCGTATAAAGCAGTTACGGACGTCCGTTTACCATCCGCAAACAGACGGTCTTGTCGAAAGGTTTAACCAAACTCTAAAAAATATGTTAAAAAGGGTGGTGTCTAGAGATGGGAAGGACTGGGATCTGCTTCTGCCCTATCTCATGTTCGCAGTGCAAGAGGTGCCCCAGGCCTCTACTGGGTTCTCGAACTGCTTTATGGCAGACACCCTCGGGGCCTATTGGATATCGCCAATGAAGCGTGGGAACAACAGCGTGTCCCCCACAAAAGTGTCATTGAGTATGTCACCCAGATGCAGGGGCGGATGGAAAGGGTGTTGCCGCTGGTCCGGGAGCATATGGTGTCAGCGCAACAATCCCAGAGTAGGGTGTATAATTGTCAGGCTCGGGTATGGGACTTCAGTCCGGGAGATCGGGTTTTGGTTCTGGTACCCACCCTTGACAGCAAGTTCCTAGCTAGGTGGCAGGGCCCCTATGAGGTGATCGAGAAGGTAGGGGAAGTAAATTACAAGGTACACCAGCCAGGGTGGCGCAAGCCGGAGCAGGTGTACCACGTGAATTTACTAAAGCCGTGGAAAGATAGGGACACGGCCGACGACAACAGCCCCCGGCCAGGGCTTCTAGGTAAAAAGGGTCCAGCCCCACAGTTCGAGGTCTGTGAAGCAGTAACTACGATAAAAATTGCAGACAGCCTGTCTTCCAAACAAGTTCAGGAAGTCAGGGAGTTCATCAGTCGGAACACGGATGTGTTCTCGGACCTCCCTGGCCGCACGTCTCTCATCCAACATGATATCGTCACTGAGCCTCAGGCCAAGATCCGGTTAAAACCATACCGGGTACCTGAGGCTCGGCGACGGGCTATCGCGGAGGAAGTACAATTAATGTTGAAGCTCGATGTCATTGAGGAGTCGAAAAGTGAGTGGGCCAGTCCCATAGTCCTAATGCCCAAGCCGGATGGGACGTTGCGGTTCTGCAACGATTTTCGCAAGTTAAGTGAAGTGTCCAAGTTTGATGCGTATCCCATGCCCCGGGTAGACGAGCTTGTTGAGAATTTAGGGCAAGCCTGTTATTTTTCTGTGCTAGACCTCACTAAAGGGTACTGGCAGGTACCCTTAACGGAGTCGGCCAAGGAAAAAACTGCTTTTGTTACCCCGCAGGGCCTGTATCATTATAAGGTGTTACCCTTTGGCCTGCATGGCGCCCCCGCCACCTCCCAAAGGTTAATGGACATTGTGTTGCGACCTCATCGTCGGTACGCCTCAGCCTACTTAGATGATGTAGTCATCCACAGCACCGACTGGGAAAGCCATTTGCCCAAGGTGCAGGCGGTAGTGGATGCCCTGAGGAAAGCTGGACTAACCGCCAATCCAAAAAAGTGTGCGATTGGGTTAGAAGAGACCAAATATCTGGGGTATGTCATTGGGCGGGGAGTCATCAAACCTCAGGTAAATAAGGTAGAGGCAATACGGAGTTGGCCCCGACCGGTCACCACCAGGCAGGTAAAGTCGTTCCTGGGAATTGTAGGGTATTACATGAGGTTTGTGTCCCACTTTGCCACTATAGCTTCGTAGTTGACAGAATTGTTAAAGGGGCGTAAGTCAGTGACGGTCCGTTGGAATGAGCAGGCAGAAAAGGCTTTCTCCGCCTTGAAATCGGCCCTGTGTGGGTCCCCCGTTTTGGTGACACCTGATTTCAAGAGGGAGTTCATAGTCCAGACCGACGCCTCTGAGGTTGGCCTTGGTGCTGTACTATCGCAGGAAGTCAACGGGGAGGACCATCCCGTTGTCTTCCTCAGCCGTAAACTCACCCCAGCCGAGACCAGGTACAGCATAGTGGAGAGAGAGTGCCTGGCCATCAAGTGGGCACTCGAGGCCCTCCGTTATTATCTGTTGGGCAGAAGCTTCCGCCTGGTGACCGACCACTCCTCACTCAAGTGGATGAGCCAGGCCAAAGAGAGGAATGCTCGGGTCACCAGGTGGTTTCTGTCTCTACAGAATTACAAATTTACGGTGGAGCACAGAGCAGGCCGTTTGTTGAGGAATGCGGACGCCCTCTCCCGGGTACACTGTTTTTCGTGTGTCCACCCCCTCAGGGTTGAACAAAGGGGGGGGGGGGTATGTGGTAAGGTGCAGGGTGCCGTCATGGATGGCAGGTACCTGTCACCGAGGTTCATAGCCTTGGTTAGGTAAGAGCCATTTTGTTGATGTCAGCAGCAGGTAGTGCTACTGACACAGTTGCTAGATAGCATGGCTGCAAAGCCGATCCGGGCCGGCTCTTACCGGGAGCAGCTAAAGTGTAGGGTGGGTGGTTGCTCCCCACGACCCAGTCCTGGTTTTGGGCTGGGTTTAAAAACACAGCAAGCACCAGCAGCTGGGAGGGTGATTGTCCTGGAGCTGCTGGTAGTGCTGTGGAGTTCTCTGGGCTGGAAGCAGAAGCCCACAAAGAGGCGTGCAGTCGGCCTGGAAGCCTGAGGGTGGATAGTCCTGCGGCTGGGCTGACAGCCAGGTGCGAACACGCACCTAAATCTCCCAGGTGATTGGAACCTGTATACTTTTTGTTTTGCCTTACGTTTTCTGCTGTGTGTGAATTAACACTAAGTGACTATTTGGAGTTTATTTTATGCAAGTGTGAATTAAACACTGGTTGCTGCACTTCCTGGACTCCCTTTTGCCTCTGTACTGTACCCGCACCGCTGTCTACCAGAGCGACTCCCCACACCGCCAAAACATGAATTTCACCCCAGAACAAAATATATGTTTCGGCAGACACTATTATAGTTTGCCAGCCACAGCTGTTACACCAGATTTATGGTATTGCTATTTTGGCAATTGAATTTCACCCCAGAACGAAATATATGTTTTGGCAGACACTATTATAGTTTGCCACCCACAACTGTGACACCAGATTTATGGTATTGCTATTTTGGAAATTGAATTTCACCCCAGAACAAAATATAATTGCCAAAATAGCAATACCATAAATCTGGTGTCACAGCTGTGGCTTCCAAACTATAATAGTGTCTGCTAAAACATATAGTTTGTTCTGGGGTGAAATTCAATTGCCAAAATAGCAATACCATAAATCTGGTGTCACAGCTGTGGCTGGCAAACTATAATAGTGTCCGCCAAAACATATATTTTGTTCTGGGGTGAAAATCACTTGCCAAAATAGCAATCCCCTAAATCTGGTGTCCCAGCACTGGCTGGCAAACTATAATAGTGTCCGCCAAAACATATATTTTGTTCTGGTGTGAAATTCAATTGCCAAAATAGCAATCCCCTAAATCTGGTGTCCCAGCACTGGCTGGCAAACTATAATAGTGTCCACCAAAACATATATTTTGGTCTGGGGTGAAACTAAATTGCCAAAATAGCAATACCATAAATCTGGTGTCACATCTATGGCTGGCAAACTAAAATAGTGTCCGCCAAAGCATATGTTTGTTCTGGGGTGAAATTCAATTGCCAAAATAGCAATCCCCTAAATCTGGTGTCCCAGCACTGGCTGGCAAACTATAATAGTGTCCACCAAAACATATATTTTGGTCTGGGGTGAAATTCAATTGCCAAAATAGCAATACCATAAATCTGGTGTCACATCTGTGGCTGGCAAACTATAATAGTGTCCGCCAAAACATATGTTTGTTCTGGGGTGAAATTCAATTGCCAAAATAGCAAGACTATAAATCTGGTGTTCCAGCAGTTGCAGGCCAAGTTTTAATCTGTCCGTAAAATGGTATATTACACTCAAGGTGTATATACAAGTGCTGAGAGGGTCATCCTCATTAACTTCACACGCTACCATGCATCTCCCATTAGATTTCTGTCCGTTAAAGGGTATATTACACAAAGTCGTTAAAATACAATTACTGAATGCATAATCCTACATATTTTTTCTCACGCTACTGTGCATCTCCAAGTGTAAATCTGTCCATAAAAGGATACCTTTCATCCAGGGCCTAAATACTAGCATTAAAAGAGATATTCCCCTAAATCAGTGGTTACTGCGGTGCCTGGATTAGTGTAATACGCTACATAAATAAATAGGCAGATAGTGTTAGGTGCCTGTAAAAAAAAGGCCTGAATTTAAAATCAATACATTGGGCCAAATAGTTTTTTTCTTATTGTGGTGCTTGGTGAACGGTAACAATGAGGAAAACATCTAGTAAGGGACGCGGACGCGGTCGTGGTGGTGTTAGTGTACCCTCTGGTGCTGGGAGAGGACGTGGCCATTCTGCCACAGCCACAAGTCCTAGTGAACCAACTACCTCAGGTTCCAGTACCCGCCAGAATTTACAGCGATATTTGGTGGGTCCCAATGCCTTTCCAAGGATGGTAAGGCCTGAGCAGTTACAGGAGCTAGTCAATTGGGTGGACGAGAGTGGATCCAGCACGTTCACAACATTATCTCCCACCCAGTCTTCTGCAGAAAGCGCACAGGTGGCGCCTGAAAACCAAGCCCATAAGTCTGTCACATCACCCCCATGCATATCAGGGAAACTGTCTGAGCCTCAAGTTATGCAGCAGTCTCTTATGCTGTTTGAAGACTCTGCTGGCAGGGTTTCCCAAGGGAATCCGCCTAGCCCTTCCCCAGTGGTGTAAGACATAGAATGCACTGATGCACAACCACTGATGTTTCCTGATGATGAGGACATGGGAATACCACCTCATCGGAGTCCGCACATCTCAGGGAGGAAGACTGTGTGAAAGACGATGCAGGGGACGATGAGGTCCTAGACCCCACATGGAATGAAGGTCGTGCCACTGACTTTCATAGGTCAGAGGAAGAGGCAGTGGTGAGACTGAGCCAACAGCATAGCAAAAGAGGGAGCAGGGGGCAAAATCAGAACAGCCGCCGCCAAGAGAGTTCGCCTGCTACTGGCCACCGCCACCAGGGACTGAGCACCCCAAAGGCAGCTTCAAGGAGTTTCCTGGCATGGCACTTTTGTAAACAATGTGCTGATGACAAGACCCGAGTGGTTTGCACGCTGTGCCATCAGAGCCTGAGGCGAGGCATTAACGTTCTGAACCTTAGCACAACCTGCATGACCAGGCATCTACATGCAAAGCATGAACTGCAGTGAAGTAAACACCTTAAAATCAAGGAACTCACTCTGGCTCCCCCTGCTTCCTGTTCTGCTGCTGCCTCGGCCTCTTCCTCCGCCTCGGGAGGAACGTTGGCACCTGCCGCCCACCAAACAGAGGATGTGCCACCGACATCACCACCTGCGTCACCAAGCATCTCCACCATGTCACACGGCAGCGTTCAGCTCTCCATCTCACAAACCTTGGAGAGAAAGCGTAAATTCCCACCTAGCCACCCTCAAACCCTGGGCCTGAATGCCAGCATTTCTAAACTACTGGCCTTTGAAATGCTGTCATTCAGGCTGGTGGACACAGACAGGTTCAAACAGCTGATGTCCATGGCTGTCCCACAGTATGTTGTTCCCAGCCGCCACTACTTCTCCAAGAGAGCCGTGCCTTCACTGCACAACCAAGTATCCGATAAAATCAAGTGTGCGCTGTGCAACGCCATCTGTGGCAAAGTCCAACTAACCACAAATACGTGGATCAGTGGGCACAGCCAGGGACGCTATATCTCCCTAACTGCACACTGGGTAAATGTAGTGGCGGCTGGGCCCCAGGCGGAGAGTTCCTTGGCTCACGTCCTTCCGCCGCCAAGGATCGCAGCGCATAATTCTTTGCCTCCTGTAGCCTCCTCCTCCTACTCGGCTTCCTCCTCATCTGCTTCCACTAGCTCATCCAGTCAGCCACACACCTTCACCACCAACTTCAGCACAGCCCGGGGTAAACATCAGCAGGCCATTCTGAAACTCATATGTTTGGGGGACAGGCCCCACACCGCGCAGGAGCTGTGGCGGGATATTAAACAACAGACCGACGAGTGGTTTCTGCCGGTGGGCCTCAAGCCCGGCATGGTGGTGTGCGATAATGGGAAAAATCTCGTCGCAGCTCTAGGACTTTTTGACGCACATCCCTTGCCTGGCGCATGTGCTGAATTTGGTGGTGCAGAATTTCATTCACAGCTACCCCGACATGTCAGAGCTGCTGCATAAAGTGCGGGCCGTCTGTCCGCGCTTCAGGCGTTCACATCCTGCCGCTGCTCGCCTGTCTGCTCTACAGCGTAACTTCAGCCTTCCCGCTGACCGCCTCATATGCGACGTGCCCCCCAGGTGGAACTCCACCTTGCACATGCTGGAGAGACTGTGCGAGCAGCAGCAGACCATAGTGGAGTTTCAGCTGCAGCACGAACGCGTCAGTCACACTGCGGAACAGCACCACTTCACCACCAATGATTGGGCCTCCATGCGAGACCTGTGTGCCCTGTTGCGCTGTTTCGAGTACTCCACCAACATGGCCAGTGGCTATGACACCGTTATTAGCGTTACAATACCACTTCTATGTCTCCTTGAGAAAATGCTTAGGGCGATGATGGAAGAGGAGGTGGCCCAGGAGGAGGAGGATGACGGGTCATTTTTAGCACTTTCAGGCCAGTCTGTTAGAAGTGGCTCAGAGGGAGGTTTTTTGCAACAGCAGAGGCCAGGTACAAATGTGGCCAGCCAGATCCCACTACTGGAGGACGAGGAGGATGAGGAGGAGGTGGAGGAGGATGAGGATGAAGCAGGTTCACAGCGGGGTGGCACCCGACACAGCTCAGGTCCATCACTGGTGCATGGATGGGGGGATACGGAGGACGATGACGATACGCCTCCCACAGAGGACAGCTTGTCCTTACCTCTGGGGAGCCTGGCACACATGAGCGACTACATGCTGCAGTGCCTGCGCAACGACAGCAGAGTTGCCCACATTTAAACGTGTGCTGACTACTGGGTTGCCACCCTGCTGGATCCCTGGTACAAAGATAATGTGCACACCTTACTTCCTGCACTGGAGCGTGATAGGAAGATGCGCGAGTACAAGCGCACACTGGTAGACGCGCTCTTGAGAGCATTCCCAAATATCACAGGGGAACAGGTAGAAGCCCAAGGCAAAGGCAGAGGAGGAGCAAGAGGTCGCCAACGCAGCTGTGTCACAGCCAGCTCCTCTGAGGGCAGGGTTAGCATGGCAGAAATGTGGAAAAGTTTTGTCTCCACGCCACAGCTAACTGCACCACCACCTGATACGGAACGTGTCAGCAGGAGGCAGCATTTCACTAACATGGTTGAACAGTACGTCTGCACACCCCTCCACGTACTGACTGATGGTTCTGCCCCATTTAACTTTTGGGTCTCAAAATTGTCCACGTGGCCAGAGTTAGCATCTTATGCCTTGGAGGTGCTGGCCTGCCCGGCGGCCAGCGTTTTGTCTGAACGTGTATTCAGCACGGCAGGGGGCGTCATTACTGACAAACGCAGCCGCCTGTCCACAGCCAATGTGGACAAGCTGACGTTCATAAAAATAAACCAGGCATGGATCCCACAGGACCTTTCGCTCCCTTGTGCAGAATAGACATTTGTAACTGCCTCCCCCTCAACCATGTATTCTTGTACTCCGGGGCACTTCTTTATTGAATCCTCATTTTTTTAACTTTACCATGATCTTGCGGTGCAACCCAAAGTTGAATGAACCTCTCCTCAATCTGGGCACCAGGGCCTAAATAACTGAAAGTGGCCTTCTCCAGTGGTGGGTGATATAACGCCTTATTCTTTGCTGTGGCATCTCTCTCCTCTGTCTGGGTGCTGGGGCCGATATAACTGAAAGTGGCCTTCTCCAGTGGTGCGTGATATGACGCATGATTCCTTGCTGTGGGACCTCTCTCCTCTGTCTGGGTGCTGGGGCCCAAATAACTGAAAGGGGCCTTCTCCAGTGGTGGGTGATATGACGCCTTATTCCTTGCTGTGGGACCTCTCTCCTCTGTCTGGGTGCTGGGGCCGAAATAACTGAAAGTGACCTTCTCCAGTGGTGGGTGATATGACGCATGATTCTCTACTATGGGACCTCTCTCCAATTGATATTGGTTAATTTTTATTTATTTTATTTGAATTTATTTCCCTATCCACATTTGTTTGTTTGGCATTTACCTACATTTTGCTGCCTTTTGCAGCCCTCTAGCCCTTTCCTGGACTATTTTACAGCCTTTTTAGTGCCTAAAATGAGGTTCGGGTTCGGGATAAAGTTCGGGTCGAGTTCGGATTATAATATATATCGAATATATATCCGATAGCAAAGTTATGATAATCCCTTTCACAAACTTTCCTGTAAATTTTCAAGATGTCTTGCAGTTGGGTCGAAGACTTCTGAAACCACGTTACAACCAGATTAAAAGCATGGATTAGCCCTCCTTGACTCAGCACCAACAGAATGTTCTTCCCATTATTGGTGACCATGGTTGTGATCTTCATGTGATGAGGAGACAGCCAGGATTAGTTTTTTTGGTGAAGGATGCAGAGCAGTTCCTCCCTGGTGTTACTCCGTTCTCCTAGGCAAACCAGGTGCAGAACAGTGTGACATCCCCATGCTCTGCATAAGTGGAATGCTGGAGAACCACTTTGAACTGTGACTACAGTGGAGGCTGAGGACAAGGTGGAGGATGAGGAAGCAGAGGAGATATTGGCACCGGAATCAGAGAACGTGGAGGTAGCATTGCTATTACCTGGCCAAGTTGCTGGTGTGCAGGTACTACATTTACCCAGTGGGCTATGAAGGACATATATTGTCCTTGACCATAGTTATAGCTCCACACGTCCTTGCTGCCATGAACTGTACCAGACACCGACAGGCTCAAGGACTGGCCCACCTTCTGCTGTACATATGTATGCAGAGCTGGTATAGCTTTTATTTAGAGATGTAATGATGGTTTGGGACTCTCCACCTTGGCTTGGCATAAGCCATCAGTTCTCTGAA
The DNA here is from genome assembly GCA_033119425.1 of Bufotes viridis. NCBI lineage: Eukaryota > Metazoa > Chordata > Amphibia > Anura > Bufonidae > Bufotes > Bufotes viridis. Next base: position 118,359,578 of record CM065589.1, on the reverse strand, counting down.
AGTGCAGAGTCAACCACATGGAGAGGGATGGAATATAGTACCAGCAACTTGGCCAGGAGCACATTCATCTTATTACAGATTCAAGGCGTTATAGAATTACATATGGAAAAAACAATGTGGACACCACAATAACTGTGGGCACCCCAATTAGTGCATCAAGGTGTAATAGAATTGTTTATCTATTAGCTAAGGTGGGTAGTGTTCTATTAGCCCATGCACTCTCCTTATGTTCTCCCTATGGTGTGGATAAAGTATTTCTATGATCCCCCTATTATATCTCTACACTGTCCCTGTGCTGTCCCTGAACAGTTGCAAACTAAAATTTTGCAAATAAAGTGTTTCTTAATCACTGTCCCTAGCGCCTGTCACATCTACCCCTGCACAAAGTATACAGTAAAATGGTGGAGAGGCTTTTTATAGGGCTGTGACATTAATGGGGGCTAGCTATCTGTTGATTGGCTGGCTGCACAGCATTATGTATGATCCCTCATGCTCAGGCTTCTTACTTTCACTTTCTAACATGTGCAGCAGCCATTTTAGAAAAAATCTGATTCGTTACCACGAAGCATCAGGAGAATCAGATTCGTGACAAATCAAATTTTTCTTGAAATTCAGATCGAATTCCATTTCATTTTCAATTCGCTCAACACTAGTGATGATCATTCTTAACATTCTACAAAAATTTATTTGGCTTATTTAGAATGTAATGTGCCTCTTTGCATTAGTGCTTCATTAAATATTTCTAAAGATATACTGGATTCTAATGCAGAAAATTATACAGTACATTAAAAAGAAAGAAAGGCACCTGACACCTGAATGAGGTTCAGTCAAATGATGATATGTCGTCAAATTGAATGTGAAAATGTAGATGATCCCACCTGGCCTTTCCAAAATCAATTTCCATGTATCACTTTCGCTCACATTGCTCTATCACTTTTGATTTGGGGCCTAGAGAAATCCAAATAAAAATTAAATATATACATACTTGAGCAACAAAATTGGTCAGTGTGATTTTAATTTGTATATGCAGAGTTCCAATATTATGGTCACAATTGGACAGTATAATGCTTCATTCTTAGATCATTATGATACAATTTGATAAATCTACTATTTCATAAAAAAAAATATTTTTTTGTCTATCAGAACTAAGCACAGAGAATAGAACAAACCTTGCTGGCCATAAAGAGTAAGTACAAAGAATAACTTTGAAAAGGTACACAATATTGAAAATTCATAGCTATCGCTCCATCAGTTTCTGTGTATTTTTACCAGTGTGCTTAATAAATGATATTTTAGGATACATCTAGCATTCTAGTTACTGCAAAAAAGGGGGTCAGTCAGCATAGCATTCTAGTTAGAGATAAGCGAATATCATGTTATGAAATTCATTCACGCTTCGTTTGGTGGTAAAAGCAGAATTGTGTTATGTATTCCGTTACCACAGACCATAACGCAATTCTATTATGGAACGCATAACAGAATGCCTTTAGAGGTATTCTGTTATTCATTCCATCATAATAGAAGTCTATAGCCTGCATAATGGATCCATCCCATTTCCGTTATGCACAAGAGGACTCCCCTGCATAACTGAAACGGGAAGGATCCGTTTTGCAGTTCATAGACTTCTATTATGACGGAATAAATAACGGAATGCCTCTAAAGGCTTTCCGTTTTGCATTCCGCCATAGAATTGCATTATGGTCCGGGGTAACGGATTCCATAACGCAGTTCTACTTTTATCACCAAACAAAGCATGAACGAATTTCAAAATATGAAATTCGCTTATCTCTAATTCTAGTGCTTGTGTATGTCTGTTTCCACATCCTGTAAATATAAAGACTTTTCACTCACTGCTTGCCAATATATTAACCACCGTCATACAAGTATTTACTAAATGCTAGGTATCAATCTAGATAGAAATGTTGCACTAGAAGAAGTGGGTAACCAAAATGAGGTGCCCCTGCTGATAGAATCACCCACTCTATAAAAATATACTCAGAAAAAAAATATATAAAGTAGGGCACTTTCTGAATATTTGGAACCAATGTATTTTTTTATTTTTTTTAAAGTATGGATTTAAAAAATAGGATCCTCAATAGATGTTGTCAAATAAGGATAGGTATAAAAACATAAAGGAATATGTAATAATTAGGGTTGAGTGAACACGAACTGTATAGTTCGGTTTCGTACCGAATTTTGGGGTGTTCGTGACACGGACCAGAACATTTACATAAAAGTTCGGGTTCGGGTTCGGTGTTCGGAGATTTTTATGGCGCATTTTGAAAGCTTAGCAAAGCAGCCAATTAGCAAGTGTCATAATACTTCCCCAAGCGGCCATCACAGCCATGCCTACTATTGGCATGGCTGTGATTGGCCAAGTACAGCATGTGACCCAGCTCTGATTAGTGTAGGGATAGGATGCAGCTGCTGTGAGGGCGAGATTAGGCAGGGAAAACTCAGAAAAAACACCTAATGAAGTGATCGATCTACAGCTGTGAATCATTCAACTTCTGCTAGTTAATTGCTCACTGGATTTAAGGCTGCCCAGAGCGTTTTTCTGTTACTTTTTTGTGGGGTGATCAGCGGCTATTTTGTGTCTTGTGGTGCACCAGCACAAGCTGCCACCAAGTCCATCAATCAATCAATCCATCAGGGGCTTGGCTGTGCTCATTGTCACCCCTAGAAACTCAGGATAGCAATTTCTATATTTTATTGAGGAGTGAAATTCAATTGCCAAAATACCAATCCCCTAAATCTGGTGTTCCAGCTGTGGCTAGCCAAGTGTAATACTGTCTGCTGTCTGGCAAAGGATTGATTTTTTTCTGGGGTGAAATTCAATTGCTAAAATAGCAATACTGTAAATATGGTGTTGCAGCTGTGGCTGGCCAAGTTTAATAGTGTCTGGCAAAGGATAGATTTTGTTCTGGGGTGAAATTCAATTTCCAGAATAGCAATACCGTAAATCAGTGGTTTCAGCTGTGGCTGGCCAAGTTTAATAGTGTCCGGCAAAGGATAGATTTTTTTTCTGGGGTGAAATTCAATTGCCAGAATAGCAATACCGTAAATCTGGTGTTCCAGCTGTGGCTGGCCAAGTTTAATAGTGTCCGGCAAAGGATAGATTTTGTTCTGGGGTGAAATTCATTTGTAAAAATAGCAATCCCCTAAATATGGTGTCCAAGCAGTGGCTGGCCAAGTTTAATAGTGTCCGGCAACATATAGATTTTTTTCTGGGGGGAAATTCAATTGCCAAAATAGTAATACCGTAAATCTGGTGTTCCAGCTGTGGCTGGCCAAGTTTAATAGTGTCCGGCAAAGGATATATTTTGTTCTGGGGTGAAATTCATTTGCAAAAATAGCAATCCCCTAAATCTGGTGTCTTAGCAGTGGCTGGCCGAGTTTAATAGTGTCCGGCAAAGGATAGATTTTGTTCTGGGTTTTAATTCAATTGCCAAAATAGCAATACCCTAAATCAGTGTTTTCAGCTGTGGCTGGCAAAGTTTACTAGTGTCCGGCAAAGGATACATTTTGTTCTGGGGTTAAATTCCTTTGCAAAAATAGCAATCCCCTAAATCTGGTGTCCCAGCAGTGGCTGGCCAAGTTCAATAGTGTCCGGCAAAGGATAGATTTTGTTCTGGAGTGAAATTCAATTGCCAAAATAGCAATACCGTAAATCAGTGGTTTCAGCTGTGGCTGGCCAAGTTTAATAGTGTCCGGCAAAGGATAGATTTTTTTCTGGGGTGAAATTCAATTGCCAAAATAGCAATACCGTAAATCTGGTGTCCCAGCACTTGCTGGCCAAGTTTATTAGTGTCCGGCAAAGGATAGATTTTGTTCTGGGGTGAAATTAATTTACAAAAATAGCAATCCCCTAAATCTGGTGTCCCAGCAGTGGCTGGCCAAGTTTAATAGTGTCCGGCAAAGGATAGATTTTTTTCTGGGGTGAAATTCAATTGCCAAAATAGCAATACCGTAAATCTGGTGTTCCAGCTGTGGCTGTCCAAGTTTAATAATATCCGGCAAAGGATAGATTTTGTTCTGGGGTGAAATTAATTTGCAAAAATAGAAATCCCCTAAATCTGGTGTCCCAGCAGTGGCTGGCCGAGTTTAATAGTGTCCGGCAAAGGATAGATTTTGTTCTGGGGTGAAATTCAATTGCCAAAAAAGCAATCCCCTAAATCTGGTGTCCCAGCTGTGGCTGTCCAAGTTTAATAGTGTCCGGCAACATATAGATTTTTTTCTGGGGGGAAATTCATTTGTAAAAATAGCAATCCCCTAAATCTGGTGTCCCAGCAGTGGCTGGCCAAGTTCAATAGTGTCCGGCAAAGGATATTTTTTTTTTCTGGGGTGAAATTCAATTGCCAAAATAGCAATACCGTAAATCAGTGGTTTCAGCTGTGGCTGGCCAAGTTTAATAGTGTCCGGCAAAGGATATATTTTTTTCTGGGGTGAAATTTAATTGCCAAAATAGCAACACCGTAAATCAGTGGTTTCAGCTGTGGCTAGCCAAGTGTAAATCTGTCCGTAAAAGGGTATATTTCACTCAGCGTGTTAGCGTCTAAAGGCCTGATAAATAAATCCTCTATATTTGCATATGCTACCGTGCATCTCCAAGTGTATTTCTTTCCGTAAAAGGGTATATTACACTACGTGTTAAATTACAAGTGCTGGAAGCATAATCCTCTACATTTGCGCACACTATTGTGCATCTCCAAGTGTATTTCTGTCAGTAAAAGGATACCTTTCATCCAGGGCCTAAATAATAGGCCTACAATTGATATTCCCCTAAATCTGTGGTTACTGCTGTGCCTGTATTTGTGTAATACGGTACATAAATAGATAGCCAGATAGTGTTAGGTGCCTGTAAAAAAAAGGCCTGAATTTGAACTCAATACATTGGGCCAAATATTTTTTTTTATTGTGGTGAACGGTAACAATGAGGAAAACATCTAGTAAGGGATGTGGACATGGTCGTGGTGGTGTTAGTGGACCCTCTGGTGCTGGGAAAGGACGTGGGCGTTCTGCCACAGCCACACAAACTAGTGAACCAACTACCTCATGTCCCAGTACCCGCCAGAATTTACAGCGATATTTGGTGGGGCCCAGTGCCGTTCTAAGGATGGTAAGGCCTGAGCAAGTACAGGCGCTAATCAATTGGGTGGCAGACAGTGGATCCAGCACGTTCACAACATTATCTCCCACCCAGTCTTCTGCAGAAAGAACTGGCCATTGCCGATGCTGTCGGTCTTAGAGTTACTATCTCACTTCTATGTCTCCTTGAAAAAATGCTTCGGGTAATGATGGAAGAGGATGTGGCACAGGAGGAAGAGGAGGAAGCAGAGGGACCATTCCCACGGTTATCATGCCAGTTATTCATAAGTGGCTCAGAGGGTGTTTCACCAACATAGGCCAGGCACACAATTGTCCAGCCAGGGTACAGTTCTGGAGGAGGAGGGCGAGGATGAGGAGGAGGGGGAGGATAAGGAGGAATCATGTTCACAGCAGAGTGGCACCCAAAACAGCTCAGGGCCATCACTGCAGCGTGGCTGGGGAGATACCGAGGACACAGGCAATACACCTCCCACAGAGGACAGCTTGTCATTGCCTGTGGGCAGCCTGGCACACATGAGTGACTACATGCTACAGTGCCTGCGCAACGACCATCAAGTTGCGCACATTCTAACTTTTGCTGATTACTGGGTGGCCACCCTGCTGGATCCCCATTACAAGGACAACGTGCCATCCTAAATTTCCTAACTGGAGCGTGATCGGAAGATGCGCAACTACAAGCGCACGCTGGTAGACACACTGCTGATGGCATTCCCACCTGACAGCGGGGGCTCAGTCGAAGCAGAAGGAGAAGGCAGAAGAGGAGGAAGAGGTTGCCAATGCAGCCGGGGCACCACCAGCACCTCAGAAGGCAGGGTTAGCATGGCTGAAATGTGGAAAAGCTTTGTCACCACGCCACAACAACCAACACCACCAGCTAATATGCAACATTTTAGCAGGAGGCAGCATTTCAGCAACATGGTGGAGCAGTATGTGTGTACATGCCTGCAAGTACTGACTGATGGGTCTGCCCATTCAAATTCTGGGTCTCCAAATTGGACACATGGCCTGAGGTTGCCCTTTACGCCTTGGAGGGAGGTGCTGGCCTGCCCTGCAGCCAGTGTATTGTCTGAACGTGTATTTGGAATGGCAGGGGGCGTTATCATAGACAAGCGCAGCCGCCTGTCCACAGCCAATGTGGACAAGCTGACGTTCATTAAAATAAACCAAGCATGGATCCCACAGAACTTGTCCATATATTGTGCAAAATAGACATGTATACTGGCCTCACACAGCCATTGTTATACTCCAGTGCACTTTCTCTTTGTTTTATTTTATATATTCCACAATGTTTTGTGGTCTACCCAAATTAATTTAAAAAAAGTGTTGGCTACCTCCTCTTCCCCCACCGCCACTTCCACCTACACCGCCACGTCTACTGGCTTCTCAACCTCCTTCTTTATATGGACCTCCTCCTCCTAATTCAAGATTATTATTTTTCATTTTTATTTAGTTTATTTTAAGTCATTTTCCTATCCACATTTGTTTGCAGGGCACTTGTCATGCTCTTAACCACATCTTACCTTTTAGTGCCCCAAAGTTCGGGTCCCCATTGACTTCAATGGGGTTTGGGTTCAGGGTCAAGTTCGGATCAAGTTCGGGTCCCGAACTTGAACTTTACAAAGAAGTTCGGCTGAACCCGGCGAACCTAGACTTCCAGGTGTTCGCTCAACTCTAAATATGGACAATCGCAATACATTAGTAAGTACCTTGTATTAACCTTATTTACATGATAAATGCCATTTGCTAAAGTGAAACAACCCATTTAAGCAAGATCAGTTTATAGAAATTTGGCAACACTGAAATATCCAACCTGTAGTAGTTTAATTTGGTATTGTCAACTAATTATATGTCTATGTATTCATAAGATTATTTTCTTTACAGAATTAAGATTTCAGACTTTCACCGGAATTATAGATGAAATAATGCTCATAGAATAAATATTCAACTGATAAACATAATATAAAAGTATTTGTTTGAAAATGAAATTATAGAATGCTTTTATGGTGGTTTATTTTATTAATTCACAGTAGGATCTATTATGCCTCTATTCTCCCAATGTATTTGCTTCCAAAGATTTGTCGCTTTAATTTTCTCTTTTGTTGACTAAGATGAAAAAAAAAAATCTGTGGGTTGTTTAATAACATACAATACTCACATCTCTCAAAAGGTCTCTTTTATTGAATATTACTAAAATGCTAGATTAATGAGTACCAGCACTGTTTTAGGCTTGTATCATTTCTATAGTAGTTTAGAATTTAGATTCAGTTAAATGCAGTAGTTCATTTGTCCTGCTCTCTCTTTCTTAATACACAGCAGAAAACAGGAAATGTATCTCTTCCCAACCAGGGCTTTACATGTACGGCCCTGGGCAAGACTTTAAAGATGGCACCTGCTCAAGAGTGCGTCGTGCAGAAATGACCCATACAGTAAATTAAACTTGGAAAGAGACCAACCTAAAGATAATTCACCATGCATTATATGCATTTAATCTCTGCTATAATTCTGCTAAACCTGATCACCTGACTAAATGCGATCAGATCAGACTTGCAGAATGGCTTTTGGATATGCCCTAAGTTGACACTGTTCTTCGAAGAGGTGGGTACTCTGATGGCTAAAATCTATCTACTTTTCAGGGCCCGATTCAAGAAAGGGGTACAACCAGAGTGCTCACCATATTCCTGGAATAAGTCACTTGGTTCTGATGGTGGTTAAGAACTGTCTTTTGAAAAGCTGGCTTACATCCTTGGTGCCAGGAATCAACCAAGTGTTGGAACAAGCCACAAAGATTTTTTTATCTAGAGAGACTGCAAAATCGGAGATAAAAAGAATAAACAACAAAGAGATTAATTGAAAAATATTTGCCTCTAAAGGAAAGGCTAGATCTGATAGTCTTGTCTAGTCCTCTCCCTTTAATATTTCTGGGAGGGAAGGCTAGGGAAAGCAGGGAAACTTTGAATATACACTTTGGTAGAAAGGGGAGCTCCAAGGCAAGGGTAGGGAAGAAGGAAGGTGGTGGGAGGGATGACAATTTTACTTTTTGTTTATTCTATATATTATATGTCTATATATTTTTTTTTTGTATATTGAGATTATTAGCGATAAAAATCATTAAAAAAAACGCACATGTCTTCAACAACTGCTTAATAGAAGTTATCCCAAACTGATACGGATCCTGCTTTGAAAGATTAGGCCACCAATTTAGAAAGGGGGTAATGTATAGTCACCTGCATCACCCCTTGGCTACTTTTTGAAAAGGAGTTGCACAGAAGGGACAAACCCTGTAAGGGCACAATAATTAAAGGGGTTGCAAAAAAATATAAATAATTTTTTTCAAGGTTTTTAAAATTTTTAAGTATTAAAATACAAAATTACATATGTGGTATTGCTGTATTCAAACTGATCTAGAGAATGACAGTAACAGGTCAGGGAACACCAAAAAAACAAAACCTATAAAAATGTTGCGGAATTGTGTTTTTTTTTTTTCAAATTTACCCCACTACATTGTATGCAATAGTAAATGGTGGAATTAGAATGTGCAACTTATCCCCAAAAAACAAGCCATAATACAGCTATGTGAATGAAAAAATAAAAAGTTATGTCCACAGAAAGGCAGCAAGAAATAAAAAAGCAAACACAAAAATACCTGTGGGGCAGAAAGGGTTTAATACAAAAAATAAAAGACATTTAAAAAAGCTATTTTTAGTTTTGATACCACTCTACATAAGAACTATAACCCTCTTGTATCGCCTGTAGTTAGGGACAGACACGGACAGTGAGGCCTGACCTGGAACCCAGCCCACTTTCCCTACCTTCTTGCAGTTCAAGCCCTAGGTAGCAAGACCACAACTGGTTACAGTCCCTATGCTACTAAGGTGCAGAGACAGACAAACACCAAGAGACAAAAACAAGACACAGGGATAGTCATACAAAAATTAGTCAGGACCAGATGGACCCAGTACAAAAACAATAAACAGAAAGTAGTCTAAAGACAAACCGAGATCAAATACCAGATGGGATACACAGTAAAATTAAAAGAGACACAGAGTGGTCAAAAGACAGGCCAAGGTCAAAAGCACAAACAAATCCAAATTAATCCAAGATCCAGGAACGTAGCAAGTGAGCCCAAACAAGATGATCACTGGCACATGACACTGGCATATGGACAGGAAGTGGTTTAAATAAAGTACCAAGTCCCTGGATCAGACGCTAATAGATCATAACTCAGTGCTCCTTTAGTCAGAACACTAGTACACAGTAATAGAGCAGCTGAGCAATCATCCCACTGCTAGTCTCCTCCAGCACACGCCCACAGTGGGAAGAAAGAGCATTGCATCCTAAATCACTGCATCACCAGGGGGTGTGGCTTAGCAGCACATCTCTCCTGGCGCCGTCATGCCGAAGGTAGAGATCTCGCCACTGGAGCCTGGACAGGTACGTTTTCTATGCGCCCCTGGTGCACTTGTCACTCATTTGCATATTTAATAAAAGTTGATTTTTCTAAACAACGTTGCATCTTAGAAACAAACAAGTATGCATTCCATCATAGAATTGCATGCACGCGATTCAGCATATACCACAACCCGAACACAAACTCGAACTTCAAAATATGAAGTTCACTCATCCCTAATTATGATGCTCGGCAGCAGCTGAGGTGTGTATTTGTTCACATTTGTGCTAGTGACTTTCACTGTTCTGCTCTGTCATAGGAGCACAACAACGAAAATCACGGTAGTGCAAGATCTGGTGCATCCAGACATGGGAGCCCAGTTCAGATTCTTGCTATTGGGCCCAATGATTTTTATATACTGTATGCCCCTGTGCATAAGAATGTTAGAAAATGTAATAATAATAACAATCATCATAATAATGATAAATCATTGTTATGAATGCCATTCACAGTACATTTCCAGTTTTGTTAGTTTATGTTCAATCTTCTGTTTATACATCACAATCAGTTAGCAATCCATATGAAAAGATGTATTTTGCTATGTTTCTTTTATGTTTTCTCTATTGATAATAAGGTTAAGGTCATGTGTGGCAGCTGTTTTGAAGAATTTATTCTATAAACATATGCAGTTTGAACCACATGTATTGTCTCAATAATAAAATACTATAATATGATGTCATGTCTACAATGTCACACCTCTCACTACAGGTTTTACAGTATATTCTCTCCTACTAAATGTAAAAAAACACCAATGTTTGACGAATTAAGTAGTTAATACACCATAGAAGAACCATTGCTGCCATGGATCAATACATTTTTTTTGTAGAGAAGAGGTCTGATCTTGCCGAGTAAAAACATACATGTTGTTTGTTTCTAAGATGCAACATTGTTTAAAAAAATCAACTTTTATTAAATATGCAAATGAGTGACAAGTGCACCAGTGGCGCATAGCAAACTTACCTGTCAACTTACATAGCAAACTAAACACGCACACAGCTTTTCCACTATCTTGAAGATGGGAGTAGGGAAGGAGCGCATTCCAAGCCCAGTGGTAAAGTTAGGGAGCTGCGGAGCCGCACTGTAAAGCTGATATCAGTGTCAGTCTGATAAAAAAAGTAGTGTAAGATTAACCCATTGAATGCTTGCTATTATTTACCACTAACCAATAAAAATTCACCACCTTTAGTTACCTCCCACCGGGAGGGTATATTCTGTGTGGACACTAGACAATAAACCAAAGATTTTACTTTGACCGGTGGATGCGTCATAGTTTGATTTCTCCGTGCACGTATAGACACCTTTAAACTAATTTGGAGCAGTACATCAACCCACCTGGTATCTTGACCAGATCCAAAACATTAGCATTAAAGCATCCCTATTTTGGGGGACAGCATTCAGTGGAGATTCAATTCATTGTAACTAAATGGACCTGGTCATTGACTTCACCATCATCTACCATCCCTCCATCTGTACCTGTATTCCTGCCTTGCACCCCGCTACCCAACATCAAGTGCACCCCAACCACCACAGGGCAGGAGATCCCAAAAGTTCAGGGAAGAAAGGGCGTGCTCTTTAATCACTGCACAGCTCAGGGAGCTTCAGGATGAGGACTGTCTTTGAGAGCTACCACTCATCATTGCCACTGCCACCACCACTCTCCTCCTATCGTTCTCCCTCCTGAGCTCACTGCACATGCAACTTTTTAATCACTTTTTATTTACCTTTTTGAGAAGCAGGATGAAAATAAAACAGCAATTCTACCATGGTGTTTTAGATTTCACTTTTGCGGCATTCACTGTGGAAGAAAAATGCCCACTATGATAACATAGATAACAATTTTATATAGTTTTACTACTTTTATGCAATAAAAGCATGTATGAAAAAAACATGTTTTTCTGTTGCCATTTTCTGAGAGCCATTTTTTATTTTTTTGGCAATTGTGAGGGCTTGTTTTTTGCTGGATGAATTGATGTTTTCATTGGTACCATTGTGAGGTACATATGACTTTTTCATCGCTTTATTGTTTTTTGGAGGGCGAGCTGACTTTTTTAATGGAATTTATCTCACAGAATGACAATGTGATTTTTAGTGCATGTTGTTATAGATGTTGCTATATTAAGGATCAACAAACTTATTCTAAACAAATTGGTTTCATTATAAAATTCACAAAAAATTTGGCACTAAATAAATCTGATTATTTTTGATTCGTTTAGGACAAGCCACATAAAACAGTGCACAGTGCTGTTTTACTGTCCATGTTGGCAGGCAATTGCAGGCAAAACAACGAGGGAGGAAGAAGAAGGGTTATCTCATAACACTGGCAGGAAGTGGGGGGGCAACAAGAAGGGAGGTTCCCATGCAGAACGAGCAGAATGTCATTCTGCTTTGCACTTGTGACCTGGAAGGAAGCTGTGCTGTGTGGATTTGCCTCTGCAGACGTAAACAACTGATATACTGAGCTTGGAACAGTACAAGAAGATTATAGGGAAAGCATAGGTGATATATTTGGGGTATATTAAGGGAGAGGAAGTGAGAACTGGTCACTATCAGGTGTATTTGAATTTCTACATTACAGAAAACATTTAGGGGAAAAGTTTCATTACATTCTTGTAAGGGTGGGTTCACATTAGCGTTATGGATTCCGTTTTTGTTTTCCGTTATAACATGTTTATAATGGCAAATAAAGGAATCCATAGAACAGAATTCAAAACGGAAGCCTTTAAGTTTTGATCCTTCATAATACAAGTCTATGGGCAGCATAACGGATTCGTCCTGGTTTCCATTATGCAGGAGTCCAGAAGGATCCCCATAGACTTCTATTATGACGGATCAAATCTGAATGCCTCTTAAAGGCTTCCGTTTTGACTTCCGTCTTTTGGATTCCGTTATTTTCCGTTAAAAAAATGTTATAACGGAAAACAAAAACAGAATCCATAACGCTGATGTGAACCTACCCTAAGCACTGAGGAATTGCCGCTTTTTCTATTTACCATTTGTATTTGGACATCTCAGTGTGTCATAACCATGTTACTGAACATGTACATTGCTGCAGGGGTTGATAGGGTAAAGCAGTAGCATATGCATTTCACGTTAGTAATGCAAATTTTAACCAAGGCAACTGCATCACAGTGTCTATTTCTAAAAATGGCTGGTGTTCTGCCCAGCTGAGTTAGAGAATCATTACAGATCACATCTGCCTCAGTCTTGGTATTCCTGAATTTTTTAGTTTGGTTATAGCACCATCTAGCGTGGCTAAGTTGTATTACACTTTGTTTTTCCTTTGACAAAGACTACTGCATTGTGGGTGGTGCACTGCATTGTGAGAGTGCAAAGCATTCTGGGAAAGAGAAGTTTCCAGTCTCCAGGACACAGTACAGAGCTATACTATGCATGTTTCTTTCTCAAACTCCACCATCCTTGTAAAAAAGATCTGTTTTACCAAACTATCCTGTTTTACCAATCAATCAATCGTATATAATCAATCACATATGTACGATCTGTTGACCAATAAACAAGTTAGACTACAAAAACAGTCCTCTTATTTGGAAGATAGAAATGGTTTATGCTGAAAGTCACACTGCACACTGTGTGAACCTGTATGAAGACAGAACAGTAAAACAGATTCTAGTCACAAGCGATAGTGGATCTGACTATACAGAGCCACCATCAGCCACTCGGCCCTGTGTACACGATTGCAGTGGCTGCCATACAGTCACAAGAAGCGAGAGTGCAGCCCCCAGCAAGAGCAGCATGATTCAGACCACGCCTGATTTAACTCGACAAAGGTCAGTCTCTCCACATTTTGGGTGGACAGGCGAGTTCTTATTGGGGTAACTATGGCCCCCGCCGCACTAAACACCCGCTCTGATGCTACACTACTGGTCGGGCAGGACAGCTTTTCTAGGGCAAACTCTGCTAGTTGCAGCTACAAATCCAGTTTGGCTGCCCAGTATTCCAGCGGATCATCAATGTGGGGTGGTAGGGTGCTGTCCATGCCTAAATGTAGCCTGTGGATGGAAAACAGGCTACATTTACATAGGAGTTTATAGTCCTCCAAAAATTATATATGCACAAAGCAACTGAAAGGTGGCATGAAGCAGGATGTGCTCAACCCAAAAATGCAGTTGTGCATATATATATATATATATATATATATATATATACACACAGGGGAGCATATCCTGCACTTGTGGCCCGTGCTAATGGCGATCCCCAGCAAAAATGCATACGGTGGAGGATGCGCGCAGCGGACCACAAGTACCACAATAGACATCCTACACACATCCTGCTCTCGGGCCTAAGACATGTCCTCCACTGCAGGACATGTTGACTAATCTCAATTTTAACATCAGTTTGAGGGCTATATATATATGCACAACTGCATTTTTGGGTTGAGCACATCCTGCTTCATGCCACCTTTCAGTTGTTTTGTGTCTTCTTATATAAAAGACATAAAAGATTTACTTTTAAAAATAAATGACATTACTTTCCCAGAATATACTTTTGGCTAGCCTGGAAGTCGAATCCTTGTACAGCAATATACAGCACAATTTGGGACTAAATGCGGTCAAATATTTTCTAGACACAATTTATTTCAGAGAACTACGAACTAGATTCCGAGAACTTGGCTATCCCAGACATCAATTTAAAAAGGCCTATAATAGAGCCAAGGCAACAAAACGTGAGGATCTTCTGGAATCCAAAGTAATGAAAAACGAGACCAAAATCAGGTGTATTGGGACCTTTGATGGGTATACAAAAGAAATATACACCATTCTAAAAAGACAATGGCACATTTTACAATCTGATAGGGAATTAAGAACAGTTCTTGGTGCAGGTCCGAACATAACCGTAGAGGTAGTGGTCCAAATTTAAAGGACCTATTGTACATAGCCACCATTCAGATAAAACAATATCCACACAGAAACAGAAAGAATCTATAAGAGGTTCAGCACCCTGCAGGGACTGTCCTTCTGTAAGACCAGGCTGAACTGTATGGACAGATGTCTTTTTTCGGCCTTATGTACTATGTTGCTATGTATGTTACTATGTTACCAAGTCCTTTGTGAATCCCAATGATGGGAAAAGATATAAAATTAAACAAATTATTACCTGCAAAACTCAGGGGGTATTCAATATAGCAAAATGTAGCTGCCCAAAACTGTATGTGGGCAAAACCAAGCAAGAATTAAGAAGGAGGATATCAGGCCATTTAAGTGCAATTGAAAAAAAAAAAAGACACATCAGTAGCAAGACATGTCAAATACTTCCATGAAAATAATCCCCATGATCTTGGCCCAAGAGGAGGAAACCTAGATAAAAGACTGCTACCAAATGAAGCTCGCTGGATTTATAGATTGGACACAATGAGCCCCATCGGCATAAATGAGGGTTTCTCTTATTTTATATATATTAAGAATAAAATTATATAAGAAAAAAATAATATAAGAAAAAAATTTAAAATATTGAGAGACAAGTGAAGAATACACCTCCAACAGACAATAGGAGGAGAAGTATATATTTATGGTTTTTGTAGTTATGATTCAATAATAAATTAAGAAAAAATATTATGCATATACAACAAAATTAATGTCCCAAATAAATATGGGGATAAATTACATAAACCTGAAGACATATAAAAAATGCTACTACAATGGAGAAATGGATCAAAATGAATTGATCAGAAACAAAGTCCAAAGATATGCCGATTAAACTGATAAGAAAAATGGACAAAGATATGAAACATGCGCATAGCACAAAAAAAAAAAAAAAAGAATAATACTACTAAGTCCAAAGACATGCGTATTAGGAGAAAAGGAAAAGTGAAAAAGTCCTGAAACATGCGCTGTAACATAGAAAGGATCCTGATGTTTTTCAAAGTCCCAACACAAGCGCAAGGTGAAGAATCCGATTGGTCAGGTATACAAAAGCCGGCGCTTCTAATAGGAGCAATCTGCCTCTGTAAGGCTCTGCCTTGCTGTCAGTAAAGATACAAAGCGCTCCCTAATGGACAATACAGAAGGAGGTCGGTTTACCTCCCTCTTAAAAGGCATGAGAATCGGAGCGCTCGTGCTAGATGCTCCTAACCCCTGAAGACACCACATAGGTGGCGAAACAAGTCGGGGGAGCCTCTATTCAGCTTTTTTTAAATAACAAAGCGCATAGTTATCCAAAAGGGAGCGTGCTGCAGGTGATCCTAAATAGGACTAAGAGCTAACATTCAAGTCTATAAAAAAAAAAAGCAGATAGACAGAGATAGTATGTATGGAAAAGTATCCTGTGAAGTAACCGTTACCAACAGCAGAGTAATATACTGCAAATGGACATAGTGGGACTATTGACAAATGGGACTACCAGTGTTACAAATGAGAATAACTGACTGACAATGAATTGACTCAAATAAAAAATAAAGTTAATAGTCAATCGAAAAGGCATATAAATATAAACAGGACACTTCTCTGTGTGTACAATATAAATAAATAATAAATAAAAATCTTAGAAAAATAATAGAGATAATGTGAAAAGAAAATACATCTATAATATAGACACAGAATCAATATATTACTGTCTCAAGAAATCAGTAAAATAAGAAGACAAAAGAAAGAAAACGGAGATATTAATACATATGTGCTTTGAATATTTTATTGTCACAATATGGCTTTTTGAAACACAAACACTAATTTTCTTTTGTTTACTTGATCTTCTAATGGAAATAAATAAAAGTTACTTTTTAGCTAATAGGACACAAACAGAATTAATATAGCTCTTGGCTATTGAAATATGAGTGTTTAAAATATTTTGGCCCAAAAAAGAGTCTTTTTTTCTGAAATATATAATGCATTATAATACATACTGCATTATAATGCACTGTACATTTCAGTTTTACGCTGGCACTTTGCCTATTAGACCCTGCTCACGGGTCTAATAGGCTTCCATTCATAGCAGACCCAGAAGCCTTTGGAAAGACTCTAGCTGCCATAGCGACCATCCCCACTCAACACATAATGGGGTAGAGAGAAAAGCCCCCTCCCTCTGTAAACCGCTTAGATGTGGCAGTTAGCATTGAAAGCTGCATATAATGGGTTAAATGGCTAGCATCAAAGTCATCTACAAACCCAGTAGTTAAAACAGGAGCTTGCATTTCAATCATAGCTAGGCCCCTGCAGTGATGTGCAAGAAAGGTTCCTGTACCCCTTTGATCACTGCACTGTACATGTATGCTGTTCTGGGAGAATGCCTTGACTGCAGCAACATACTTACACTGTGGAAGGGGTTAATAATTTTAGAGAATAATTCATATGAAGGAGGAACTCTCCTCTAGAACCAATCCAGAATCTGATAGAAAGAAGCATTAAAGAGTAACTAAACTTTTACGCTAACATTTAAGATGTTGTCCCTAACCCCCTACAAAATCTTTTTCTAATATACTTTATTTATTAATTTTCTATTTTTACTGTACTTTTTCATCTTTATTTTTCATCTACCATTCACTGGTGCACTAAAATTCAGTTCTCCCTACACCGCTAAGCTGTCAGCAGTGTACGGAGTACAGAATACTCACTTTATGAATAGGGCCGCAGCAACGCAGGGCGTATGGGCATCCAGGGAGCACAGTCAGGAGCAGCAATGAGTGCTCCTGCCATACTACCTGCGCTACTGCGGGCCCATTCATAAAATGAGTTAGTGTAAAAGTTTAGTTACTCTTTAATCATTTTTACCAATTTCCTACTTCTAAGCTTCTGTTGTTACAACGGTTCCCACAGCACTCTCCACTTTCTGACTTAACTAGACAAGCCAGAAATGTCAGGAATGCCATTAGCTGGTATAAGCGGTGACCCATCTTAACCAGTTATTGGATGAGCGGGCCTTTCCAGGAATTTCCAGTGTGTAGAGCCAGGAACAGAACCAGAGAACAGCAGGCACTGGAAAGGCAGCAGTGGGGGATCAGAGGAGATGAGTAATGCTTGTTTGTTTGTTTTTTTGGAACATTGTTTAATTTTTTGGTTTACATTTGTCAATGATCTGTAAAAATTAATCTTTGTTATGGTATGGAAATAAATTATCAATATTAATACTATTTATATTGACCTTAATGAGTTTGCTGTGATGTGTCTTCCTGCTCTACTAAACAAATGATGAGATACCTGCAAAGCAAGCCTAGTTAAGCATGCCCACTGTGAGGAGCTGCTCTGGTAGACAGCTGTGCAGGTGCAGTATAGAGGCAAAGGGAGTCCAGGTAGTGCAGCAAACAGTGTTTTATTTCACACTTGCACAAACAAAACTCAAAACAGTCACTTAGTGTTACTTCACACACATGGCAAAAACGTGAGGCAAAACAAAAGTCCAAGACAGGATCAAATCACCTGTGTGGTTTAGGTGCATGTTTGCACCTGGCTGTCAGCCCAGCCGCAGGAAAGTCCAACCTCAGGCTTCCAGGCAGACTGCACGCCTCTTTGCAAGCTCTTGCTTCCAGCCCAGAGAGCTCCACAGCATTACCAGCAGCTCCAGGACAATCTCTCCCAGCTGCTGGTGCTGGCTGTGTTTTTAAATCCAGCCCAAAACCAGAACTGGGTCGTGGGGAGCAACCACCCACCCTACACTTTAGCTGCTCCCGGTAAGAGCCGGCCCAGATCGGCTTTGCAGCCATGCTATCTAGCAATTGTGTCAGTAGCACTACCTGCTGCTGACAGAGACAAAATGGCTCTTACCTCACCGAGGCTACTAACCTTGGTGACATGTACCTTCCGTCGAT
This sequence comes from Bufotes viridis, assembly GCA_033119425.1. Taxonomy (NCBI): domain Eukaryota; kingdom Metazoa; phylum Chordata; class Amphibia; order Anura; family Bufonidae; genus Bufotes; species Bufotes viridis. Next base: position 118,341,270 of record CM065589.1, on the reverse strand, counting down.
GACGGAACCTTGCGCTCTCTTACACCACTTACCCACCTCCTTTTCAAAAGTAGCAGGAGCAGCATAAAATCACAAAAGGTTCTAAATTTGTGTGCAAAACTGGTATGTGCCAAAATTTGCTACTTTTAAAAAATTTTTTTACCGGGCTTTATAATTCACCCCCTGTGTTCTCTCTGAAACACTGCACCATTTCAGTGTTAGGCTACATTCACACAACCATATGTGTTTTGTGGTCCCCAAATTGCGGATCCTCAAACAAAACGGATGACTTCCATATGGCATCCATTTTTTTTTTTTGTGGATCCATTGTAACAATGTGCAAGGGACAGTGTTGCTGCAATAATCTATCAGCCATGTTTGATCCATCCACCATGTTCAGCATCTGGTTTTAACCCTAATAATTTTTAAAGTAAAATACCATTAGGTTCATAGTAGGGAGGGATCCCGGACCTTATGGAGGGATCCACATGGGATTATTGTCATCCCTGTTGTGAATCCCTCAATTTTATTGCTTTGAGGAAATGTTATTATTTTGCATTAAGCCGAACTTTGACCCATGACACATCCATCAGGTGGGACAGGACAGCCAACTGAGACGTTTCAGCACATGGACCACCCCCACCCTATAAATTAAAAAAAATGAGGGAATCATAAGTAAAAAAAGAATATGAATATCTTATAATAAAAGCTCTGGCTACTCCGGTTATATATCACTTACAAAAAATCCATAAGAGCCTTACAGAACCCTCAGGGAGACCTATTGTCTCAGGGATAGATTCATTAATGAGTAAACTTATAGAATACATTGACTTTTTTTCACAAAAATACGTTATGAAGACCCCCTCTTTTTTAAACGACTCAGGAAGTATCATTACCCTGGTGAAAAGCATGGGTCCCCATAAAGACAACATGTTGTTAGCGACTGTTGAAGGGACTTCACTTTATACCATTATACCAAAAGGATTAGGGCTGGAAGCTTATAAAAGGCAACTGAAAAATGATCCAGCGATGTCAGAAAAAACAATGCGCATTTATTTTAGAATGTGTCACATATCGTTTAGACCATAACAATTTCTGGTTTGAAAATGACTACTATTTTCAGAGGGTCGGGACGGCGATGGGGACAAAATTCGCCCCCAGTTTCGCCAATCTGTATATGGCATTCTGGGAAGAGGAGGTGATTAAACCGTGTATGGCCAAAACTACACCAAAGGGTACCCTGACCACATGGCAGCGGTACATCAACGACTGCCTGCTCATGTGCGAAGGGGAAAGACAGGGACTGGAAGAATTCATTATCGATTAAAATATCAACAATTGGAATTAAAATTTACCAGCTGCATCAGCAATGAAGCAGTTAACTTTTTGGATCTCACTATCTTTTTTGAGGAAGGGGGTGTAAAGACAAAAACCTTCTTTAAGGAGATAGATGTGAACGATTATATTGACATCCATAGCTGTCATTATGGCCCCTGGTTGAGGAACATCCCGAAGGGACAAATTAAAAGAATACATCGCAACTGCACAGACACTGAGGTATATAGGGAACAGAGTCAGATTATAATAGATAGATTTGTCGAAAAAAGGTTATGAAAGGGATTAATTAATTAGCTGCAGTAGAAGTATTAAAGGGAGGAATTCCAAAAAGAAAGGAGGATGATAAAAAGTTAAGGAAAGATTTCCGCTTCAATTTCCTTACACAATACAATACACAGGCCGGGATTATCAGAAACGCCACCCGGAAGAATTGGGCGGTGCTTAAAAATGACCCAGTTATTGGTCAAGAAATCCCTGACCGCCCGGACATTGTTTTCAAAAAAGCTCCGAACCTTGGAAACCACTTGGTACATAGTGCCATCCCCACTGAGAATGTTAGAAGAGGAGGAGATAAATTCTCCTGGTGTGGGTTCTGTCTCCCATGTAAAAACAGGGACAGGGACAAAAGACAGAGTTACTACTGTCCATTCTATGAGAAGGAATAAGGATTTTAAAATCAAGGGTAACATCACATGTGGTTTACATGCTGGAGTGCCCATGTGGCCTCCAGTATGTGGGCCGCGCCATGCGAAAATGAAAAACACGGATACAAGAGCATATCAGGAATATCCAAAAAGGATTAGAGACACATGGAGTATCACTGCACTTTAAAACAGTCCATAAAAAAAAAAACAAGGGGACTTACCTTTATGGGGATTGAATTGGTGAAGGCAAATTGGAGAGGAGGAGATACTGTGGCCAAGATTGACTGTAGGAAGGTCAAGTGGATCTACGATCTGGATACGATCCAGCCCCATGGACTAAATGTGGAATTTGATCTAAAACCTTGTCTGACTGGTTAGGGAAACATGTCCCTATATTACAATTAAAAAATAAAACCTACTATCCCCAGCGTATTTGTCCGGTGGATTCGAATGGTGATTGGTTGATATAAAGGCATGTGACCGATCATGTGTCGGATCACTGTAATGAAAGTCTTTTATGAATGGATCTATGGTAGTAAATAACACCAAGTAGTGGATAGCAATATAAGTAAATGTTTAGTCTCAGAGGATCGATGCGCAACTGTACTAGTACCTTTTGGTATGTCATTCCCCTATCTGTGGTAGTAAACTAGCAATTATTTTTGATATATATACATATCACTATAAGTATTGGTGAATGAGAACCGCGTGATAATTAGTGATGAGCGGCAGGGGCAATATTCGAATTCGTGATATTTCGCAAATATTTGGGCTAATATTCGCCATATATTCGAAAATTCGCAAATTCGTAATCTCCAGACAATATTTTCTTGTTTGCGAAAATTCGCATAAAAATTCGCATACATTAGCATAAAAATTCGCATAAATTAGCATAAAAATTCGCATAAACTGGCATTTAAAAGATACCTTTTAAATACCAGCTTATGCGAATTTTAATTTTTTGCTAATGTATGCGAATTTTTATGCAAATTTTCGCAAACAAGAAAATAATGACATTATTTTCTTGCATGCGAAAATTTTCATATAAAAAATTCGCATAAAGCGAATATTCGCAATTGCGAATATATTTAGCGATATTCTAAATATTCGCGAATTCTCGAAGTGCTGATATTCGCGATTAAAATTCGCAATTCGAAAATTCGTGATCAACACTAGTGATAATTTGCAAGTGGTAGTGATTTTATGAATGGATTGATATGTAGTTTTAATTTATAAATTTAGAAGTTGAGCTCTGTTCTTATTGCTGTAGCAATTTTAGGAGATAACTTTTGTTGGTTGTTAATGTGAACTTGAGCAGCACTTTAAAGTAGTGTCATGAAGGAGGAGCTTGCGGGGGATACTTAATCCTAAGTGTTTTTGATTGAGACCTATGCCCCTGACAAAGCGTGAGGCGTCACACAGGTCGGGCGTGCACAAGGCTGCTGTATTTTATTATTGACTTGCCTATATTTTATGGAAATTTGTGAGTATAATAAATACCTGTTTTATACATATTGGAGATGGTGCCTCGCTATTGTATTACTGGGAAGGAAGAACTTGGTGTGTCCGGGACTACAGTGCTGTTTGAAGTCCATGCATACTACCATGCGCCTGTGAGTATCAGGTGTGCGTTTGGCTAGTAGTGGCAATACTTCACTATCAGTGTAATTTCTGGCATCCTATAGGAATCACTGGAGGAAGGAAGACACCGGTGGAGGCTAATACTTTACCCATACGTGCAGGAGTGGATAACTCTAACTTGGAGTGGCTATCTCTAAATCGTGCTGTCCGCCAAAAACACATATAAATGAACGAGATCTGGCAGCCATTTTACATTCTGCGTTTTGACAGTGTAGGGAGGAGTTGCTTTGTGGAGCAGGGACAGACTGTTAGGGACACCAAACGCTAGCTAATAGGGCCACAAAAGTCTTTTTAAGGACTGTTATAGATGTGCTATCGATAGGTTTAAAATACTGAGGGGTGTGATATACTTATACTTTTTAACATAGAAAGTATATTATAGTGCTTTTTTTATCGTGCAGCAGTTGTGTGCGGTTCTGCTGCGATACCGCAGCTATATAGAGGGACAAACGCTATTGGAATAACTAATTGCAACTGGTGTGATATACCTGTTGCCCCCCAAAAAAGTGATTGAGGGGTGCGATATACCTGCTTCCACAAAATGCTGATTGACGGCTGCGATATACCGTAACCTGTTGCCCCAAATAAACAGGGTGGTGTGATATAACTGTTGTGGCAAAAAAAATAATTGAGGGGTGTGATATACCTGCTTCCACAAAATACTGATTAAGGGGATTGATATACCTGCTTCCACCAAATACTGATTTAGGCCTGCAATACACCTGCTTTCACATAATACTGATTAAGGAGATTGATATACCTGCTTCTACCAAATATTGATTGAGGCCTGCAATACACTTGATTCCACAAACTACTGATTAAGGGGTTTGATAGACCTGCTTCCACCAAATACTGATTGACGTCTGCGATATACCAGTTTCCACAAAATACTTATTAAGGGGTTTGATAGACCTGCTTCCACCAAATACTGATTGAGTCCTGCGATATACCTGATTCCACAAAATACTGCTTAAGGTGATTGATATACCTGCTTCCTCCAAATACTGAGTGAGTCCTGCGATATACCTGCTTCCACAAAATACTGATTAAGGGGTTTGATATACCTGCTTCCACCAAATATTGATTGAGGCCTGCAAGATACCTGCTTTCACAAAATACTGATTAAGGGGTTTGATATACCTGCTTCCACCAAATACTGATTGAGTCCTGCGATATACCTGCTTCCATAAAATACTGATTAAGAGGATTGATATACTGTACCTGCTTCCACCAAATATTGATTGAGGCCTGCGATACACCTGCTTCTACAAAATACTGCTTAAGGTGATTGATATACCTGCTTCCTCCAAATACTAAGTGAGTCCTGCGATATACCTGCTTCCACAAAATACTGATTAAGGGGTTTAATATACCTGCTTCCACAAAATACTGATTGAGAGCTGAGATATACCTGATTCCACAAACACTGCTCTTCTCTAGGGACATAAGCACAGGGTCATTTTGAAAATGACAGGCAGAGGAAGAGTCAGGGCGTTCCACAGGGGTGGTAGGGGTCGGGCAGGTGCACCAGGCCGAGCCTAAGTGGGAAGTTGGGGAAGGTGCGTGCGTTTACTTCAAAGGACGCACCAGAGTCTGTTGAGTGGCTCACTCAGCCTTCCGCTTCTGCACCCTCCTCATCCTCTGTATCTGCACCCTCCTTACTCTCTGCTGTATGCACTACCAAAGACGCCACCACAACCCTTCCACTCGAGTCAGAGGAATTATTTTCCCATCCATTCTCAGATCTTACCGATGCGCAGCCATTCTTGGCATCGGATGAGAAAGAGGAGGTAGCAACGGCCGCCATCCAGCGGTCTGACGACAGTACCCAGATCAGCTCAAGGAGGGAGGTCTCCACTGTTCCTGCCTACTCCCAGATCTCGAATGTCAGTGCTGGTGAAGGTGACGATGATGACGTGTCGATGGACGTCTCAAGGGTGCCCACAAGAGAAAAAGAGGAGGGAGAGATGGAGAAGCAGAGAGGGAGGAGAAGGAGGAGAAGCAGGCAGAGCTTGCAGGGCACATGAGGCAAAAACCAGACTGCAAATGTATCTGGAGAAAGCCAACCACCATGCACGGTCACATCTGGCGCTCCCAGGACGCCGGCACATGGCTCCACAGTTTTTTTTAACGTGTCAGCTGCTGACAATAGTGTTGCCATCTGCAACCTGTGCTGTTAACGCATAAGTCGCGGTAAGCCCAACACTCACCTAGGGATGACCGCCTTAAGAAGGCACCTGGCCTCCCATCACCGAGCCCAGTGGGAGCAATGCCGTTAGAACCCACAAAGGCATACTCCCGGCACTCTACGTCCTGCCTATTCTACTCTCTCCTCCTGTTTGTCCTCCACCTTCCACCATGCCGTCGTCGCGTTCATCTGGCAGAAGGCAGGTTTCCCTGGCCCAAATGTTCGAGCGGAAAAAGTTGATGACGCCGGATAACCCTCTTGCCCAACGACTGACCACTGGCTTGTCGGAACTGCTAGCCCGCAACTATTGCCATATAAAATGGTGGACTCGGAGGCCTTTAGAAAATTTGTGGACATTGACACACCGCAATGGAAGGTCCCCAGAAGGAAATATTGGGGCATCCCAGAGCTATAAGGCCACGTTCAGCAGAAAGTGAATATATCTCTGGCACACAGTGTCGGTGTCAAGATACATCTGACCACAGACACATGGTTTAGCAAACACTGGGTGAACCTTCTGATGGCCATCAAGTACGTAACCCGTGGCTCCCGTGTGGATTTGGTGTTACTGCCACGGATTGCATGCAGGCCTGCCTTTTCTTCTCCTCCTCCTACTCCATCCTCCGTCTCCTCCTCGACTGACTCGTCCTATTCCACTGCTACCACCTCTTCCGCTGCGCCCTCATGCTCCCCAGTACCTATTCGACGTGGTAGGTGCTGTGCTGCGACTGTTGTGCCTGGAAGCCAAAAGCCACACCGGTCCTGCACTGCTTTCCGCTCTGTGGTCACAGGCCAATCAGTGGCTAACCGTGCTCAATTTGACAGTTGGTAAAGTGGTGTGCGACAACCGTGCCAATCTGCTGAGCGAGGTGAAACAGAGCAAAATGACACACGTGCCGTGCATGGCACTCGTCCTAAACTTAGTCGTGCATCGATTCGTTGACAAATACCCCGGGGTCCAGGAAGTCTTGAGGCAGGCCAGGAAAATCTCTGGCCATTTTAGAAGATCTTACAAGGCCTTGGCTCGCCTTGCTGACGTTCCATGGCGACACCACCTGCCCGTAAGACATCTGATTTGTGACAGCCCGACGCGCTGGAACTCCACCTTGTATATGCTTGATAGGCTGCTCTAGCAGCAATGTGCCGTTAACGACTACCTGTACGAACTCTGCAGCAGGACAGGTTCTGGGGAGCTTGGTTTCTTTTCACCGCGCCAGTAGCTGCTCATGCACAGCGCATGCAGACTTCTACGACCATTTGATTAGATCATCAAACTGGTCAGTTGCAGCCAGGGTGCCATCAGTGACATTGTACCTTACGCCTTCTTTCTGGAGCATGCATTGCGTTGTGTCATTGATCAAGTCATCGAGGAGCATAAGCTTAAAGACGCAATGCTGAATAAAGTCCCAGGGGGGGCTACTCCAACTGAGACAAGTCAGCAGGAGTCTGAAGAGGAGTCAGAGGAGTATGGTGGCTGGGGGGAGGAGGAGGAGAAAGAAGAGCAGGCTTTGAGGGGGACTTTAAACTTTTCGGCCATTCCTGGTGTTGTACGTGGCTGGGGGGAGGAGACCAAGGATGACATTCTCCTGGGCGATGAGCAGGAGCCAGGGTGCTCCACCGCTTCCAATAGTGCAATAGTGCAAATGGGTGCCTTCATGCCTAATATACCTCCAGCCACATAATCACTTGTTCTTTTCTATCCGGTGAGTGCATAATTTTTGGGGCCTGTACTCCACTGGCTTACAGTAAAATTATTATCCACTGACCGCCTAATATACCTCCAGCCACATAATCACTTGTTCTTTTCTGTCCAGGGAATGCATAATTTTTGGGGCCTGTACTCCACTGGCCTACAGTAAATTTGTTATCCATTGACCGTCTAATATACCTCCAGCCACATAATTACGTGTTCTTTTCTGCCCGGTGAATGCCTAATGTTTGGGGACTATATTTCACTGGCCTACAGTAAAATCGTTATCCACTGACCGTCTAATATACCTCCAGCCACATAATCACTTGTTCTTTTCTGACAGATGAATGCCAAATTTTTGGGGCCCATACTCCCGTGGCCTAAAATCAAACTTTTCTATGCTCCAGCAGGGCACATTTATGACCTGAAGGTTTTTCAGGTTCTCCTGCCATTAAAGTGAATGGAGCCCGCAGCGAACGCGTGGTTCGCGAACATTTGATCGCGAACGCGCGTCCGCAAAACGTCCCGACCACTGTTCGTCAATCACTATACAGAACTATGATATAAACTACTTATCTGGATAATGTTGAAAGTAATATGCAAATACATAACTAAAATAGCTTAAAGTTATAGTTAACACTGTAACTTTATTGAAATTATCACATGTACAGTATCGGTAACATAGGCTGCTAGTATGTATAATAATGCATTTTAATTAATTTATCATGCAGGAATAAATCAAATAAAATTAATGCAAATAATTATAATGTAAAATATTGTAACTGGAAGAGAAAGTCTAATTTGTCTCCCTCAAAAAGTCCAAAGCGCAACTAACATAAGGGTAATTGACTTAATAAATTAACTTAGAGAGTACCTGTCAGCTTGCCACATTTTCTTTAATATGCCAGAAATAACAATTCTGGATCCTCTTTTCTCTCGCCTCTGTGTTGTGATGTTCCTCTGTTATCCCCCATAGAAATTTCTCCTGTGTGACGTGTGTCCCTACAGAGTTGAACATTGTCAGCCTTAATTGGAATGTGACACACAGTGTAGGGACACATCCCCAACTAGCAACACCAATTGTCAACTCATTCATACATTTCTAGTAGGGATAGCAAAGGAGCATTACAATGAAGAGTTCAAAGAAAAGATGCTCTAGAAATGCTATATTATAGGGGACCCCATTTTTTACTACAACAGATAAAAAATGACCTACGTTAATTTAGTAATACATTTTTCTGTGTTTCACTTATTATTAATTACTGTAGCCTTATATTTTTGATACTAGTGATATCTATATCTACCAGGGGTATAGCTATGAGGAGTGCAGAGGTGCAGACATAAACGCGAAACGCGTGTTATTCGGGCGTTTGTGCAGCGTAAAACGCGCCTATGGACGCGCGTTTTTCAAAGTTTGCAACATGCTGGATCAGCCACCATGGAATTTCACACCTCTAAAGCACTCAGATTGGCCAAACTATATATAGCGAGGGCTGTTTGGTCATTGGCCAACTATGCAGTCAATCACATAAACGCGCGTCAAACGCGCCTACACTATTTACCAAAACGCTTGAAAAAAACGAGCGTTAACGCCCGTCTTGAACGCGCAGAAAACGCTAGGCTTCAAAACGCTTAGGTCTGAACCCAGTGATACAGTCATGTGAATGCACCCTAACTTTGTTTAATCAATTTATACTTTTCATTTTTGAGCAACAAGAACTTGCACATAGACCATCGTTCATAGCTTGCTTGTGACATCAATACACTTTTTAAGCCACTGATCTTTCTGCTGTCTCATGAGGATATGCCATTAGATAGCAATGCTGCAGCAATACAGAATCCTAACTCTTTGCCTAGTATCCATTCCCCCGAGGAGCCTTTTGTAACAGAGACATATTAGATAGAGTGATTTATTCATAAGAGTTGTTTAGTCTAGGGCAAGAGTAATAGCACTGGGTCCTCTCCAGCAGAAGTGGAAAAGTAATCTCGGAGGGTCACAGATAGAACATTGTACTTTCTCCTTTATAGAAATCTATGTTCGGAGTCATTTGTCAGAACTTTCCATTGCTTCATATTAATTATTAGGAACTGTTCGTGATAAAAGATGTGTAAGGTGTATGCTTCAATTAACACCAATATGCCATAAAGACAAAGACAATGGAGGGAACTTATCATTCACAGTGATTTTGGTTTTTCTCTGCTAGTTGTAAAATCTCCTTATTTGTGAAATGGCGCGCAACAATAATAATTATGGCGCAAGTGCAATGTGGTTTATGCCTATAGGATTTAAATTACACATGGGGCTTGGCTGGCTTGGAGTTGTGACATTTTTGTGCATTATGCAACTTTTGTGAATGTCGCAGAAGAGAACAGTGATTAACCTCTTAACAGTCACTTTAAAATTGGAAAAACCTTCCCAAAAATGTCACTTTTTTATTGTAGATTTTTAATTTGTATCTGCAGTGAACAATACCTAGCATATGCCTAATAGTGTTGAGCGAGCATGCTCGGCCGAACACCAGTTCAGTTCGAGAATCGCGATGCTTGGCACATCCCTGTGTTCGGCCGAACACAGTGTCTGCTCGAGCACGATGCTCAAGTCTCCTCCCCGCACATGTTGTGTGGGAAATACTGTAATGCCATAGCCATTAGTGTTAAATGCGATAATCTTCATAATCTCAAATCCTTATTATGCTATCTTTTGTTCCTTTTTTTTATAGTTTTTATTTTACCCATCATTAGTAAACTTATTATAAGTATTATTTCACCTAAATATGACAGAAATTGTGATAAATGTGTGTTTAGACACTTATCACTAAACTAATCTTAGAGGGGAACAGGTGTGACCGAGCTGGAAAGGTGTAAGTTGTGGCTAAAAATATTATATTTTGGAGGGATATAAGCCATCGAATAGATGATGTAAAGTTAAACAAAAAGGCATACAAATTTATCGGGATTAGTAAATCATCCCCACTTTCTGATCTGCCTACCTAAAAAAAATAGGAAAACATATTCCTTTCATATTAGAATTTTTTTTCTATTGTCGTAATCATATGCAGTAGTTCTAATAATTTTGGACATTTAGATTCACAGAATGATACGTAAAGGAAAGGAATTTGACAGCCATGGTCAGGAGGCTGAGGAAGGTGGGCCAGCGAGTCTCATTGCACTCCTCCCTCACAGCACTGTTGAACACTTTGAGGTTTGGCATCTAAGTAATGACTGCCAGCTCAAAAGTGACAGTCTGCTAAAATCAGTGGGTCTGTCACTATACTATGCTGCCTTCAGTGAGAGTAACATACTGTAATAGAGGTGACACAGTCCCTTTAAGGAATTAGAGAATCATCTGCAGCTTATTTAAAATAAATGATTACTGCTTCCTTCTTGCATCCTGTACTACATATAAATGTCCAGCAGACCAACAGTGTTTACCAATTAAACAGTTGTATAGCAATGACAATGTCATGGGCATTAAGCCACAACATTCTATTTTCTCATACATTTTGTAAGCATAAATATACACTCACTGACAAAAAAAACACACCCAGATAGAAATGTCGGATTGCTGCAAATCTTGGCAACTAATGTAGTTCTGTCTCAGGCATATATGTAAATGATTACAGGTGTGATCTGATTAGTCACTCGGTCCTGCCACAACAGTGTTTCCCCTGCTGCCCTATAAAAAGCCTCTCAGAAGCTACTTTTGGGTAGTGTACTTCTTTGTAAGAGAACTGCTAGATATGTTTCAACAATGTATTAAAAGACATTTTGCCCAGCTGATAGACTTTAAGAGGGGGCACATTATTGGACTGAGAACAACACAACGGTTGGTTTGACAAATTTCCTGCTATATCATTGTTAGGAAGTTTTGGGAGCAGTGGTTACATTAAGGCCTGTGCACACAGCAAACAGGCTGTGGCAAGCCCAGAAAGACCAACAGTAGAGAGGATTGTTTGATCCATTGACAAGCACGAGCTGCTCCAACAGTTTTATTGTCCACCATCCAGACACAGGTGATACCCCTGTCTCTGCCCAAACTATTTCCTTGCTCAGCAGAGGTAAATTTGGTGTCATGGTGCCTATTAAATGTCCTGCTATTGACATTCAGCCACCATTTGCTTTGCTTGCAGAGACGCCATGAGCAAGAAACTTGGACTGTTATGGACTGGAACCTTAGAGTGTTTACCGATGAATCCAGGATTTCATTTTGGCATCCGATGATGGTTGGGTTTAAGTATGTATGCATTGTGGTGAGTGCTTCAATCCTGCCTTTGCTGTGGGGCAACACACTTCCCCAACTGCTGATGTTAATATCTGGGAAGCCATTGCATATGACAGCCAGTCACCCCTAGAAGTGATAGGAGGGGAACTAACAGCTCAGTGATATTTACAGGATATACTGCGGCCACATGTGTTGCCGCTCACGACAAAGCTCCCATTTGTCATTTTTTAGCAGATTAATTCTCGCCTTCACACAGCAAAGGTTTCCCAGGTATGTCCCTGCCAAACTGCTACTCTTCCATGGACTGCCGAACTATTCTAAGGTACTAGAGCCTCCTTTCAGTTATACAGTTTCCCCCAATAAACTTATCCTCTCTCTCTAATATTGTAATAACGTACTTACAGTGCCTTCAAAAAGTAATAATACCTATTGAACTCTTCCACATTTTTTCATGTTCTGTGATAGACCAACACAAAGTAACAAGCATGTGTGAAGTCAAAAGACAATGATAATTTTCAAAACAATTTATAAATAAAAATTTGAAAAGTGTGACGTGCATTTAGAAAAGAAGAAAAATCCAGCTCAGCTCGGGTGACTCGTATTCTTAGACTTTATTCCAGCGGTAAAAACTTCATACAAAATGCGAAAAACTGTTACGCGTTTCAGACCTCCATAATATCTGGGTCCTTCTTCATGACAAACACACAAAATAAGATGGAAGCTGCCCCTGATATACAACCCTCCAGAATCAGGCTGACAAGCAACACCTGAATAGAGGAGGTGTCAGAGGGAGGTTCCACACAAACCTCACAGAAAAATACATAGACAAGCAAAAAATACAATAAAAAAGTCCTAATATAAAAAGATAATCAATATGCTGATGTATTCAAAACAGACATAGTGCAATCAGTATTGTAAGATCAAATCATGTCGCTTATTGAGACCCTCCGGTTGCCGGGATCCCAATTGAAAGATCCAAAAGGCCTCTCTATTAAGAAGTTTTCTTCTGTGATCTCCACCTCTAGGTGGTAGAGAGACCCTTTCAATACCCTGTACCTTTAATCCAGAGATATCACCCGCATGAACAACCGCAAAGTGCGAACTTGCAGCAGAAATGTTGCGGTTCTCGTGGTGTGGTATATCAGATATATGCTTGCGGATCCTGTTTTTTAGGGGATTAATGGTGCAACCCACATATTGTAAAGAACATATGTCACAGGTAATGAGATATATAACATGTTTAGTGTTGCAGTTGATATATGATCGTATGTCATATTGTTTGCGATGTGCAGTCGATCTAAATGTTTTATCTGCAACCATATGTTTGCAACAAATACATTTTTTGTGGCCACATTTATGGTTACCTTTATAATGTAGCCATGTTGGTATTGTAGTGTTTTTTTCACAGAAAAAACTAAGGCTAACCAAATTACTGAGGGTGGGGGCTCTGTTGGCATCACATTTGACACCATTAGAGACGATATCAGACCATTGTCCATCAATATTAAGAATGTGAAAATATTTTTTAATTATTTTACAAATCGCAGGGAACTCTTTACTGTATTGTGTAACAAAATAAGTGGACTTTTTTTCAGTAGACTTTTTATCAGACAAGGAGACATCTGATTTAAACTGGGAATCAGGAAAAATCAGAGTGTGTCTATCCATGTTGGAAACTGCTCTTTTTTTAGCCCGGTCTATGTCATGTTGAGAATAAGCCCTACTCAAAAGTCTGTTCTTTACATTAAACGCTTCTTTCTCATAGATGTCATTATCAGAACAGTTGCGACGGGCACGAATCAATTCACCTTTAGGAATGTTCCTAATAATGTGTGGTGGATGACATGAACGGGCAAATAGAGTAGTGTTCCCCGCCAATTCTTTACGATAGGTGGATGTAATAACCCTCCGAGTGGGGACATTCCCCCTCAGACACAAGTACAAAAAATGAATCTCAGCAAAGTCATACTGAAAAACAAACTGTATAGAAGAAGCACAAGAATTAAAATAAGTGACCAACTCCGGTATGGACGCCACATCACCAGACCACACCATCAGTGTATCATCGATGTAACGTCCATACCAAAGTAAACGGTCCAAAAAAGGGGAGGTGTCGATGAGGAGAAAACAGCCCTCCCACCATGCCATAAAAATATTAGCAATGGAGGGGGAGAATTTAGCCCCCATCGACACCCCAGATACCTGCAGAAAAAAAGTACCATCAAACAAAAAATAATTGTGTCTGAGGAGAAAGTCCACCACCAAGGTAATATACTCTATAAGTTCCAAGGTATAATCACTATAGTGGTTCAAAAACCAATTAAGGGATACAAGGGCCAATTCATGTGGGATGCTGGTGTAGAGAGAAGTAATATCTGCAGAAATCCACACTAAATTCTCATCCCATTCAAAATCTGTGAAAACTTGTAACAAAACTTGGATATCCGCAATCATCTCTTTTGTCGGGATGGATACCGGCGATTTTTTCCGGTGCCGCTTACCTGCCCTTCGTTTTTTGATGATTGCCTCTTGTGCGGAGCAACATACTGTGGCGGATGGCCCACACTTGTTTCAGTAGTATCAACAGTGGAGTTAGAGGCTTCAGGTGAGGATTCCATGGAGTCCCGTTCGGTCGAGCTGAAGGACACCTTAGCATGTCTGTTTCTGGAACGAGATCTCCGTAAAATGGAGCGAGGGGTGTTGCCTCGGGACTCCGCCCACGTGTATACTGAATTGTTACTATAGTCCAACAAATCTCTGTTAAACTTAGTCTGTTTGAATAACATCAGATCTTCTTCTACTTTATTCAGATTGTCCTTGAGGTGATCATCCAGTTTAGTGAACTCAGGTGAGCTAGCATATGCAGTTAAGGAGTCCTGAACTGTTTTAATTTCTTCTCGTAGATTGGAGAGAACAAGTTTTTATTCTTGTACTATTAACTCCATGAGTTTCAGGGAACAATCTGACAGAATTGCTTGCCACTGCGCAGAAAAGGAATCAGAGTAAATGGTGGTAGGTTTCTTCTTAAGTCTCAGGCCACGAGGAATCATTTTTTTGTCTATATATTTCTGTAATGATGTGGCATCCCACCAAGTCCGTAGTTCCTTAAGCAGTAATGTTTCAAGAGATGACATTTGCGTTTTCACATTTAGAATGTCTTGTAATTCCTGTTTAGGAACATCAAAAATGGCATTCATCTTTCTTACCCATAGGGCGTAAGGATATATGAGCCATGTTCCAGCAGGAAAATTGCGAAGAAAACCGCTATGTCTATATTCAGTCCAAAGTTGGGAGTGCACGCCACCAGGTAATAGACGATAAAGAAAGAAGCAAGGCAGCTCTCACCAGCTGTAGAACACCCTCTGTGCACGGATGCCGCACCTGGATGCGGAAGTATGCAAAAGATTATCTTTTTATATTAGGACTTTTTTATTGTATTTTTTGCTTGTCTATGTATTTTTCTGTGAGGTTTGTGTGGAACCTCCCTCTGACACCTCCTCTATTCAGGTGTTGCTTGTCAGCCTGATTCTGGAGGGTTGTATATCAGGGGCAGCTTCCATCTTATTTTGTGTGTTTGTCATGAAGAAGGACCCAGATATTATGGAGGTCTGAAACGCGTAACAGTTTTTCGCATTTTGTATGAAGTTTTTACCGCTGGAATAAAGTCTAAGAATACGAGTCACCCGAGCTGAGCTGGATTTTTCTTCTTTTCTAATTGCATACTTCTGCATCCAGGTGCGGCATCCGTGCACAGAGGGTGTTCTACAGCTGGTGAGAGCTGCCTTGCTTCTTTCTTTGTGACGTGCATTTGTATTCAGCCACTTATACTCTGATACCCCTAAATAAAATCCAGTGTGACCAATTGCCTTCAGAAGTCACCAATTTAATAGAGCCCACCTGTGTGTAGTGTACTCTCAATATAACTATAGCTGTTCTGTGAAGGCCTCGGGTTTTTTTGTAAAAATTAGTGATCAAACAGCATCATTAAAATCACTAGACAGGTCAGGGGTAAAGTTGTGAAGAAGTGTAAAGCAGGGTTAGGTTTTAAAAAAACATCCCAAGCTCTGAACATCTCACGGAGCACTGTTCAATCCATCATCCAAAAATGGAAGGGGTATGGTGCAAATGCAAACCTAACAAGACATGGTCTTCCACCTAAACTGACAGGCCAGGCATTTAAAGCACTAATTAGAGAAGCAGCCAGGAGGCTCATGGCCACTCTGGAGGAGCTGCAGAAATCCACAGCTCAGGTGGGAAGGTCTGTCCACAGGACAACTAGTCATGTACTCCACAAATCTGGCCTTTATGGAAGAGTGTCAAGAAGAAAGCCATTTTTGAAAGCAAGCCATAAGAAGTCCAGTTTGCAGTTTGCCACAAGCCATGTAGGGGACACAACAACATGTGGAAGAACGTGCTCTGGTCAGATGAGGCCAAAGTTGAACTTTTTGGCTTAAAAGCAAAATGCAAAGTGTGACAGAAAACTGACGCTGCACATTACCCTAAAGGGACAAGGAAGCTTGTCAGAATGACAGAAAGATGGATGGAGCTAAATACAGACCAATCCTAGAGGAAAACCTGCTAGAGGCTATACAAAGACTTAAAGGGGTTGTCTCACTTCAGCAAATGACATTTATTATGTAGAGAAAGTTAATATAAGCCACTTACTAATGTATTGTTATTATCTATATTGCTTTCTTCGCTGGCTAGATTAATTTTTCCATCATATTATACACTGCTCATTTCCATGGTTATGACAACCCTGCAATCCATCAGTGGTGGTCACATTTGCACACTATATGAAAAAGCCCTAGCCTCTATGCAGTTACATGGTCCTGGCAACGATAGGGACCAATGCTTTTTCCTACAGTGTGCAAGCACGACTAGCACTAATGAATAGCAGGGTGGTCGTATACCATAGAAACGAGCAGTGTATAATGTGATGGAAAAATGAATCCAGCCAGCAAAGGACGCAATATGTACAATCACAATAAATTAGTAAGTGGCTTGTATTAACTTCCTATACATAATAAATGCCATTTGCTGAAGTGAGACTCCTTAGGCCCCTTTCATACACCCGAGTTTTCTGCGTGGGTTCAATGCGTGACGTGAACGCATTGTACCCGCACTGAATGCTGACCCATTCACTTCAATGGGGCTGTGTACATGAGCGGTGATTTTCACGCATCACTTGTGCGTTACGTGAAAATCACAGCATGCTCTATATTCTGCATTTTTCATGCAACGCAGGCCCCATAGAAGTGAATGGGGCTGCGTAAAAATCGCAAGCATCCACAAGCAAGTGCGGATGCGGTGCGATTTTTTTCCCGCATGGTTGCTAAGAGACGATCGGGATGGGGACCCGATCTTTATTATTTTCCCTTATAACATAGTTATAAGGGAAAATAATAGCATTCTCAATACAGAATACTTAGTAAAATGTGGATTGAGGGGTTAACAATAAAAAAAATTAACTCACCTTATCCACTTGATTGCATAATTGCGATCTCTTCTTTCTTCTTCAATCATGAGCTGCCGGCTAAAGGACCTGTGGTGACGTCACATCACGTAACCCCTCAATCCACATTTTACTAAGCATTCTGTATTGAGAATGCTATTATTTTCCCTTATAACCATGTTATAAGGGAAAATAATAAAATCTACAGAATACTCAACCCAAACCGGAACTTCAGTAAAGATGTCCAAGTTCGGGTCTGGGTACCAAACATGCCGATTTTTCCCACGTGCGTGCAAAATGCATTAAAAAACACTTTGCACTCGCATGGAAAAATAGCGCATTTTCCTGCAACGCACCCGTATCCTATCCGGCCCCATTCCGCTACGCCCGTGTGAAAGGGGCCTTAAAGACTGGGGCGGGCCCTAAACATACAGCAGGACAACAACCCTAAACATACAGCCAGACCTACAATGGTTTAGCTCATAGCATATTCCTGTGTTAGAATGGCTCAGTCAAAGTGCAGACCTAAATCCCATTGAGAATCTGTGGCAAGACTTGAAAATTGCTGTCCACATATGTTCTCCATCCAATCTGACTGAGCTTGAGCTGTTTTGCAAAGAAGAAGGGGCAAACAATTTCCGCCTCTAGATGTGCAAAGCTGATAGAGATATACCCCAAAAAACTTACAACTGTAATTGCAGTGAGCCAGACCGACAGGGGGATTATATGTGAGGTCATGGTGTGAGTATTAAGCGGGCCAAGGAAAACACAGTTCTGGTTACTCACGGTTATCTCATCCCTGGGCAGGCTTGCATAAGTGATGAGGAGAACAGCACAATGATTCTCTTGGGCCCGCTCTGATAAAGGGACACAGGCCAGATGGTGGTTCGAGGTGCCCTTGGTGGTCTGTAATAATGTGCCTATGGCAAGGTCCCTTATTGACGCCAGTACCTTTTATGGAGGTACAAACATTTACTGCAGTGTTAACTAAGGCATTGGAGACTGAGACAGCAGTGGAATTCAACTTATGACTTTTACTGAACGTTGTTCCTGGTAACAGTTACATCCAAGTATAAAACAGTCTCTAGTACATCCATATATGAAATACAGTCTCTCATGCATACAGAGTTAGGTAACTGTAAGTCCTCAGGGAAAACAGGCTCTTTGTCGTTTATATATATGAAAGCTACTGCTTCAGACTAGGCTTTTGAAGTATAAAAAGTCTTAGGCTGGTATTAACTCTCGCCTTATTCTAACCTTGATTAAAGGGGGTTTTCAGAATCCTTGAACCTCTATTTCCAGTGCTTTTTTGACAGTTGGCCTGACTGTCCTAAGGATTAAACACCGAAAAAATAGTGACACAATGGTCACCACCTGCGTGAATAACATCACACACCTATCAACAAAACACAACGCAGGTAATAAAAACAAATACCTTTATTAATTCACCAATATGTTAAAAACATGATCCACAATATCAACTACAATGAGAGTATATAGGCACGAACAGAGATGGGGAGAAAAAGCTCCCTAAAAATGTATGGTCAGCAGTGTCACAATGATATTAGATAGGCTTGGGAGGCAGAGTAAGCCACCGTAATATACAAAATAAAGTGCAAAGTGCAATAGCTACAGAGATAACAACAGCATGTGCTCGTCTTTTATATATATGAAAGCTACTGCTTCAGACTAGGCTTTTGAAGTATAAAAAGTCTTAGGCTGGTATTAACTCTTGCCTTATTCTAACCTTGATTAAAGGGGGTTTTCAGAATCCTTGAACCTCTATTTCTAGTGCTTTTCTGACAGTTGGCCTGACTGTCCTAAGGATTTAAACTGGAGGTGTGGATGCCAGAAGCTGTGTCCTTAACCTAATTGCAAAGGTCCCTGGGAAGCCTTTGAGTATGGTCGTTATGCTATCCTTTGACTTGAATACTTGTAAATATCTATATATTAATCCCCTTGAAACTTGCTGTTTGCAGCTTTGTCACTGGTCACCCTCGAGGGGCAAGCTATAGAAGTAGATTTCTCACCTCTAGGCTGAATCTTATAGGCTTTAACCCTAGACCATGGAGCCATCAGGGAGAGAGCAGAGAGGCAGGAGGCCTCCCTTTAGCAGGCAGCTACATGACTTCACAACGACTAAACTTCCTTTCACACGCTCTGCCTACTAGGCCCGAGCTATGCTATATATACACTGCCACACTGCCCCCATCTAGTGGTAAGACTAGTGTAGTGCAATCTAACTGGCCTGAATGAAAGGATCTTACACAGAATCACATAGTGACATGGGAGAATATGACATGAGATGAAGTATGACCTTCAGACATAATATATGACAATAAAACATAATAAAACCAGTTTGCTGTGCCCACAATCACGAGTGCGACACTGCATAATTGCAGCAAAAAGTGGTCCTATTGACTCGGGTGGCTGAATACAAGTGTACACCACACTTTCCAGATTTTTATTTATAAAAAATTTTGATAATCATGTATCATTTACTTTTCACTTCACACATACTTGTTACTTTGTGTTTGTCTATCACAATAAATGCCAATGAAATACATTTAAGTTTGTGGGTGTAATTTGAAAAAATGTGGAAAAGTTCAAGGGGTATAAATACTTTATCAAGGCACTGTATATTATCATTAAAGTCATACATAGAGAGTTTCATTCTATTTCAACAGCTTCTTCATGCTGGCTTATTTGCTTGACAAGCAGTCTATATTACATTAGAGACAAGCATATTAATATCTTTGCATAGGCAAGCTGCTGATAAAATCTTTTTTTATAATGTTTTGTTCAATGTTAAAGTACACACTAGAGAGATGTAATATGCCACAAATACAAATGGAATAATGACAAACATTAAAGGGGTTTTCCAGGATAGGTCATCAATATTGGATCTGGAGGGGGATTCGAAACCCGGTATCCCGGTCTATTAAGTGATGAAGAGAAGGCGGCACTCCAGTCTTTCCTTCATTGTTTACCTGCTCGAGATCACAGTGGTAAGCAGGTGTAATTACAAGCCATCACATTGACTTCTATGGGAGCCGTCCCATAGAAGTGAACGGGATAGCTTGTAATTACACCTGTTCACCACTACGATGTTGACGGCAAGCAGGTAAACAATGAAGGGAAGGCTGCGTTCATATGGAGTGCGAGGGTCTCTTCAACCAGCTGATCGATGGGGGTGCTGTGTATCAGACTCCCATCTATCTGATATTGATGACCTTTCCGGGGTAATAGGTCCAAAAGCCATGAAAACCCCTTTAAATTCATTACCATACAGAATAAAATGCACCACCACCGATGTCTGCAGTATGGAACAATAACATTTCATCTTTAACCATTATTACTCATTATAGAAAATGTATATTTAGGCCTCTTTCACACGTTCAGTATTTGGTCAGTATTTTTCTATCAGTGTTTGTATGCCAAAACCAGGAGTGGGTCCAAAACGCAGAAAAAATACACATATTTCTATTATCCCTTTTCTCTGTGGGTTCCACTCCTGGTTTTGGCTTACAAATACTGACCAAATACCGATGCAAAATACTGACCATGTAATAGAGGCCATTGTCAAGATAACAGATACTGTTATATAAGTAATAATTTAAGTTTGTTCAAATTACAATTTTATTGCTTTATTGATCCAGAAGAACACAGTAATAAAGAAAATAGCACATTCCATCTTAGTACTTAACATTCAATTCACAGATGAACAAGTGGCTTATCACCTGGCATTAAGTAGTTTAATTTTTAAGCCCTAATTGTCTTTTAGTCACATGTCTCAGATCTGGGTGCCAATTGGCATAGTGAAACAAATATAATTCCAAAAACATGGCTGCTACAGTAAATTGTAACTTTTTTTATTTTTTATTTTATTAGAATAAGACATATACAGTCCATTTTTATTGCAAAATTACAATTGAAAATTATTATACTTTTTCCCCCCTTACACCACTAAGCTCCCATCCGCAACCATCCCCCCCTCCCCCCGCCCCTACCCTTGCGATGCGTCTCAAATCCTTCTATTACTTACAAAAAAAATATGAAAAATAGAGGAAAAGAAAAAAAAGAAAAAAGAAAAGAAAAGAAAGAAAGAAAGAAAAGTAAAGTCATACACAGAAATGAGGGGAGGAGGTTTAACACCTCCAAGCCTCCCATATTTTCGTCCACTTCTCCTGAGCATTTCTATAGCTTTTTACCTTATTAACCAAATTTATCCATGTATACAGCACTGGAACATATCGTGAAAACGAGGCCCGAGTAATCAGGAGTCTAGCCAGAAACAATACTCTATTAAAAAGAATCTTCCTATATTTATGGGTGCTTAACTCAGGATCACTCAGGATCCAACATTCTAGCGTAGAAAGGAATCTGCAATCTCAATTTATATATAAGAAAATTATTAATAGCACTCCAGTATTTTTTTAGTTTTGGACAAGACCAAAGCATATGTAAAAAAATCTGCACCAGATAAATCACACAGTGGGCACTTAGAATTATCTTTTAACCCATATTTATTAAGCCATAAAGGTGGAACATATAGTCTATGCAAATTATTAAATTGTACCAAAACGTGATTAAAATTGTGAAATATAGAACTTAAATTCACTAAAAATATTTCCCCATTCCTCTAATTAAATACTTGTACACTCCACTCCCCAGGTCTTTTGTCCCGGTGATTGTATTTTAATAAATATTGCCTTAAGTAATAATTTATAAATATATCCAGTCTTAACCCTCCGTTCTAAATTCACTGTTAAATCATTCACAAAAGTGGAAGTATCAAAATGTGATTTATCCTTTACAATAGAAAGTGCCGATCGCAACTGAAAATATCTAAACCACAACAAATTATCCAAAGTCTCCCTTTGTGCTAACTTCCGAAAAAGATAATATCTCTCTATTCTTTACCACCTGTGTAACATATAAAATGCTTTTTGCCAAAACTGATCTCCAGCAATTCCATCTACAGACTATAGATAGGAATTGTACCAAAGAGGGGTGCATTGAAGCGATCCTTTTATGCCCAGCCATGATCTAATAGTGTCCCAAGAGTTGGATAACAACCTTCTAGCCTCTATGTGTGCCTGCTCCACATTATTCAGTTGCCCAAATTTTAATAGGGTAAATATATTGTTATACGGAGATCTCTCCACCAAAGTTGTCCACAATGCACTTTTTTCCCATTCACAATATAACCATAGCTGCCCAGCTATAAAATAGCCCTTGAAGTAGGGAAGATTCAAACCCCCCCCCCCCCTAGTGGCTTATATAAATATTCCAATTTAAGCCTTACCCGCTTTTTTTCCCACAACAAGTCATTAATCATTCTCTTCATAAGTTTAAAAAACTTATCCTCTATCCATATAGGTGAATTCCTAAGGAGTTGGGGTAACCAGGGATATTCTGTCAGCTCTAGATAAAGGAAGCCTCAACCAAACTCTGTAAAAAATCTTCAATCTTAGGGGATATAATCATCCCCAGATATTGAAAGGAATCAAAGACATTCAACTTACTCAGGAGTCCCTCACTAGAGAGTACAAAAGTATCCACTGGCATAAGAGTAGTTTTTGACCAATTTACATCTAGGGTGAGACCTTGCCAAAGGAGTTAATTGTTCGGATGAGTCTTGGAAGAGTTGTATTGGTATGGTCTATATAGAATAGAACATCATCCGCATATAAAGAAAAACGATCCTCATCCCTAAAATCCAAACCCTCTAATTTTAATATCCTGCCTAACCGCCAAAGCTAAGGGCTCAATATAGACATCAAATAACAATGGGCATAATGGGCAACCTTGGCGAGTAGCCCTATTCAAAGTAAACCTAAATGTCAAACTCCCATTAATATTCAATCTTGCCAAATTAGATCTATATAGTTTAATCATATCTATAAATCTATCTCCAAATCCCATCCTGCCCAAAACCTTCCAGAGGAATCTCCACTCCACCCTGTTAGAGGCATCCAAAGACAGGATGGAGCGAGAGTCCCCCCGGGCGACTGAATATTCGTAAATAGGCGATGTAGGTTATGCTGAGTACCCTTATCTGGAATAAAACCATTCTGGTCAGGGTGTATAATTGAAGGGATAACCTTAGAGAGCCTTGTAGCCAGGATCCTTGAGAAAAGCTTCACATCTGTATTCAATAACAATATAGGTCTATATGACCCCAAATCTAAGGGGTCCTTACCATTTTATGGAATTAAAATTATTACAGCCTCTGTCATTGACTCTGGTAGACTCCTATCCTCCAATGACTTATCAAATACCTTCAACAGCCTAGGAAGAATAACTTCTCTATATTTACCATAAATTTCATATGGAAACCCATCTGATCCAGGGGAAGAGTTATAAGAGCATGCTTTAATTACCGCTTCCAATTCCTGTATACAAAAATCCGCCTCAAGTGAATCCCTTTGAGTGGGAAGAAAATAGTGTCTAGATAGGAATACATCATTTCATCCGTAATATTGCTATTTGCTTCGTATAGGTCTGAAAAATGGTTCAGAAAAGTTCTGTTTATAAGATCCAGATCATTAACTATTTTACCCTCTGGTAAGCGGCTGTTACCTATCTGTTTCTTTTGATCTTGATTAGAAATCACTCTCAAAAGCAATTTTCCTGATTTCATAAAATATTTTTAACCCCTGAAGAAAAGCCTCTGTTGGGCCTTCTCCAACAAAATACCAGAATAAGCTTGGCTTGCCTTCTGCATAATTTTTCTATTTTCCTTCGTGTTATTGCTATAAAAAAAAGTGTATGACTGATATTGCTCCTTTTTTTTAAAGTCTTCTCATTGATACCATATCCTTTCCTTAAATTAGAAATATTACTGTCAAAAATCCCCCTTATGAATGCCCCATTGAATGTTTCCTCCACCATAGTTGCAGAAATATTATTTCTTTTAAAATTAACATCCTGCAGCCCCTGTGCTAATCTTTGGAGAAGTCAAAAACTAGTCTATTTTTGCTGATTCCAAAAAGTCTTTGGGCTGTCTTTGCCCCAGAAAAGTCCTCTGAGCGCCTATTTTGCTTCCTTTCTCCACTTTTCTTTGTTTTTATTTCTTCCTTTTCTCTCCCACCCTTCTTGCTTTTTTTCCTTCCTTTTTCCTATCTTTATTTCTTCCTTTTTTTCTCCTTTTTTTCTTGCTAAATTTTTTTTCCTTCTCTCCTATTTCCTTTTCTTTACTTTTGCTTTTTCCTTCTTTTTCCTTCTTTCCCAATTCAGCTGCTTGTATATTGATCACGCACAAAAAACACAATAAACAAATCCAAAAAGAAAAAGTCTCACCAGAGCAGGGAGGAAATGCCGGTGTTCTATAAAAATTCCCTACCCGTGAAATTTCCCTACCCTGGTCACTTCCTGTTGAGACACGGCCGCACCGGACATGACGTTCCCAGGTTTGGAAGGAGGTGTGCCTTGCCGAGCAGGAGCAAAATGATGAGGTAGGAAAATTTCATACCAGAGTTGGGGAGAAGAGGCCACCTAATGCGCTTGCGCCTTAGTTCTCAGCTGATCTGATGGCCATTTTTTCTGTGAAATCTCCCTTCCACTTACTGCGCACGCGCGGTGTCTAATCATCTGGAGCATCCTGACTGTTCTATCACACACTTAGATATGTGGGGTCTGCGCAGGATATGGGGGGCTGTCTGCGTGCAGTATATTGGGGGGTCCGCGCAGTGTATGGTGTCTGCACAGTATAATTCCCTATCCCGTCATTGTGCGCCCGCGCTGTGATGCACACCTCCTTCCAAAGCTGAGAACGTCATGTCCAGTGTGGCCGTGTCACAACAGGAGGTGACAGGGGTAGGGAAATTTCATGGGTAGGGAAATTTGATAGAACACCGGCAGAAGAATCCAGGTGGGAGACAGGCAGAATTAAAGAAGCCGCAACCGGAGCACAGGAGGTAATTTATTATATGAAGTCCGGGAGATATAATTAGACAGACAGCGGGTCAAAGGAAGCCTTGTGGGAAGTAAAGTATGGAGGAATTCCAAGGACTTCAAGTTCACTTCCAGTCCAGTCAAACCGTGAGGAAACTTCTTACTAGAATGCAAACGAGGGGTAGTGAAACCTCCTGGGCTCTCCGTCGCAGCGGTCAACTCAGGCAGCCAGTAAAACAAGTCGGCAGCTGTATCTGGGGTTCAAGAGCAGCTCCTAACATCCTAACACCAAACAGCACGGAGGACGAGAGACGCGGTGGGGCATGGCAGGAAGAGAGGAGGAGGGTGTGATGCACCTTGCCTACGTTATCACGTCATCAGAACAACCATAACATGGTAAATTGTAATTTATTAAAATATAACTAGGCCATCAGTGAAATAAGTTAACAGTATGCAAGAGTGTAAATCCTGAAAGTATTTCTATGGCTTTTTTTGTTATGATTTAAATATACTATTGAAGTTCATCATCATTTATTTGCATAATAATTTTACGTTTTGGCATAGTTCTATCCTCTTCCATTTAAAAATATGCTATTCCTAATTGTTTATAGACTTTCATAAATTAGAAAACAGTTTGCTGCTCACTAAGCAGGCATTCTATGGGGTAGATGAGGGGAGGGCGGTAGTATGGAGGATCAGGAAAGTAAAGTAGCTAGCTGGATAACAGTTAGATAGTGGGCTATAGGGAAGAGTGCCAGGGAGGCTAGCCCTGATCTGACAAACCCCAACAAGTTTGCAAGGATGGCAGATGAGGGAGATGTCAGTTCAGGGATGGCAGTGCTGCAGTAAGACACTTCCTCTGCCAGGCCAGGGAATGTCAGCTCCAGTAACCAGGGGATCCAGAGACCAGAGCAGGCCAGACAGGTGCTGGTAGTGGGAGACTCAATCATTAGTGGTACAAATAGAGTGATCTGTAACAAAGACTGGGATTATTGAATGGTGTGTTGTCTTCCTGGCTCTCAAATTTTACATATTGCGGATCAAGTTGATAGATTACTGGGAGGGGTATTTATCATGGTCATGATAAAGTTAGAGGCATGTGGAGGGTCCTTAAAAATGATTTCAGAGACTTAGAATGCAAGCTCAGGGCAAGAACCTAAAAGGTGGTATTTTCTGAAATACTACTAGTACCACGAGCCATACCAGAAAGGGAGTGGGTGAATGGAAAACTGAAAGGAAACAGGTTCCTGGCAATAACCTAAGACAATTACCTTTCCCAACTGGTTCAAGATCCAACTAGAGGGACAGCCATACTGGACTTAGTATTAACCAATATAGACCTGACGTGCACAGAAGTGCAGGTTAGGGGACACCTGGGAAATAGTGACCATAAAATAATAACATTCCAATTCTCAGAGCGTTTTTCTTCAGGGAGGCACAAAAACAACAAACTTCCAAAAAGAAAAAGTTGACGAGCTCAGAGAGGCCTTTACCCTCAATGTCATCAAAAATAAAAATGCAACAAAATGGGATATTTTTAAAAGCATCCT
The DNA here is from genome assembly GCA_033119425.1 of Bufotes viridis. Taxonomy (NCBI): domain Eukaryota; kingdom Metazoa; phylum Chordata; class Amphibia; order Anura; family Bufonidae; genus Bufotes; species Bufotes viridis. Next base: position 118,314,664 of record CM065589.1, on the reverse strand, counting down.
AAACTCTAATTGTGAGAGGAACATACCTTATAGGAATAAAAGGGTGAGGAACAAGAAAAAAAAACTGTGTGGTAACAGTAACAGTAAATAGAAATTTATAGGGGGCAATAAATTACAAAAAGAAAGCATTTAAATCACTATATTTATATGGATGTTTGAGGACCCCTTCTTTTACTCTACTTTGTTAGTTTCTGTACTGCTTGTATCTAACTTGAATTGCCTGTGACTTTGAATTTCTGTTGCATAATTTTGACCTTGACTGCTTGCATTATTATATTGCATAAACGTTGCCAGTCCTGACCTTTTGCTTCACTGACTACAAATTCCATCTCCTGATTTTGCTACTACAAACTGTCCTTTATTCATGTCAGTCTTTGCCCCCAGATTCTCCACCAGAAGCACTGATCTGCATTTGTGGCGGTCTACTATGCAGGTGTATCTTGTGTCAGCAAAATGTTCAGCTCATAGCTGGAATAACCAAAGAGGGGGAAGGGCAGCACTATAGAAGTCATTCTTGATATTTTGGTGAAAATAATAATAATAATTTAACTAAAAATAAATATAACACTCTTTTATTTGGAATTTTCCTTATTGGATTTTCCCAGATAGACTGTAACTGAACATTTGCAATGCATCGTAAAAGTGGCTTTAGACCATTTGAAATGACTCTCCAGGCTCATCTCCCTTTCTCAAAGTTGTGTTAACAATTTTTACATTATAATCATTCCTCCCTTGCCGTACTGTGTATCAGCCATTCATGCAATGACTTCCTGATGAGAAATGGGATGGGAAAGATTTGTGTTATTATCTACATTTTAGTAAAGGTCATCACATGGTGTTTTTTTGAACAAATCAAAGTCTATGGGGCTAGTCACATGGCCATATAATTGGTGCTGCTTTCAGGGGAGGGGCCTTATTGAGGGGCACAATTGGTGGCCTTTTTAGAGTAGGGGATCACTATTAGGGGCATTTTATATTCAGGGGGCACTATTGGGGAGATTTCATATACATGGGGGCACTATTGGGGGTATATTATATACAGGAGTTACTGTGGAGGGCATTTTATATACAGGGAGCACTGTGGCGTGTCTAATACACACTGGGGCTTTATGGAAGGCATTAGTGACAATAGGGGCAATACATGGGGGCTATTCATCCATTTTTCAAAAACAAATGCGAAATTGCTGCAAAACAGTCAGAAAATGGATTCACACGTGGATTCAGAATGGCTATGAAATACTGTGAGTCCATTTTTAATGGCTGTATTTTGTTTTAGTTGTTTTCATTGTCATGGGAATGTAGCAATACATAGCAGACAATCTAAAAATAACAATGCCACACGGGAAGGGGTGGAGCACCAGCCTGAACCAATTATTAAGCAGAGTATATTTTTCAGACTACTTCAAAGACTCTGTAATCACTGTAGCTAGACTGTAGTCATAGATCACAGCTCAGCCCTAATGGAACCAAGATAAAAGCTGACAAGTAGCTAGCACTAGAGAAAACAAATTGCAGATAAGAATCACCTGTAGACACTGACTTGCATATCATTTTTGACCTTGCAACTGGACAATCACTTAAAAAATGCTAAGTATATTAATTATATCTAATAATAAATCCATTTTCCTAATATATCTATCTATATCTGTAACATTCTAATCTAATTTACTACAAAGTAACAATATCAATAACAGAAGAAAAGGATTGGTGTTTCCGTAAAACTGTTTAACCTTGTGCAAGCATAATTGCATTATTATATCACATACATCATGAGCAATGACATTGTATTCACCTGCTGTACGTCCCCAACTTATACAGAATGTGAATTACAGTACTTTTTGTCCTGACAGTCTTCCCATGAAACACAAGCTAAGGAGAATTTTAATGGAGACATTAAGAAGCAGTCTGTTAATCAGAAATAACTAACTCATCCTTAAATATTTTACATATATTTCATTTAATGCATCTAATTCAGGTTTACTGACTTACTGGTCTTATTGTACATCTCTGTCATATGTTAAAGCGGCATGGATCTATAATAGTGAAATAAGAAAGGGCCATTTTTGCGAGTCACATAAGAAATGTCTGAGATGATTGTCCAATATACATATACAGTATATTGGTTCTGCAGTGATGTCAAAACTAAATCAAGTGGATCCATCAGTTCAGATAACGAACTAGAAGTTGCAAGTTACAGAGTTACATGTTTTAAACAGCCTCAACAGAGCTGGATTCTTATCAAAATTCACTTAAAGGGAGTCTGTCACCAAAGTTGGACATAATAGACCGCTGACATAGCTTTGTAGCATCACTTTAGATGAATGAAACGGTACCTTTGTTGTCTTCTTCAGCGCTTCACCTGCTTCAAAAACGGACTTTTATTTATATGTAAATGAGGGCTCGCAAGTGCCCAGGGCGGAGTTAAGTTCTTTGGAGCCCAGGCTGCTCGGCCTCTTTAGTTCTTATCCCCGCCCCTGTCTCTGTTTCTGCCCGCCCTTCTATTGCCTTTCTTCCTCCTCCTCTGGTAGCGAACTCCTGCGCCTGTGCTCAGCTTTGCCTCGGCGGGGCATGCGCACTGCGATGCCCACTGTGGGAACTGCATCAATGTAGCTACTGCGCATGTCCACCAGCTTACAGCTGGGTTTGCAGCGTCAGCCGGGGAATGCGCAGTAGCTACATTGATGCCGTTCCCACAGTGGGCATCGCAGTGCGCATGCCCCGCCGAGGCAAAGCTGAGCGCAGGCGCAGGAGTTTGCTACCTGAGGAGGAGGAAGAAAGGCAATAGAAGGGCGGGCAGAGACAGAGACAGGGGCGGGGATAAGAACTAAAGAGGCCGAGCAGCCTGGGTTCCAAAGAACTTAACTCCGCCCTGGGCACTTGCAAACCCTCATTTACATATAAATAAAAGTCCGTTTTTGAAGCAGGTGAAGCGCTGAAGAAGACAACAAAGGTACCGTTTCATTCATCTAAAGTAATGCTACAAAGCTATGTCAGCGGTCTATTATGTCCAACTTTGGTGACAGACTCACTTTAAATTACTATAATTTTAATCTGCTGCCAATCAGTGTACATAATCCAAAATCAGATTATTCTCTAATTACAAATTGTTGCAGGAGAACACTACTCCTTGCAGATAACAAAGTATTTGATTATCAGTAGAGATGAGCTAATTTTTAAAAAATTTGATTCACCAGTTCGCTACATTTTTGGGGAAAAATTGGGTTTGATCCAAATTTTTTTGCGGCAAATTGAGTTAAAAAATGGCTATTTCCTTGCTTCAGAGAGCCTTTATAGTGGTGTAGAACACTGTGCCTTGCAGTAACACGCATAGGGAGTCTGCTTTGGTAGTGAAATAATACTGTGAGTCCATATGACATGCAGATGTCAGGCATCGCTCTTAGAATCACTGCACACTTCACTTATTTGGGCAGTCACGGGGCCAAAACTAACCAAATAACTCAAGTGTGAACTCAGCCTTACGGGTCAATGTTAGCTTCAAGAAGAAGCGCACTCCTCTTACACTGTCATCAGCTGATTCCACATAAATGTCTACAGAACCTGTTCTATTAAACGCTTATACAAGTTGAGCCCCCCGTCAGACTGGAGAGGGTGTCAGCAGTAAGTTTGTGTTGACATCACTGATTATTTTGCCCTTCCTCTGATCCATCAGAACAATAACCTCCAAAAAACAGATCCTGTCTGTTGAGCATCCTCCTTCACTCGGTCAGCATTTGGTCAGTAATCCATCAGTATTGCTAATGCCCAAAAAAAACAGGAGTGAATCTAAAACAGAAATGACACATGAATGGAATATTTGCATGTCTTCTGTATTTTGTACCCACTAAATAGATTTGGCTACCAAATCACAAGCCAATTCTGAAGGGACCCTACAGGCCATACAGCTGCTACACAGACAGGATCCGTTATTATCATTTGCAGACTATGGTGAGGAGGATCGACATTCTGTCCCAGGGAAGAGGAGATTCGAAATCTGTGGTTATATTGGATCTACCCCTATTACGGACAAAGAAATTCAGTCACGGACTTTAGGACCCAGTATCAGCCGACTCCACAGAGGTAACCACGTGGGACGCCACGTGTGTCCAGAACGCCGAGCGGGACGCCGCGGGCGTGCAGAGTTCTCAGCGGAGACAGAACACAGGAGCGGAGGTATGGCAGCTGGGCCCGGGGGACGGTGGGACGGAAGAAAGGAGGAGTGAGCGCAACGTCCGACGACTTTTACAAGCCGGGGAGAAGCGGACGTTTGCATGTTCATACCGGTATGATTTGGTGCACAGGAGGCAAGTTGTTATTTTCCTGATACGTTAAGATTGCACCTATACCAATACTGTACTTTATTGGAGACTCCTCCTCATTCAATTGGAACCTCTTGGGTCCTCAACAAAGAACGAGCAGGAAATCCCATAAACTATATATTGAGAAGTATATACAGTGTTGACTTGTACATTGCGGGAGTGTTTTTTAAAAATGGACTTTGATACATTTCCGTTCACATTACCTACACGGACTTTTGTATTTTGCTACCTATCATATGGACTATTTATTTCTGAGTTTTTGGATTTGTTACTTTTTGGATATATTTTTGCACTACTTGCCCTGATTTGTGCACTGAGGTGTCCAGCCTTTGTACACTGTCGATATTGATTCTGTTTATTTTACGTATTTGCACAGCTTGTTTGCACAGCTTATTTGCACATAGATTTAGCTCTGATTTGCACATAGATTTAGCCCTGATTTGTTTATTTGCACAGCCCAAGTGCACAGGTACTATCTTCACGTTGCTTTGTATACTGAAACAGAAGTTGCTTTATCCAGCAAGGAACACGTTTGCAACATACCTGACATATTGATACTTTATTAATTTCCAATAAAAAATTTTCAAATAAGATTCGTATTGATATAGTTTCACAACCCAGATATAGCTCAGTGTTGCCCCTATTCCTCTTTTTTATATCAAGGTTTGTTTAGTCCGTGCCCAAGTGGGTGTGGGCACATTAGGTGAGCACCTGAGGATACCATCATATACCACACCGAGTGTAGCCACCTTAGTATCATTACTTTAGGATCCGTTATGCATCTCATTTTCCTTCCTTCTGACAGATCAGAAGAAGGGTAGGGATGAGCGAACCCGAACTGTATAGTTTCGGTTCGCACTGAATTTTGGGGTGTTTGGGACCCGGACCCGGACATTTTCAAAAAAGTTCGGGTTCGTTGTTCAGCGATTACTTCCACCTTTCTGAAGGGCTGCACAGCAGCCAAACAGCTAGCGTTTTACTTATTGCCCTAAGAAGCCATCACAGCCTACAGCTATGAGTCATTCAACTTCTGCTAGTTAATTGCTCACTGGTTTTTAGGCTGCACAGAGCGTTTTTCTGTCACTTTTTTCTGGAGTGATCGGCGGCCATTTTGTGTCTTGTGGTGCACCAGCACAAGCTGCCACCAAGTCCATCAATCCATCAATACTAGGTTTTTTTTTTTGCTTTATCCTACAACAGGGGCTTGGCTGTGCTTATTGTCACATCTAGAAACTCAGGATAGAATTTTCTATATTTTATTAAGGGGTTAAATTCAATTGCCAAAATAGCAATCCCCTAAATCTGGTGTTCCAGCTGTGGCTAGCCAAATGTAATACTGTCTGCTGTCTGGCAAAGGATACATTTTTTTCTGTGGTGAAATTCAATTGCCAAAATAGCGATCCCCTAAATCTGGTGTCCCAGCAGTGGCTGGCCAAGTTTCATAGTGTCCGGCAAAGGATAGATTTTGTTCTGGGGTGAAAGTCAATTGCCAAAATAGCAATACCGTAAATCAGTGGTTTCAGCTGTGGCTGACCAAGTTTAATAGTGTCCGGCAAAGGATATATTTTTCTCTGGGGTGAAATTCAATTGCCAAAATAGCAATACCATAAATCAGTGGTTTCAGCTGTGGCTGGCCAAGTTTAATAGTGTCCGGCAAAGGATATATTTTGTTCTGGGGTGAAATTCGATTGCCAAAATAGCAATCTCCTAAATCTGGTGTCCCAGCAGTGGCTGGCCAAGTGTAATAGTGTCCGGCAAAGGATATATTTTGTTCTGGGGTGAAATTCAATAGCCAAAATAGCAATACCGTAAATCAGTGGTTTCAGCTGTGGCTGGCCAAGTTCAATAGTGTCCGGCAAAGGATATATTTTTTTCTAGGGTGAAATTCAGTTGCAAAAATATAAATACCGTAAATCTGGTGTTCCAGCAGTGGCTGGCCCAGTTTAATAGTGTCCGGCAAAGGATATATTTTGTTCTGGGGTGAAATTCAATAGCCAAAATAGCAATCCCCTAAATCTGGTGTCCCAGCAGTGGCTGGCAAAGTTTAATAGTGTCCGGCAAAGGATATATTTTTTTCTGGGGTGAAATTCAATTGCCAAAATAGTAATACCATAAATCAATGGTTTCAGCTGTGGCTGGCCAAGTTTATTAGTGTCCGGCAAAGGACATATTTTTTTCTGGAGTGAAATTCAATTGCCAAAATAGCAATACCGTAAATCAGTGGTTTCAGCTGTGGCTGGCCAAGTTTAATAGTGTCCGGCAAAGGATATATTTTTTTCTGGGGTGAAATTCAATTGCCAAAATAGTAATACAGTAAATCAGTGGTTTCAGCTGTGGCTGGCCAAGTTTAATAGTGTCCGGCAAAGGTGTTTTTTTTTTCTGGGGTGAAATTCAGTTGCAAAAATAGAAATACCGCAAATCTGGTGTTCTAGCTGTGACTGGACAAGTTTCATAGTGTCCCTCAAAGGATATATTATTTTCTGTAGCGTAGCAAAAGAGGGATCAGGGGGCAAAAGCAGAACAACCGCCGCCAAGAGAGTTCGCCTGCTACTGGCCACCGCCACCAGGGACCAGGCACCCCAAAGGCAGCTTCAAGGAGTTCCCTGGCATGGCACTTCTTTAAACAATGTGCTGACGACAAGACCCGAGTGGTTTGCACGCTATGCCATCAGAGCCTGAAGCGAGGCATTAACGTTCTGAACCTTAGCACAACCTGCATGACCAGGCATCTATATGCAAAGCATGAACTGCAGTGGAGTAAACAACTTAAAAACAAGGAACTCACTCAGGCTCCCCCTGCTTCCTCTTCTACTGCCTCGGCCTCTTCCTCCATCTCGGGAGCAATGTTGGCACCTGCCGCCCACCAAACAGAGGATGTGCCACCAACACCACCACCTCTGTCACCAAGCATCTCCACCATGTCACACGGCAGCGTTCAGCTCTTCATCTCACAAACCTTGGAGAGAAAGCGTAAATTTCCACCTACCCACCCTCGAGCCCTGGGCCTGAATGCCAGCATTTCTAAACTACTGGCCTTTGAAATGATGTCATTCAGGCTGGTGGACACAGACAACTTCAATCAGCTGATGGTGATTGCTGTCCCACAGTATTTTGTTCCCAGCCGCCACTACTTCTCCAAGAGAGCCGTGCCTTCCCTGCACAACCAAGTATCCGATAAAATCAAGTGTGCACTGCGCAACGCCATCTGTGGCAAGGTCCACCTAACCACAGATACGTGGATCAGTAAGCAAGGCCAGGGACGCTATATCTCCCTAACTGCACACTGGGTAAATGTAGTGACGGCTGGGACCCAGCCAGAGAGTTCTTTGGCGCGCGTCCTTCCGCCGCCAAGGATCGCAGGGCATCATTCTTTGCCTCCTGTAACCTCCTCCTCATACTCGGCTTCCTCCTCCTCTTCTTTCACCTGCTCATCCAGTCAGCCACACACATTCACCACCAACTTCAGCACAGCCCGGGGTAAACGTCAGCAGGCCGTTCTGAAACGGGCCCCCCACCGCGCAGGAGTTGTGGCGGGGTATTGAACAACAGACCGACAAGTGGTTTCTGCCGGTGGGCCTCAAGCCCGGCCTGGTGGTGTGCGATAATGGGCGAAATCTCGTCGCAACTCTGGGACTAGCCGGTTTGACGCACATCCCTTGCATGGCGCATGTGCTGAATTTGGTGGTGCAGAAGTTCATTCACAACTACCCCGACATGTCAGAGCTGCTGCATAAAGTGCGGGCCGTCTGAGCGCACTTCCGGCGTTCAAATCCTGCCGCTGCTCGCCTGTCTGTGCTACAGCGTAACTTTGGCCTTCCCGCTCACTGCCTCATATGCGACGTGCCCACCAGGTGGAACTCCACCTTGCACATGCTGGAGAGACTGTGCGAGCAGCAGCAGGCCATAGTGGAGTTTCAGCTGCAGCACGCACAGGTCAGTCACGCTGCGGAACAGCACCACTTCACCACCAATGACTGGGCCTCCATGCGAGACCTGAGTGCCCTGTGTACCATTTCAAGTACTCCACCAACATGGCCAGTGGCGATGACGCCGTTATCAGCGTTACAATACCACTTCAATGTCTCCTTGAGAAAACACTTAGGGCGATGATGGAAGAGGAGGTGGCCCAGGAGGAGGAGGAGGAGGAAGACGGGTCATTTTTAGCACATTAAGGCCAGTCTCTTAGAAGTGGCTCAGAGGGAGTTTTTTTGCAAAAGCATAGGCCAGGTACAAATGTGGCCAGCCAGGGCCCAGTACTGGAGGACGAGGACGATGAGGAGGAGGTGGAGGAAGATGAGGATGAAGCATGTTCACAGCGGGATGGTACCCAACGCAGCTCGGGCCCATCATTGGTGCGTGGCTGGGGGGAAACGGAGGATGATGACGATATGCCTCCCACAGAGGACAGCTTGTCCTTACCTCTGGGCAGCCTGGCACACATGAGCGACTACATGCTGCAGTGCCTGCGCAACGACAGCAGAGTTGCCCACATTTAAACGTGTGCAGACTACTGGGTTGCTACCCTGCTGGATCCCCGGTACAAAGACAATGTGCCCACCTTACTTCCTGCACTGGAGCGTGATAGGAAGTTGCGCGAGTACAAGCGCACGTTGGTAGACGCGCTACTGAGAGCATTGCCAAATGTCACAGGGCAACAAGTGGAAGCCCAAGGCGAAGGCAGGGGAGGAGCGAGAGGTCGCCAACGCAGCTGTGTCACGGCCAGCTCCTCTGAGGGCAGGGTTAGCATGGCAGAGATGTGGAAAAGTTTTGTCATCACGCCACATCTAACTGCACCACCACCTGATATGGAACGTGTTAGCAGGAGGCAGCATTTTACTAACATGGTGGAACAGTACGTGTGCACACCCCTCCCCGTACTGACTGATGGTTCGGCCCCATTCAACTTTTGGGTCTCCAAATTGTCCACGTGGCCAGAGCTAGCCTTTTATGCTTTGGAGGTGCTGGCCTGCCCGGCAGCCAGCGTTTTGTCTGAACATGAATTCAGCACGGCAGGTGGCGTCATTACTGACAAACGCAGCCGTCTGTCCACAGCCAACGTGGACAAGCTGACGTTCATAAAAATGAACCAGGCATGGATCTCACGGGACCTGTCCATCCCTTGTGCAGAATAGACATTTAAACCTACCTCCCCTTAACCATATATTCTTGTACTCCAGGGAACTTCTTTATTGAATCCTCTTTTTTTAATTTTACCATTTTGCGGGACAACCCAAAGTCGAATGAACCTCTCCTCCATCTGGGTGCCAGGGTCAAAATATCTGAAAGTGGCCTTCTCCATTGGTGGGTGACATGAAGCCTGATTCTCTGCTTTGGGACCTCTCTTTTCTGTCTGGGTGCTGGGGCCTAAATAACTAAAAGTGGCCTTCTCCGTTGGTGGGCGACATGATGCCTCTTTTGCTGGCATGGGACCTCTCTCCTCTGTCTGGGTGTCAGGGGCCTAACTTTCACTTACTTGCTTGCTGTCTTGGTGGCAGACATTTAACACTTTTTACTGTCTAATGACCGCCCCATTGTCTGGGTGTCAGGGGCCTATATGTTGTTTAATCATTTGTTGTTTTGGTGGGAGATATTAAACTCTTTTTACTATATAATGACCGCCCCATTGTCTGGGTGTCAGTGGCCTATATTTCGTTTAATTGCTTGCTGTCTGGGTGAGCGACATTAAACTCTTTTTACTGTCAAATTGCTTCTCCTCTGTCTGGGTGTCAGGGGCCTACATAAATGATAATGGCCTTTTCCATTGCAGGTTGACCTGAGGCCTGTGTTGCTGTTACGGGACCGCTCTCCTCTTTGCGGGTGCCATGGCCTTGAGTCTGTGAATTAGGTGGCAGCAGCATGTTGAGACCACAGAGCGGTAAGGTGACATAGTGTGGAGGTGGAAGCAACATGAGAAGGCCATAGAGTGGCACAATGATAGTGTGGTCCCAATTTTTTTCTACTTTTACATAACACAAAAGGCTTTTCAACAGATAAGTGCAACGATGAACAGCGTATATATTTTTATTTTGCCACTAATACACGGCAAACTGGGCTTTTGAATATATCACTGCACCGCAGAACGGCAATTAGGCACAAATTTTTTCCACTTTTCCACAACACAAAAGGTTTTTCAACAGATAAGTGCAACAATGAACGGCGAATATATTTTTATTTCGCCACTAAAACACGGCAAACCGGGCTTTTGAATATTTCACTGCACTGCAGAATGGCAATTAGGCCCTAATTTTTTTCCATTTTTACACAATTCAAAAGGATTTCCAACAGATAAGTGCAACGCAGAACGGCGAATATATTTTTATTTCGCCACAAATACACAGCTAACTTGGCTTTAGAATATATCACTGCACCACACAAGTGCAAATAGGACGTACTGCAGAAATATTTTCTTGTAATAAAACCTGTTAATGGCTGTATCAAACAGCACTTGCTTCCCAATAACAAGAACGGTTTGCTAGAATGACAGAGCTGTATAATGGAAATTTGGAACCCTAGTCAGTGCACCACGGTATAATAGGATTGTTCTTATTTCCCAGTTTGTAACCTCCTCTACTGAACCCTGTTCTACATAAATGCTGTGGAACGATTCCTCCCTATCCTTTCCCTGCACTTATAAATTGTTATTTCACCACAATCCAGTCTTTCCTATCACTGTCCCTAGCGCCTGCAGACACGTCTCTCCCTACACTAAGTACGCTGGGAAATGGCAGAATCCAAGATGGCTGCTGCTATTTATAAGGCTGTGACATCACAGGGCTGGCTGGCTGCTAATTGGTTGCATGCATGCCATAATGGGTTATCCCACCTTCCCAGAGTCCATTTCTCCATGTCCTCACACGTGCAGCAGCCATTTTAGGAAAAATGCGATTCGGGAGTCAGGAAGGAATTTTTTATTACCCTTAAGTGGGGAAAATTAGCTTCTGCCTCACAGGTTTTTTTTTTTGCCTTCCTCTAAATCAACTTGCAGGATCACAGGCCGAACTGGATGGACAAATGCCTTTTTTCTTACTTATGTACTATGCTAACATAAAGCGTGAGGAAATTCGGCTTCGGTGCGAATCGAACTTTTCCTGAAATTCGGATCGAATTCCACTTCATCAACTTCGATTCGCTTATCTCTAATTATCACTTATATGCTTGGCAAAGACCACAAGACAAACAACATGGACACAATAATATGTAAAGCGAAAAGCTAAAGCTACTTTCACACTAGCAGAAGCCTTCTCTGGCAGGCTGTTCCTGTGGGTGAACAGCCTGCTAGATCCGCGCTGTCGCTAGTGCCACGTGCTGCCAGAGGTCTTCTCCGGCCCCATTGACTATAACGGGGCAGGACGGAGTTCCGGTGGTAGAATGGAAAACATTATATTTTTAGAATATATATCCAGAATATCCATTACATTGGCATTTGTATTTCATTGTGCAATTCTTTACAGATAAATATTAGTGTTGATCGAGCACCAGAGTCCTCGGATACTCGGGCCGAACTCATCGGGATGCTCGGGAGCTCTACCGACCACCCCAGCACAATGGAAGTCAATGGGAGAAACAGAGCATTAAACCAGGCAACCATGCTCTGAAGAGGGAAGGGTGTCTGGTTCACAGGAAAATGACAGAAATTGATAGAAACAGCATGGGGTGATGTCTGGATGCATCTTGGACTCCCAGGTCGTATACAAGGAGGTATATAACTTATACCAGCTGTACATGCATAATTATATACAGGAGATACCCAGGTTGTACCAGCATGCTTCATATCACTATATACAAGGAGATGTCTAACTTATACCAGCTGTAAATATATAATTATATACAGGAGATATCCAGGTTATACCAGCATGGTCCATATCACTATATACAAGAAGATGTCTAACTTATACCAGCCGTAAATATATAATTATATACAGGAGATAGCCAGGTTATACCAGCATGGTCCATAAAAATAGATATTATGTAAGAAGGCTGAGATGTACCTTTTCTTCAGAATGTTATTCAGATTCAAAGAATGCGTTTCAAAATAAGCAGCTAAAAAATGACTTTTTACAAAAAAAAGTATGCAGTTTTCTCAAATAACACTAAAACAGAAAAAAAAATCTCATGCACAAAGGTTGTCCTTAAGAGGTTAATTCTGAGTAATCCTCTTTTAATCCGCGAAATGTATGTCAGAATTGTAGTGTTTACAGTGCACTTCAAAACAGAATACAGTCCATGTAAAAAAAAGTATACGTTAACGTATGTTTTTTTTACCAGACTAAGCAGTCCAAAAAGCTGCACTTTTTTTCCACAATATATGTCAATCAGATGGTAAAAACGTGATATGAACCCACCCTAAGAAGAATATTTTTTGGGCAATGTTTATGTTTAACCCCTTCTACTCCGGGACAGATTTCACCCTAGTGCCCAGGCATTTTTTGCAAATCTAACATGTGTCACTTTATGTGGTAATAGCTTTGGAACAATTTTACTTATCCAAGCTATTCTCATATTGTTTTCTCTTGACACACTGTACTTCATGACAGTCATAAACAGTCATAAATTTGAGTCAATATATTTTACCTTTATTTATGAAAAAATCCCAAATTTACCACAAATTTCTCTGCTTTTAAAACAGAAAGCTATACCTCATAAAATATTTATTACTTAACCTTCCCCATATGTCTACTTTATGTTGGCATAATTTTGTAAATGTCATTTTATTTTTTAGGACGTTAGAAGGCTTAGAATTTTAGAAGCAATTCATTACATTTTTAAGAAAATTTCCAAAACCACTGAGTCACTTTGTGGGGCTTACATAGTAGAAACCATCCATAACTTATCCAATTTTAGAAACTACACCCCTCAAGTTACACAAAACTGATTTTACAAAAATTGTTAACCATTTAGGTGTTGCACAATATTTAAAGAAAAATAGATATACATTTTCTAAATTTAACTTTTTTGGCAGATTTTTCTTTTAATCCATTTTTTTCTTTAACACATCGAGGGTTAACAGCCAAATACAACTCAATATTTATTACCCTGATTCTGTGGTTTATAGAAACACCCCATGTGTGGTTGTAAACTAACGTAAGGGCACACGGCAGGGCTCAGAAGAAAAGGAGTGCCATATGGTTTTTGGAAGGCAGATTTGGCAGGACTGGTTTTTAGACACCATGTCTCATTTGAAGCCACCCTGATGTAGCCCTACATTAGAAACTCCCATAAAGTGACCCCATTTTAGAAAATCGCTCTATATTATGTTTTTTTGTGAGGCAAGGTAACCAAGAAATGGCTGTTTTGGTACAGTTTTTATTTGTTGTTTTTACAACATTCATCTGACAGGGTAGATCATGTGCTATTTTTATAGAGCAGATTGTTATGGACCCGATTAAATTAAATATGACTACTTTCTTTGTTTGTTTCAGTTTAACTTAATATAGCATTTTTCAAAAATACTTAAGTTTTTGTGTGTCCAATTTCTGAACGTCATATTTTTTTTATGTTTCTGCCGATCATCTTGTGTAGGGGCTCGTTTTTTGCAGGAAGAGTTAACGTTTTTATTGGTCCCATTTTTGGGTACATTTGATTTTTTCGGTAATTCATTATTACACTTTATGGTGCAAGGTGACCAAAAAATTGGTTGTTTTGGCACAGTTTTTATTTATTTATTTTTACAGAATTCACATAAGGGGTTAGATCATGTGATATTTTTATAGAGCAGGTTGTTACGGATGTGGCAATATCTAATATGTATACTGTTTCTTAGTTATTTAGGTTTTACACAATAAAATTATTTTTGAAACAAAAAATTATGTTTTAGTGTCTCCATATTCTGAGCTATAGTTTTTTTTATTTTTTAGGTGATTGTCTTATGTAGGGGCTCACTTTTTGCAGGATGAGGTGATGGTTTCATTGGTACCATTTTGGAGGGCATACGCCTTTTTGATCGCTTGGTGTTGCACTTTTTGTGATGTAAGGAGACAAAAATTGCTTTTTTGCCACAGTTTTTTTTTTTTACGCCATTTATCGGACGGGGTGGATCATGTGATTTATTTATATAGCTGGTCATTACGGACGCGGTGATACATAATATGTGTGTTATTTCTTTTTTTTCTATTTTTTATTATAAAATCATGGGAAAATGTTCATTTTATTTTTTATTATTAAAAACACTTTTTTTAAACTTTATTTATGTCCCAATCTGGGACAATCTGCATTGTAATGCATTGCCTGTTAGTGTATTACAGTGAGTAATACTCTAACCGGCTGCCTTGGAGACCCAGCCTGAGGCTGGATCTCCTCGACTTCCATAGAAGACAGTTCCAGATGCCTTGCAAGGCATTGGTCTGCCTTCTCACCCATCGGGTCCCCCTCACCACAAAGCGGGGACCCGATGGGCTCCTTCACTGACCGCAAACCCCTTCTATGCCGCAGCTATAAAAGCAGGGGTCTGGCTATCAGAGTCTATGGTGCTCGCCCTATCACCATGACGTAATAGTACGTCAAAATGCGTCAAGTCACCTACCACCATGACGTACTATTACGTCATGTTTCAGGAACTGGTTAATTTTCTTGTAATCGACTTATTCATATTGAGATTCGTGACTAGAGATGAGCAAATCAAATCCAACTAAGTGGAATTTGATCCAAATTTCAGTATAAATTTGATTCGCCAAGAAGCTAAATTTCCTCGTGCTTAGTTGAAGCAAATCTATTTAACCTGAAATAGTGTAAAAAAAAATAAAAATAAAATACTTACCTCCTACATTTGCTCGCGACAGGCTGGCTGCCACCATCATGATTGAAGATTTCGGCCGAAATCCCGCGCATAGTGACGTATGACGTCACCACGCCGGCTGATTTGATGACGTCATCTCCGGCCTTGCGACATTTCGCGCAAGTCTTCAAGCAAGATTACGGCGGCCGTCCCGTTGTGAGCAAATGGAGGCGGTAAGTATGATTTCTATTTTTATGTTAATTTTACACTGTACTGTTACTCTCAGATGCCGCGATCACGTATGAACGTGGCATCTGAGGGGTACAATCATGGGGAGCGGCGCTATCGCAGCTCCCATTCATTGTGTCACGGTGGGGTTCACTGTGACGGTTGTGTCCTTGTAGGCTGGCTGCATGCTCTCCTGCATACCTGCTGCAGGCTGACACCTGTGTATGCTGGTGGCTTTGGGCTGCTTGCTGGCTGTGGTTCTGTGTGTGTACTGTTGCCTGTGTTTGTGTCTCCCCACGTCCATATCTCTGTGGTTCCTGTCTTAGGTGCTGTGCATGCTGGTTGTATCTGCTTTGTGCATTGGCTGTGGGTGTTCCCATGTATGCTGGTTCTGTGATGCGTGCTGGTTGCAGCCTTGTGTGTGAACTGGGTCTGAGTATGGATGCTTTTGTGTTTGTATCATCAGTGTGGTTCTGTCACTCTTTGTTGTTGTGTAGGCTGGCTGCCTGTAACCTTGTACTGACTACAGTTATCCTGTGTATGCTGGTTGTCGTGAGTGGTGTAAAGTGAGACTTGTAATTGTGTGTTTTATGCTTCTGGTTACTCCTGGTTCCGGTGTTGTTAACATTCCCTGATCTGTTCCTGGGTGTGGCTTATCAGATGCCCTTGTTATTGCAGCTATTTCTATCTGTGAGCTGTGGAGCTTGGGGTCAGTCTGTCTTGTTGGGTGTAGTTCCTTGCTGCTGATTCAGGGTTTTTTGCCATCTTCGCTTCTGTTCGGTGTCGCCTGGTAAAGCACTGATGTTTTTGATGTAAGGCTACTTTCACACTAGGGTTTAAGTTTTCCGGTATTGAGATCCGTCATAGGGACTTAATATCGGGAGAAAACGCTTCAGTTTTGTCCCCATTCATTGTCAATGGGGACAAAACTAAACTGAACAGAACGGAATGCACCAAAATGCATTCCGTTCCGTTTAGTTGCCTTCCCAGATCGGAGAGCAGACCGCAACATGTTGTAGTTTGCTTTCTGTCCTGGTTTTCTCTGACACAATCTGACACAGTAGAAAACGGATCCATCCTTTGTTGACTTTCAATAGAGTTAATGACAGATCCGTCTGGGCAATGTTAAAGATAATACAACCGGATCCGTTCATAATGGATGCAGATGGTTGTATTATCAGCAACCCTGCTGGATCCAGCAAAAACGCTAGTGTGATAGTAGCCTTAGATCATTGTCCATGCCTTGTCTGATCTTCTGTACCTGTTGTTGATGTTGTATCCTATCTGTTCCATGTTTTGCCTGGCAGTGCTTAACTGCTTCTGATCCAGTCTATTCCATGTCTTGCCTGCAATGCCTTACTATTTCTGTTCCTGTCATTTGTCCATGTCCTGCCTTCATGAGAGGGCTCCTGGGTTCTCCGGAGGGATGATATCTAGTCTGTGTGCAGCTCTGCCTGTGACTGCCATGCTTCCGTTCCACATGGGATCCAGACATCTGCTTCTGTGCTGGTTCCTGTTTGTCTTGTCTGTTCCATGTTCTGAGTTGGGGTTCCAGTACTGTTGTTGTCTGTGACACATTGCACCAGCTACTTACAAAATAATGCTCTTCATGACAAAGTAATTAATAGTCACAAGGCAAATGTTTTTGTAAATTTTGGCCAAACAGCCAAATCGAATTTTCAAAAACTTCGCTATCTCTATTCGTGACAATTGAAGCTGTGAAAATTAACCAGGACTGCAAAATGTAAACAATGTCAATTTTTACTAATTCCCTCCCTCTACAATAGGTTATGCCATGTTTTATGTTATAATATTCCATATTTGAT
The DNA here is from genome assembly GCA_033119425.1 of Bufotes viridis. NCBI lineage: Eukaryota > Metazoa > Chordata > Amphibia > Anura > Bufonidae > Bufotes > Bufotes viridis. The sequence continues at coordinate 118,297,583 of CM065589.1, read as the reverse complement.
GTATTTTTTGTATTAATCTCCACTTGAGAGGATTCACTTTAACCTGAAGGGAAGATATTTAGCGCTTTTCAGTTTAATCTAAGGTCTTCCTTCATATTATTGATTTTACCCAGTAAAAACTTTCTCCTAAGTGCTATTAAATTCAAACCACATGTATTTAATATTTTATAACTACTGGCAACAAGCTCTACATTATTCTCAGTTAAAATGTGTAATCCTAACCCCCAGGGAGTCTGGTTAACCTTTAAACACTGCTGGAGTGATTTTCGAAATTGTCCTCAGAAGCAGACTGTATGTTAAGGTGAAATTGTAATAATGATTATAAAAGATAAGTCAGAATGTGTCCTATCGTGGCATTAGTCAAATAATTCAAGTGTCCTAAAATGCTTTGATTCAGTGTGGTTACTTAATGAATGCTCCAGTTTTAATATTTCATTTAAAAACGTTGGTAAAAGATTTCTTGTCAACACTAACGCTGGGTTCACACTTGAGCCTATTTGATACGCGCGTAAAACGCGCTTATTACAGTGCATTTTGGAAATAGAAAACGTGCGTCATACGCGCGTTCGTGACTCTGGAGACCAATTAAAAAAAGGCATATCTACACTTAACGCGCGTAAAACGCGCGTTTTATGCGCGTTCCCATTGAAGTCTATGGGTGCAAATGTGCGACAAAACGCCCCAAAGAAGCTCAAGAACTTTTTTGAGCGTAGGGCGTTTTACAGCGCGTTCAAACGCGCTGTAAAACGCTCAAGTGAGGACCAGGGTCATAGGGAAGCATTGGTTTTCATGTGTTGAGCGTTTTACAGCACGTTTGAACGAGCTGTAAAACGCTCAGGTGTGAACTGAGGGTAAGAGAAAGTCCTTTTTAGTTAGTAACATAGTATCATAGTATATAAGGCTGAAAAAAGACATTTGTCCATCCAGTTCGACCTGTTTCCTGCAAGTTGATCCAGAGGAAGGCAAAAAACCCTGTGAGGCAGAAGCCAATTTTCCCCACTTAAGGGGAAAAAAATTCCTTCCCGACTCCAATCAGGCAGTCAGAATAACTCCCTGGATCAACGACCCCTCTCTAGTAGCTATAGCCTGAAATATTATTACGCTCCAGAAATACATCCAGGCCCCTCTTGAATTCCTTTATTGTACTCACCATCACCACCTCCTCAGGCAGAGAGTTCCATAGTCTTACTGCTCTTACCGTGAAGAACCCTTTTCTATGTTTGTGTACAAACCTTCTTTCCTCCAGACGCAGAGGATATCCCCTCGTCACAGTCACAGTCCTGGGGATAAATAGATGATGGGAGAGATCTTTGTACTGACCCCTGATATATTTATACATAGTTATTAGATCTCCCTCAGTCGTCTTTTTTCTAGAGTGAATAACCCTAATTTTGATACCCTTTCGGGTACTGTAGTTGCCCCATTCCAGTTATTACTTTAGTTGCCCTCCTCTGAACCCTCTCTAGCTCTGCTATGTCTGCCTTGTTCACGGGAGCCCAGAACTGTACACAGTACTCCATGTGTGGTCTGACTAGTGATTTATAAAGTGGTAAGACTATATTTTCATCACGGGCATCTATGCCCCTTTTGATGCAACCCATTATCTTATTGGCCTTAGCAGCAGCTGCCTGACACTGGTTTTTACAGCTTAGTTTGTTATTTATTAAAATTCCTAGATCCTTTTCCATGTCAGTGTTACTGAGTGTTTTACCATTTAGTATGTAATGGGTGACTTGCATTATTCCTTCCCATGTGCATAACTTTACATTTGTCAGTGTTAAACCTCATCTGCCATTTCTCTGCCCAAGCCCCCAATCTATCCAGATCCCTCTGTAGCAGAAAACTGTCCTCTTTAGTGTTAATTACTTTACACAGTTTAGTGTCATCTGCAAAAATTGATATATTACTGTGCAAGCCTTCTACAAGATCATTAATAAATATATTGAAGAGAATAGGGCCCAATACTGAACCCTGAGGTACCCCACTAGTGACCGTGACCCAATCTGAGTGTGTACCGTTAATAACCACTCTCTGTTTTCTATTACTGAGCCAGTTACTTACCCACATACAGATATTTTCTCCTAGTCCAAGTGTTCTCATTTTATATACTAACCTTTATGTGGTACAGCGTCAAATGCTTTGGAGAAGTCCAGATATACGACATCCATTGATTCGCCGCTGTCAAGTCTAGAACTTACCTCCTCATAGAAACTGATTAAATTAGTTTGACATGACCGATCCCTCATGAAGCCATGCTGATATGGTGTAATTTGCTTATTTTCATTGAGATACTCCAAGATAGCATCTCTTACAAAACCTTCAAACAGTTTACCCACAACAGATGTTAAACTTACCGGCCTATAATTTCCAGGCTCTGTTTTTGGACCCTTTTTGAATATTGGCACCACATTTGCTATACGCCAGTCTGGTGGAACATTCCCTGTCAGTATGGAGTCCGTGAATATCAAAAATAAGGGTCTGGCTAGGACATCACTTAATTCCCTTAGGATACGGGGTGTATGCCATCCGGTCCTGGCGATTTGTCTATTTTAATCTTTTTAAGTCGCTGCTGTACTTCTTCCTGGGTCAGACAGGGCACTTTTAAAGGGGAATTTACTTTTACATTTTGCATTTCATCTGACAGTTTATTTTCCTCAGTGAAAACAGTGGTGAAGAAAATATTTAATAGCTTGGCTTTATCCTCATCGCTTTCTGCAACTCCCCTCATTGCTATGTAGAGGGCCGACTCTTCAGGTTTATATTTTTTACCATTTATATAATTGAAAACATTTTAGGTTAGTTTTGCTCTCTTTGGCAATTAATCTCTCGGTCTCTAGTTTGGCAGTTTTTATTAGTTTTTTACATATTCTATTTTTTTCCTTATAGTTTATCAGTGCTTCCTGGCTCCCCTCCTGTTTTAGTGATTTATATGCTTTCTTTTTGTCATTTATTGCTTTTTTTACGGTTCTATTTATCCACATTGGTTTCTTCTTATTTCTTAGCCTTTTATTTCTATAAGGTATGCATCGATCACAATTTGATGTTACAATGCTTTTAAAAATCTCCCATTTTGTGGTTGTATTTTTATTTTTGAGGACTATGTCCCAGTTAATTGGGCCTATGGCCTCTTAGTTGGCTAAATTTTGCTTTTTTGAAGTCCGGTATTCTTGTTCCTCCCTGTAGAAACTCTCGCTTGAAGGATAATTGGAAGGTTATTACTTTATGGTCACTATTTCCCAGGTGTCCCCCGACCTGCACGTCTGTTGTTCTATCAGGTCTATTGGTTAATACTAAGTCCAGTATGGCCGTCCCTCTAGTTGGGTCCTGAACCATTTGGGAAAGGTAATTGTCTTTGGCTATTGCCAAGAACCTGTTTCCTTTATGGGATGTACAGGTTTCAGTTTCCCAGTCTATATCTGGGTAGTTGAAGTCCCCCATAATAACCACCTGATTATGGTTTGCCGCCTTGTTTATCTCGTTTAGTAATAGATTTTCTGCGGACTCTGGTATATTAGGTGGTTTATAGTAAACTCCTATTAGTAATTTATTATTGTTTTTGGCTCCATTTATCTCCACCCACAATGACTCCACATTTTCGTGTCCCTCACAGATGTCTTCCCGGAGTGTGGGCTTTAGAGAGGACTTTATGTAAAGGCAGACCCCTCCCCCTCTCCGGTTTGATATGGTCATACCTTTTAATAGTTTTCTATAAAAACGAGCATTCAATCGACCGCTATTTTAAAAAGGCGCCCCATACACAGGCATGTACGGCTATGTCAGTCATGCATGTGTATTCAGTGAGGAAAAAAAAAATAAGATGACACCTCTGGAGGGGACGTATCTCCGTTGAGAACAAAGGATCAGTTACGATGAAGTTCAACATGCTGATTCCTCTCCTGATATATGACAAGTGAATGTCAGACAGGCATTTCAAACACATTAAATGGTTTGCTATTCCTGCTAAAATTGCTAGTTTCTGCCAAGTTAGGGGACTTTCACACTTGCGGTGTGTGGCTCCGGCAGGCAGTTCCGTCCAGCCGGATTCAGCATACTGCATGACAACTGAAAGCATTTGTAGACGAATTCGGCTTCCGGATCCGTCTAAAAATGCATTGCAAGTGCCGATCCATCTCTCCGTTTGCCATGCGGATAGACGGATCAGCAGTAATATCCCTCTATACAGCTGCAGCCACTGGCATAGCTATAGAGGTCGCAGCAGTCGCAACTGCGACCGGGCCCATGGGGCCCCCTCAAGCCAGGAGAGCCACAGTAAAGCCGTACCTGCGAATGGCACGCCCCTCAGCTAAATTGCTTACTAAAATCACATAGGGGGCGGAGCGGAGGCTGAGAGGCGAGCCCTGCGAGCACTGTGCAGGGCAGGCGAAGTAAGGAGGGGGAGTAGCTTCAGGTCAGGAAGAGGAGCGAGCTGGACTTCCGATAGAGAAGGAAGCTGTGGGTTTGGCTGCTAGAGAGACGCGTCTGCTGCCGCCTGCCTGCTGGATTGTGAGGAGCTCTGCTCTGCTGGCTGCACACTGTTGATACTGAGGTGAGCGCGCTCAGGCCGTGCTGGTGGCCTGATAAACTGGACCAGGGTCCAGCCTCCAGGGGTCAAGTATGTGTGAGTGACTGTCCCTGACTAGAGATGTCGCGAACATAAAATTTTCCGTTCGCAAACGGCGAACGCGAATTTACGCAAATGTTCGCAAATGGGCGAACAGGGCGAACCGCCATAGACTTCAATAAACAGGCGAATTTTAAAACCCACAGGGACTCATTGTGGCCATAATAGTGATGGAAAAGTTGTTTCAAGGGGACTAACACCTGGACTGTGGCATGCCGGAGGGGGATCCATGACAAAACTCCCATGGAAAATTACGTTGTTGACGCAGAGTGTGGTAAGTTGAATTCGCAATGCGAACCTGCATTAATCGCATTGCGAATTCAACTTAGAGCTGGGTTCCTAATGGTTGTTGTGTTAGAATATAAAGAAGATTGAGAATATAGTGCTATATTCTTAATCTTCGTTATATTCTAGCAATACAACCATTAGGAACCCAGCTCTAAGTTGAATTCGCAATGCGATTAATACAGGTTATATTAATCGCATTGCGATTACAACTACTAACACTGCAGTTTCAGAATGAATCTAAGATGGATGCTGTCCTTGCTTTTTGATAGGAGGTGGGAGCGTCTGGGAGGGAGGGTATGCTGATTGGCTGGAATGTGTCTGCTAACCGTGAGATACAGGGTCAAATTTTGCTCAATGATAAAGTATAGGGGCGAACGCGAACATCGCATATGTTCGCCCGCTGCGGCGAACGCAAACAAGCTATGTTCACCGGGAACCGTTCGCCGGCGAATAGTTCGGGACATCACTATCCCTGACCCGCCTGGTGGCTGATCCAGAGAGGTGATGGTGTTCACTGGCAGCGTGATAAACTGGACCCCCACCTCAGTTTGTGATTTTCCCTGCTGCAGATGAGGAATCTCATCTGTCCCTGACTCTTGACTGATAGGGCTGGAGTCTCTGGACATGTTGTGGGGCCCTGAAAATCTCCCTCCTGCACTGCTGCTCCAATGGTAGAAGAGCAGAGTACATGTGCTACTACTTCTGGGTTGCAGTGAATGCCCAGTCTCTGTTTCAGCAGAGCCTCTGAGAACATGCGCCACTACTCAGAACAGCAGCGCAGGCGTGCAATTGTCCTGTTATGGCGAGATATCTGTCCTTGTCAATCAAGTGACAGGGGGTCGTATCTGTCTAATTCTAAATGTATTATTCAGGATTAAAGCAAAAACTAAATTGGCTGAATCAGCTTTTTACAATATCGGTGGTTCACCTACACTTAGAAACGTAACCTTTGTTTCACACTTTTTTATAGTTGATGATGCAATCCTTACCTGGAGCAGTGACAGGCACTGTGTCTGCACCTACCTGTATAGTCTAGCCTGAAGGAAGATGACTATATGTGTCATCTTGAAAATATGCTAACCATGTTATATTGCTAGGTGCTATAATTGATGATTTAGCAGTGTATTATGACATAAGCATAGTCATGTCAGAAATCCTTATTATTACTAGGTCTGACCATTACAGACAAGACTGAAACAAACTGTAAAAGTACAAAAGCAACTAATATTGCAGCAGTCTTAGAATGCAGCCTACAAGATACTGGAAGCGGCATTATCTTTGTTTTAACTACACTGTCTATATGCCCATTTACACTATTGAAACCACCAAGATACAATCCCTGAAGCCGGGGCATAGCTATAGGGGATGCAGAGATAGCAGTCGCTACCGGGCTCAAGAGCCTGAGGGGGCCCCAAGAAAGTGCATGCTGGTCACATTGGCTGAAGGGAAGGGGTTAGGTCAAGAATTTGGCATGGGGGGGAGGGGGCTGTTTACATTTTTGGATCAGGCAGCATGAAGGCTATGTGCACCCCTGCCCCTTTCCACAAAGCACTGAGGGAAGGCGGGTCCCAAGCTGAACTCTTGCACTAGGGCCCATGAGACTTTAGCTACGCCCTTGGCTGCAGCTGATCACTGGCCTCAGCGGAGTATGGCACAAAATGGTACACACTGCAGCCAAAATGATAGGTCACAGCTGCAACCTGGTGGAGAGGACAGTGTGGTGGCACTGGATAAGAGGGGGCCTTAGAGAGTAAAGTTTCATTGTTTTAACAGCATTTCAGCAGGTGACATCAAAAGTACAAAGTTTCAGCATCCCCTTTAAGTCTAATGTGTATGCTACCTTTAGTAGTCATTTGCTCTAAGCTCACCTGTGACTTCCAGTTATACTCAAGCCTTTTGTGAACAATGATCCAAAGTCGATTCGCATAAAACTTCGTTCCAATACTGTATGGAGCAAGAGCTCCGTACAGTATTAGAATGTATTGGCCCAGATGAGCTGGAATTATTGCTTTGCGAAGTAAATTAATTTGTACTGTAAAAAATACATTTCCCGTACTCGGGTTCGGTTCCAAGTGGTACCTTGAAACCTAACCCGAGTTCGGGAAATGTTTTAGGCAATAACTTCGGCTCATCGGTGCCAATAAATTTTAATACTGTATGAAGCTCCTGCTCTGTACAGTATTAGAGCAAAGTTTTATGCAAAATAGTTTTATGCATCCGAAGTCGATTCGCTCATCCCTAAATGCAATCCCTATCTTCAGATAATACGGTAGATAATACGGCACATTTTTAGTCTTATTTCAGTATTTTCTTTTTTTTAAAAAAAGGTATTTGCATGTCTCCTCTCAACTACGTAAAGCGGTTGTCTGACTGTTTTAAAAATTGTGAGGGGTGGAGACAGGCCTGCAAATGAAAGGAAAAAAGCTTAACTCACCTACCACCATTCCCCTTCGGACTGGAAGTCATGATATCACACTCCTCTTCATGTGACAACTCAGCCAATCACTGTCTAGTAAGGGCTGTTGATCACATGAGATGGGGAAAGCCAGTCATTGGCTGAGCAGTCATATGAGGTAATGTTTGTCTGCACCAATGAGAATTGTAAAAATGTTGGACATTCCCTTTAACCACCTCAGCCCCCCTAGCCTAAACACCCTTAATGACCAGACCACGTTTTACAATTCTGCACTACACTATTTTAACGGTTTATTGCTCAGTCATACAACTTACCACCCAAATGAATTTTACCTCCTTTTCTTCTCACTAATAGAGCTTTCATTTGGTGATATATCATTATTGCTGACATTTTTACATTTTTTTGATATTATAAAAATTATCAAAATTTTTCGCTTTCTGTTTTAATTTTTTTTAAAAAACTACATTTCTATATAAATTTTTCTCTAAATTTATAGTTTTACATGTCTTTGATACAAAAAAATGCAATAAGTGTATATTTATTGGTTTGGGTAAAAGTTATAGCGTTTACAAACTATGGTGCAAAAAAGTGAATTTCCGCATTTTGAAGCAGTTCTGACTTCCTGAGCACCTGTCATGTTTCTTCAGGTGCTAGAATGACAGGATAGTATAAATACCCCCCAAATTACACCATTTTAGAAAGAAGACACCCCAAAGTATTCGCGGAGGGGCATGGTGAGTTCATGTATCATTTCATTTTTTTTCACAAGTTAGCGGAAAATGACACTTTCTGAGGAAAAAAAATAATAAAGTTTCCATTTCTGCTAACTTCTGGCAAAAAAAAATAAAATCTCAGACGGACTCACTATGCCCCTCAGTGAATACCTTTGGGTGTCTACTTTCCGAAATGGGGTCATTTGTGGGGTGTGTTTACTGTTCTGGCATTTTGGGTGGGGCTAAATTGTGAGCAACCTTGTAAAGCCTAAAGATACTCGTTGGAATTTACGCCCCTTTACGCACCTCGGCTGCAAAAATGTGGCACACATGTGGTATCGCCGGGCAATGTGTTTTGAGTTGTATTTCTACATATACCCATGCTGGGTGAGAGAAATATCTCTGTAAATTGACAACTTTGTATAAAAAATTTAAAAAGTTGTCGTTTACAGAGATATTTCTCACACCCAGCATGGGTATATGTAAAAATACACCCCAAAACACATTGCCCTACTTCTCCTGAGTTTGGCGGTACCACATGAGTGACACTTTTTTGCAGACAAGATGCGCAAAGGGGCCCAAATTCCAATGAGTACCTTTAGGATTTCACAGGGCTTTTTTACGCATTTGGATTCCAAACTACTTCTCACGCATTAGGGGCCCCTAAAATGCCAGGGCAGTATAAATACCCCACAAGTGACCGCATTTTGGAAAGAAGACACCCCAAGGTATTCCGTGAGGGGCATGGCGAGTTCATGTAAGATTTTTTTTTTGGCACAAGTTAGCGGAAATTTCCTTTTTTTTTTTTTCTTACAAAGTCTCATATTCCACTAACTTGTGACAAAAAATAAAATTTTACATGAACTCACCATAACCTTCACAGAATACCTTAGGGTGTCTTCTTTCCAAAATGGGGTCACATGTGAGGTGTTTGTACTGCCCTGGCATTTGAGGGTCTCCACAATCATTACATGTATGGCCAGCATTAGGAGTTTCGGCTATTCTCCTTATATTGAGCATACGGGTAATGAGATTTTTTCCGTTCAGCCTCTGGGCTGAAAAAAATGAACGGCACAGATTTCCTAATTCACATCAATCAATGTGGATGAAAAATCTCTGTTAAAAAATGTGCAAAAAAAAAAAAAAAGAGGGAAAGGAAATAGGAGTGCTTATGAAGTAAGGCCCCATTCACACGTCCGCAAAAATGTCCGCATCTATTTCGCAATTCTGCGGAACAGATGCCAACCCATTCAGTGTGAATGGGGCCAGTGGTGATGCAGAGAGCACACTATGTGCTCTCGCAATCAGCATTTGCGGAGCTGCGGCCGCGAACTTCCGGGTTTCGGCCCCGAAACATCAGGCCGCAGCTCCGCAAAAGATAGAGCATGTCCTATTCTCCCTGGGTTTTGTGTGGCTGATATGGCCCATAAAAGGTAAGAATTAATGTTAGGGACCACTCGAGAGGCAACCGTGAAGTGGTGGGTGGCTTACATAATTTGGCCAAAATATAAACTAATGCCTCATCTAACATCCAGCATAGTGGCAGGACGGAGCTCTAGCTGCAGTGTGCCATTGCACCTTTGTTTTTACATGTCCTATTCTTGTCCGCAATTGCAGACAAGAAAAGGCATTTTCTATATAGTTCTGGCAATGTGCGGATCCGCAAAATGCGGAAAGCACATTGCCGGTGTCAGTGTTTTGCGGATCCGTGGATCCGCAAAACACATACGGACGTCTGAATGAGCCTTACAGGGGGTGATTAGTGACAGGGGGGGTGACAGGGGGTGATCAGGGGTTAATCAGTGACGGGGAGGTGTTGTTGTGTGGTGATTGGTGCACTTACAGTGTCCTCTGGTGGTCCCAAGCAAAACAGACCACCAGAGGAGCAGGCAGCAGGCATATCAGACGCTGTTTACAAAACAGTGTCTGATATGCGATTTAGATGCCGTTTTTTTAACATCGGCAGCCTGCCAGTGCATGATCAGCGCTGGCAGGCTGTAGTTAAAGTTCCTGCCGTCACGATCCTGTGAACGCGTCGATGCGTCAACGAGGAACATCCCGGCCGCCCGCAGGACGCGTCCATGCGTTAGGTGGTCAGGAGGTGGTTAAATTCACATTAGTCAGCAGATACAGTTAAAATGAAAGCTGTAGGGGAAACTCTTTTGAGCATTTTTAATACAGACCAATTGGAAAAAATAGCCTTTAAAGGACTACATGAGCAGTATTGGACCTCAGCATCACTCAAGTGAATGGAACTGAGCTACAGTACAAGCAGACACATCGACAAGTCCATTACCCAGGTAAACAATGAATGTGCTGCAGGGCTCCACAGAATGCCTCAGCCTCTTTGTTCCAACAAACTTGGCCATCAGTGAATATTCCTTAACCTCTTAAGGACAAAGGACATACCCATACATCCTGTGTCCTGTCCCTAAAGATGGCGCCCGCTCCTGCTTCATGCGGGTGCCTTAGCCGCGGGTGTCCGGATGATTCTTGTAGCAGACACCCGCTGCTAATGTCCGCGACTGGCAGCAATGTCGATCGCAGACATTTAACCCCTCAGATGGTGTGGTCAATCCTGACCATGGCATCTGAGTGCACACAAATCGAAAGTTTAAAAAAATATTTCCCATACGTCAAACAGCAAAATGTAAAAAAGCGTCCAAACGGAGGATTCGCCATTTTTGGTTGCTTTATTTTCCACAATTTTTTTTTATAAAAGGTGATCAAAAAGTCACACACCCCAGAATGTTATCAATAAAAAGATAAGATAATGATTTTAAAAAATGAGCCCACATACAGATCTGTACATATAATTAGAGATGGCCCGAACTATCCGCCGGCGAACAGTTCCCGGCGAACATAGCTTGTTCGCGTTCGCCTCTGCCGGCCGAACATATGCGATGTTCGGTCCGCCCCCTATACATCATCATTGAGCAAACTTTGACCCTGTACCACACAGTCAGCAGACACATTCCAGCCAATCAGCAGCATACCCTCCCTCCCAGACCCTCCCACCTCCTGCACAGCATCCATTTTAGATTCATTCTGAAGCTGCAGTCTTAGTGAGAGGAGGGAGAGTGCAATTGCTGCTGATTTAATTGGGAAATCGATAGCTAGGCTAGTGAATTCAGTGTCCACTCCAGTCCTGAAAGACTCATCTGATCTCTGCTGTAAGGACAGCGTCCTGACAGCACCCCAAAAGCCCTTTTAGGGCTGCAACATTAGTCTACTATTTTTTCCTTTATATACATTTTGCAGTTGCCTGGCCTGCCTGTGTGTGAGGAGCTGCAGGCCCACAGACTGTAGTGTGCCCACTGCCAGTGCTCACCCCTGTCATTCCGTGTGGCACAGGACTTTGCTTAAACAAAGGCACTTAATTTTTACACTTTAATCTAAGGTTAGTTGCCTGCCAGTGTGTGTCAGGCTGACTTCCACTGACTGTAGTGTGCCCACTGCCAGTGCCCACCACTCATACCGGCTGGCACAGGACTTTGCATAAAAAGGCATTTAATTTTTACACTTTAGTGTAATTTCAGCTGCTTGCCTGCTGCTAGTGTGTGTCAGGCCGACTTCAACTGACTGTAGTGTGCCCACTGCCAGTGCCCACCCCTGTCATCCCGTGTGGCACAGGACTTTGCTTAAAAAAAAGGCACTTCATTTTTACACTTTAATCTAAGGTTAGTTGCCTGCCAGTGTGTGTCAGGCTGACTTCCACTGACTGTAGTGTGCCCACTGCCAGTGCCCAGCACTCATACCGGCTGGCACAGGACTTTGCATAAAAAAGGCATTTAATTTTTACACTTTAGTGTAATTTCAGCTGCTTGCCTGCTGCTAGTGTGTGTCAGGCCGACTTCAACTGACTGTAGTGTGCCCACTGCCAGTGCTCACCCCTGTCATCCCGAGTGGCACAGGACTTTGCTTAAAAAATAGGCACTTAATTTTTACACTTTAATCTAAGGTTAGTTGCCTGCCAGTGTGTGTCAGGCTGACTTCAACTGACTGTAGTGTGCCCACTGCCAGTGCCCACCACTCATACCGGCTGGCACAGGACTTTGCATAAAAAAGGCATTTAATTTTTACACTTTAGTGTAATTTCAGTTGCTTGCCTGCTGCTAGTGTGTGTCAGGCCGACTTCAACTGACTGTAGTGTGCCCACTGCCAGTGCCCACCCTGTCATCCCGTGTGGCACAGTACTTTGCATCAAAAAAGGCATTTAATTTTTACACTTTAGTGTAATTTCAGTTGCTTGCCTGCTGCCAGTGTGTGTCAGGCCGGCTTCCACTGACTGTAGTGTGCCCACTGCCAGTGCCAACCACTGATACCGGGTGGCACAGTAGCTTGCCGATAAATAAGGCATTTAGTTTTTAGACAGTAGTCTAAATTCAGTTGCTTGCCTGCTGCCAGTGTGTGTCAGGCCCTCTTCCACTGACTGTAGTGTGCCCACTGCCAGTGCCAACCACTGATACCGGGTGGCACAGTAGCTTTGCCGATAAATAAGGCATTTAATTTTTAGACAGTAGTCTAAATTCAGTTGCTTGCCTGCTGCCAGTGTGTGTCAGGCCCTCTTCCACTGACTGTAGTGTGCCCACTGCCAGTGCCAACCACTGATACCGGGTGGCACAGTAGCTTGCCGATAAATAAGGCATTTAATTTTTAGACAGTAGTCTAAATTCAGTTGCTTGCCTGCTGCCAGTGTGTGTCAGGCCCTCTTCCACTGACTGTAGTGTGCCCACTGCCAGTGCCAACCACTGATACCGGGTGGCACAGTAGCTTGCCGATAAATAAGGCATTTAATTTTTAGACAGTAGTCTAAATTCAGTTGCTTGCCTGCTGCCAGTGTGTGTCAGGCCCGCTTCCACTGACTGTAGTGTGCCCACTGCCAGTGCCAACCACTGATACCGGGTGGCACAGTAGCTTGCCGATGAATAAGGCATTTAATTTTTAGACAGTAGTCTAAATTCAGTTGCTTGCCTGCTGCCAGTGTGTGTCAGGCCCGCTTCCACTGACTGTAGTGTGCCCACTGCCAGTGCCAACCACTGATACCGGGTGGCACAGTAGCTTGCCGATAAATAAGGCATTTAATTTTTAGACACTAGTCTAAATTCAGTTGCTTGCCTGCTGCCAGTGTGTGTCAGGCCCGCTTCCACTGACTGTAGTGTGCCCACTGCCAGTGCCAACCACTGATACCGGGTGGCACAGTAGCTTGCCGATGAATAAGGCATTTAATTTTTAGACAGTAGTCTAAATTCAGTTGCTTGCCTGCTGCCAGTGTGTGTCAGGCCCGCTTCCACTGACTGTAGTGTGCCCACTGCCAGTGCCAACCACTGATACCGGGTGGCACAGTAGCTTGCCGATAAATAAGGCATTTAATTTTTAGACACTAGTCTAAATTCAGTTGCTTGCCTGCTGCCAGTGTGTGTCAGGCCCTCTTCCACTGACTGTAGTGTGCCCACTGCCAGTGCCAACCACTGATACCGGGTGGCACAGTAGCTTGCCGATAAATAAGGCATTTAATTTTTAGACAGTAGTCTAAATTCAGTTGCTTGCCTGCTGCCAGTGTGTGTCAGGCCCGCTTCCACTGACTTAGTGTGCCCACTGCCAGTGCCAACCACTGATACCGGGTGGCACAGTAGCTTGCCGATAAATAAGGCATTTAATTTTTAGACAGTAGTCTAAATTCAGTTGCTTGCCTGCTGCCAGTGTGTGTCAGGCCCGCTTCCACTGACTGTAGTGTGCCCACTGCCAGTGCCAACCACTGATACCGGGTGGCACAGTAGCTTGCCGATAAATAAGGCATTTAATTTTTAGACAGTAGTCTAAATTCAGTTGCTTGCCTGCTGCCAGTGTGTGTCAGGCCCACTTCCAGAGACTGTAGTGTGCCCACTGCCAGTGCCAACCACTCATACCGGGTGGCACAGTACCTAGCACGCGTAGTACCACTTATCTAAAAAAAAAATGACAGGCAGAGGCAGGCCACCCCGCAGGGGCTGTCGTAGTCGTGGTGCTGTGATTTCCACTGTCCCTGGAATAATGCCCAGTTTTCAGAGGCCACGTACCCTGAACCCGAAAAATTCAGAGGACTTAGTTGACTGGCTTAGACAGGACACCCAATCTTCAACAGCTTCCGCTAAGAACCTTGACGCACCATCCTCCTCCAGCTCAGCTTCGGTCACCTGCTCTCAAGTTACCACGCACCCGCCCGTCGCCACCACCACCACTACCACCACAGCCACCACAGCCGCTTCACTTGATCCATCAGAGGAGTTATTTACACATCAGTTGGATGCAATTAGTGATGCGCAACCATTATTGCCAGATGATGTAGATTACGGGGATATGTCTCAGTCAGGCAGGATTACACACATGGACGTACAGTGTGATGATGATGATGATGATGTTGTACCGCTGCTGCTTCCTTTGCTGAGGTGTCAGATACAAGTGAAGCGGTTGATGATGACGATGTGTCCACGGATGTCACGTGGGTGCCTGCTCGAAGAGAAGAAGAGGGGAAAGTTCTGAAGGGGAGACAGAGAGAATGAGGAGACGAGTTGGAAGCAGGGGGAGGTCGTCGCATGGAGTTAGTGGCACAGTCAGACAGCATGTATCGGCACCTGGGGTCAGCCAGACAGCACGCCAGTCAACGCATGCTGTTGCCACCACTAGAATGCCGTCATTGCAAAGCTCAGCAGTGTGGCATTTTTTTGTGTGTCTGCCTCTGATAAAAGCAATGCCATTTGCAACCTGTGCCAAAGAAACTGAGTCGTGGGAAGTCCAACACCCACCTTGGTACAACTGCTTTGCGAAGGCACATGATCTCACATCACAAACGCCTATGGGATCAACACATGAGTACAAGCAGCACACAAACTCAAAGCCACCATGCTCCTCCTGGTCCAGCATCTTCAGCCACGTCAAACACTGCTGTCCTCCCTGCCCCCTCTCAACCACCCGCCACTCCATCTCTCACCTTCAGCAGTTCCTGCTCATCTGCCCACAGTCAGGTGTCTGTCAAGGACATGTTTGAGCATAAGAAGCCAATGTCACAAAGTCACCCCCTTGCCCGGCGACTGACAGCTGGCTTTGCGGAACTCTTAGCCCGCCAGCTTTTACCATACCAGCTGGTAGAGTCTGAGGCCTTCAAAAAATTTGTCGCTATTGGGACACCACAGTGGAAGGTACCCGGACGAAATTTTTTTTCAAAAAGGCAATCCCAAACCTCTACCATGTCATTGAAAAGGAAGTCATGGCATCTCTGGCATACAGTGTTGGGGCAAGGGTCCATCTGACCACTGATACCTGGTCTGCAAAGCTCGGTCAGGGCAGGTATATCACGTATACTGCGCATTGGGTCAACCTGCTGACGGCTGACAAGCATGGAATGCGTGGCTCCGCAGCGGAGTTGGTGACACCACCACGACTTGCAGGCAGACCTACTGCCACCTCCTCTACTCCTACTCCATCCTCTTCAATATCCTCCTCGGCTGAGTCCTCTTCTGCTGCGGCGTCTGGCTGCACATCAACTGATTCCCCCAGCTCCCCAGGGGCTATTCCACATCCCGGATACGACAGTGTCACGCTATCTTGGGGTTGACTTGCCTGAAAGCAGAGAGCCACACAGGACCAGCACTCCTGTCCGCCCTGAACGCACAGGTGGATCAGTGGCTGACCCCGCACCAACTGGAGATCGGCAAAGTGGTGTGTGACAATGGAAGCAATCTGTTGGCGGCATTAAATTTGGGCAAGTTGTCACATGTGCCGTGCATGGCACATGTGTTGAATCTCATCGTACAACGTTTTGTGTCTAAGTACCCAGGCTTACAGGACGTCCTCAAGCAGGCCAGGAAGGTGTGTGGCCATTTCAGACGTTCCTACACGGCCATGGCGCACTTTTCCGATATTCAGCGGCGAAACAACATGCCAGTGAGGCGCTTGATATGCGACAGCCCGACACGTTGGAATTCAACACTCCTAATGTTCGACCGCCTGCTCCAACAAGAAAAAGCCGTCAACGAGTATTTGTATGACCGGGGTGCTAGGACAGCCTCTGCGGAGCTGGGAATCTTTTTGCCACGTTACTGGACACTCATGCGCAATGCCTGTAGGCTCATGCGTCCTTTTGAGGAGGTGACAAACCTAGTCAGTCGCACCGAAGGCACCATCAGCGACCTCATCCCATTTGTTTTCTTCCTGGAGCGTGCCCTGCGAAGAGTTCTGGATCAGGCTGTAGATGAGCGTGAAGAGGAAGAGTTGTGGTCACCATCACCACCAGAAACAGCCTTGTCATCATCGCTTGCCGGACCTGCAGCAACGCTGGAAGAGGAGTATGAGGAAGAGGAGTCAGAGGAGGAATGTGGCGGCTTTGAGGAGGAGGAAGACCAACCACAGCAGGCACCCCAGGGTGCTCATGTTGTCACCTATCTGGGACCCAAGGTGTTGTACGTGGCTGGGGGGAAGAACAGACCGTCAATGACATCAGTGAGGATGAGGAACGGAAAATGAGTAGCTCTGCATCCAACCTTGTTCAAATGGGGTCTTTCATGCTGTCATGTCTGTTGAGGGACAAACGTATAAAAAGGATAAAGGAGAACGATCTGTACTGGGTGGCCACGCTACTAGACCCCCGGTATAAGCAGAAAGTGGCAGAAATGTTACCAAATTACCGAAAGTCGGAAAGGATGCAGCAGTTCAAAACCAAACTAAAAAATATGCTTTACACAGCTTATAAGGGGGATGTCACAGCACAACGGGAATCTAACAGGGGAAGAGGTGAGTGTAATCCTCCTCCTACCACGGCGGCAAGGACTGGACGATTTACAGATGTGTTGTTGATGGAGGACATGCGGAGCTTTTTCAGTCCTACTCATCGCCACAGCCCTTCGGGATCCAGCCTTAGAGAACGACTCGACCGACAGGTAGCAGACTACCTCGCCTTAACAGCAGATATCGACACTCTGAGGAGCAATGAACCCCTTCACTACTGGGTGTGCAGGCTTGACCTGTGGCCTGAGCTATCCCAGTTTGCGATAGAACTTCTGGCCTGCCCTGCTTCAAGTGTCCTGTCAGAAAGGACCTTCAGTGCAGCAGGAGGCATTGTCACTGACAAGAGAAGTCGCCTCGGTCAAAAAAGTGTTGATTACCTCACCTTCATAAAGATGAATGAGGCATGGATCCCGAAGGGACTGACAGTGGGGGATACGTTTGACTAACAAAAGGCCTGATGACATGCCTTGGCCTCAAAATGGTCCCCACGCTGCTGTATTTAATGTCTGCATACTGGATGACTTTCGTGAATTCTCCACCACCAACTAGGGTTCAAGCCTCAATGTTTTAGTCACTTTTCTGCCTGGAAAACATAAATTTTTCCGGCCGCTGCTACAATAGCGGCTGCAACAGTGCCATTATTTTTCAGGCATGTGTACATGCCTAATTTTTCTGTCCTATGGTGCAGCACTGTGGCTGCAAAAACAAACCAAAAAAAAAAGGCACATACAAGTGTCAATTCCCCTTCGTGATCATTACCTTGTTGTGGTGAAGGGGCTTGCGTATCACAATGAAGCAATCATCATCACCTCTATAAGTGTGTTGGCAATGTTGCCACACCCCAGATGATAAGGCCGTTGCTTCATTATGGTCAGACCAAAAGCGATCGGGTGGCCACGCTACTAGACCCCGGTATAAGCAGAAAGTGGCAGAAATGTTACCAAATTACCGAAAGTCGGAAAGGATGCAGCAGTTCAAAACCAAACTAAAAAATATGCTTTACACAGCTTATAAGGGGGATGTCAATGGGGGATTCGACAATGGTTAATCAATTCGACCGGATAGGGTCCGTAACAGGGATTAAACTGATAGCAATAGTACTAGTTAAGACACCACTCATATAGGGTGTCACAGCACATTGCTCTGTGCACGCGCAGTGCCCCAATTTGGGAGTAAGAGGACCGACCAAGCTGCTTTTTCCATCTCCCGGTTCCTGAAATCAATTCAGTTTAGTGTATGAGAGTTTGGTCTGTCACTGTGAAGGCAGTCGAAGGTACACGGCCTAAATTTTTTTTCATAAAAGGCAATTCCTGATATGGGACGCAACAGGGATTAAACTGATGAGAATAATACTACAGAAAATACCACTCATATCGGTGGAGGGAGCCAGCGTTTTTTAACCATCTCCCCGCTCAAAAAATCTATTTAATAAATGGCCCCCAGATTGGGGAGTCGGGGACGTTAGAGGGATTAAACTGATGAGAATAGTACTACAGAAAATACCACTCATATCGGGTGTGACAGTAAATTGCACGGCGCAGACGCAGTCACCGTGGTTTAAAAACAGAGTGGAGGGAGCCAGCGTTTTTTAACCATCTCCCGCTCGAAAAATCTATTCAATAAATGGCCCCCAGATTGGGGACGTTAGAGGATTAAACTGATGAGAATAGTACTACAGAAAATACCACTCATATCGGGTGTGACAGTAAATTGCACGGCGCAGACGCAGTGACCGTGGATTAAAACAGAGTGGAGGGAGCCAGCGTTTTTTTAACCATCTCCCCGTTCGAAAAATCTATTCAATAAATGGCACCCAGATTGGGGACGTTAGAGGGATTAAACTGATGAGAATAGTACTACAGAAAATACCACTCATATCGGGTGTGACAGTAAATTGCACGGCGCAGACGCAGTGACCGTGGTTTAAAACAGAGTGGAGGGAGCCAGCGTTTTTTTAACCATCTCCCCGTTCGAAAAATCTATTCAATAAATGGCCCCCAGATTGGGGACGTTAGAGGGATTAAACTGATGAGAAAAGGACTACAGAAAATTCCACTCATATTGGGTGTGACAGTAAATTGCACGGCGCAGACGCAGTGACCGTGGATTAAAACAGAGTGGAGGGAGCCAGCGTTTTTTTAACCATCTCACCGTTCGAAAAATCAATTCAATTCATCTTTGGGGACCCTTGGTGTTGTACGTGGCTGGGTGGAGGAAGAAACCTTCAATGACATCACCGGGACGTGGCTAGCTTGGTATCCAACCTTGTGCAAATGGGGAGTTTGCGGTTGTGCAAATGAACTGTTTGCGGTGCATTAAAAGGAGAGTTTGGTCTGTCAATGTCAGTGAAGCGGGCGTAACCCTTACACTACCTGATCGATACAACATCATACCTGATCGTATACACACACTGGATGTTTTAAAGCACGTTATTCCAAACAATTTAGGAATGTTAGTTGATTTATGCCCTTTATGGATTAAAACCCGACTCTGCGTCCACTACGTAATTTAATTGGGAGTTTTGCCATAGATCCCCCTCCGGCATGCCACAGTCCAGGTGTTAGACCCCTTGAAACAACTTTCTCATCACTATTGTGGCCAGAAAGAGTCCCTGTGGGTTTTAAAATTCGCCTGCCAATTGAAGTCTATGGCGGTTCGCCCGGTTCGCCCGTTCGCGAACATTTGCGGAAGTTCGCGTTCGCTGTTCGCGAACTGAAAATTTTATGTTCGCGACATCACTACATATAATTACAAAAAAGTTATAGGGGTCAAAACAAAAGAAAGTAAAACTGATTTTTTTCCCAGTTTAGATTTTTTTTTTCACTATCAAAACGCAAGAAAACCTATACATATAGGGTATCGCCGCATTCGTACTGACCTGTAGAATAGAAGTAACTGGTCAGTTTTATTGCACATAGAACTTCAGAGTTTAAAAGCCTGCAAAAATGTGGTGGAATTGATTTTTTTTTTGCAATTTCACCCCATTTGGAATTTTTTTTCCGCTGTCCACAACATCATATGCAATTTTAAATGGTGGAATTTAAAATTACAACTTGTCCTGCAAAAAACAAGCCCACATATGGCTATGTGACCAGAAAAATATAAAAGTTATGGCTCTGGGAAGGCAGGGAGCGGGAAAAAAACACAAAAATAAGATAAAATGGTTCTTAATGGGGTTAAAACCATTACTTAGCTGATTAGAAGTTGCATTAACCTGTAGGATACTGGCTCCGCACATGTACGTCGCTGGAAAGTGGGTCATAAATCCCAGCGCCATACATCTAGGGCGCTGTGTACACCCAGTCTCTGAGCGAAATCACTCAGTGACCGGGGTACGATGGCTGCTCTGAACAGCAGGCAGCCATCTTTCCTAGGGGCACAGGGAGGTTTTTCTACCCACCTGCATCCCCGATCACTGCCATTGGCCGGTTTCTGCAGACTGGACAATCGCAGCTCCGGAGGGTTTTTTAACTATTCATGGAGCTGCAGGGGGGTTGTACAGTGGTGACTGGTGCTGAACTAATCAGCACGTGTCTCCCCCGAGGTCAGGCAGGGGACACCAGTGTTTGGCGTCCCCTGCCTGTGCTGCGATTGGCTGGAACAACTCTCTAGCCAATGGCAGCCCTATAGCAGCACAGGAAAGGGCAGAACCATTCTAGCTGGTGACTGCGTGCAGAGAAGTTCTTTCCTTCTCTGTGCTGCTTGCTGGGACTTGTGGTGCACCCCCACTGCGATCTGACCTTTTGCTGCTAAAAGATGAACACCTGGAATTGCTGCTCTAATTTTATTTTTTTTTAATTTGCAGCAGTTCTAGATCCCTAAACCACCCTCCATCCAGGTCCCTGTACCTTCCCGCTACAAATCCCTCCCCCAAACCCCCTCGTCCGTTTTTACGCACACTTTTTGGTCCTTGCATTTTTTATTTTATTTTTCTTTCTCTGCGTGCGAGCTGTGACCGCCAAGTGCTGTTCAGTGCATAGGTGCCTGATCAGCACCTGGGGATTATTTTTTGCGCTCTTTTCTTTTTTCCACATTTGTGTTGATTTTTTTGCCAATTTTCCTTTTTTTTAATTAAAAAGTAGAAATTGTTAGTTATGGCTTTATAAAAATATATATAGAGCCCTATATTTCTATAAATGTACATATAAGTTAGTTTTTAGAAAAAATCTATTCAATAAATGGCACCCAGATTGGGGACGTTAGAGGGATTAAACTGATGAGAATAGTACTACAGAAAATACCACTCATATCGGGTGTGACAGTAAATTGCACGGCGCAGACGCAGTGACCGTGGTTTAAAACAGAGTGGAGGGAGCCAGCGTTTTTTTAACCATCTCCCCGTTCGAAAAATCTATTCAATAAATGGCCCCCAGATTGGGGACGTTAGAGGGATTAAACTGATGAGAAAAGGACTACAGAAAATTCCACTCATATTGGGTGTGACAGTAAATTGCACGGCGCAGACGCAGTGACCGTGGATTAAAACAGAGTGGAGGGAGCCAGCGTTTTTTTAACCATCTCACCGTTCGAAAAATCAATTCAATTCATCTTTTGGGGACCCTTGGTGTTGTACGTGGCTGGGTGGAGGAAGAAACCTTCAATGACATCACCGGGACGTGGCTAGCTTGGTATCCAACCTTGTGCAAATGGGGAGTTTGCGGTTGTGCAAATGAACTGTTTGCGGTGCATTAAAAGGAGAGTTTGGTCTGTCAATGTCAGTGAAGCGGGCGTAACCCTTACACTACCTGATCGATACAACATCATACCTGATCGTATACACACACTGGATGTTTTAAAGCACGTTATTCCAAACAATTTAGGAATGTTAGTTGATTTATGCCCTTTATGGATTAAAACCCGACTCTGCGTCCACTACGTAATTTAATTGGGAGTTTTGCCATAGATCCCCCTCCGGCATGCCACAGTCCAGGTGTTAGACCCTTTGAAACAACTTTCTCATCACTATTGTGGCCAGAAAGAGTCCCTGTGGGTTTTAAAATTCGCCTGCCAATTGAAGTCTATGGCGGTTCGCCCGGTTCGCCTGCTCGCGAACATTTGCGAAGTTCGCGTCGCTGTTCGCGAACTGAAAATTTTATGTTCGCGACATCACTACATATAATTACAAAAAAGTTATAGGGGTCAAAACAAAAGAAAGTAAAACTGATTTTTTTCCCAGTTTAGATTTTTTTTTTCACTATCAAAACGCAAGAAAACCTATACATATAGGGTATCGCCGCATTCGTACTGACCTGTAGAATAGAAGTAACTGGTCAGTTTTATTGCACATAGAACTTCAGAGTTTAAAAGCCTGCAAAAATGTGGTGGAATTGATTTTTTTTTTTGCAATTTCACCCCATTTGGAATTTTTTTTCCGCTGTCCACAACATCATATGCAATTTTAAATGGTGGAATTTAAAATTACAACTTGTCCTGCAAAAAACAAGCCCACATATGGCTATGTGACCAGAAAAATATAAAAGTTATGGCTCTGGGAAGGCAGGGAGCGGGAAAAAAAACACAAAAAAATAAGATAAAATGGTTCTTAATGGGGTTAAAACCATTACTTAGCTGATTAGAAGTTGCATTAACCTGTAGGATACTGGCTCCGCACATGTACGTCGCTGGAAAGTGGGTCATAAATCCCAGCGCCATACATCTAGGGCGCTGTGTACACCCAGTCTCTGAGCGAAATCACTCAGTGACCGGGGTACGATGGCTGCTCTGAACAGCAGGCAGCCATCTTTCCTAGGGGCACAGGGAGGTTTTTCTACCCACCTGCATCCCCGATCACTGCCATTGGCCGGTTTCTGCAGACTGGACAATCGCAGCTCCGGAGGGTTTTTTAACTATTCATGGAGCTGCAGGGGGGTTGTACAGTGGTGACTGGTGCTGAACTAATCAGCACGTGTCTCCTCGAGGTCAGGCAGGGGACACCAGTGTTTGGCGTCCCTGCCTGTGCTGCGATTGGCTGGAACAACTCTCTAGCCAATGGCAGCCCTATAGCAGCACAGGAAAGGGCAGAACCATTCTAGCTGGTGACTGCGTGCAGAGAAGTTCTTTCCTTCTCTGTGCTGCTTGCTGGGACTTGTGGTGCACCCCCACTGCGATCTGACCTTTGCTGCTAAAAGATGAACACCTGGAATTGCTGCTCTAATTTTATTTTTTTTTAATTTGCAGCAGTTCTAGATCCCTAAACCACCCTCCATCCAGGTCCCTGTACCTTCCCGCTACAAATCCCTCCCCCCAAACCCCCCCTCGTCCGTTTTTTTACGCACACTTTTTGGTCCTTGCATTTTTTTTATTTTATTTTTCTTTCTCTGCGTGCGAGCTGTGACCGCCAAGTGCTGTTCAGTGCATAGGTGCCTGATCAGCACCTGGGGATTATTTTTTGCGCTCTTTTCTTTTTTCCACATTTGTGTTGATTTTTTTGCCAATTTTCCTTTTTTTTAATTAAAAAGTAGAAATTGTTAGTTATGGCTTTATAAAAAATATATATAGAGCCCTATATTTCTATAAATGTACATATAAGTTAGTTTTTAGCCAGTGTTTACTTTTTTAACACTGTAGTGAATTTGTATACTACAGTTTTTGCACGCACACGCGATCTGTGTGTGTGCGTGCTGCAGAGGACCGATTAGTAGTGTGCTTATTTACATCTGCATATTTTTAAGGTCTTTTTATATATTTTTTGTGTGAAAGAAGACCTGCAGTTAGAGGTAGTGATTATAGATATATATATATATACACTAAATTTCAGTTAGTGTCAGTTTGCATGCATGCATTTTGCAACCACTGAGCATGGATTAGTAGTGTCCATTACTGATCACGTCTGCTCAGTTTGCACTGCAAGTTTTTATTTTTTTTTGTACAGAAAAGATTTTTTTTAATAGAAAATACATTTTTTAGCAACTTTTTTTCTCTCCTTTTTTTTCTCCTAAATTTAATCTCAAATTTATTACAAGCCCCTTCACGTGTGAAAACACAACATACACACCCCTTACACTAAATAAAGGTTTACACATTTTACACATCACACCCCAATAAAATAAAAATGGCCCGTCCACCCCAACAAGTATACTCAGCTGAAGAGGCATACGCCATGATTGCCTCTGATACAGAGTCTGCCAGTGAGGAAGAAGAGGATGCCACTCTCCTCTACTCCTTTACCCCATCATCATCATCATCTGCTGATTAGGGACCCTCTAGAAGACGCTCCAGAACAACAGCTGAGGCAGTCCCCAAAGTGAGACCACATGGACCCCACCCCCTGAGAATTATCAGCCCCAAATTCCTGAGTTTGTGGGCAACTCAGAAATTCTGATATATTGTGCGGGTTTCACAGAAATTGATTATTTTTAAAATCTTTTTCTCTGAAGATTTTATAAATTTGATGTTAACCCAATTAAATTTATATGCCCAACAATTTATTTCCCAGAACCCCACAACGCCATACGCTAGACCCCAAATTTGGACCCCAGTAAACACAGCAGAGATGATGACCTTTTTGGGGGCTCTTGCAGCATATGGGCGTTTTTAAAAACACCAAAGATTAATCAGTATTGGAGTGTGGATGTCTTGTACCACACTCCAATTTACTGTAATACCATGGCCTGTAATCGATTCCAATCAATATGTTTTTCCATTACAAAAGATAATGCACAGTGCCCACCCCAGAATGACCCCGCATTTTACCGTCTATTCAAAATTAGGCCTGTCCTTGACCACTTCAACGGAAATTTTTCAGAAGTGTAAACCCCAAAACAAAATGTCTGCATAGATGAATCCCTTTTACTTTTCAAATGGAGAGTAAGATTCCGCCAGTACCTGCCCAGCAAGCGGGCAAGGTATGGCATAAAACTGTATAAATCTGTGAGAGTAGCTCTGTGTACACTCACAAGTTCCGGGTTTATGAAGGAAGGGACACCCTGATTGAAACCCCAGAATTCCCTCCCGTCCTAGGAGTTAGTAAGAAGATAGTGTGGGACCTACTGCAACCACTGTTGGATAAGGGTTACCATCTATACGTGGATAATTACTACACGAGTCTACCACTGTTCCGGCCACTAAGTTCCAGAGGTACTGTGGCGTGCAGCACAGTACGCAAAAATCAGAGAGGCCTCCCTAGATCCCTGGTAGGGCAACCATTAAGAAAAGGAGGTAGCCATGCTCTCCTCAATGAGAACATGTTGGTGGTTAAGTACAAGGATAAGAGGTATGTCCTTTTGCTGACCACCATTCACAGTAATCCCAGCTCCACTGCCCCTGTTTCTGGTACCACTACCACTGTCCCCAAAGCAGACTGCATTGTGGACTACAACAGGCACATGGGCGGGGTTGATCTTTCAGATCAAGTTCTGAAGCCCTACAGTTCCTACATGAAAAACAAGTGTGGTACAAAAAGCTAGCCATGCACATTGTACAGATGGAGCTGTACAATGCGTACTTGCTATTTAGATCTAGAGGCCAGACAAGAACGATTCTACAATTTCAAGAAGTGTTGATGAAGGCCTTAATTCTTCCAAACCAAGCAATGGAGGGCCCCAGTACTTCTGCAAGTTATGGTGCCCGAGTTATACCAGGGCAACATTTCCCTGGTGAAGTCCCCCAAACAGCGAAGAAGGGAGGGACCCAAAAAAAGATGCAGGGTGTGTTCCAAAAGGGGCAGACGGAAAAACACTATTTAACATTGCAAAACTTGCCCTGAAAAACCTGGCCTGTGCATGCAGGAGTGTTTCAGAATCTAACATTCATCCATGGAATATGGAGTATTAATTTAATTTCATCCTTGATGTATCCTGTAGTTTTATCACCTGATATCTCTGATTTAATCTGTATAGCTTCCAGATCCACTTTTCACCACCCACTACATATTTATTTCTGTGAAACACCTATTAGGTAAAAAATGCCCTTTCCACCCCGTAAAATGTTCGTACGGGCGTGCTCTTTCCAAAATGGGGACACTTCTTGGAGTTTTTAATTTCTGGGGACCTCAGGAAGTTTTTAACATGCGGCATGGCACCTAAAATCCATGTCTGTTTATTCAAGCCTGCAAAAAACATATTTTGCAATTTGCCTCTAAAACACTGCTGTGCCCTGGTACAGCAGGTTACAAGCACATATGGGGCATTTCCTGGATGGGGAGAAAATGGGGAACACATACTGGGGTGCATTTTCCTCTTTAACCCGATGTGAAAGTGAAAAATTGGGGTCTTCTAGTAATTTTATATCCACCCCCAAAACAGATATTTGGATGGGCATAAAATACAGCACCATACCTGTTACATCCAGCGACATCTCTTGTGATGTAGACTTTCCTCAGCATCTTTATTCGGAGATAGGACCGTCATGATACCTTATTTCAGCCGCATATTGTCTCTGAGTTTCACAGATTCCTCACTTTACTATGACCCTCCCCCTGTAGTGCCCATCAGTATAATGCCCTCTGTATAATTATAATATATAATGGCCCCTCTGTATTATTATTATTTCCCCTTTGTATCATTATTATTAATAATAATATTACAATGGCCCCCTCTGTAATATTATTGTAATAATTATGGCCCCCTCTGTATTATAGTAATAATTATGGCCCCCTTCAGCCCCTGCAGCATACAGGCCCATGTAAAATACATCACTCCCCCTGCCTTCAACCCTCCAGCATACAGTCCCAGGTAAGATACAACCTTCCCCCTGCCTTCAGCCCCTCCAGCATACAGTCGTTTGTAAGATAAATCACTCCACTGCCTCCACCCCTCCCCAGCATACAGTCCATGCAAAATACATCACTCCTCCTGCCTTCAGCTCCTCCAGCATACAGTCCAATGTAAGATACAACACTCTCCTGCCTTAAGCCCCTCCAGCATATAGTACCATGTAAGATACAACCCCCCGCCACCTTCAGTCCCTCCAGCATACAGTCCTCTAGTACACCTTCAGTCCCTCCAGCATACAGTCCTCTAGGAGTCTTCAGACCCCTCTAACATATAGTCTCCAGTACAAGGATACTCCTCCCTTCAGCCCCTGCAAAAAGCCCCCCAAGTAAAAATAACAGTCAATATTCTCCTCCACACATCAACCTGCAGCCTCTACTCCAGTCCTCTCTTCGCAACGTGCTCTCCTGCAAATCTTGAGGGCCCGCCCCCTGGATGACGAGACTCTGCCTCTTCCCCTGACATCATACCTGCCAGGAGGAACTCCATTCTAGCCACTACCATCGCTCTACTGCCTCATAGGCTTTAGACCACTAGCCTGAAGCCTATGAGGAAGAATGGAGGGATGGGAGCATAGGCTCCCATGGCCCTCATTGAAGTTCTTGCAAGCAAAACATATGGATTGTATCATTAGAGTGAGGGCTTAGGCCATATGTTATGCTTGCATCTATTACTATAGTGCATTATTTTCTGTGACTTTATAAATGTAGTCATGTACATCCGCAGATTCACTATCATATCGTGCATGATGTTCTGTATCCATGATTTGTTTAATTTGTCTTGAAAGAGTGGCACCTTCAAGTGTGAATGCACTCCTACACTGGGAGAAGCTTTCAAGTGCACTTTTGCTCCACCTATCTAAGAGGCGACCTTGATTAAGGTGGTACATATAGGTGTGTGTGCGCTCCTTCTCACATTGGCTGCTGATGCACATAGAGGTAACAGGGAGCAGCACACCATATGTGCAGGACGGCGCTCCTAAACATAAATGCATAACAGCATAGGTAGGTTTAGCGTAGGACCTGCCTGAACTGAAACCACCTTGGTGCTGGGTAGGTGGACACAGATGTATTTTGATCAAAAAGAATTGGCTAAGTGTCTCAGATTTTATCATTAGAGTGAGGGCTTAGTCCATATGTTATGCTTGCATCTATTACTTTAGTGCATTATTTTCTGTGACTTTCCTGAGTTTTTCCCCAAAAAAGTTTGCATAATGTATTTGCTTCTTTGTACAATCATAACTGTGAATGGATGTGTCATTTTGGGCTTCCCTAATGTCTTTTTCAGCCTTATTATTCACTAGTTTCATCTGCATAGTTAGATGAATTTCACTCAGAAGCTGGGAGCGTATCCCTTCTGTGATATCTGCCAGCACTGCACATGTATGTTTTCAGCTCCTGAGCTCACAGAACAGATGAAGAAGAGATCACACTTGCAGAGAGGCAGGAGGCTCCTGTGAATTCAGAAGCTATATAGAAGCAAGGAAGGATCTTGCCTGACAACAGGCAGTGGACTGCAAATTATGTGTAATTGAGACTCCTAGTTTCCATGAGGAAGCATTCCATCTAAACAAAATGTAACAAAACAAAAAAAAGGAGCAAGAAGAAATAATGTCCCTAAAACTTCCGTAGTGACCAAATCTTACTCCATTTTTCCACAATATTTCTTCCCCTATATAGAATATTTTCATAACTTTTCACCTTATCCACCAGGTTTATCCAGCAATTAATGTCTGGAAAATTTAGTGAAAAAACACTCGTACAATCAATAGTCTAGGCAACATTGTTCTAGTCAGCAGTATCTTTTTAGAATTAACGCAGTTGACCTTAGATAGATTATTGAATATCAGACACAGCTGTTAAAGGAATCGGCAACTTCATTTTTGGAGTGATAAGCTTATAAATTGAGCTCCAATATTCTTTTAATTCTGAACAGGACCAAAACATATGTAGATAATCAGCCCCAGGAAAATCCCCCCTTAATGACCAATGACGTACTGTGTACGTCATGATGTGGTGTTAGTTACCGCATCTTGACGTACACAGTACTTCATGAGATTGTCACAATTGCTGTGACACTGGCATGTAAATGGGTGTCATGGACAGCAGAGCTGTCCGGGCACCCAACAGGGACCAATTAATGTGGTCCCTGCCTTTTGAATTGCTGCGATTGGTCAGTCAGATTTGACTGACCAATCACAGTGTTCAGCAGCACAGCTCCGATCTCCGCAGTGAGTGTTGAGGAGATCAGGGCAGCGCTGCTGTGTTGATCACCCCCCCTCCCATCGGGCCGCTGCTCTGCTGTGGCAGCTTCCCGATGATTTCCATGGCAACTGGATACCTTACACAGGCACCCAGGCTTGCCATGGTATGTAAGCCTGACAGGGTCCTGCCAGAGGCAGAAGCCTGATCAGGCTTACTGTGAATGAAAATACACTGGATTACGCTATATAGTGTACTGCAGTGTATTGTAGAACCATCAGACCCACTGTATCTTCAAAAACCAAGCAGGCGTGAGTCAAAATAGTGTAAAAAAAAAAAGTGTAAAAAAAAAAATGAAAAGAAAAATCGTACATTTTCCCATATACGCACATTTATAATTGGGTTAAAATTAAGAAAATAAAATACCCTAAACAGGTTTGGTATCACCGCATCCGTAACAACCAGCTCAATAAAAATATCATATGACCTAACCCCTCAGATGAACACCGTAAAAAAAAAGGGCCAATGAAGACATTTTTTGTCACCTACCATCACAAAAAGTGCAACACCAAGCGATCAAAAGAGCGTATATCGCCCAAAATAGTACCAATCAAACTGTCACATCACCCCGCAAAAAAAATGAGACCCTCCTTAAGACAATCGGCCAAAAAATAAAAAAGCTATGGCTCTCAGACTATGGAGGCACTAAAACATTTTTTTTTGTTTCAAAAATGCTATTATTGTGTAAAACTTAAATAAATAAGAAAAAGTATACATATTAGGTATTACCATGCCCGTAATGACCAGCTCTAAAAAAAAATCACATGACCTATTCCCTCAGATGAACACTGTAAAAAAAAAAAAAAAACTGTGCAAAAAATACATTTTTTGTCACCTACCACTACAAAAAGTGCAACACCAAGCGATCAAAATGGTGTATGCCCCAAATAGTACCATCCAATCCGTCATCTCATCACACAAAAAAATTTGACTCTACCTAAGACAATAATGAATGAACAAAAAATCATATCTACCCAAAAATTGTACTAATAAAAACGTCAACTCTTCCTGCAAAAAATGAGCCCCTGCACAAGATGATTGGCAGAAAAATTTAAAAAAAATGACGTTCAGAAATTGGAGACACAAAAACTTAATAAAATATTTTTGAAAAATAATTAAGTAAGACTGAAACAAACAAAGAAAGTATACATATTTGATATCATCGCATCCGTAACAACCTGGTCTATAAAAATAAAACATGATCTAACCTGTCAGATGAATGTTGTAAAAAGCAAAAAATAAAAACTGCCAAAATATCCATTCTTTGGTTATCTTGCCACATAAAAAAAATAATATAGAGCGATTTAAAAATCATATCTACCCCAAAATAGTACCCATAAAACTGTCACCTTATCCCGTAGTTTCCAAAATGGGGTCACTTTTTGATTGTTTCTACTGTAGGGTGCCTTTATAGGGCCTCAAATGGAACATGGTATCTAAAAACCAGTCCAGCAAAATCTGCCTTCCAAAAACCATACGGCGCTCCTTTTCTTCTGCGCCCTGTGGTGTGCCCGTACAGCAGTTTACCACCACATGTGGGGTGTTTCTGTAAACCACAGAATCAGGGTAATAAATAGTGAGTTTTGGCTGTTAACCCTCAATGTGTTAAAAAACAAGATGGATTAAAATGGAAAATCTGCCAAAAAAGTGAAATTTAGAAATTTAATCTCCATTTTCTTTTAATTCTTGTGAAATACTTAAATGATTAACAAAGTTTGTAAAATCAGTTTTGAGTAACCTGAGAGGTGTAGCTTCCAAAATTGGGTCATTTATGGGTGGTTTCTGATATATATAAGCCCCACAAAGTGACTTCAGACCTGAACTGGTCTTTAAAAAGTGGGTTTTGGAGATTTTCCTAATTTTAAGAATTGCTTCTAAAATTCTTAGCCTTCTAACATCCCAAAAAAATAAAATGACATTTACAAAATGATGCAAACATGAAGTGGACATATTGTACATGTTAAGTACTAAATATTTTATGAGGTATCACTTTCTGTTTTAAATGCAGAGAAATTGAAATTTTGAAAATTGTGAATTCTAGAAAATTTAATTTGGAATTTTTTCATAAATAAAGGTGAAATATATTGACCTCAAATTTATGACTGTCATGAAGTACAATGTGTCACGAGAAAACTATCTCAGAATGGCTTGGATAAGTAAAAGTGTTCCAAAGTTATTACCACATAAAGTGATACATGTCAGATTTTCAAAAATAAGCCTGGCCAAGAAGGTGCAAAATGGCCCGGTCATTAAGGGGTTAAACCACATTTGTTTAACCATAAAGGAGAGATTTCTAACCTGTAAACAATATTAAACTGTACCAATATGTGATTAAAATTATGGATACATCTCAAATTCTCGTGTATTTTCCATTCATCTTGAACAATCATCGGGCAGTCAGCTCCCCATGACCAGGAGAGCAGACTTTTTGAAGAAGAGTCTTAATTAATAATTCATATACTTGGGAAACTTTGACCTTCTGGCCTGGATTCCCCAACACATTATTCAAAACCGTGCTAGTGTCTATTTCCAACCGTGATTTTTTTTTTTTTCTTTTGTATTAAAGAGTGCTGAGCTTAACTGACAATACCTGAACCAGCCTAAATTACCTAAATTGTAGGAAATTTTTAACAAAGACTACAGTTTTTAGAAAGTTTCTTACTGTTCCATTTAGGAAGAAAATAAACAGTAAAAATATTCAGTTCAAAAGTGTCCATAGCCTTTAATAATGTCTGGAATAGTCCGGAAATTTTAACATACAAAAGAGCTAGAAATCTGTTTAAAATATGTTGCTTAAATACTAATAAATCCTTTACAACTTTAATGGACAACTTGGCATAAACAGTTAATAATAGATGATGAATGTTTTAACTGTATCAAAATTTAACCACAATAAATAATTCTGTTTAAAAACTTGTCTTTCTTAGTGGAAACATCAAGATTTTTTAGTAAGAAAGAAAAGTTATTTCCATGCCTGTGTATTTTGTTATGTTTACTATACATATGGCACACATTAATTAATATAAGAACAAAAAAACAAATACAGAGTGTGTACATTCCTATGACCAGCCAGTATATCAATGCGTTTTACGCCTACCACGTCATACAAACCATACACAACCAGTCCTTGGGCCTTTCGGTGTCTGGTAGAGTTGATGCCAGTGCTGACGTATAGTAACTATGGTCAAGGACAACATATGTCATTCACAGTCCACAGGGTAAATGTTGTTCCTGCCCAGGCACACTATCAACTTGGCAATGCCGCCTTGTAATGCTGGGATTTCTGCGCCAATGCCCTCCTCTGCCTCTTCATCTTCCATCTTGTACTCATCCTTCCCTCTAAGCACAGTTCATAGTAGTCCTTCAGCATATCACATATGTAAAGCTAGGCGTTGTCACATGGTTCTGCACCTCGTCAGCCTGGGCAAATGGCGCCACACCAGAGAGAAATTGCTACTCATCATCAAAAAAGAGATCAAATACTGAATGCCTCCTCGCCAACTGCAGATAGGAACCATGGATACCAATAACAGGAAGAACATTTTGTCTACACAGCATTAGAGAGGGTTGACCCATTTGCCCTGCATGGCACACGGAGCTGTTAAAAAATGTCCAGGAAAATGTGCATGCACTTCAGCCACTCTTACCGTGCAAGACAAACCCTCCTTGAGCTGCAAAGGCAACATGCTCTTCCCCAACATCGCCTGATATGCAACGTTTACACCTATTGGAACTCCTTGTCTGTACCGCCTGTACAAGCAGAGGAAGGTGGTCAATGATTTCATAATGCTGCAGATGGACAGGTCTACTCCCGAGTATAACTTCCACGTTAGACAGTGGCAGCTCATGTATGACACATGCCATTTGCTCAGGCCCTTTGAGAAGGCCACTTTGTCAGTCAGCCAGAAAAAACAGGATGAATGATGGAATCCTACTCCTTCACGTCCTGGAGGGGATGCTGAGAAATAAGATTGGCGAGAGGACAGAAGACGTGGCGTCTTCATCTCATGGCCACCTGAGCCCTGGATAAGATGAACTAGCAGGAGGAGGAAGACATAAATGCTCAGGAATTTTGTACACAACATAAATAGGTGGTTTATCTGCACAAGTGACAGGAGAGAAGCAGGAGGAGCTGGAGAGTAACAATGAAGCCTGACGCAGATGACTCTGACAGACCGTGGCAGTATGAAGTGGAGTTGGAGACAGGGTAGTCCCTCTCAGTCCCTTGCACAAATGGGCAGATGTAGGCGGTCATGTTTGTGTAGTGACAGCCACATTGTCTGCATTCGGCAGAAGGATGACTACTGACTATCCACATTGTTAGGCCCTTGCTTGCAGTCAAAAATGGGGGTATTTTTAAGATTTTCTGAGAGGAATGCAAAAATGGACTACTATAGAGACATGCTCTGTAGTCAGTTTGTGGCAACCTACGAGCACCATCGCCCGTCTTAACAAAGTTCTGACTGCGGGAATCCTCACTGCTCATGCTCCACTGCCATGACTGGTGGCTGGGGGGGGGGGCACCAGCTCTATATGCAGCAACTTCAGTCTGGAGTCTCTGATGAACAGTTTTCTTCAGCCGCCTTCTGAAGAAACCATCCAGCACTAGCAGAACCTCAACAAGCGGGTGGTGGCATACTTGGACTGCACCGTCACCCATTATCCAAGATTCCATGGACTACTGGCCATGCAAACTTGAAGTGTCGCTGCAAATGGCAAAGTTTGCCATAGGCATGCTTTCCTGCCTGGCCAGTAGTGTGGCATTCGAGTGGGTGTTCAGTTTGGTGGTGGGCATAGTTGTCCCTAAGAGGACTCACCTTTTCTCTCAAAATGTTGAGAGACTAACCTGAAGATGAATCAGAGATGGAACAACCAGGATTTCCAGACACCAGTGCTTGATGTAACTGAATAGATCATTCGGCCACTAATGATCACATTGTAGTCTGCGGACACATCGGAATATTCTGTGAAATGGGCCATTACTTCTGGCTACATGCTGCTACCACCATTATGATGCTTCCACCCATCTGATGCCACCCGCCTGCTGCCTCTACTGCCATTCCTACAGTGGGGTTTATTGGCCTACTGATATGTACATGTTAAATTTTCACAAGTCTCTGATCAGTGATAATACACCCGATGTGACCCCCACTGATCATAACAATGAAGCTCTGAGTCCTAGAAGTGAATGGAGCTGTGGTCACACATGTGCGCTGCTGCTCCATTCAACTAGACAGGACTAGCAAAGAGAAGTCAAGTAAAGTGCTCCATTATGTCTGGCAGACCCATAGCGATGAATCTAGTGGTGATACACATCCATGACCACCACTTCATTCATTTGTGGGACTCATGGAAACCTATTTTCATGATCAGTGGGAAGGTAGGGTGCAGCAGCTTGAACTGAAGATGAGACAGAAGATGTCTAAGGTTACTTGCACACTTGTAGTATCCAGCATAGCCAGATAGGGCTGTGCACTGTTGGAGCCCATTGACAATAATGGGATCCTGTACAGATTAAGCCTTTTCCCAGTATGAGTATTGGGTTTCAGCCAGACAAAAAATTAGTCCAATAAACTCCAGCAGCCTAAGACTATTCCATACCCGCTGTAAGCACTGTAGCTAAACTGTAGTCACAGATCACAACTGTACCCTAATGGAGCTGAGCTAACAAGCAGCCAAGTGGCAAGCACTAATGGAATAATTAGCTTAGCATCACCTACTGTATATATCATAGGTTGGCCTATATTAAATGTTTTAAGCTCAAGATTGAACATTCAACTGTTAATTATGACAACTCTTTATTTAGTGAAAATAAAAAAATAAATAATTAAAAAATAATATAGTCAGGTTTGAGATTTAAGGCCCCTTTCACACGGGTGAGTTTTCCGTGCATGTGCAATGCGTCAGGTGAACGCATTGCACCTGCACTGAATCCGGACCCATTCACTTCAATGGGGCTGTGTACAAGAGCGGTGATTTTCACGCATCACTTGTGCGTTACGTGAAAATCACAGCAAGCTCTATATTGTGCTTTTTTTATGCAACCCAGGCCCCATAGAAGTGAATGGGGCTGCGTGAAAATCGCAAGTGCGGATGCAGTACTATTTTCATGCATGCTTACTAGGAGACGATCGGGATGAGGATCCAATCTTTATTATTTTCCCTTATAACATGGTTATAAGGGAAAATAATAGCATTCTTAATACAGAATGCTAAGTAAAATAGTGATGGAGGGGTTAAAAAAAACAAAAAACTCACCTCATCCACTTGATCGCGCAGCCCGACTCGTCTTCTTTCTTCTTCTTTGAGGACCTGGAAGGAAAAGGACCTCTGGCGACGTCATCACGCTCACCACATGCGCAGGTCCTGCTGAATGAGGATAGAAGATCTGTGAAGAAGAGTGCATTAAAACGATTTGCACTCACGTGGAAAAATTGCGCATTTTCTCGCAAAGCACCCGCATCTTGACCGGCCCTCACACGCGATGCCCGTGTGAAAGAGGTCTAAAGGAACCAGACAGTCTTACTTTGTTTTTGTTTGTTTTTTTCTTGGTTTTCTAAGGTCCTATTTTTTCCATACTTCATTAGGCCCATTGTGTTTGCTATGAACAGTAAAGCACATTCACTGTAGTTGAAAAGTCTGTGTGATATATTGACTGTTACAGTTTTTTATGCTTCAGCTACTGGTATTGATTTATTTCTGCTTTAGATTACAAAAAAAGAACAACTGAGGTTTGCACTAAATGCTGTCTTGGATGGCTCATATTGCAAATCAATCTGTTTCTCTCCTCTGTTGTAGTCAATCTGTAACACTCTGACAGGACAATAAACACCTTTCATCACATTCTGTTAATAACAAATAAAACATGCTTAATAGGAGCCTCATATCATGAAGGCTAATCACAAATAATGGTTCCTCATCTCAGTCTTTCCAGAGAGATTTATTTATGTATCACTTTTATTTTTCCAGCTACTGTAACAAGCATTATCATTTCTCTTGTGGATACAAGACTCATCTTATTTGGTTGTCCCCTCTAATGAGATCCCAACTGCACATGTGCGGATTGAACGCTCACCAGTGCATGTTAGAGATATCAGGGCCAGGCAGGAGCATAGTGAGAACGCTTAAACCTGTCACTCAATGGAAAGGAGAGAGTGGCTAAGGGGGAAAGGCGGTGGTGAAGCAATGCTCTGGTGAAGCAATGGCACCGTTATATAGGTCAATCATCGGGAACAAGCATTCCTTGGAACACTTCTTCCCAGTAATTGCCCTGAACATTAACCCATGTAAGGGGCCTTACTTGGTTATATTTAGTGTTGAGTGAATTGAAGAATTGGACTTCCATCAAATTTTAGTAAAAAAATGTGATTAGACGCAAATGATGGTAAAAAAAAAAATCATACTTACCTCATCCGTTTGAGGGTGAAGAGCCCGCCACTTCCATCTTGATTGAAGATCGCGCACAAAATCCCATGCGCGATGACGTATGACGTCACCACACGGATGTCAATCAAGATGGCAGCTGGCTTTTCGCGATCAAGTGGATGAGGTAAGTATTATTTTATCAATTTTGTAAAAACTTTACACTGTAATATCAACGTCAGATGCTGCGATCAGCTATGAACGCGGCATCTGAAGGGTACAATGACGGGGATCTGCGCAATTGCCGCTCTCTGTCATTGCACCCATTACTTACAAAGAAAGGCGCATTCGTGACAAATTAATTCGCCACAAAGCACATTTTTTTGTAAAATTCAGAAAAGCAGCAGAATCAAATTTTTTAATACCTCGCTCATCACTAGTTCTGTTTTTACATGAACAATGATGATCCCATATGACACTATGCACGGTTAATTTTCGTGATAATAGTTGATTGCTTTTTTTATGGTGGTCAGACTGTGGAATGCTTTCACCATGTATAAGTTTTAAGTAATTAGGTAAAATTTTAAGTAATTAGGTAAAATTTTATGGAGTTGTCATACTTCAGCAAATTACATTTATCATGTAGAAAAAGTAAAAGGGGTTGTCCGGGTTCAGAGCTTAACCCTGTTATATCCCCTTCTTCCCCCACTCAGCCCCTCTGACATGAGCATCAGAGAATGAAATGCCGTATCGCACAGGGCAATGGATTTTTTGTTTACCTTCTAGCACTGCTAGGTGGAGGCTTCCATCACCAGATCTCCGTGAAGGGCAAAGGACAGCATCGGGGCATGAAATGCTCCGATGCTTATATCAGAGGGGCTGAGTGGGGGAAGAAGGGGAAATATCCAGGTTCAGCTCTGAACCCGGACAACCCCTTTAATACAAGGCACTTACTAATATATTGTGATTGTTGATATTGCTTTCTTTGCTGGCTTGATTAATTTTTCTATCACATTATACACTGTATGTATCCAGGGGTTTGACCACCCTAAAATCCAACAGTAGTGACCATGCTTGCACACATAGAAAATGAACTCTCTGGTGGCCAAGACTGCGGAAGTGCGCACAAGCCAGTGGTTTCTCATATATCGCACAAGCATGGCCACTGCTGCTGGATTGCTAGGTGATCATAACCCCTGGATACAAGCAGTATGTAATGTGATGGAAAAATGAATGAAACCACCAACAAAGGCATCGTGGGCAATTACAATACATTAGGAAGTGCCTTGTATTAACTTTGTCTACATGATAAATGCCATTTACTGAGGAGAAACAACCGCTTTAAGTTTTGGGAGTCAGGACTCTATTGTGAAATATAACAGAATAGTACTGGATGGGGAGGGGCTGCTGGAATAACAGACCATGTCTGGCCCTCTAATATACACAAATGAAAATAAAGAGGAGTTATTAGAGAGAAAAAAAGGAAGAGGGAGGCACCAGCAGGACAAATGATGGAAAAGTCAAACACCTGAAGTAGGACAATAAATTCCAAGGGAATATGGGAAATCCTGACTGACAATTGTGAACCGGCAGCACTCAACCAGTGGGTACAGTCTCTCCTAGGAGGATCACATTGGGACAGAAATAGACAAATAATTGTTATAGAAGGAACCAGTTCAAACCACACATATTTATACCCAATGGAACAGATAGGTACTTAATTCACTATGGAGTGGAGTAGCAGGATAAAGCTCAAGACACCTGACAACCTGTCCAAGGATAGAGAATAGGACTTCACTTGCAGAAGTGAAGTCCCAGGTTGCTGCTGGGAACCATGTTGTCAGAGTTGCACTCCACTGTTACAGACTGACAAAAATACACCCAAAACCC
The DNA here is from genome assembly GCA_033119425.1 of Bufotes viridis. Classification (NCBI taxonomy): domain Eukaryota; kingdom Metazoa; phylum Chordata; class Amphibia; order Anura; family Bufonidae; genus Bufotes; species Bufotes viridis. Next base: position 118,259,559 of record CM065589.1, on the reverse strand, counting down.
CCCCAAAAAAATAAATTTTACAGGAAAAATTAGGAAACATTCTTTCCTGTATATTCAATTGTATATAAAGTGCAAGTGCTGCAAAAAGTTTTTTCAGAACTGGGGCCATGATAAGGATTGACGGCTGGAGGTATCCGTATTGCGCTACTATAGCTGAAATTCTTTGACTGGCGCCAGAAGAACCACACTGAAAGCATTTGCCAAGAATGTTTTCATTAATCTAGGATGAAATTTGTAGCCTTGTTTGAAAATAATCCGACACACGATCCGGCGGCGTTATTCCCATTACCCGCAGAGCATTTTACTGGAAACCAAAGTCTTTGGGTTCTGAGGGGAGTATGGTTGCAAAGCTGAAACTTAAACTAATTGACGTAAGGGCACCACCAGGAGCGGAGCTTGCGGCTTAATTTGATTCAACATGGGAAGCCTTACCCGGCCTGGACACTGAAAGAATTGACAGATTGATACCTCTTTATCGATTCTGTGGGTGGTGGTGCATGGCCGTTGTGAGTGGGTGGATCGATTTGTCTGGTTCATTCCGATACCAATGAGATTCTTCTGTGCTAACGAATTACATTCCCCCAGCTGCCAGTGCAAGGACATTGCAGATATATTATCAAAAACACTGGCCACGATAAAATTTTATAGAATTTTAAAAATAGTTTTAGCTTGTGGTAATGTTACATTGCAGAGTTAGCACAGGGAATGGTGGTCAGCACCGGCTACGAAAACATTTTATTGAAATTTAAGAATTTTTTATTGCCCTGTAAAAGATTGTAGGTGAGGGCCTGCAGGTGAGCTGACCCTCCCTGAAGAGGGACATGAGGAGATCTTGTGCACTGATCCCCAAACTCTTCAGCATCCACAGTCAGAAGAAGATGACGGTGGGGAATGGCAATTAGTGTTTCATGAGGTGGATGATGTGAATGAGACACAGTTGTCAATAAGTGAGGGACTTGTTAGGTCAACACAAGTCAGGAGGATGACCAGAGTGAGGAAGTGGAAATGGGGGACAATGACATTACTGACCCAACCTGAAAAGGTGTCAAGCCAAGCGAGGACAGCAGGACAGAGGCGGAGGGATCCACAGCACTGCAACACCCTGGAAGAGGCTGTGGGGTAGCAAAATGGAGAAGGCGTGCCACACCAAACAGACCCGCAACTGTTCCACCTTGCAGAAATCTCCCTTGCCAAGGGGTAGGTGTTCCGCAGTCTGGCGCTTTTTTGAGGAAAGTGTGGACGTTAAAAGAATTGTAATTTGCAAACTGTGGCATACCAAAATAAGAACTCATAAATAACCAAATAACCATAACATATTTTACATCCTATTCATAAACTCTAACTCAAACCATAACAATAAAAACTCAAACCTGGGAACATAATGGGGGAAAACAGTACACTGGAGGCGAAATGAGTAGGAGTTTGAACACTAGCAACCTCACCACCACCAGCATGATCCGCCACATGGCATCAAAGAACCCTAATAGGTTGGCCAAACCCTTGGGTCCACAATCAGTGTCTGTGTATCACACCACTGCCTCCTCTTCGACCCTTATGTTACGTGCTGGCCAATCCTCTGTCCTAGACCCAGGCCTGGATGACTCCCGTCCTGCAGCTGGGCCTTCGCAAGCACCATCAGATAGCACACCCACTTCTGTGTCCAACCACAGTATACAGATGTCCTTACCCTAGGCCTTTGAACGTAAGTGCAAATTCCGAGCCACCCACCCACAGGCCATAGCACTAAATGCGCACCTTTTAAAATTTCTGGCCCTGGAAATGTTGCCATTTAGACATTACTTACCTACACGTTTAGGCTGCTTAGGAGGCGCCAAACGTGTGAGGAGGAGACTCGAGCATTTTGCTCGAGCACACGTGATACTCGGCCGAGAACCGCCACGGGCTGAGCATAGCGATGCTCGAGCCGAATCGGTACTCGGCCAAGCATGCTCGCTCATCACTATTAACAGTCAAAGCCAATAAAATTATAATAATGAGGGGCTGTGAGCTAATGAGATTAGCCTAGTAGCAAGCATGAAGCTAGTTCTCAATTAGCAAGGAGTGAATATAAGATTTGAAGGAGAGTCAGCCAGGTAGTCAGTCGGCAGCTCGAGTGTGGCCACAACAAGTTGCATTGGTACTGCCACCTGGGAAATATACATTCAGACATGCAAACACAATCTCTTTATTAAGGGGATAACAAGGGGCAAGGTGGTCTTTTAGTGACAATACATTAATTAATATGAAGGGATCATTTTGCTAATATCAGGTACACACAATCTGGTACCCAATAATATATCTGATTTTATGGTTCACTTATAGATTCCCCCTGAACTACCCCACTATGATACTGCTCACCGCACCTTGAATGGTATCACTGTATACTCATGTCACACAACCATATTCTGGTAGTGTCCAAATTTGGATTCTCCAAGGTGAACATTATATTATCTCCTTGGAGGCATCTGAGGGTACTGATGTACGTTACTCTCTCCCCCTTTATCTCTGCCTAGCAATATAAGAAAAGTTGGGAGTCTTCTCCCCAGTTTTAATATATATATATATATATATATATATATATATATATATATATTCAATAAAGTTATTATTTTTAAAGTGTTGGGCAGTGAGAAATTGTTGTTCCAAGTGCCCAAAGCAAACCAGGCTTAAGAAAAGTGGAGGGCTGCTTTAGCTGTTCATATCTTAAACACAACAAAAGCTGATCTCAGGGAGACCAGCTACAAAAAACACCGCGCAGCCTCACCTAAGAGTCTCAACACAGCAATCCAAAGTGCAAAGCTCCCTGGGAAACAGGAATATGCAATTTGCAAAATAAATGTGGAGCCCCAGATATGGGTCTACAACACAATGAAAGCCAGATATCCCTCAATAGAAGGAAAACCGAGCAAAGGGGTTTCTCCATTACAGAGATCACCAAATCCACCATATTAAGTGGCCCCTATGTCAAGATCATATTAGCTGTTCATATCTTGGGATTGGTAGCAGCTAGAGATATGTGCCTCGCATTCCAAGCTTTCAAACAATACTGAAATCACAGTATTCTATGCACTACATTGTAATATATAGCTGTTAGAAATCAGGATGTCAGTGAATGCAGCTAAAATTAAAAGTAAAAACAGGTTTCACTGCTTTCACTCCTAACAGCTATATCTTCGAATGTAGTAGATATAATGCTGTGATTCTGGTATTGTTTAAAATATATCTAGCTACCAATACTAAGATATGAGCAGCTAAAGCAGCCCTCCCCTCTTCTTAAGGGCTCATGCACACGGCCCATGACTGGCAGTGGCCGCATTGCGGCCCGCAAACAGCGGGACCGCAATACATGGGCACTGGCCGTGTGCACCCCACATCATGGATGCGGACCCATTTACTTGCATGCATTACTTTTTTGCAGTGTGGACAGTCGGATGCGGCTGGCGGACCCCATTCAGTTGTTGCCCGTGCATTGCAGACCGCAATTTGCGGTCCGCAGCACAGGCCCGGTCAGCACACGTATGTGAAGGGGCACATAATCTGGCATAAATACTCTGAGGGAGCACATATTTGGGCATATCTAATTTGAGGGGGCACATAACTGGGCATAAATACTGTGAAGGAAAGGGGCACATAATCTGGCATAACCACTCTGAGGGGGAACAACTCGGCACATATTTGGGCATATCTACTTTGAGGGGGGCACATAACTGGGCATAAATACTGTGAGGGGCACATAATCTGGCATAACTACTGTGAAGGGACACATAATCTGGCATAACTACTGTGAGGGGGGCCCATATCTGGCATAACTACTGTGATGGGGGCACATATCTGGGCATATTACTGTGAGGGGACACATAATCTGGCATTATTACTTTGAGGGGACACAATCTGGAATTTCTACTGTGAGGAGACACATAATCTGGTTTACTATTGTGAGGGGCACATATTCTGGTCATTACTACTGTCAGGGGGCACATATCAGGGCATAACTACTGTGAGGGGCACATATCTGGGCATAACTACAGAGAGGGGGCACATATCTGGCCATAACTACTGTGAGGGGACACATATCTGGGCATAACTACTGTGAAGGGGCACATATTTGGGCATAACTACTGTGTGGGGGCACATATTTGGGCATAACTACTGTGTGGGGCACATATATGGGCATACCTACTGTGAGGGGGCACATATCTGGCCATAACTACTGTGAAGGGGGCACATACCTGGGCATAACTACTGTGAAGGGGGCACATACCTGGCATAACTACTGTGAGGGGGCATATATCTGGGCATAACTACTGTGAGGGGGCACATATCTGGGCATATTACTGTGAGGGGACACATAATCTGGCTTACTACTGTGAGGGGCACATATTTGGCATTACTACTGTGAGGGAGCACATATCTGGACATAACTACTGTGAGGGGGCACATATCTGGGCATAACTACTGTGAAGGGGGCACATATTTGGGCATATCTGCTGTGAGGGGGCACATATCTGGGCATAACTACTGTGAGGGGGGCACATATCTGGGCATATTACTGTGAGGGGACACATAATCTGGCTTACTACTGTGAGGGGCACATATTTTGGTCATTACTACTGTGAGGGGGCACATATTTGGCATTACTACTGTGAGGAGGCACATATCTGGACATAACTACTGTGAGGGAGGCACATATCAAGGTATAACTACTATGACAGAAACAAAGGTGGGCATTAGTACTGTGTGGTAGCACTAGATTACCCTGCTATACATTGGCATGGCTCAGTCTTACAGGCCAGCACAGCGCCCCCTGCTGGTGATTTCACAGGGGCAGTCACCATCCCTTCCTTATGTAATTATTATTTTTTTCTCTATCACCACAGGGACCTTGTTCTGGATCCAGCGGACATAACGCCGACGCCAGCGACAACCTGGATGAGGTAGGACCAGATTTTATTAGGACTGGGTGAGTGTAGCCATTGGGCTTAGGGCTCTCTAACACGAGCGGATCCCGTGCGGCTAATCCCCTGCGTGAAAGAGTGCCAAGCCCTGCTCCAGACAGCAGAGACATGGAGTAATAACATGATTGATAATGCTCCATGCCTCTCTGACTTTTTTACTACAAAATTACAGTGAGATAAAGTTGTCACCGTGATTTTGTAGTAAAAAGATCACAGTCAATCTTGTCACTGCTGTCCGGAATGGGGCTTGGTACTCATTCACATAGCGGATTAGCCGCACAGAAAGAGCCCTTAGTAGCCCAAAGTTTAAAGTGTAACTGCCATATAAATTATAAAAAAATATTTTGCAAGGGGCAAGGGCAAGTCATAGGTAACATTTTTATTTAGCCAAAACGTTTAATTTAAGTAGTATACTGGGGCTGAAATGGCCCTTAGCAGTGTTCTCAGAAATGGGGGGGGGGGGCGCGACGAGTAGGGGGCCCCATGGATCGGTTTCGCACTGGGGACTGGGGCCCCATGGATTGTGTGTACGCCACTGTTCAAGTATTTCCAATATTACAGTATTTGAACAATGCTGCCTTATGTATTGCAAGCCACATGGACATAGTGGCATATAGACAATGTTACTAGAGCTATAGTCCATGTGGTGTTGCAATAGAATTATTTTATCAGTGGAGGTTATTATCACTTATTTTACTTGATCAGATAATGTTGCAACATTTACAGCATTTAGAGCTACATTTAAAGAATCAATTTCTGATGCCGCTATCCCACCCTCTACAATTCACTAGGAAGCTAGTTTTACTCCACTAAAGGTGCCCTGATCCACCCAGATTTTTGGACATGAGGGGGCTAGGTGCCCTATGAAACGTAAGATTGTGTTTTTTTGGCAGGTCTCTACCGAGTAAATGGTAATTTATTAAGACTGTTCAATGTTTGATAAAGATCTGTCAAATAGTATTATGATGGGAATTGTAACATGTTATAAAGTTAAAGGGGTTGGCCTAGCTCATACATGGGCACCATATTGTTATGATATGCTTGCAAAGTCTGATAGGTGTGGGTCCCACCTCTGGGACCCACACCTACCTCTGGAATGAAGCGCTCACGCCTGGCCACCTTCCATTCATTTCTATGGAACTGCCGAGAATAGCCAAGTACCGATTCGGCTATTTCTGTCAGCTCCATAGAAGTAAATGGAGCAAAGGCTATGCTTGTACAGTGCACTTCCCATCCATTTCAATGGGACTTCCTAAAATAGCTGAGGGCACTGCTCAGCTATTCTCGGCAGTCCCATAGAAATGAATGAAGGGCAGCCACACATGTGCGGTGCACCCTCTTTCAGTTTGCAGGCTCTCTTCTAGAGATGGGTGCAGGTCCCAACGATATGCCCCCAATGTATAAGATGGGCCAACCCTTTAAAGCAAAAACTGCCTCTCAGCCACCTCCTTATTATTGTTGGGGCAAGGTTTTAAACAGCTTTATTGACTCTTATTGATTACCCTTACCACAGAATCCTGTATTCAGTTTTTAGGAAAATGCTTTTCTAAAAACCTAGAGCTAACTAAAGCTAATTGTACCTTCAGGGTGTCATTATAACAATAGTGTCTTACCCTTTTTATTTGTCCATATGGAATAATACATTTCCGTTTGTAAGAGTGACAGCTAACGAAATCCAGGTAACTATATGTATCAACAATCTTAAAATAAGTTCTAGTTGACTACTAGAGATGAGCAAATCGAAGCTGATGAAGTGGAATTTGTTACAAATTTCAGGAAAAATTTGATTCGCAACAAATGAGAATTTCCTCACGCTTTCTGATAACGAATCGCAATTTTTCCTAATATGGCGGCTACATGTGTGAGGACATGGGGCAAGGAACTCTGGGAAGGCTGGATGACCCATAATGCCATGCATGCAGCCAATCAGCAGCCAGCCCTGTGATGTCACAGCCCTATAAATATGGTGGCCATCTTGGATTCAGACATTTTCCAACTTTTTGAGTGCAGGGACAGACGTATATAGGCACTTTAAGGAAACAGGTTCTTGGCAATAACCAAAGACAATCACCTTTCCCAACTGGTTCAAGACCCGACTAGAGGGACAGCCATAATGGACTTAGTATTAACCAAGAGACCTGACAGAACAACAGATGTGCAGGTTGGGGGACACCTGGGAAACAGTGACCATAAAATAATAACCTTCCAATTATCATTCAAAAGAGTGTTTCTTCAGGGAGGAACAAAAATACCACACTTCAAAAAAGTTAAATTTAGCCAACTTAGAGAGACCATAGGCCTAACTAACTGGGACAATGTTTTTAAAAGCATCCTAAAATCTAATTGTGAGAGGTACATCCCTTATGGGAATTAAAGGTTAAGGAACAAAAAGAAACCAATGTGGATAAATAGAACTGTAAAGAAAGCAATAAATGACAAAAAGAAAGCATTTAACTCACTAAAACAGGAGGGTAGCGAGGAAGCACTGAAAAACTATAAGGAAAAAAATAGAATATGTAAAAAACAAATAAAAGCGATCAAACTAGAGACCGAGAGATTAATTGCCAAAGAGAGCAAAACTAACCCTAAAATGTTCTTTAACCCCTTAAGGACTCAGCCCTATTTCACCCTAAGGACCCGGCCATTTTTTGCAAATCTGACCAGTGTCACTTTATGTGGTGATAACTAGTGTTGAGCGAACAGTTCGAGCATCGTTCGGGTTCGTACCGAATTTTGGGGTGTCCGGTACACGGACCCGAACCCGGACATTTTCAAAAAAGTTTGGGTTCGGGTTCGTCGTTCGGCATGTATTTAGGCGCATTTTGAAAGGCTGCAAAGCAGCCAATCAACATGCATCATACTACTTGCCCTAAGATGCCATCGCAGCCATGCCTACTATTGGCAAGGCTGTGATTGGCTGAGTGCAGCATGTGACTCAGCCTCTTTATAAGCTTGTGCGCACGTCGGGACGTGCTCACTCCCGATGTGAATAGAACAGGGATAGACGCAGCTGATGCTAGGGCGAGAATAGGCAGGGATAATTGAATAACTGGAAGCAAATTTCTCTCCTCCACCTGTGATTCATCTGAACAACTGCAGCTGAGCTGCTTTTTTGATAGGGATTGGCTATTTTTAGAGTGGCCAGAGTGATTTTTCCATCCACATGTACCTGGGCTGACCGCCGGCCGCCATTTTGCGACTTGTAGTGCTGCAGCAGAAGCTGCCACAGTGTGCATTCCAAAGCTCCAAACAAGTCAGACATCTACACCTGGGATTCAGACCAATAGCGATTTAGCAGCACAGTCCAAGGCTATTTTTTTAAAGGTTGTGCAGACCATTTTGTGGCACATGTTACTGGGCTGATAGGCGGCGGCCATCTTGGGACTAGTGCTGCAGCACAATCTCTCCCAACGTCCATTAATCACTTGTAATAGTGGTCTGTGCCATAGAAATCCTACATCAGGGACTTGGGTGTGCTTGGGTCACCCCTACTAATACCAGTCCACCTGTAATCCATACAGTCAAAAGACTGAAAGTATTACAGTGAGGGAATTTTTTTTTTATTTAAAAAAGGCCAAGTTAGTTTATCTGGCGTTCAATATACTAGATACAGTTAGGCCTGCGTTTCATACATCTGGAATTAGCAAATTAATGTGCTGGGGTTGGGAAAACATATATGTACCCATACTAGAATCTGTCAAAGAAAGCGGTACTCACATATAACAGTCATTCCATCTGTAATCCATACAGTCAAAAGACTGAAAGTATTCCAGTGAGGGAATTTTTTTTATTTAAAAAGGCCAAGTTAGTTTATCTATGCGTTCAATATACTAGATACAGTTAGGCCTGCGTTTCATACATCTGGAATTAGCAAATTAATGTGCTGGGGTTGGGAAAACATATATGTACCCATACTAGAATCTGTCAAAGAAAGCGGTACTCACATATAACAGTCATTCCATCTGTAATCCATACAGTCAAAAGACTGAAAGTATTCCAGTGAGGGAATTTTTTTTATTTAAAAAGGCCAAGTTAGTTTATCTGGCGTTCAATATACTAGATACAGTTAGGCCTGTGTTTCATACATCTGGAATTAGCAAATTAATGTGCTGGGGTTGGGAAAACATATATGTACCCATACTAGAATCTGTCAAAGAAAGCGGTACTCACATATAACAGTCATTCCATCTGTAATCCATACAGTCAAAAGACTGAAAGTATTGCAGTGAGGGAATTTTTTTATTTAAAAAGGCCAAGTTAGTTTATCTGGCGTTCAATATACTAGATACAGTTAGGCCTGCGTTTCATACATCTGGAATTAGCAAATTAATGTGCTGGGGTTGGGAAACATATATGTACCCATACTAGAATCTGTCAAAGAAAGCGGTACTCACATATAACAGTCATTCCATCTGTAATCCATACAGTCAAAAGACTGAAAGTATTCCAGTGAGGGAATTTTTTATTTATTTAAAAAGGCCAAGTTAGTTTATCTGGCGTTCAATATACTAGATACAGTTAGGCCTGCGTTTCATACATCTGGAATTAGCAAATTAATGTGCTGGGGTTGGGAAAACATATATGTACCCATACTAGAATCTGTCAAAGAAAGCGGTACTCACATATAACAGTCATTCCATCTGTAATCCATACAGTCAAAAGACTGAAAGTATTCCAGTGAGGGAATTTTTTTATTTAAAAAGGCCAAGTTAGTTTATCTGGCGTTCAATATACTAGATACAGTTAGGCCTGCGTTTCATACATCTGGAATCAGCAAATTAATGTGCTGGGGTTGGGAAAACATATATGTACCCATACTAGAATCTGTCAAAGAAAGCGGTACTCACATATAACAGTCATTCCATCTGTAATCCATACAGTCAAAAGACTGAAAGTATTCCAGTGAGGGAATTTTTTTATTTAAAAAGGCCAAGTTAGTTTATCTGGCGCTCAATATACTAGATACAGTTAGGCTCTGCGTTTCATACATCTGGAATTAGCAAATTAATGTGCTGGGGTTGGGAAAACATATATGTACCCATACTAGAATCTGTCAAAGAAAGCGGTACTCACATATAACAGTCATTCCATCTGTAATCCATACAGTCAAAAGACTGAAAGTATTCCAGTGAGGGAATTTTTTTATTTAAAAAGGCCAAGTTAGTTTATCTGGCGTTCAATATACTAGATACAGTTAGGCCTGCGTTTCATACATCTGGAATTAGCAAATTAATGTGCTGGGGTTGGAAAACATATATGTACCCATACTAGAATCTGTCAAAGAAAGCGGTACTCACATATAACAGTCATTCCATCTGTAATCCATACAGTCAAAAGACTGAAAGTATTCCAGTGAGGGAATTTTTTTATTTAAAAAGGCCAAGTTAGTTTATCTGGCGTTCAATATACTAGATACAGTTAGGCCTGCGTTTCATACATCTGGAATTAGCAAATTAATGTGCTGGGGTTGGGAAAACATATATGTACCCATACTAGAATCTGTCAAAGAAAGCGGTACTCACATATAACAGTCATTCCATCTGTAATCCATACAGTCAAAAGACTGAAAGTATTCCAGTGAGGGAATTTTTTTATTTAAAAAAGGCCAAGTTAGTTTATCTGGCGTTCAATATACTAGATACAGTTAGGCCTGCGTTTCATACATCTGGAATTAGCAAATTAATGTGCTGGGGTTGGGAAAACATATATGTACCCATACTAGAATCTGTCAAAGAAAGCGGTACTCACATATAACAGTCATTCCATCTGTAATCCATACAGTCAAAAGACTGAAAGTATTCCAGTGAGGGAATTTTTATTTATTTAAAAAGGCCAAGTTAGTTTATCTGGCGTTCAATATACTAGATACAGTTAGGCCTGCGTTTCATACATCTGGGATTAGCAAATTAATGTGCTGGGGTTGGGAAAACATATATGTACCCATACTAGAATCTGTCAAAGAAAGCGGTACTCACATATAACAGTCATTCCATCTGTAATCCATACAGTCAAAAGACTGAAAGTATTCCAGTGAGGGAATTTTTTTTTATTTAAAAAGGCCAAGTTAGTTTATCTGGCGTTCAATATACTAGATACAGTTAGGCCTGCATTTCATACATCTGGAATTAGCAAATTAATGTGCTGGGGTTGGGAAAACATATATGTACCCATACTAGAATCTGTCAAAGAAAGCGGTACTCACATATAACAGTCATTCCATCTGTAATCCATACAGTCAAAAGACTGAAAGTATTCCAGTGAGGGAATTTTTTATTTAAAAAGGCCAAGTTAGTTTATCTGGCGTTCAATATACTAGATACAGTTAGGCCTGCATTTCATACATCTGGAATTAGCAAATTAATGTGCTGGGGTTGGGAAAACATATATGTACCCATACTAGAATCTGTCAAAGAAAGCGGTACTCACATATAACAGTCATTCCATCTGTAATCCATACAGTCAAAAGACTGAAAGTATTCCAGTGAGGGAATTTTTTTTATTTAAAAAGGCCAAGTTAGTTTATCTGGCGTTCAATATACTAGATACAGTTAGGCCTGCGTTTCATACATCTGGAATTAGCAAACTAATGTGCTGGGGTTGGGAAAACATATATGTACCCATACTAGAATCTGTCAAAGAAAGCGGTACTCACATATAACAGTCATTCCATCTGTAATCCATACAGTCAAAAAGACTGAAAGTATTCCAGTGAGGGAATTTTTTTATTTAAAAAGGCCAAGTTAGTTTATCTGGCGTTCAATATACTAGATACAGTTAGGCCTGCGTTTCATACATCTGGAATTAGCAAATTAATGTGCTGGGGTTGGGAAAACATATATGTACCCATACTAGAATCTGTCAAAGAAAGCGGTACTCACATATAACAGTCATTCCATCTGTAATCCATACAGTCAAAAGACTGAAAGTATTCCAGTGAGGGAATTTTTTTATTTAAAAAGGCCAAGTTAGTTTATCTGGCGTTCAATATACTAGATACAGTTAGGCCTGCGTTTCATACATCTGGAATTAGCAAATTAATGTGCTGGGGTTGGGAAAACATATATGTACCCATACTAGAATCTGTCAAAGAAAGCGGTACTCACATATAACAGTCATTCCATCTGTAATCCATACAGTCAAAAGACTGAAAGTATTCCAGTGAGGGAATTTTTTTATTTAAAAAGGCCAAGTTAGTTTATCTGGCGTTCAATATACTAGATACAGTTAGGCCTGCGTTTCATACATCTGGAATTAGCAAATTAATGTGCTGGGTTGGGAAAACATATATGTACCCATACTAGAATCTGTCAAAGAAAGCGGTACTCACATATAACAGTCATTCCATCTGTAATCCATACAGTCAAAAGACTGAAAGTATTCCAGTGAGGGAATTTTTATTTATTTAAAAAAGGCCAAGTTAGTTTATCTGGCGTTCAATATACTAGATACAGTTAGGCCTGCGTTTCATACATCTGGAATTAGCAAATTAATGTGCTGGGGTTGGGAAAACATATATGTACCCATACTAGAATCTGTCAAAGAAAGCGGTACTCACATATAACAGTCATTCCATCTGTAATCCATACAGTCAAAAGACTGAAAGTATTCCAGTGAGGGAATTTTTATTTATTTAAAAAGGCCAAGTTAGTTTATCTGGCGTTCAATATACTAGATACAGTTAGGCCTGCGTTTCATACATCTGGAATTAGCAAATTAATGTGCTGGGGTTGGGAAAACATATATGTACCCATACTAGAATCTGTCAAAGAAAGCGGTACTCACATATAACAGTCATTCCATCTGTAATCCATACAGTCAAAAGACTGAAAGTATTCCAGTGAGGGAATTTTTTTATTTAAAAAGGCCAAGTTAGTTTATCTGGCGTTCAATATACTAGATACAGTTAGGCCTGCGTTTCATACATCTGGAATTAGCAAATTAATGTGCTGGGGTTGGGAAAACATATATGTACCCATACTAGAATCTGTCAAAGAAAGCGGTACTCACATATAACAGTCATTCCATCTGTAATCCATACAGTCAAAAGACTGAAAGTATTCCAGTGAGGGAATTTTTTTATTTAAAAAAGGCCAAGTTAGTTTATCTGGCGTTCAATATACTAGATACAGTTAGGCCTGCGTTTCATACATCTGGAATTAGCAAACTAATGTGCTGGGGTTGGGAAAACATATATGTACCCATACTAGAATCTGTCAAAGAAAGCGGTACTCACATATAACAGTCATTCCATCTGTAATCCATACAGTCAAAAGACTGAAAGTATTCCAGTGAGGGAATTTTTTTATTTAAAAAAGGCCAAGTTAGTTTATCTGGCGTTCAATATACTAGATACAGTTAGGCCTGCGTTTCATACATCTGGAATTAGCAAATTAATGTGCTGGGGTTGGGAAAACATATATGTACCCATACTAGAATCTGTCAAAGAAAGCGGTACTCACATATAACAGTCATTCCATCTGTAATCCATACAGTCAAAAGACTGAAAGTATTCCAGTGAGGGAATTTTTTATTTAAAAAGGCCAAGTTAGTTTATCTGGCGTTCAATATACTAGATACAGTTAGGCCTGCGTTTCATACATCTGGAATTAGCAAATTAATGTGCTGGGGTTGGGAAAACATATATGTACCCATACTAGAATCTGTCAAAGAAAGCGGTACTCACATATAACAGTCATTCCATCTGTAATCCATACAGTCAAAAGACTGAAAGTATTCCAGTGAGGGAATTTTTTTTATTTAAAAAGGCCAAGTTAGTTTATCTGGCGTTCAATATACTAGATACAGTTAGGCCTGCGTTTCATACATCTGGAATTAGCAAATTAATGTGCTGGGGTTGGGAAAACATATATGTACCCATACTAGAATCTGTCAAGAAAGCGGTACTCACATATAACAGTCATTCCATCTGTAATCCATACAGTCAAAAGACTGAAAGTATTCCAGTGAGGGAATTTTTTTATTTAAAAAAGGCCAAGTTAGTTTATCTGGCGTTCAATATACTAGATACAGTTAGGCCTGCGTTTCATACATCTGGAATTAGCAAATTAATGTGCTGGGGTTGGGAAAACATATATGTACCCATACTAGAATCTGTCAAAGAAAGCGGTACTCACATATAACAGTCATTCCATCTGTAATCCATACAGTCAAAAGACTGAAAGTATTCCAGTGAGGGAATTTTTTTATTTAAAAAGGCCAAGTTAGTTTATCTGGCGTTCAATATACTAGATACAGTTAGGCCTGCGTTTCATACATCTGGAATTAGCAAACTAATGTGCTGGGGTTGGGAAAACATATATGTACCCATACTAGAATCTGTCAAAGAAAGCGGTACTCACATATAACAGTCATTCCATCTGTAATCCATACAGTCAAAAGACTGAAAGTATTCCAGTGAGGGAATTTTTTATTTAAAAAAGGCCAAGTTAGTTTATCTGGCGTTCAATATACTAGATACAGTTAGGCCTGCGTTTCATACATCTGGAATTAGCAAACTAATGTGCTGGGGTTGGGAAAACATATATGTACCCATACTAGAATCTGTCAAAGAAGCGGTACTCACATATAACAGTCATTCCATCTGTAATCCATACAGTCAAAAGACTGAAAGTATTCCAGTGAGGGAATTTTTTATTTAAAAAGGCCAAGTTAGTTTATCTGGCGTTCAATATACTAGATACAGTTAGGCCTGCGTTTCATACATCTGGAATTAGCAAACTAATGTGCTGGGGTTGGGAAAACATATATGTACCCATACTAGAATCTGTCAAAGAAAGCGGTACTCACATATAACAGTCATTCCATCTGTAATCCATACAGTCAAAAAGACTGAAAGTATTCCAGTGAGGGAATTTTTTATTTAAAAAAGGCCAAGTTAGTTTATCTGGCGTTCAATATACTAGATACAGTTAGGCCTGCGTTTCATACATCTGGAATTAGCAAATTAATGTGCTGGGGTTGGGAAAACATATATGTACCCATACTAGAATCTGTCAAAGAAAGCGGTACTCACATATAACAGTCATTCCATCTGTAATCCATACAGTCAAAAGACTGAAAGTATTCCAGTGAGGGAATTTTTTTTATTTAAAAAAGGCCAAGTTAGTTTATCTGGCGTTCAATATACTAGATACAGTTAGGCCTGCGTTTCATACATCTGGAATTAGCAAATTAATGTGCTGGGGTTGGGAAAACATATATGTACCCATACTAGAATCTGTCAAAGAAAGCGGTACTCACATATAACAGTCATTCCATCTGTAATCCATACAGTCAAAAGACTGAAAGTATTCCAGTGAGGGGATTTTGCTTATAAAAAATAATATATTTCATTGTGGTGCGAGTTGAATCGCAACAATGAAGAAAAATACTATTAAGGGACGAGGGCGCGGTCGTGGTGGTGTCCGTGGAGCCTCTGTTGCTGGTAGAGGACGTGGCCGTTCGGCCCCAGGCGCACACAGTAGAGAGCGAACTCCCTCAACTAGCCGGCAGAATGTACCGCAATATCTCGTGGGGCCCAATGCCGCTCTTAGGATGGTAAGGCCTGAGCAGGTACAGGCATTAATCGATTGGGTGGCCGACAGTGCTTCCAGCACGTTCACCACATGGTCTTCCACCCAGTCTTCTGCGGAAGCGCACAGGTGGCACCTGAAAACCAAGCCCATCAGTCTGTCACATCACCCCCAAGCATATCAGGAAACGGTCTGAGCCACAAGTTATGCAGCAGTCTCTTCTTCTGTTTGAAGACTCTGCTTCCAGGGTTTCCCAGGGCGTCCACCTAGCCCTTCCCCAGTGGAGGAAGACATACCATGCACTGGCGCACAACCACTTATGTCTCCAGATGAAGAGGACATGGGAATACCACCTCATCGGAGTCCGCACGTCTCTGATGATGACGAAACACAGGTGCCCACTGCCGCGTCTTTTGCAGTGTGCAGACTGAACAGGAGGAGGTCAGGGAGGAGACTGGGTGGAAGACGATGCAGAGGACGATGAGGTCTTAGACCCCACATGGACTGAAGGTCGTGGCGATGACTTTCACAGTTCAGAGGAAGAGGTAGTGGTGAGACCGAGACAACAGCGAAGCCAAAAGAGGAGCAGGGGGCCAAAGCAGACGAGCCGCCGCCCCAGAGTTCGCCTGCTACTGGACATCGCCAACAGGGACCCAGCCCCACAAAGGCAGCTTCAAAGAGTTCCCTGGCATGGCACTTCTTTAAACAATGTCCTACCGACAAGACCCGAGTGACTTGCACGCTCTGCCATCAGAGCCTGAGGCGAGGCATTAGCGTTCTGAACCTCAGCACAACCTGCATGACCAGGCATCTACATGCAAAGCATGAACTGCAGTGGGGTACACACCTTAAAAACCAGGCACTCGCTGAGGCTCCCCCTGCTCCCTCTACCGCTGCTGCCTCGGCTTCCGCCTCGAGAGGAATGTTGCCACCTGCCGAGCAGCAAACAGAGGATGTGCCACCGACACCACCACCACCGCCACCGTCAACTAGCGTCTCCACTATATCACACAGCAGCGTTCAGCTCTCAATATCTCAAACCTTAGAGAGGAGCGCAAATTCCCCGAGTCACCCTCGAGCCCTTGGCCTGAACGCCAGCATTTCTAAACTGCTGGCCTTTGAAATGCTGTCATTCCGGCTGGTGGACACAGACAGCTTCAAACAGCTGATGGCCATGGCTGTCCCGCAGTATGTGGTTCCCAGCCGCCACTACTTCTCCAAGACAGCCGTGCCTTCCCTGCACATGCAAGTGTCCGATAAAATCAAGTGTGCACTGCGCAACGCCATTTGTGGCAAGGTCCACCTAACCACAGATACGTGGACCAGTAAGCACGGCCAGGGACGCTATATCTCACTAACTGCACACTGGATGAATGTAGTGGCGGCTGGGCCCCAGCGGACAGTTCCTTGGCGCACGTCCTTCCGCCCCCTAGGATCGCAGGGCATCATTCTCTGCCTCCTGTAGCCTCCTCCTCCTACTCGGCTTCCTCCTCCACTGCTTCCACCAGCTCATCCGGTCAGCCACACACCTTCACCACCAACTTCAGCACAGCCCGGGAGTAACGTCAGCAGGCCATTCTGAAACTCATATGTTTGGGGGACAGGCCCCACACCGCGCAGGAGTTGTGGCGGGGTATTGAACAACAGACCGGCGAGTGGTTTCTGCCGGTGGGCCTCAAGCCAGGCCTGGTGGTATGCGATAATGGGCGAAATCTCGTGGCAGCTCTGGGACTAGCCGGTTTGGCGCACATCCCTTGCCTGGCGCATGTGCTGAACTTGGTGGTGCAGAGGTTCATTCACCACTACCCCAACATGTCAGAGCTGCTGCATAAAGTGCGGGCCGTCTGTGCGCGCTTCCGCCCGTTCACATCCTGCCGCTGCTCGCCTGTCTGCGCTACAGCGGAACCCGGCCTTCCCGCTCACCGCCTCATATGCGGCGTGCCCACCCGGTGGAACTCCACCTTGCACATGCTGGAGAGACTGTGCGAGCAGCAGCAGGCCATAGTGGAGTTTCAGCTGCAGCACGCTTCGCGTCAGTCGTACTGCCGAACAGCACCACTTCACCACCAATGATTGGGCCTCCATGCGAGACCTGTGTGCCCTGCTGCGCTGTTTGAGTACTCCACCAACATGGCCAGTGGCGATGACACTGTTATCAGCGTTACAATACCACTTCTATGTCTCCTTGAGAAAACACTTAGGGCAATGATGTTAGAGGAGGTGGCCCAGGTGGAGGAGGAGGAGGAGGATGAGGGCTCGTTTCTAACACTTTCGGGCCAGTCTGTTCGAATTGGCTCAGAGGGAGGTTTGTTTAAGCAGCAGAGGACAGGTTCACAGAGTCGCCAGCCAAGGCACTGTACTGGAGGACGAGGAGGATGAGGAGGAGGAGGTGGAGGGGACGAGGATGGCGCAAGTTCACAGCGGGGTGGCAGCCCAGGCCCATCACTGGTGCGTGGCTGGGGGATACGGTGGACGATGACGATCGCCTCCCACAGAGGACAGCTTGTCCTTACCCATGGGTAGCCTGGCCCACATGAGCGAATATATGCTCCAATGCCTGCGCTAGCGACAGCAGAGTTGCCCACGTTTTAACGTGTGCAGACTACTGGGTGGCCACCCTGCTGGATCCCGGTATAAAGACAATGTGCCCACTTTAATTCCTGAACTGGAGCGCGACCGTAAGATGCGCGAGTACAAGCGCTGCGCTGATAGAGCGCTCTTGAGAGCATTCCCACATGTCACAGGGGAACAGGTGGAAGGTGAAGGCAGAGGAGTGGCAAGAGGTCGCCAACGCAGCTGTGTCACGGCCAGCTCATCTGAGGGCAGGGTTAGCATGGCAGAAATGTGGAAAAGTTTTGTCTCCACGCCACAGCTATCTGCACCGACACCTGATACGGAGCGTGTTAGCAGGAGGCAGCATTTCACTAACATGGTTGAACAGTATGTCTGCACACCCCTCCACATCCTGACGGATGGTTCGGCCCCATTCAACTACTGGGTTTCGAAATTGTCCACGTGGCCAGAGTTAGCATGTTATGCCTTGGAGGTGCTTTCCTGCCCGGCGGCCAGCGTTTTATCTGAGCAGCGTATTCAGCACGGCAGGGCGTCAGTACTGACAAGCGCAGCCGCCTGTCCACAGCCAACGTGGACAAGCTGACCTTCATAAAGATGAACCAGGCATGGATCCCACAGGACCTGTCCCTCCCTTGTGCAGAGTAGTCCTTATTAACTGCCTAAAACATGTCTTGTTGTGCTACGGGCCACTTCTTTATTTGATACAAATTTTATGAAACCCACAGTTGAATGAAACTCTTCTCTGTCTGGGCGCCGGGGCCTAACCAGATGAAAGTGGCCGGTTAAACTAACGGGTGACATGAAGCCATAACCTCTGCCATGCTACCTCTGTCTTCTGTCTGGGTGCTGAGGCCTAAGTCAAATAAAGCGGTCTTCTGCTGTGCTGGGGATATGAAGCTAATCTCTGACCTCTCTCCTCTGTCTGGGTCCAAAGGCCTAAATCACTGAAAGAGGCCTTCTCCTGTGGTGTGTGATATGATGCCAGAATATGTGCTGTGGGGCCTCTCTCCTCTTCCTGGGTGCAGGGGTCAAATAAACTAAATTGTGGCCTACTCCTGTGGTGGTTGATATGATGCCTGATTCTCTGATGTGGAACCTCTCTCCTCTGTTTGGGTGAAGGGGTCAAAGTCTTTCAAAGTCGCCTTCTCCTGTGCTGATTGATATGAAGCTGATGGTTGTGCCATCTGACATGGTTGCCGGGGTCCCATTAAATTGGGGCCTACTCCTGTGGTGGGTGATCTAAATGCCTGATTCTCTGCTTTGAAACCTCTCTCCTCCGTCCGGGTGTAGGGGTCAAAGTCTGTCAAAATCGCCTTCTCCTGTGCTGATTGATATAAAGCTTATGCTTGTGCCATCTGACATGGTTGCCGGGGTCTGATTCAATGGTGGCCTACTCCTGTGGTGGGTGATCTAAATGCCTGATTCTCTGCTGTGTAACCTCTCTCCTCCGTCTGGGTGTAGGGGTCAAAGTAACTAAATGGTGGCCTACTCCTGTGGTGGGTGATATGATGCCAGAATATGTGCTGTGGGGCCTCTCTCCTCTTCCTGGGTGCAGGGGTCAAAGTAACTCAATGGTGGCTTCTCCTGTGGTGGCTGATATGATGCCAGAATATGTGCTGTGGTGCCTCTCTCCTCTTCCTGGGTGCAGGGGTCAAAGTAACTAAATGGTGGCTTCTCCTGTGGTGGTTGATATGATGCCTGATTCTCTGCTGTGAAACCTCTCTCCTCCATCTGGGTGTAGGGGTCAAAGTCTTTCAAAGTCGCCTTCTCCTGTGCTGATTGATATAAAGCTGATGGTTGTGCCATCTGACATAGTTGCCAGGGTCTGATTCAATGGGGGCCTACTCCTGTGGTGGGTGATCTAAATGCCTGATTCTCTGCTGTGAAACCTCTCTCCTCCGTCTGGGTGTAGGGGTCAAAGTCTTTCAAAGTCGCCTTCTCCTGTGCTGATTGATATGAAGCTGATGGTTGTGCCATCTGACATGGTTGCCGGGGTCCCATTAAATTGGGGCCTACTCCTGTGGTGGGTGATCTAAATGCCTGATTCTCTGCTGTGTAACCTCTCTCCTCCGTCTGGGTGTAGGGGTCAAAGTAACTAAATGGTGGCCTACTCCTGTGGTGGGTGATATGATGCCTGGTTCTCTGCTGTGGGACCTCTCTCCTCTGTCTGGGTCCAAAGGCCTAAATCACTGAAAGAGGCCTTCTCCTGTGGTGTGTGATATGATGCCAGAATATGTGCTGTGGGGCCTCTCTCCTCTTCCTGGGTGCAGGGGTCAAATAAACTAAATTGTGGCCTACTCCTGTGGTGGTTGATATGATGCCTGATTCTCTGATGTGGAACCTCTCTCCTCTGTTTGGGTGAAGGGGTCAAAGTAACTAAATGGTGGCTTCTCCTGTGGTGGCTGATATGATGCCAGAATATGTGCTGTGGGGCCTCTCTCCTCTTCCTGGGTGCAGGGGTCAAAGTAACTCAATGGTGGCTTCTCCTGTGGTGGCTGATATGATGCCAGAATATGTGCTGTGGGGCCTCTCTCCTCTTCCTGGGTGCAGGGGTCAAAGTAACTCAATGGTGGCTTCTCCTGTGGTGGCTGATATGATGCCCAGAATATGTGCTGTGGTGCCTCTCTCCTCTTCCTGGGTGCGAGGGTCAAAGTAACTCAATGGTGGCTTCTCCTGTGGTGGTTGAGTATGATGCCAGAATATGTGCTGTGGGGCCTCTCTCCTCTTCCTGGGTGCAGGGGTCAAAGTAACTCAATGGTGGCTTCTCCTGTGAGTGGCTGATATGATGCCCAGAATATGTGCTGTGGTGCCTCTCTCCTCTTCCTGGGTGCGGGGGTCAAAGTAACTCAATGGTGGCTTCTCCTGTGGTGGTTAGTATGATGCCAGAATATGTGCTGTGGGGCCTCTCTCCTCTTCCTGGGTGCAGGGGTCAAAGTAACTCAATGGTGGCTTCTCCTGTGGTGGCTGATATGATGCCAGAATATGTGCTGTGGTGCCTCTCTCCTCTGTCCTGGGTCCAAGGGCCTAAATCACTGAAAGAGGCCTTCTCCTGTGGTGTGTGATATGATGCCTGAATATGTGCTGTGGTGCCTCTCTCCTCTTCCTGGGTGCAGGGGTCAAAGTAACTCAATGGTGGCTTCTCCTGTGGTGGCTGATATGATGCCAGAATATGTGCTGTGGGGCCTCTCTCCTCTTCCTGGGTGCAGGGGTCAAAGTAACTCAATGGTGGCTTCTCCTGTGGTGGCTGATATGATGCCAGAATATGTGCTGTGGGGCCTCTCTCCTCTTCCTGGGTGCAGGGGTCAAAGTAACTAAATGGTGGCTTCTCCTGTGGTGGTTGATATGATGCCTGATTCTCTGCTGTGAAACCTCTCTCCTCCATCTGGGTGTAGGGGTCAAAGTCTTTCAAAGTCGCCTTCTCCTGTGCTGATTGATATAAAGCTGATGGTTGTGCCATCTGACATAGTTGCCAGGGTCTGATTCAATGGGGGCCTACTCCTGTGGTGGGTGATCTAAATGCCTGATTCTCTGCTGTGAAACCTCTCTCCTCCGTCTGGGTGTAGGGGTCAAAGTCTTTCAAAGTCGCCTTCTCCTGTGCTGATTGATATGAAGCTGATGGTTGTGCCATCTGACATGGTTGCCGGGGTCCCATTAAATTGGGGCCTACTCCTGTGGTGGGTGATCTAAATGCCTGATTCTCTGCTGTGTAACCTCTCTCCTCCGTCTGGGTGTAGGGGTCAAAGTAACTAAATGGTGGCCTACTCCTGTGGTGGGTGATATGATGCCAGAATATGTGCTGTGGGGCCTCTCTCCTCTTCCTGGGTGCAGGGGTCAAAGTAACTCAATGGTGGCTTCTCCTGTGGTGGCTGATATGATGCCAGAATATGTGCTGTGGTGCCTCTCTCCTCTTCCTGGGTGCAGGGTCAAAGTAACTAAATGGTGGCTTCTCCTGTGGTGGTTGATATGATGCCTGATTCTCTGCTGTGAAACCTCTCTCCTCCATCTGGGTGTAGGGGTCAAAGTCTTTCAAAGTCGCCTTCTCCTGTGCTGATTGATATAAAGCTTATGCTTGTGCCATCTGACATGGTTGCCGGGGTCTGATTCAATGGTGGCCTACTCCTGTGGTGGGTGATCTAAATGCCTGATTCTCTGCTGTGTAACCTCTCTCCTCCGTCTGGGTGTAGGGGTCAAAGTAACTAAATGGTGGCCTACTCCTGTGGTGGGTGATATGATGCCAGAATATGTGCTGTGGGGCCTCTCTCCTCTTCCTGGGTGCAGGGGTCAAAGTAACTCAATGGTGGCTTCTCCTGTGGTGGCTGATATGATGCCAGAATATGTGCTGTGGTGCCTCTCTCCTCTGTCTGGGTCCAAAGGCCTAAATCACTGAAAAGAGGCCTTCTCCTGTGGTGTGTGATATGATGCCAGAATATGTGCTGTGGTGCCTCTCTCCTCTTCCTGGGTGCGGGGGTCAAAGTAACTCAATGGTGGCTTCTCCTGTGGTGGCTGATATGATGCCAGAATATGTGCTGTGGGGCCTCTCTCCTCTTCCTGGGTGCAGGGGTCAAAGTAACTCAATGGTGGCTTCTCCTGTGGTGGTTAGTATGATGCCAGAATATGTGCTGTGGGGCCTCTCTCCTCTTCCTGGGTGCAGGGGTCAAAGTAACTCAATGGTGGCTTCTCCTGTGGTGGCTGATATGATGCCAGAATATGTGCTGTGGGGCCTCTCTCCTCTTCCTGGGTGCAGGGGTCAAAGTAACTAAATGGTGGCTTCTCCTGTGGTGGTTGATATGATGCCTGATTCTCTGCTGTGTAACCTCTCTCCTCCGTCTGGGTGTAGGGGTCAAAGTAACTAAATGGTGGCCTACTCCTGTGGTGGGTGATATGATGCCTGGTTCTCTGCTGTGGGACCTCTCTCCTTTGTCTGGGTGCTGTGGTCAAAATAATAGTAAGTGACCTTCTCCATTGGTGGGTGACTTGAAGCCTGATTCTGTGCTATGGGACCTCACTCCAATTAATATTGTTTAATTTTTATTTATTTTATGTTAACTCATCATTTCCCTATCTACATTTGTTTGCAGGGGATTTAACTACATTTGCTGCCTTTTGCAGCCCTCTAGCCCTTTCGGGTGTGTTTACAGCCTTTTTAGTGCCCAAAGTTCGGGTCCCCATTGACTTCTATGGGGTTCGGGTTCGAGGATGAAGTTCGGGTCGAGTTCGGATCCCGAACCCGAACATTTTCGAGATTCGGCCGAACTCGTCGAACCCGAACATCAGGTGTTCGCTCAACTCTAGTGATAACTTTAAAGCGCTTTTTCTTATCAGGCCATTCTGAGATTGTTATTCAGTCACATATTGTACTTCATGACAATGGTAAAATAAAGTCGAAAAATTTCATTTTTATTTATAAAAAAATACAAAATTTACCAAAATTTTGAAAAATTAGCAATTTTCAAGTTTCAATTTCTCTACTTCTATAATACATAGTAATACCACCAAAAAAGTTATTGATTTACATTCCCCATATGTCTACTTCATGTATCGATCATTTTGGGAATGCTATTTCATTTCTGGGGACGTTACAAGGCTTAGAAGTTTAGAAGCAAATCTTGAAATTTTCAGAAATTTTCAAAAACCACTTTTAGGGACCAGTTCAGGTCTGAAGTCACTTTGTGAGGCTTACATAATAGAAACCACCAAAAATGACCCCATTCTAGAAACTACACCCCTCAAGGTATTCAAAACTGATTTTACAAACGTCATTAACCCTTTAGGTTTTCCACAAGAGTTAATGGCAAATGGAGATAAAATTTCAGAATTTCGATTTTTGGAAAATTTTCCATTTTAATCCATTTTTCCAGTAACAAAGCAAGGGTTAACAGCCAAACAAAACTTAATATTTATTGCCCCGATTCTGTAGTTTGCAGAAACACCCATATGTGGTCGTAAACTGCTGTATGGCCAAACTGCAGGCGCAGAAGGAAGGAACGCCATATGGTTTTGGAAGGTGGATTTTGCTGGACTGGTTTTTGACACCATGTCCCATTTGAAGCCCCCGATGCACCCTAGAGTAGAAACTCCATAAAAGTGACTCCATCTAAGAAACTACACCCCTCAAGGTATTCAAAACCAGTTTTACAAACTTGTTAACCCTTTAGGTGTTCCACAAGAGTTATTGGCAAATGGAGATGAAATTTCAAATTTCTATTTTTGTTACCTTGTCTCAAAAAAAGTGTAATATAGAGCAACCAAAAATCATATTTACCCTAAAATAGTACCAACAAAACTGACACCTTATCCCGTAGTTTCCAAAATGGGGTCACTTTTTGGAGTTTCTACTGTAGGGGTGCATCAGGGAGCTTCAAATGGGACATAGTGTCAAAAAACCAGTCCAGCAAAATCTGCCTTCCAAAAACCATATGGCGTTCCCTTCCTTCTGTGCCCTGCCGTTTGGCCATACAGCAGTTTACGACCACATATGGGTGTTTGTGCAAACAAGAGAATCAGGGCAATAAATATTGAGTTTTGTTTGGCTGTTAACCCTTGCTTTGTTACTGGAAAAATGGATTAAAATGGAAAATTTGCAAAAAAATTGCTGTTTTGGGACCGTTTTTATTTTTGTTATTTACATTGTTGAACTGACAGGTTAGATTGTGTGCTATTTCTATAGAGCAGGTTGTTACGGACGCGACAATACCAAATATGACTACTTTTTGGGGTTTTGTTTCAGTTTTACATAATAAAGCATTTTGAAAAAAATTATTTTTAGTGTCTCCACATTCTGAAAGCCATAGTTTATTTTTTATTTTTTGGGCGACTGTCTTGTGTAGGGGCTCATTTTTGCGGGATGAGATGGCGGTTTGATTGGCACTATCTTGGGGTGCATATGACATTTTGGTCGCTTGCTATTACACTTTTGTGATGTAAGGTGACAAAAATGGCTTTTGACACCGTATTTATTATTATATTTTTGATGTGTTCAGCTGAGGGGTTAGGTCATGTGTTATTTTTATAGAGCAGGTTGTGACGGACGCGGCAATACCTAATATGTATACTTTTATTTATTTATATAAGTTTTACACAATAATATCATTTTTAAAACAAAAAATAAATCATGTTTTAGTGTCTCCATAGTTTGAGAGCCATATTTTTTATTTTTTGGGCGATTGTCCTATGTAGGGGCTCATTTTTTGCGGGATGAGGTGACGGTTAGATTGGCACTATTTGGGAGTCATATGACTTTTTGATCGCTTGCTATTACACTTTTTGTGATGTAAGGTGACAAAAAAATGGCTTTTGACAAAGTTTTTATTTAATTTTTTTACAGTTTTACTTGAGGGGTTAGGTCAGGTGATATTTTTATAGAGCAGATTCTTACGGACGTGGAGATACCCAATATGTCTACTTTTAGGTTTTTACATTTAACACTAAAGCATTTTTGAAAACAAAAAAATCATGTTTTAGTCTGAGAAGCATAGTTTTTATTTTTGGCCAATTGTTTTAGGTAGGGGCTCATTTTTGCGGGATGAGATGGCGGTTTGATTGGTACTATTTTGGGAGGCATACGCTTTTTGATCGCTTTGTATTACACTTTTAGTGATGTAAGTTGCCAAAAATGGCTTATTTACACCATTTTTGGTTGGGTTTTATGGCGTTCACCTGACGAGTTCCAGTCATGTGATATTTTATAGAGCAGAATTTTACGGACCGTGCGATACTCTAATATGTGTAGTGTATTTTATTTTTATTTTTATTCAGTGATATGTGTTTTTTCATTTTTACTTTTCACTTTTTACATTTTTGACCCAGACCCACTTGGTTCTAGAAAGATCAGTGGATCTGGTGTCTGTATAATACAGTACAGTACACTATATAGTGCACTGTGCTGTATTTTGTACTACAAAGTCTGAATAGACCTTTAGCAGGTCTATTCAGACTTTCAGCACCATGGAGACAGGGCGCTTCTGAAGCGTCCTGTCTCCATGGCAACCATCACCCGCTGCCATAAGAGAGCGCGGGTGATTGAGAGAAGGAGTGGAGCTCCCTCCTCTGCGATCCCATCCTGTTGGGGGCTGCAAAGGCACAGCAGCCCCGATGGGAGAAGGAGGAGCTCCCTCCCTGTTAACCCCTTCCATACCGCGGTCCGTGCGGACCGCGGTATGGAAAGGGTTAAGCGGCTGGCATCTGATCAAGCACAGATGCCAGCCGTTTCTATCAGAGTGTCAGCAATGTGCTGACACTCTGATAGATCCACTAGACACCAGGGAATATTACAGAGGAGGCGGGCGGGGATCGCAATCGCCGTCCCGCCGCACCGCGCCTCCGACCACCTCCCGCCTCCCGCAGCCACCCTGCCCCCGCAGCCACAATATGATTGGGGGCTGCAGGGGTTAAATAAACACTTTGGGGGCATTAACCTCTCGTGATCCAGACGAGATCGAGCACAAAGCGCTGCAAACCGCAGGTCTGGATTGACCTGCGGTTTGCAGCGATCACCGATATGGGGGTCACAGGACCCCCTGGGCATTATAACAAGGTACCTGCTGAATGATTTCAGCAGGTACCTTGTTCGATCACTGCCAGCTGAGCAGCAGTGATCGGAACTACTCATGGCGATACCTGTGCGTCATGGGTCATAGGACTTCGAGAAACCATGACGTACAGGTGCGTCATCGTCATAGGAGTTAATTATATAAATGGTAAAATTATAAATCTGAAGGTGTGGACCTTACAGAGTGAGGGAGTTACATAATAGAAACCACCCAAAATTACCCCATTCTAGAAACTACACCCCTCAAGGTATTTAAAACTGATTTTGCAAATGTAATTAACCCTTTAGGTTGTCCACAAGAGTTAATGGCAAATGGAGATAAAATTTCAGAATTTCGATTTTTTGGAAAATTTTCCATTTTAATCCATTTTTTCCAGTAACAAAGCAAGGGTTAACAGCCAAACAAATCTTAATAGTTATTCCCCCGATTCTGTAGTTTGCACGAACACCCAATATGTGGTCGTAAACTGCTGTATGGCAGGGCGCAGAAGGAAGGGAACGCCATATCGTTTTTGGAAGGTGGATTTTGCTGGACTGGTTTTTTGACACCATGTCCCATTTGAAGCCCCCCGATGCACCCCTAGAGTAGAAACTCCATAAAAGTGACTCGAACTAAGAAACTAAACCCCTCAAGGTATTCAAAACCAGTTTTACAAACTTTGTTAAACCTTTAGGTGTTTCTCAAGAGTTATTGGCAAATGGAGATGAAATTTCAGAATTTCTATTTTTTGTTACCTTGTCTCAAAAAAAGTGTAATATAGAGCAACCAAAAATCATATTTACCCTAAAATAGTACCAATAAAACTGACACC
This sequence comes from Bufotes viridis, assembly GCA_033119425.1. Lineage (NCBI taxonomy): Eukaryota > Metazoa > Chordata > Amphibia > Anura > Bufonidae > Bufotes > Bufotes viridis. The sequence goes on along the minus strand of CM065589.1, from coordinate 118,232,138 downwards.
TTATCCCGTAGTTTCCAAAATGGGGTCACTTTTTTGGAGTTTCTACTGTAGGGGTACATCAAGGGGGTTTCAAATGGGACATTGTGTCAAAAAACCAGTCCAGCAAAATCTGCCTTCCAAAAACCATATGGCGTTCCCTTCCTTCTGTGCCCTGCCATTTGGCCATACAACAGTTTACTACCACATATGGGTTGTTTGTGCAAACAAGAGAATCAGGGCAATAAATATTGAGTTTTGTTTGGCTGTTAACCCTTGCTTTGTTACTGTAAAAATGGATTAAAATGGAAAATTTGCAAAAAAATTGCTGTTTTGGGACCGTTTTTATTTTTTGTTATTTACATTGTTGAACTGACAGGTTAGATTGTGTGCAATTTCTATAGAGCAGGTTGTAACGGACGCGAAAATACCAAATATGACTACTTTTTAGGGGTTTTTGTTTCAGTTTTACATAACAAAGCATTTTTGAAAAAAATTAATTTTTAGTGTCTCCACATTCTGAAAGCCATAGTTTATTTTTTATTTTTTGGGCGACTGTCTTATGTAGGGGCTCATTTTTTGCGGGATGAGATGGCGGTTTGATTGGCACTATCTTGGGGTGCATATGACATTTTGGTCGCTTGCTATTATACTTTTTGTGATGTAAGGTGACAAAAATGGCTTTTGACACCGTATTTATTATTATTATGTTTTTGATGTGTTCAGCTGAGGGGTTAGGTCATGTGTTATTTTTATAGAGCAGGTTGTGACGGACGCGGCAACACCTAATATGTATACTTTTTCTTTATTTATATAAGTTTTACACAATAATATCATTTTTTAAAACAAAAATAAATCATGTTTTTGTGTCTCCATAGTTTGAGAGCCATATTTTTTTTTTTGGGCGATTTTCCTATGTAGGGGCTAATTTTTTGCGGGATAAGGTGACGGTTAGATTGGCGCTATTTGGGGGGTCATATGACTTTTTGATCGCTTGCTATTACACTTTTTGTGATGTAAGGTGACAAAAAAATGGCTTTTTGACAAAGTTTTTATTAAATTTTTTTTACAGTTTTTACTTGAGGGGTTAGGTCAGGTGATATTTTTATAGAGCAGATTCTTATGGACGTGGAGATACCCAATATGTCTACTTTTTAGGGGTTTTTTTTACATTTAAAACTAAAAAGCATTTTTTAAACAAAAAAAATCATGTTTTTGTCTGAGAAGCATAGTTTTTTTATTTTTTGGCCAATTGTTTTAGGTAGGGGCTCATTTTTTGCGGGATGAGATGGCAGTTTGATTGGTACTAATATGGGAGGCATACGCTTTTTTGATCGCTTTGTATTACACTTTTAGTGATGTAAGGTGCCAAAAAATGGCTTATTTACACCATTTTTGGGTTGGGTTTTTTTATGGCGTTCACCTGACGAGTTCAGTCATGTGATATTTTTATAGAGCAGAATTTTACGGACGCGGCGATACTCAATATGTGTAGTGTATTTTATTTTTTTTAATTTTTATTCAGTGATATGTGTTTTTTTTTAATTTTTACTTTTTTTCACTTTTTTACATTTTTTTTGACCCAGACTCACTTGGTTCTGAAAGATCCAGTGGATCTGGTGTCTGTATAATACAGTACAGTACACTATATAGTGCACTGTGCTGTATTTTGTACTTTACAAAGTCTGAATAGACCTTTAGCAGGTCTATTCAGACTTTCAGCACCATGGAGAGCAGGACGCTTCTGAAAGCGTCCTGTCTCCATGGCAACCATCACCCGCTGCCATAAGAGGGCAGCGGGTGATTGAAGGAGAGGGAGTGGAGCTCCCTCCCTCTGCGATCCCATCCTGTTGGGGGGCTGCAAAGGCACAGCAGCCCCCCGATGGGAGAGGGAGGGAGCTCCCTCCCTGTTAACCCTTCCATACCGCGGTCCGTACGGACCGCGGTACGGAAGGGGTTAAACGGCTGCCATCTGATCAAGCACAGATGCCAGCCGTTTCTATCAGAGTGTCAGCAATGTGCTGACACTCTGATAGATCCACTAGACACCAGGGAATAGACAGAGGAGGCGGGCGGGGAATCGCGATCCCGCCCGCCGCACCGCCCGCCTCCCGTACCGCCTCCCGCCTCCCGCAACCACCCCCCCTGCACCCCCGCAGCCACAATATGATTGGGGGCTGCAGGGGGGGGTAAAAATAAACACTTTTGGGGCATTAACCCTCGGATCAGAGATCGCACAAAGCGCTGCAAACCGCAGGTCTGAATTGACCTGCGGTTTGCAGCGATCGTCGATATGGGGGGGTCACAGGACCCCCCTGGGCATTATAACAAGGTACCTGCTGAATGATTTCAGCAGGTACCTTGTTCCGGCTGAGCAGCAGTGATCGGAACTACTCATGACGTACCTGTACGTCATGGGTCCTTAAGGACTCGGAAACCATGACGTACAGGTACGTCATGCGTCCTTAAGGGGTTAATTATATAAATGGTAAAAATTATAAATCTGAAGGTGTCGGACCTTTACAGAGTGATGAGGGGGGAGTTACAGAGAGCGATGAGGAGAAAGCAAAGCTATTAAATATTTTTTTCTCCACTGTATTCACTGAAGAAAATAAACAGAAGAAATGCAGAATGTAAAAGTCTTCTCAGGAAGAAGTACAGCAAATCGCCAGGACCAGATGGTATACGCCCCCATATCCTAAGAGAATTAAGTAGTCATGGCTACATGCTGGATGTTACTGGTAAGCTGTCTGAGTCAGGTCTTATGCTCCCATAATTTGCCCACTGGCATCACCCATACGGCACAGGTAGGTGAGTGGTAGGGCCTCGGGCTACTTGAGAGACCTTTGTGCGGTGCCCAAGCTTAAGACATGTCCTCCTAGTAGGATATGTCGAACTAACCTTTGAATTTTAACATCAGTGTGAGGGTTTAGTATTACCGCAGAGTGCACCTGTCTTTGCTATTGTTAAGGTTTTTGATTGTTCTCCACATCCACATAATTTTTACCTTATGTAGGATGGTTATTGTGGTACTTGTAGTCCGTTGCTGGCATCTTCCATTGTATGCATTTTTTTATGTTGATTGCCATCAGCAACGGACTACAAGTGCAGGATATGCTCCCCTATATACATGCACAACTGCATATGGGTTTGAGCATATCCTGCCTGTTTAACACCACGTTTTTTAATGGTTTGTATATTCTTATGTTTGGAGGTGTATAAACTCCAATTTAAATTTGCCTGCTTTTCATCTACAGGCTACATTTAGGTGCACCTGTTAGGCCCTGGGCCATATCAGCCAGTCTCCGGTGGGGCTCACAGGCACCTCCCATTGCAAGCATGGCTACATGCTGGAGGTTACTGGTAAGCTGTCTGTGAGTCAGTTTTTATGCTCTCATAATTTACCAACTAGCCCCTGGTATCACCCATACGGCACAGGTAGGTGAGTGGTAGGGCCTCTGGCTACTTGAGAGACCTTGGCGCGGTGCCCGAGCTTAAGACATGTCCTCCTAATAGGATATGTCGAACTAACCTCTCAATTTTAACATCAGTGTGAGGGTTTAGCATTACCGCAGAGTGCACCTGTCTTTGCTATTGTTATTGTCATAGACAGACCCTTATTTCTGATATTTAAGGATTCTATACTGACAGGGAGTGTTCCTCAGGATTGGCGCATAGCAAATGTTGTGCCAATACTCCAAAAGGGTCCAAAAACAGAGCCCGGAAACTATAGGCCGGTAAGTTTAACATCCGGAGAGGGTAACCTGTTTGAAGGTTTTCTAAGAGATGCTATCTTAGAGCACCTCAATGAAAATAAGCAAATAATGCCATATTAGCATGGCTTCATGAGGGATCGGTCATTTCAAACTAATTTAATCAGTTTCTATGAGGAGGTAAGTTCTAGACTTGACAGCGGTAAATTAATCGATGTCGTATATCTGGACTTCTCCAGTGCATTTGACACTATACCACATAAAAGGTTAGTATATAAAATGAGAATGCTCGGACTCAAAGAAAATGTCTGCATGTGGGTAAGTAACTGGCTCAGTAATAGAAAACAGCGGGTGGTTATTAATGGTACATACTCAGATTGGGTCACTGTCGCTAGTGGAGTGCCTCAGGGGTCAGTACTAGGCCCTATCCTCTTCAATATATTTATTTGTAGAAGGCTTGCACAGTAAAATATCAATTTTTGCAGATGACACTAAACTGTGTAAAGTAATTTACACGGAAGAGGACAGTATACTGCTACAGAGGGATCTGGATAGATTGGAGGCTTGGGCAGAGAAGTGGCAGATGAGGTTTAACACTGACAAATGTAAGGTTATGCACATAGTAAGGAATAATGCAAGTCACCCGTACATACTAAATGGTAAAACACTAGATAACACTGACATGGAAAAGGACCTAGAAATTTTAGTGGACAGCAAACTAAGCTGTAAAAACCAGTGTGAGGCAGCTGCTGCCAAGGCTAATAAGATAATGGGTTGCATCAAAAGGGGCATAGATGCCCGTGATGAGAACATAGTCCTACCACTTTACAAATCACTGGTCAGACCACACATGGAGTACTGTGTACAGTTATGGTATCACGAATAAAGTTGAAGATAGCTGAAACTTATAAATTAACAACTGACTGGCTTGATCCAAAACTAAGGAGCATATAGGTGATCCCTTTAAAACCCTAAGAGCTCTCCCTGACTGCTACACATGCAAAGGCCTCAATGGTAGACGATTTAATACCCACGTACCTAAGACTGTGTGACACCTGAAAACCCTATAGTAGTGAGGGGACACAGCCACCGGCTCCCTGCACTGAATACGGAGGGAGTCAGGGTCACCTAGAATCAAGCCAGCAAGGAAACACAATAAAGGGAAAAGACTTATCTGAGCAAACAGCAGCAGCAGCCTCAAGCAGTGAACCCCTCATCCAGGAAGTAGTATAAACCGCAAGGTGAGGCAGCATGGGAAGGGAATATAAAGGAAGACGATTAGTCTAAATAAGGTACACCAGGCAGAAGGAAAGGAGCTGACAAAGTGAAACCAAAACAAAGAATGTCATACAAAAGGTAGGGAAGAATGTCTGTCTTTCTCACCGACCTGGCGGTGACAGTACCCCTCCCTCTACGGGTGGACCCCGGACACTCAGAACCCACCTTCCCAGGATGAGACCTATGAAAAGCCCTGATGAGACGAGTGGCCTTAATGTCCGCCACTGGGACCCACATCCTCTCCTCAGGACCATAGCCCTCCCAATGAAAGAGGTACTGCAGAGAACCGCGGATAATGCGAGAATCCACAATCCTGGAGACCTAAAATTCAAGATTACCATCAACCAAAATCGGAGGAGGAGGCAAAGAGGAGGGTACAGAGGGTTGGACATAAGGTTTTAATAGGGACCTGTGAAAAACATTATGGATCTTCCAAGTCTGAGGAAGATCAAGACGGAAAACAACGGGGTTGATGACAGACAAGATCTTGTAGGGCCCAATGAACCTAGGACCCAACTTCCAGGAGGGAACCTTCAGTTTGATATTCTTTGTAAACAACCACACCAGATCACCCACCTTCAGGTCTAGACCAGGCACACGTCTCTTATCCGCCACACGCTTATTTTTCTCACTCATCCTCTTTAGATTACCCTGAATCTTTTGCCAAATAAATGACAAGGACGAGGAAAATCTCTCCTCATCAGGTAAACCAGAAGACCGCTATCCAGAGAATGTCCCGAACTGAGGATGAAACCCATATGCACCAAAAAATGGTGACTTAGAGGACTCCTGGCGACGGTTATTTAAAGCAAACTCAGCAAGGGACAAAAAAGAATACCAATCCTTCTGATTCTCCGCCACAAAACAGCGCAGATATGTCTCCAGATTCTGATTGACGCGTTCGGTCTGACCATTCGACTGCGGGTGAAAAGCAGAAGAGAACGACAACCGAACCCCCAAGTGAGAACAGAAGGCCTTCCAGAATCTGGAAACAAATTGTGTGCCCCTATCAGAAACGAGGTCTGAAGGAATGCCATGCAATTTAACAATGTGATCAACAAACGCTTGCGCCAGCGTCTTAGCATTGGGTGACCCAGGAAAGGGAATAAAATGCGCAATTTTTCTAAAACGGTCCACTACCACCAGAATCACAGTCGTACTCCCGGTGAGGGGGCAACTCCTGGACACCACTCTTGGAAAACACATCAGAAATTTCAGAGAGAAAAGATGGAAGAGTTTTGGTAGAAACCTCTGAAAGAGATGCCATGAGGCAATTCTCTCTGCAAAACTCACTCCAACCATTTATTTGCCTTGCTTGCCAATCAATGGTGGGGTTATGTTTAGTGAGCCAGGGTAGCCCCAACACTAGAGGAGTAGGTAATCCGCTTAAGACGAAACATGACATATCCTCAACATGAGCGTCACCCACAGTCAAATGGATATTGTGAACTATGCCCTTTAACGATCTCTGAGAAAGTGGAGCAGAATCGATAGCAAAAACAGGTATAACCTTTTCCAAAGTACACGCCTGGAAGCCATGCGTTGTTGCAAATAGATTATCAATGAGATTGACAGCTGCTCCACTATCTACAAACATCTCACAATCAATGTTCTTGCTGTCTAGCACCACCCTGGCAGGTAGGAGAAAACGGGAACTAAAAGCAAACGGCAAATCTTCAATTTCCGCATCAACCTTGCCAATAGTAGCAAACGGATAGTTTTTAGAGGGTTTCTTCATCTTCTTTTTATTACCCTCAGAATACCCCCATGAACCTCCTAGAGGGGCAAACATTACCCAAATGATTTATTCCTCCACAACAGAAACAAACCCTCCTCTGAGAGCTGAATCCTCTAGTATTAGAGGCAACCAAACCTAGCTGCATGGCCTCCTCATCAGAGGGGATCGAGACAGACTGAGACCCATGCGCACTGAATGAGACAGCCCCACTGCCCTTGGACTGAATATGACATGACAGAGTTGTCTCCTCTCTCTCTCTAAGGCGCCTGTCAATACGAAGAGCTACAGACATGGCAGTCTCTAACGACACTGGTCTCTCATGAAAAGCAAATGCATCTTTCAATCTTTCAGAAAGACCATGGCAAAATTGACTTCGGAGTGCAGCATCATTCCAACCAGTATCAGCTGCCCATCTCTGAAATTCAGAACAATATATCTCTGCGGACTGTTTACCCTGGCATAAAAGGCGCAGTTTAGATTCAGCCAGAGCAATACGATCCGGGTCATCATATATCTGCCCCAGGGCTACAAAAAAATGTATCCACCGATCGAAGAGGGCGTGCCCCCACCGGTAGCGAAAAGGCCCAAGACTGAGTGTTATCCCTGAGCAGCGAGATGATGATCCCCACCCTCTGCTCCTCATCACCAGAGGAATGAGGACGTAAGCGAAAATGGAGTTTGCAAGCCTCTCTAAAGCAAACAAAATTCTCACTACCCCCAGAGAATGTATCCGGAAGCGAGATCTTAGGCTCGGAACAAACTCCATGAACGCCAGCAGAACCGGTAACCTGAAACTGAGACACAGTTTTACGGAGGTCTGCTACCTCCAGAGAAAGACCTTGCATACGGTCAATCAAGGCTGAAACCGGATCCATGCTTAAGACGGTATGGCGGTTTCTTATGTCACGGATGAAGTTGCAGATAGCTGGAACTTATAAATAAACGACTGATTGGCTTCATCCAAAACTAAGGAGCATATAGGTGAGCCCTTTAAAACCCTAAGAGCTCTCCCTGACTGCTACACATGCAAGGGCCTCAATGGTAGACGATTGCATGCCCATGTACCTAAGACTGTGTGACACCTGAAAAGTTTATAGTAGTGAGGGGACACGGCCACCGGCTCCCTGCACTGAATACGGAGGGAGTCAGGGTCACCTAGAATCAAGCCAGCAAGGAAACACAATAAAGGGAAAAGACTTATCTGAGCAAGCAGCAGCAGCCTCCAGCAGTGAACACTTCATCCAGGAAGTAGCATAAACCGCAAGGTGAGGCAGCATGGGATGGGAATATAAAGGAAGACGATTAGTCTAAATAAGGTACACCTGGCAGAAGGAAAGGAGCTGACAAAGTGAAACCAAACAGAAAGAAAGTCATACAAAAGGTAGGGAAGAATGTCTGTCTGACTTTCTCACCGACCTGGCGGGGACATCTGGTCTCCTGTGAACAAGGCAGATATAGCAGAGCTGAAGAGGGTTCAGCGGAGGGCAACTAAAGTAATAACTGGAATGAGGGATCTGCAATACCCTGAAAGATTATCAAAATTAGGGTTATTCACTTTAGAAAAAAGATGACTGAGGGGAGATCAAATAACTATGTATAAATATATCAGGGGTCAGTACAGAGATCTCTCCCATCATCTATTTATCCCCAGGACTGTGACGATGACAAGGGAACATCCTCTGCATCTTGAGGAAAGAAGGTTTGTACACAAACATAGAAGAGGATTCTTTACGGTAAGTACAGTGAGACTATGGAACTCTCTGCCTGAGGAGGTGGAGATGGTGAGTTCACTAAAAGATTTCAAGAGGGGCCTGGATTTAGTTCTATAGTGAGTGTAATAATATTACAAGATATAGCTACTAGAGATAGGTCGTTGATCCAGGGGGTTATTCTGATTGCCTGATTGGAGTCGGGAAGGAATTTTTTTCCCCTTAAGTGGCTTCTACCACACAGGCTTTTTTTTTTTTGCCTTCCTCTGGATCAACTTGCAGGATAAACAGGCCTAACTGGATGGACAAAATGTCTTTTTTCGGCCTTACCGTATATGGTGAAAGTGTTTAGTGGCCTATTTAGTTGAAATAGTTGTTGTGTAAAAGAAGAACAAAATTTGGTCCTAATTGCCGTTCGGTGGTGCAGTGATATATTCTGCAGCCCTGTTTTCAGTGTATTCCTGGCGAAATAAAAAATATATTCTCTGTCCAGCATTGTACTTCTCTGTTGCAAAGCCTGTTGTGTAAAAGTAGAACAAAATGTGGGGATAATTGACGTTCTGCGGTGCTGTGATGTATTGTGAAGCGCTGTTTTCAGTGTATTACTGGCGAAAAGAATATATATTCGCCGTCCAGCATTGCATATCTCTGTTGAAAAGCCTGTTGTGTAAAAGTAGAAGAAAATTTGGGCCTAATTGCCGCTCAGCAGTGCAGCGATATATTCGGAAGCCCAGTTTGCCGTGTATTAGTGGTGAAATAAAAATATATTCGCTGTCCAGAGTTGTACTTTTCTGTTGAAAAGCCTTTTGTGTAAAAATAGGAAAAAATTAGGGCCTAATTGCCGCTCAGCAGTGCAGTAATATATTCGGAAGCCCAGTTTGCCGTGTATTAGTGGTGAAATAAAAATATATTCGCTGTCCAGAGTTGTACTTTTCTGTTGAAAAGCCTTTTGTGTAAAAATAGGAAAAAATTAGGGCCTAATTGCCGCTCAGCAGTGCAGTGATATATTCGGAAGCCCAGTTTGCTATGTATTAGTGGAAGTAAAAAAATTATATTCGCCGTGCATCGTTGCATTTATCTGTTGATAATCCTTGTGTAGTGTAAAAATAAAGGTCTATTTGCCATTTAGCGGTGCAGTTGTATGTTGTAAAGGCCTTTTTGCGGTGAAATCTTTTCAGTAAAGCGGTCTTTTTTAGGAGATTTTACGGGTGCCTGTACACCTCCTTTTGCTGTATGGACCGAATTACGTAGTGGCGAAATTTGTTATATGAAACAGGCTTTTTTTCATCAAATTTATGGGTGATTGGACACCTCCTTTTGCGGTATGAACCAAATCACTTAGTGGTAAGATTTGTTGTATGAAACAGGCTTTTTTTCATCAAATTTTTGGGTGATTGTACACCTCCTTTTGCTGTATGGACCGAATTACATAATGGTGAAATTTGTTATATGAAACGGGCTTTTTTTTCGTTAAATTTTTTGGTGATTGTAGACCTCCTTTTGCGGTATGGGCCAAACTACATAGTGGTGAAATTTTTTATGTGACACAGACTTGAAAAACTTTGCGACTCTTCTGGCCTCCAGCAATCTTGAAGCTTTGTCTTCTCATTGTCTGTAGCTACTAGAGGCCTGTTCATGCCAGGCAGGTTCCTTGAGAAGTATCCGGCTCGATGAGCAGCCCATACCACACTTGCATCATTCTTGACAGGATTCGTCTTTCTCCATCGCAACCACGTTGTTGAATAAACAGAAGAGTGGCCGATTCTCTCCTGTCTTAGGCAACATTTTATTGAGTAATCGTGGAAAGTCAAAAAACTGTTGTCCACTAACCCCATAAAAGCCTTTCCGGTGCAGGTTAACCACAGATAAGTGATTAAAAGGACTGCCGCCAATTATCAGATCAAATTTTCCCCATTTTTCAATCTGTTTCTTGATTATAGTCTCTATGTCTCCCACATATACAATCTCCCCTGGAAGGCGTACCCGTCCTATCATGATGGCGTCCTCACACACCTCTGATGCCATATATTTTTCAATGTTGATTCAAATTTTTTTTTCATGATGACTAGTGTTGGGAGTGAATATTCGAATCGCGAATTTTAATCGTGAATATCGCCACTTTAAGAATTCGCTAAGATTTAGAATATAGTGCTATATATTCGTATTCGCGAATATTCTAGATTTTTTTCATCTAAACCCATGATCGCTCCCTGTTTCTTGTTTGTGGGCCAATGAAAAGGCTGCAATGTCTGCGAGTTTATCAACATCCCTAGCAACCAATAGGAACCTCCCCAGCCATTTTCTGCAGTATTTTGCAGTTCTGAGTGAGACAGCAGTGTCATTGCTGTGCTCTGTGCTTTGCTGTGTCATTACATTAGATAGTTAGTTATTCATATATATAATACAGATACTTAGTGGGAGATAGTCAGTGTAGGTTAGATTGTGATATAGTGTAGCTGATAGGTTCCAGTGCAGAGTGTTGGGTAGTGTGATAGGTTCTGCTGTCCATACATACATGCTACAGACATAGTGCTGTGATGTCACAACAATACTTAGTGCACTAATCAGTAATATGTAGTCAGACCTGCTAAAATGTGAAGTTGCACGTATTGCGCCAAAATATGTGCATCATTAATTGCCGATTTGCGCAATCGCGTATATTTTGTAGCACTCTATCTGCATAACAAAAGCTATTGTAATGTTCTGCTGTGCCAACCATTTTCTCCAGTCTCAGGAAACTTCTAGCAGCTTGAAAAATGTAGCAAAAGTGACCCACCTCCACACTCTATCATTGTTCCACTCTGTGGCCTCCTCATGCTGCTGCTACCTCCACACTCTGTCATTGTGCCACTCTGTGTCCTCCTCATGCTGCCGCCACCTCCAGATTCTGTCATTGGGCCACTCTTTGGTCTCCTCATGCTGCTTCCACCTCACTCATATGTCATAGGGCCACTCTGTGGACTTCTCATGTTGTTCCTACTCTCATGACTGGGCCACTATTTAGCCTTTTTGGCTTGGCTGACATCATCATTTCTTTGACCCTTCTTCTAATCTGTCAGAAGGAAGGAAAAATGAGACGCACAACAGATCCTCTCTGTGTAGCAGCTGTGGGGCCTGTATAGTCCCATCAGAATTGACTTGTGATTTTGTAGCCAAAAGCAGGAGTGGGTACAAAACACAGAAGGCATGAAAATATTCGGTTCACGTGTCATCTCTGTTTTGGATCCACTCCTTTTTTTGGGCATTAGCAATTCTGATGGATTACTGACCAAATGCTGACCGAGTGAAGGCAAATGCTCAACAGACAGGATCATTGACGTCAACACAAACTTACTGCTGACACCCACTCCACTCTGTCAGGGGAAGCTTTACTTTTAAAAGTGTCAGGTGTGTTGCTAGGGTCCTAAAACCTCAGGGGCACGAGCTCAAGGCATATGTCTACCCCAACCCCCCTCCCCTTAAAACTGAGCTCCTCCACCCACAGTATATATGCATAGCTCCTCAACGCATAGTATATATGCACTGCTCCTCCATCCACAGTATATATGCACCAATCCTCCACCCACAGTATACATTATATGTGCACAGCTCCTCCACCCACAGTATGCAGTATATGTGCACAGCTCCTCCACCCACAGTATACAGTATATATACACAGCTCCTTCACCCACAGTATACAGTAACTGTACACAGCTCCTCCACCCACAGTATACAGCATATATGCACAGCTTCTCCACCCACAGTATACAGTATTTATGCACTGCTCCTCCACCCACAGTATAAAGTATATGTGCACAGCTCCTCCACCCACAGTATATGTGCACAGCTCCTCCACCCACAGTATACAGTATATGTGCACAGCTACTCCACCCACAGTATACAGTATATGCGCACCGCTCCTTCACCCACAGTATACAGTATATATGTAGAGCTTCTCCACCCACAGTATATGTGCACAGCTTCTCCACCCACAGTATACAATATATGTGTACAGCTCCTCTGCCCAAAGTATACAGTATGTGGGCACAGCTCCTCCACCCATAGTATGTGTGCACAGCTCCTCCACCCACAGTATATGTGCACAGCTCCTCCACCCACAGTATACAGTATATGTGCACAGCTCCTCCAGCTACAGTATACAGTATATGTGCACAGCTCCACCACCCATAGTATACAGTATATGTGCACAGCTCCTCTGCCCAAAGTATACAGTATGTGTGCACAGCTCCTCCACCCACAGTATATGTGCACAGCTCCTCCACCCACAGTATACAGTATATGTTCACAGCTCCTCCACCCACAGTATACAGTATATGTGCACAGCTCCTCCACCCACAGTATACAGTATATGTGCACAGCTCCTCCACTCAGAGTATATATGCACAGCTCCTCTACCCACAGTATACAGTGTATGTGCACAGCTCCTCCACCTACAGTATACAGTATATGTGCACAGCTCCTCCACCCACAGTATACAGTATATGTGCACAGCTCCTCCAACCACAGTATACAGTATATATGCAAAGCTCCTCCACCCACAGTATGCAGTATATGTGCACAGCTCTTCCACCCACAATATACAGTATATATGCACAGCTCCTCCACCCACAGTATACAGTATATATGCACAGCTCCTCCAACCACAGTATACAGTATATGTGCACAGCTCCTCCACCCACACTATACAGTATACAGTCATGTGAAAAAATTAGGACACCCTTTGAAAGCATGTGGTTTTTTTGTAACATTTTTAATAAATGGTTATTTCATCTCCGTTTCAACAATACAGAGAGATTAAAGTAATCCAACTAAACAAAGAAAACTGAAGAAAAGTCTTTTCAAGATCTTCTGTAAATGTCATTCTACAAAAATGCCTATTCTAACTGAGGAAAAAGATAGGACACCCTCACATGTATTCCCTCTTAAATTGGCTCAGATCTCACACAGGTATATCACACCAGGTGCACATAATTAGTAGATCGTTACTCTGCATGTTGAATGAGGCTTGCCCTATTTAAACCTCAGACATTTAGTTTGGTGTGCTCCTGACTGTTGAAGTGAGAGTGAGCACCATAGTGAGAGCAAAAGAGCTGTCAGAGGACTTCAGAAAAAGATTGTAGCAGCCTATGAGTCTGGGAAGGGATTTAAAAGATCTCAAAGATTTTGAAATCAGCCATTCCACTGTCCGGAAGATAGTCTACAAGTGGAGGGCTTTCAAAACAACTGCCAACATGCCCAGGACTGGTCGCCCCAGCAAGTTCACCCCAAGAGCAGACCGCAAGATGCTAAAAGAGGTCTCCAAAAACCCTAAAGTGTCATCTCGAGAACTACAGCAGGCTCTGGCTACTGTTGATGTAGAAGTACATGCCTCTACAATCAGAAAGAGACTGTACAAGTTTAACTTGCATGGGAGGTGTGCAAGGAGGAAACCTTTGCTTTCCAAGAGAAACATCGAGGCCAGACTGACATTTGCCAGAGATAAAGTTGACAAAGACCAGGACTTCTGGAATAATGTTCTTTGGACAGATGAGTCCAAAATTGAATTATTTGGACACAACAGCAGAGGACATGTTTGGTGTAAACCAAACACAGCATTCCAAGAAAAGAACCTCATACCAACTGTGAAGCATGGAGGTGGAAGTGTCATGGTTTGGGGCTGCTTTGCTGCAGCAGGACCTGGTCAGCTCACCATCATAGAATCCACGATGAATTCTACTGTGTATCAGAAGGTGCTTGAAGAACATGTGAGACCATCAGTTAGAAAATTAAAGCTGAAGCGGAACTGGACCATGCAACATGACAATGACCCAAAACATACTAGTAAATCAACCAAAGATTGGCTGAAAAAGAAGAAATGGAGAGTCCTGGAATGGCCAAGTCAAAGTCCAGATTTGAATCCCATTGAGATGCTGTGGGGTGACTTGAAAAGGGCTGTACGTGCAAGAAACCCCTCAAACATCTCACAGCTGAAAAAGTTCTGCATTGAGGAGTGGGGTAAAATTTCCTCAGACCGATGTCGAAGACTGGTAGATGGCTACAAGAACTGTCTCACTGCAGTTATTTCAGCCAAAGGAGGTAACACTCGCTATTAGGGGCAAGGGTGTCCTATCTTTTTCCTCAGTTAGAATAGGCATTTTTGTAGAATGACATTTACAGAAGATCTTGAAAAGACTTTTCTTCAGTTTTCTTTGTTTAGTCGGATTACTTTAATCTCTCTGTATTGTTGAAACGGAGATGAAATAACCATTTATTAAAAATGTTACAAAAAACCACATGCTTTCAAAGGGTGTCCTAATTTTTTCACATGACTGTATATGTACAGCTCCTCCACACACAGCATATGTGCACAGCTCCTAAACCCACAGTATACAGTATATATGCACTGCTCCTCCACCCACAGTATACAGTATATGCACATCTCCTTCACCCACAGTATACAGTAAATGTGCACAGCTCCTCCACCCACAGTATACATGCACAGCTTCTCCACCCACAGTATAAAGTATATATGTACAACTCCTCCACCCCCAGTATACAGTATATATGCACTGCTCCTTCACCCACAGTATAAAGTATATGTGCACAGCTCCTCCACCCACAGTATATGTGCACAGCTCCTCCACCCACAGTATACAGTATATGTTCACAGGTCCTTCACCCACAGTATACAGTATATGTGCACAGCTCCTCCACCCACAGTATACAGTATATGTGCACAGCTCCTCCACTCACAGTATATATGCACAGCTCCTCTACCCACAGTATACAGTGTATGTGCACAGCTCCTCCACCTACAGTATACAGTATATGTGCACAGCTCCTCCACCCACAGTATACAGTATATGTGCACAGCTCCTCCAACCACAGTATACAGTATATATGCAAAGCTCTTCCACCCACAGTATGCAGTATATGTGCACAGCTCTTCCACCCACAATATACAGTATATATGCACAGCTCCTCCACCCACAGTATACAGTATATATGCACAGCTCCTCCAACCACAGTATACAGTATATGTGCACAGCTCCTCCACCCACACTATACAGTATATATGTACAGCTCCTCCACCCACAGCATATGTGCACAGCTCCTCAACCCACAGTATACAGTATATATGCACTGCTCCTCCACCCACAGTATACAGTATATGCACAGCTCCTTCACCCACAGTATACAGTATATGTGCACAGCTCCTCCACCCACAGTATACATGCACAGCTTCTCCACCCACAGTATAAAGTATATATGTACAACTCCTCCACCCCCAGTATACAGTATATATGCACTGCTCCTTCACCCACAGTATAAAGTATATGTGCACAGCTCCTCCACCCACAGTATATGTGCACAGCTCCTCCACCCACAGTATACAGTATATGTGCACAGCTCCCCCACCCGCAGTATACAGTATATGTGCACAACTCCTCCACCCACAATATATGTGCACAGCTCCTCCACCCACAGTATACAATATATGTGTACAGCTCCTCCACCCACAGTATACAGTATATATGCACAGCTCCTCCACGCACAGTATAAAGTAAATATGCACAGCTCCTCCACCCACAGTATGCAGCATATGTGCAAAGCTCCTCCACCCATAGTATACAGTATATGTGTACAGCTCTTCTGCCCAAAGTATACAGTATGTGTGCACAGCTCCTCCACCCATAGTATATGTGCACAGCTCCTCCACCCACAGTATATGTGCACAGCTCCTACACCCACAGTATACAGTATATGTGCACAGCTCCTCCACCCATAGTATATATGCACAGCTCCTCTACCCATAGTATATATGCACAGCTCCTCCACCCACAGTATACAGTGTATGTGCACAGCTCCTACACATACAGTATACAGTATATGCACAGCTCATAGAAGCAGTTTACAGTGTAACACACTGATGGGCCCAACAGACATGGATGAAAGTGGACTTACATGTAGCTTACCTGCATTGCTCGCACTTCTCTGTGCCCTGGTTAGTGCATGAGGGGCACAGTTAGTGGCCATAGCTGTACCTTGTTTTTGTATGTAAAATTTCACATAAAAATGGGTCCTCGTTCAAAAAACCTTCTACTGCTTTCAAACCTAATTCATAGATAATGGTTGCTGCTGGGCTTTAAGAGGCAATTTACACATCCCCTTTACTGGTACCAACACAGATGAGAAGGACAGGACACAGCAGTTCTGTAATCTGCTTGTCCTGTATGGGATGCGGTGCTCAGCTGCTAGGCCCAGTGGCTTACACAAAATCCATGGGGCCCCGGTGCGAAACTGATCCATGGGGCCCCCTCCCTGTCGTCCAACCAACCCGCCGCAAGAATTTGCTTGGGCCCCCTGGATTGTGATTAATAATGCTCCGTGCCTCTCTGTGACCTTTTTACTACAAAATCACAGTGAGATAAAGTTGTAGCAAATAGATCACAGAGAGGCAAAGAGCATTATCAATCATGTTAGTGCTCCCTGTCTCTGCTGGCACTGTATCACGCAGGGGATTAGCTGCACGGGATCCGCTCATGTTAAAGAGCCTTAAGCCCAATGGCTACACTCCCCTAGTCCTAATAAAATCTGATCCTACCTCATCCAGGGTGTCGCTGGCATCGGCGTGATGTCCGCTGGTTCCAGAACAAGGTCACTGTGGTGACAGAGAAAAAATGAATAATCACATCAGGAAGGAATGGTGACTAGTGTTGAGCGCGAATATTCGAATAGCGAATTTTTTTTAGCGAATATCGGCACTTCGCTAATTCGCGAATATTTCGAATATAGCGCTATAAATTCGCTATTTCGAATATTCGTTTTTTTTTTGTTTTTTTTTTTGTTATATTTTTTTCTTTCCCTCTTCCCAACAGTAGTTCTTACCTGTCCTGAGGATTCCTGGCTTCCTGGCTGCTCTAGTCAGTGCCCATTGCCGCTTCTGCCGACTTCCGTGCTCATGGAGCGTCCCCATCCATGGGAACGTCTCCATATACTAAAATGTACTGTCGGATTTGAGGAATTACGCTGAAATCGCAATGCGATTAATTCAAGTTATATTAATCGCATTGCGATTTCAACTTAGAGCTGGGTTTATAATGGGTCAGCTTGCTACTAGAATGAACGAGTTAACGAATATGGAATATAGCAGCACTGCTAAGTTGAATTCGCAATGCGATTAATTTAACTTAAAGTAATCGCATTGCGATTTCAACTTAGCACTGCTAGTGCCACTGCTATATTCCATATTCGTTAATTCTAGCCTATGTAAGATAGCAGTGCTAAGTTGAAATCGCAATGCGATTACTTCAAGTTAAATTAATCGCATTGCGAATTCAACTTAGCAGTGCTGCTATATTCCATATTCGTTAACTTCGCTCATTGAATCGTTAACTCGCTCATTCTAGCAAGCTGACCCATTATAAACCCAGCTCTAAGTTGAAATCGCAATGCGATTAATATAACTTGAATTAATCGCATTGCGATTTCAACGTAATTCCTCAAATCCGACAGTACATTTTAGTATATGGAGATGTTCCCATGGTGATGGGGACGCTCCATGAGCAAGGAACTTTATGGTTGGCTTGGTAGAATTAGTGAATAGCGAATATGACGAATGTATTCGTCATATTCTTCAAAACGAAGATAACGAGTATTCTACATCTTCGCTTTAGCAACCTATTCGTCAACCTCGCTAATTCTAGCAATCAAATAGGAAGGTTGACTATAGAGACAGCTGTGTTAAATTCGCTATGCGATTTTTTTTTTTTTAATAGAATAATTATATTACTTGATATAATTATTATAATTATTCTATTTATTAAAAAAAATATATAAATAATCGCATAGCGTAATTAAACACAGTTGTCTCTATAGTCAACCTTCCTATTTGATTGCTAGAATTAGCGAAGTTGACGAATAGGTTGCTAAAACGAAGATGTAGAATACTTCGTTATCTTCGTTTTGAGGAATATGACGAATACATTCGTCATATCCGTCATCTTCGCTATAATTCTAGATATGAAACCAATAGGAAAGTAGCCTTAAGTTAAAATCGCAATACGCGATTATTTAAATCGCATATTAATCGCGGTAACTAGAATAATGACGAATATTCGATTTCGACGAATATGAAACGAATATTCATTCGAATATTCGCGAATTTCGTCGAAATCGAATATGGCACCTGCCGCTCATCACTAATGGTGACTGCCCCTGCGAAATCCCCAGCAGGGGGCGCTGTGCTGGCCTGTAACACTGAGCCATCCCAATGTAAAGCAGGATAATCTAGGACATTTCCCCTAAGTGCTACTACACAGTAGCAATACTCACATTGTGGCCCTACACAGTACTAATGCCCACCTTGTGGCCCCTCACAGTAATTAAGCTCACCTTGTGGTGAGTTATGGCGAGATGTATGACCCCCTTACAGTAGTTATGCCCAGATGTATCCCCCTCACAGTAGTTATGTCCAGATATGTGCCCCCTCACTGTTGTTATGGCCAGATATGTGTCCCCCTCACAGTAGTTATGGCCAGATATGTGTCCCCCTCACAGCAGTTATGGCCAGATATGTGTCCCTCTCACAGTAGTTATGTCCAGATATGTGCCCCCTCACTGTAGTTATGGCCAGATATGTGTCCCCTCACAGTAGTTATGGCCATATATGTGTCCCCCTCACAGTAGTTATGGCCAGATATGCGTCCCCCTCACAGTAGTTATTGCCAGATATGTGCCCCCTCACTGTATTTATAGCCAGATATGTGGCCCCTCACAGTAGTTATGGCCAGATATGTGTCCCCCTCACAGTAGTTATGGGCAGATATGTGTCCCCCTCACAGTAGTTATGGCCATATATGTGCCCCCTCACTGTAGTTATGGCCAGATATATGTCCCCTCACAGTAGTTATGGCCAGATATGTGCCCCCTCACTGTAGTTATGGCCAGATATGTGTCCCCCCCACAGTAGTTATGGCCAGATATGTGTCCCTCTCACAGTAGTTATGTCCAGATATGTGCCCCCTCACTGTAGTTATGGCCAGATATGTGTCCCCTCACAGTAGTTATGGCCATATATGTGTCCCACTCACAGTAGTTATGGCCAGATATGTGTCCCCCTCACAGTAGTTATTGCCAGATATGTGCCCCCTAACTGTAGTTATAGCCAGATATGTGGCCCCTCACAGTAGTTATGGGCAGATATGTGTCCCCCTCACAGTAGTTATGGCCAGATATGTGTCCTCTCACAGTAGTTATGTCTAGATATGTGCCCCCTCATGGTAGTTATGGCCAGATATGTGTCCCCTCACAGTAGTTATGGCCAGATATGTGTCCCCCTCACAGTAGTTATTGCCAGATATGTGCCACCTAACTGTAGTTATAGCCAGATATGTGGCCCCTCACAGTAGTTATGGCCAGATATGTGTCCCCCTCACAGTAGTTATTGCCAGATATGTGCACCCTCACTGTAGTTATGGCCAGACTGTGTCCCCCCACAGTAGGTATGGCCAGATATGTGTCCCCCTCACAGTAGTTATGGCCAGATATGTGTCCCTCTCACAGTAGTTATGTCCGGATACGTGCCCCCTCACGGTAGTTATGGCCAGATATATGTCCCCTTACAGTAATTATGTCCAGATATGTGCCCCCTCACTGTAGTTATGGCCATATATGTTTCCCCCTCACAGTAGTTATGGCCAGACTGTGTCCCCCTCAAAGTAGTTATGGCCAGATATGTGCCCCCTCACTGTAGTTATGGCCAGATATGTGTCCCCTCACAGTAGTTATGGCCAGATATGTGTCCCCCTCACAGTAGTTATGGCC
Organism: Bufotes viridis; assembly: GCA_033119425.1. Lineage (NCBI taxonomy): Eukaryota > Metazoa > Chordata > Amphibia > Anura > Bufonidae > Bufotes > Bufotes viridis. Next base: position 118,211,919 of record CM065589.1, on the reverse strand, counting down.
AGATATGTCTCCCTCTCACAGTAGTTATGTCCAGATACGTGCCCCCTCACTGTAGTTATGGCCAGATATGTGTCCCCTCACAGTAGTTATGGCCATATATGTGTCCCCCTCACAGTAGATATCGCCAGATATGTGTCCCCCTCACAGTTGTCATTGCCATATATGTGCCCCCTAACTGTAGTTATAGCCAGATATGTGGCCCCTCACAGTAGTTATGGCCAGATATGTGTCCCCCTCACAGTAGTTATAGGCAGATATGTGTCCCTCTCACAGTAGTTATGTCCAGATATATGCCCCCTCACGGTAGTTATGGCCAGATATATGTCCCCTCACAGTAATTATGTCCAGATATGTGCCCCCTCACTGTAGTTATGGCCAGATATGTGTCCCCTCACAGTAGTTATGACCATATATGTGTCCCCCTCACAGTAGTTATGGACAGACATGTGTCCCCCTCACAGTAGTTATGGCCAGATATGTGCCCCCTCACTGTAGTTATAGCCAGATATGTGGCCCCTCACAGTAGTTATGGCAAGATATGTGTCCCCCTCACAGTAGTTATGGCCATATATGTGCTCCCTCACTGTAGTTATGGCCATATATGTTCTCCCTCACTGTAGTTATGGCCAGATATGTGCCCCCTGACTGTAGTTATGGCTGGATATGTGCCCCCTCACTGTAGTTATGGCCAGATATGTGCCCCCTGACTGTAGTTATGGCTGGATATGTGCCCCCTCTCAGTCGTGCACACCTGACTAGTGTTTCTGCCCTAGATGCTGGTTTTCAATCAGAGTGAGTATAAAGCTGAATGTGTACTCACATTGCCTGCTAGTAGCCATCTGGCTCCAGGAGGAGTGCACAGTGGGCTCGGCATGCATGTTGGTACCTGCATCCCTGGATCTAATGGAGGCTGTTGCAGCACCAGAAGGGGTTAATAAGTAAGGTCTATCCCAGCGTGCATGCTGGGCTCACACTCCCTGGATTTTATGTGGCTGTCGTGGCCCATAACAGGTAGGACTTAGCGTTAGGAGGATTTTATGTGGCTGTCATGGCCTATAGTAGGTCAGATTTAGCGTTAGTACCCACTCTAGGAGACAACCGTGTCGGGGTGAGTGGGCTTACTACCTTTTGATCAAAATGTAAACCAATGTCTCCACTGTTTGCATGCGATATCACTAATTTCCTCTTACAGCGCCCATCTTGGGCAGAGCTCTAGTTGCTGAGTGCTGTTATATTTTTGTGTTCACAGTAGTTATGGCCAGATATGTGTCCCCCTCACAATTACAGGGGCAAAATGGAATATATATACAGTGGGGGCAAAAAAATGGAATATATACACAGGGGACAAATGGAATATATACAGAGGGGGCAAAATGGATATATATACAGGGCCCTGTATATATATATATATATATATATATATATATATTGATCTATTTTGCCCCCTCTGTATATATTCCATTTGTCCCCTGTGTATGTATTTCATTTTTTACCCCCTCTGTATATATTTAATTTTTGGCTCCAACTATTTCAATGTAAGTTCTCAGTAAATTGTTCAAGTAAATTTCAATTCTCTTGCCAAATAAAAATAATGTCCTCAATAATTACATTTATAGTGGGGTGATTAAGAAGGCTTTCGCTATTTTCAAATGCCCCCATAAAAAGATTAGTGTATGAGGGGCACAGTTAGTGGCCATAGCTGTACCTTGTTTTTGTATGTAAAATTTCACATAAAAATGGGTCCTCGTTCAAAAAACCTTCTACTGCTTTCAAACCTAATTCATAGATAATGTTGCTATAAACGGCCGAGGCATCCATGATGGCCCAGAACATCCTGGTACCGCACTTAAAACCCTTCAGAGTGATAATTAAATCACTGAAACCCCTGTGGTAAAATGGTAAATGTATCACAAATTTCTGTAATAAATTATGAACATAGGTGGATGGGTTTGAGGTTAAAGAGTCCACTCTAGAGATAATGGAGCCTCCTGGGTACTTATCAGGGGATTTACTGTATGTAAGAAAATGGAAGAAAATAAGGGTTAGGGGGGTGTTCAACCTTGAGGAACTTCCTATAATTTTTGCTAAGAAAACCCATTTGGAATCCCTAAACAATAAGTTCAAATAGGGACTTTTTGAAGTTATCTACAGGGTTTTCTATTAACCTGTCATCAGAATCAATCACTAAAAGGATTCTCATTGCTTCCCCATGATAAAATCAAATCTAAAATAAAAATGCCACCCTCCCACTTTGTCTGCATTTTTTACAGTGATGTCAGGATTAAACATAAGATTGTTTAAAGCCATATATTGTCAGAGTATGGGCAGGTAGGGTGACATACAGTATGGGCTGATATCAGGACTCTAATATGAAAACTGGCATACTTTAGATGTGGTCTAGTGGAGTGTGTGTGCTAGGGCTGCTTTCTAGTCCAAGTCTGTCCTTGCTGGCATCTGACAGGGCCCAAAGACAACATTAGAACATTGTCTGTAGAGGTATCCAGTTATAAATTGGGGTTATGCACACTGTAGACTGGTGCCAGCGAAGGACTTGGAAGTCAGTTGACTATATTAAGAAATGTGCAGTACTCAGATTGTTACATGCAATTTCAACGTACAAGTTTATAGTATAGTATCACATTGACAATGCAAGATTCAGTTTAAGGTAATAATCCATATGTGACCACAATGTTGTGCAGTACGTTTCGGTCCAATAGGACCTTCATCAGCAGTCTTATCTGTGGACTAGGACGATCTGTGCTGTGGAGACTGGATCTATGGTGGTACATATCTATCAGTATCCAGGACTGAATAGGACTGTAGGAGTTATAAGATGAATATAAATTTAGTGTCTGGCAGACTTGACTACTCTTTCAGAATTCCAGGAGATCGCACCGTTTTTGGGAGGCCCCAGTACACTCCTAGTATGCTTTAGCTAAGCCTCTGTTATGTAGTCTGATGTACAATTCTCAGTGTACAAGTCCTCAACTAGGGGCCCAGTCTGAAAAGTATTGTGTATAGTTTCTATTTAGGTCAATATTATAAAGTTGGGTAACACCATATGAAAATTCATTATATTGAGAACATGCTCATAATCATACCTCCAAGTTATTTATTCACAGTTTTATAAACCTGGAGGTTCTTGCTAATGAAAATAGAACTTGTGATTTAATTTCCTACTCATTCTAATAAAACCATATTAAAGCAAAATATTTTCCTTGAAATTTTATGCACACCTTCCATTTAGAAATAATGAAATTATTAAATAAAACTACTCATACCAAACTAATAATATGAAAAAAGTAATTAAAGCTTAATGGATATTATAAATTGTTTAAGCAAGCACACAGTGATGACTGATCTCCACATATATCAAAGAGTCTTGCGATTTTCACGTTAATGTGAACAAAGAGAATCTTTAAATAAGATCACAGAGTGACCTAAGAATTAAATCTAATTGGGTGTTGTTCTCAGGTCTACAAGTACTTTGGATAAACCATTCTCTCATATTCTTAAATGCCAAATAGACTAGATACTATTATATGGATTTTTATGTGAGTAAAAAAAAAATGAATTTTTGTATGTTTTATATGTATATTGTATTATATTTTTTATGATTGATTTTTCCTGCTTGATTCACTCCACGTTCCCAATATGATGTTACAATATACACTAGAAAATCTCCTGATTTATACATTGACGTGTCCATAGACAGATATATTAATCCAGATTATGAGCCCCCACAGGGATAGGCACTGATATGAATGACAACCTTCTTTTTTAAAGTGCTGAGGAATAAGTAGGTATATTTTTCCATGATCACCATTGTAATTTTAATATGTTTTTAGTATTGTTATAATAAGGATACATTGATTGATTAATTCCGTCTGTTGCTGAATTCTTTGGAGGGTTGCTAGTCCATGAGAATCAGCCTTTGGATCACTAAATCTTAATACATACTTGCCTAGTACATCACATGCCTCCAGTTTGTGAAAGTTGTAGTTAAGGGATTGTAAGTAAAGCAGTGGCTATTAAACATCTACATGTTTTATTTATGTTTTGTTTTAACGGTTTCTGTGGTTCATGTCACTTTATTTTAGGAGTTAGGGTGCATTTTGTATCAGAGGCATAGCTAAAGGCTCCTGGGCCCTGTGCAGGAGTTCAACTTGGGCCTCCTTCCCTCAGTGCTTTGTGGGAAGGGGCAGAGGTGCACTTAGCCTTTCTGCTGGCTGAGGCAAAAATTTTAATGGTATCCCCCACATGCCAAATTCTCAATCTGACCCCTTTTCCCCAGCCCTACTGTTAAAGATATACCCGCAAAACATGACATACAGCACTACAAAACATAAAGTAATACAGTGCCCCATACTTCTTACAACCAGTGGCATCTCCTCTGATGTAGACATTCTCTTTCCTCATCTTCTCCATTCAGACCAGACTACCATGATGATTTATTTCAACCATCTCTTGTCTATTGTCTCTGCAGAGTTTGACAAACAGACATAGATTATCATAGTCCATTAATTTCCATTCTCCACACCTACTCAACACCCCATCCTGCTACCTCCAATACTGTGCCAACTGTGCTCCCCAACAGTATACTACAGAAATAGTCCCCCTGAAATTACTAGCAACACACAGATAGTACCCCTTCCATATTTGTTGACACACTGTGTCCTAAAATATAACTACACCCAGCAAATAGTATCCCTGACACTAATAGTAACCCTCAAAAATACTAGTGCTAAGCTGATACTGTGCCAGGGTACCCACCACAGTAATAGTGGTCCCAAAAGTCCCAGCAATTGAAATAATTATCTGCCAGAGTGCACTTAGTGTTAGCAATGCCCTCAATAGTAATAATGTTCCCAATTGTGCCCCAGATATAATAATGCCCATATCATGTTCCCCATAGTCCCCTAGTAGTAATAATTCCCCTCATAATGTGTGACAGTAGAAAAATGCCCCCTAATGTGTTCCAATACAAATAAAATACCCCCTTATAATATGTGCCAGTGCAAAAAATACCCCCTTACAATGTGCACTAGTACAAAAAATACACCCTTATAGTGTGTGTTAGCTATAGTGTGTGCTAGTGCAAAAAATACTACCTTATAATATGCACAATTGCTTTCACTGGTCTGGACATTATCATATAACTAACAGGTTGTGTAGGGCATACTGAAGTCACGTTACAGTGCTTACTATGTTTCCCATGGGCAGCTCCGTTCGCCCGTGGTGCCCCCCCATATTGGTTTCCCGCTTGGTATGTAAATTCATACCATCCATACAGGGAGGAGACGGCCTTACCTTCTTCCTGGCTGTGATGCTCTCCGTTGCAATTGGACAGCTCACAGCCAGGGAGAAGGAGACATTGTGAAACCATGCCGTCTCTTCCTCCCTGTACCGATGGTATGAATTTACATACCAGGCGAAAAACCAATACAGGCAACACAGCTGGCGAACAGAGCAGTGCATAGAAAACATAGTGTCACGAACCAGCAGGTGTGAACCCACTGTGCCACATGTCCTACCTCCTCTAAGGGTGTTGTCTAAGTGAACCCCTCGATCTTCACGGTACACCTGATGTGGGGATAGACTTTCCCAAAGGGAACACCAGTTCACTATTTCTTGAGGAGAATTGGCACACGAGGCAGCTGGTCCAGGCAGACTAGGAGGTACCTGAGCAAGGTACCAGAGGTACAAGCATTGCCAGCAGGCTGAGTCGTAACCAGGAGCAACAGTGCAGGACCAAAGGATGAGGTAGAGGTGCTGTCAAACAGGCAACAGGTCAGGGCAGGCAGCATAGGTACAGGTCAGGCAATCAGAGTCGGCAAACAGGCAGAGATCAAACAGGTAGCAGAGTCTAGAAATTCAAGTACGAGTCAGGAACACAGGAGCACAAGCAGATATCAGGAACCTTAACAGGAAACAAGGACCTTGGCACTGAGGCATCTGGAAAGGGGGCTGAGCCACTTATATATGTGCAGGAGGGCTGGGATTGGTCAGCGAGGTCACATGATCCAGCCCATAAAGGACAGGAAGTGACGCTCACCTGCCCTTAAGGAAATGCGGCAGAAAACAAGCAGCAAGCATGTTGTGGCCAGGGCTAAAAGGAAACACTGGCAGCAGATCACCACTGAACATGGCACCCGGAAAGCCCGGTAAGCAGGGGAACAGCGGCGCACAGCAGCCACTGTTGCACATGGTAAGCACTGTAATATATAATACCCCCTTATAATGTGTGCAAAAAATGACTGCTTATAATGCATGCCAGTGTAAAAAAATACCCCTATATAATGTGCGCCAGTGCAAAAAATTCCCCCTTAAAATGTGTGCAGGACAAAAAAGGCTCCTTACTGTGTGTTAGAACAAAAATTGCTCCCTCTTAGTGCCCCCAGTAGAGCCAAATATTCCCATAGCGCCAACCATAATGTGTGCCAATACTATGCCCCCTTATGTGTGCCATTACAAAAAGCCCCTATTTATTGCCCCCTAGTAGATGTCCCAATAGTGCTTCCCCCCTAATGGTGGCCCAACAGCATGGTGCCAAATAAAAAAAAAACAATAAACTCAAATACTTACTGCCGGGCGGTTGTAAGCGATGCAGTGCAGGTCTCTTCCGGTTTGTTTCCTAACTGTATTACATTGCTCCCTTTTCCCACCACAGCACCTAACTATATCGCTGCCCTTAGGACGGCAATACATAATAGATGTTGCTCCACTGGCAATGGGAGCCCTGTGGGCCTCCATGGCTTAGGAACCCAGTCTCAATTGAGACTGCTGAGACCCTTATAGCTGTGCCCCTGTTTTGTATATAGAAAACCAGGACATACTAAAAAAAAAAGGAATTAGAAGCTTTTGTGGCTGATATGTCAGAAATTGTTAATACAACAAATGCTAGCAAAGAAAAAACATGTGACAGAAGTACAGAACCATAATTTGCTAATAATTTGCTAATTAGTAGACTCCAAAATCAATGGGATTACATTTCAATGGTGTGAGGTAGTCAAACTGAACATCTTGTACATTAAAAAGCAACAATGCATAAAAAGCTGTGTTAATATTACAGAGAGAAATTAATTAATTTAAATATTTTTAGCAGGCCCAGGAAGCACCAGTATCTTAATAGTTCTTGTGTAATTTGGCCAATTTTTTCAATAACAAATGGAGAAAAAGTGGTTGCTGATTAAGATATAGCAATGCAAACACTGGACTTGAATTAATTTCAGAGGTAGCCCTACTTAAGGGTAATCTGTCAGCAGTTTTGACCATGCTAACTGCAGACAGCACTGGGCAGGGACTGTGGAGAGCAGTACTAACAAACCTTCACTCTGATCTCCACATTTAGCTGCTTGACAGTCCCTCCCCTCTGCTTTGAGTGACAGTTGTAGCATCCTACCAGCAGACCACTACAGCTGTCACTCAGAGCAGAGGGGAGGGGCTGAGAAATTCAATAATGCTACATCTCCAGTGCACTTGCAGGAGCAGAATCTGGCAGAATAAAAGTTCATATTCACACTACTCGTGATAAAAGCTGAACAGAAGGTATGTCTGTACTGCTTACAACAGCCTCTGCCTAGTTCTGTCAGCAGTTTTGTATAGACAAAATTGCTGACAGATTTTCTTTAATATCTGACTTCAAGGCAGTGAATAGGTTTGTGTTTAATATTAGAGTGTATTTTGTCAAAAAAATGTTTTGCATTCCACATAAGAGTCTTTTTCTGTTGATTGATATCAAAGCCTAATTATATCTACTACGATTCCATGTTGTAGCACATTAAAACATAAAAGGACCAAGGGGGAGACTACATCTCATAGGCACTGTATGACTGACTTCTAATTATCGGATTTGGCCATGCTTTTTTCAGGAACTGGCTTAGTTGCAATATGTGTTTCCTACTGCGCTGCTTCAATTAAATATCAAAAGAAGAAAGATACCTTTAATTGCATTATAAAAAGCATCTGTCTGTAATCAGAGAGACAAACGCATCTACTCTCATAGCAACTTCTTGTAAATGTATTCCAAAATGTTTTTCTAATGATCAACTTCTCACATATTCTCCTGGGTCCTTACCAACTGTTCTCCAATCTGACAGTAAGCATAGCTCTTAGATAACGACTTACAAAGACAAATATAGGTAATGGAGGAAAACCATCTGAGGCATCACGTTTCAATAATTATATAGTTCATTTCACTATTCATACAATTGCAATTACTGGACTTTCTTGTTTGCTATGCTATTTTAGAACACTAATATTGTTGTGGTGGCCTTCTAAATCCCTAATACATTTTTATGTTCCGTATTCCATAGACCCTAGCCAAATATTGTTAAGCCCATTGCTTAGCAACAGGCACAGTAGAAATTAGATAAGTACTTAAACTCTTGAATTCTGTAGATGGTGGAATAGTCACTAACCAGTTTCCAGAGGAGCTGATGGCATGGTTTGATGACCCCACCAGAGACTTTTTTCTCCTCTAAAAAAAACTTCCCCCAAACGGAAACCTACAGGATCCCATTATAGTCCATGCAATCTGCTAGGCTCCACTCCTGTCAGTTATGTGCTGAATCTAACTCTTCGATTATTGGAACAGAAGAACAGAAATAATACAGCTAATGTGAAAGCAGCCTTATAAGCACTGCTATTGACAGCATGGCAGTGGAGGCAGTGGTAGCTTTTAGTTAAACCAACAATGATTCAAACTGGTATAAGACCCAATATCAAAAACAGCATAGAGATCCAATAGAATGATATCAGAGTCAAAAAACAACAAATGAAAAAATATAAATAACAATGCGTCTTTATTAGAACAATTTACGAAACATGATTGGTACAAAAAGTGTTAAAAACAAGTAAAAACAATTACACAGAGAGCGACACACCACATAGCACAATCAGAGTATAGCTGGTGAAAATTGATAACAACTATGCGCAAATATCCTCAGTCAGTACACACACCAAGTAGATAATTGGGACCCAACAAAACAGACAATTGCTGATTTGGGCTAAGTAACCGGTCTCCATAAAAAATTTAACAACAGTAAACACGAGGATAGTCGCACAAGATAAACAACATAATAATATACACACCAGCAATGGGTCACAGCAGTGTCGCCGAATAAACGCGCCCCGACGCGCGTTTCACTGTCAGCTTTCTCAAGGGGCGACAATCACCCCTTGAGAAAGCTGACGGCGAGCACGCGTCGGGCGCGCTTATTCGGCGACACTGCTGTGACCCATTGCTGGTGTGTATATTATTATGTTGTTTATCTTGTGCGACTATCCTCGTGTTTACTGTTGTTAAATTTCTTATGGAGACCGGTTACTTAGCCCAAATCAGCAATTGTCCGTTTTGTTGGGTCCCAATTATCTACTTGGTGTGTGTACTGACTGAGGATATTTGCGCATAGTTGTTATCAATTTTCACCAGCTATACTCTGATTGTGCTATGTGGTGTGTCGCTCTCTGTGTAATTGTTTTTACTTGTTTTTAACACTTTTTGTACCAATCATGTTTCGTAAATTGTTCTAATAAAGACGCATTGTTATTTATATTTTTTCATTTGTTGTTTTTTGACTCTGATATCATTCTATTGGATCTCTCAGTGGTAGCTTTTACTACCGGTTACTGTTATTTTAACCTACCATCTGTCTCATAATATTTTTATTTTCTTAAAAAAAAAAATTGAGAAGAAAAGTACCGTATTTTTTTCGCTTTATAAGACGCACCCGATGAGAAGGCCCCAGATCGCGCTGCTGGCTGTGCGAGGAGATCTGAAGACCCGGGAATCTGCCTGCAGCACAGCCAGAGATGAGTGAGGAGGGAGCCTGTCATCAGGGAAGAAGGTAAGTAGTTTTTTTTTTTTTTTTCTAAGGCTGCAGACTGGGGGCATAACTAATTTAAGGGGGCACTTAATCAGGCATAACTATGAGGATTGAGGTATACGAAAAAAGTTCCTGGACACCACTGTTGTTACTTGCTTGTGTCTTTATTAAACAGCTCAGATTACAGTATGCGGTTTGCCAGTTGTGAGTAAGTATTATAACAACATTTCGGCGGTAAACGCCTTCATCAGGACAATGGACGTGCCGCACTGTGTAAGAATCCGTGTTGGAAAGGAGTGGTTGGAGCTCTGTGGCTCTGTTGGCAATGCTGCGCGGGGTCAGAATCCTGATTCCCTTGGCTGCCATGATTCTGACCCCGCGCAGCATTGCCAACAAAGCCACAGAGCTCCAACCGCTCCTTTCCAACACGGATTCTTACAGTGCGGCACGTCCAGTGTCCTGATTAAGGCGTTTACGCCAAACGTTGTTATAATACTTACTCACAACTGGCAAACCGCATACTGTAATCTGAGCTGTTTAATAAAGACACAAGCAAGTAACAACAGTGGTGTCCAGGAACTTTTTTCGTATATCTGGCCTGGGAACCTTTTCCTGCGACCCACGCCTTTCAAGGGGAGCACCACCCAACCTATCTAGAATATGAGGATTGAGGGGGCACATATGAAAGCATAACTACTGTGAGGGGGCACGTATGTGGGCATATCTAATTTGAGGGACACATAATGTGGCATAACTACTGTGAGGGGGCACATATCTGGGCATAAATATTTTGAAGGGGCACATAATCTGGCATAACCACTCTGAGGGGGCACATATCTGGGCATATCTACTTTGAGGGGGCACATAACTGGGCATAAATACTGTGAAGGGGCACATATTCTGGGCATTACTACTGTGAGGGGGCACATATCTGGGCATATTACTGTGAGGAGACACATAATCTGGGCATTACTACTGTGAGGGGACACATAACTGGGCATAACTACTGTGAGGGGGCACATATCTGAGTATACTTACTGTGACAGGAACAAAGGTGGGCATTAGTACTGTGAGGGGCCTCAAGGTGGGCATTAGTACTGTGTGGTAGCACTAGATTACCCTGCTATATATTGGCATGGCTCAGTCTTAAAGGCTAGCACAGCGCCCCCTGTTGGGGATTTCACAGGGTCAGTCGTCATCTCTTTCTCATGTAATTATTCTTTTTTTCTCACCACAGGGACCTTGTTCTGGATCCAGCGGACATCACGCCGACACCAGCGACACTCTGGATGAGGTAGGACCAGATTTTATTAGTTAGGACTGGGTAAGTGTAGCCGTGCATTGGGGTTAGGGCTCTTTAACATCCTGTACGGGTAATCTGCTGTGTGAATGAGTGCCAAGCCCCGCTCCGGACAGCAGAGACACAGAGCACTAACAGGATTGATAACGCTCCGTGCCTCTCTGTGACCTTTTTACTACAAAATCACAGTGAGATAAAGTTGTCACCGTGATTTTGTAGTTAAAAGATCACAGAGAGGCACAGAGCATTATCAATCCTATTAGTGCTCTGTTCTCTGCTGTCTCGGAGCGGGGCTTGGCACTCTTTCACGCAGCGGATTAGCCGCACGGAAATGGCAAGTGATAGGTTACATTTTTGTAATATACTTTATTTAGCCAAGATAATTTTAGTAGTAAACTGGGGCTGAAATGGCCATTAGCAGCGTTTTCAGAAATTAGGGGGGGTGACGGGGAGGGGGGGGGATCAGTTTCGCACCGGGGCCCCATGGATTGTGTGTACGCCACTGTGTGGATGATACTGTTATGGGGGATCTGTGGATGATACAATGCTATGGGGGGATCTGTGGATGACACTGTTATGGGGGATCTGTGGAAGACACACATATAGCATCTTATGCTGGACCCCTAGGTGTCCTCTCATGTCCCTGTTTAAATAGGGACCCCTATTACTGCTCAAAGCAGTCTTTATTTGTAAAGTCTATTCATGTAATCCTCAACCAGTGGCTTTGCTTTGCTCAACTACCGTAATCGTCTGTAGTAGTACTCACTATTAAAGCAGCGGGCAGGCCGGCAGTGTAACGTCATTAATGAAGTGGGAGGAGCATGACCGAGTGAGTGACGTTGCGCTGCCGGCCTCCCCAGTGCTTTGATAGTGAGTACTACTACAGACGATTACGATAGTTGAGCAAAGCAGAGCCACTGGTTGAGGATTACATTAATAGACTTTATATATGAAGACTGCTGTGAGCAAGGCCTGGTGTAATGGAGTACAATGACTGCACCAGGCCCCGCAACGAGTACAACAGCAGTTGTCAGTCTCCAGACCCTCCTACCACCCTGTGTGATAGAGGTTAATTATAACTGATACATCACAGGCCGCGCTGTGCAGCATAGCGGCCGGCAATGTATCAGTGTCACCATTTGCTTTATAAGACACACTGCCCTTTTCCATCAATTTTGGGGGACAAAAAGTGCATCTTATAAAGCGAAAAATATGGCATATGGGACTTCAAAGCCACCAAAGTCTTCCTGTCTGTTCCTGTGTGTTTTAAATCTGTACAGTAGAGCAATATGAAGCCATATTACCATACTTTGACAGCAGATTACCATACCTTGTCCCTTTGTAAAGATTTAGTTGGCAGATCCACAAAATACAGGTGCAGTCCATGTGCATGCCATATTTTTTTCATCTTTATTCTCTTGTATTAACCCTTTCACGCCCGATGACGTACATTAAAGAAACAAAAAGTGATCAAAAAGTCATTCACACCCCAGTTGTATCAATGAAAAGTTCAGATCGCCCCGAAAAAAATGAGCCCCCATACAGCTCCCATAAAACAAAAAGATAAAACAGATTTTTTTCCCCCACTTTTTAATTTTTTTTATCACTATCAAAATGCAAGAAAAACTATACATATAAGGTTTCGCCAGATTCGTACTGACCTGTAGAATAAAAGTAACTGGTCAATTTTATCGCAAATCGAACGTCGTAAATAAAAAAAAACGTAAAACTGTGATGGAATTGCTTTTTTTTTTTGCAATTTCACCCCATTTGGAATTTTTTTCCCGCTTCCCACTACTTCATATGCAATATTAAATGGTGGCGTTGGAAAGTACAACTTGTCCCACAGAAATAAAGCCCTCATATGGCTATGTGAACAGACAAATAAAAAAGTTATGGCTCTGAGAAGGCAGGGAGCGCAAAACAAAAACGCAAAAAAAACAAAAAACTCTGGGCCTGAAAGGGTTAATTATCAAAAACGAGTAATACATAAAATATACTTCATCAAGAAATTGAATCCTGGCTATCTCCGCAACAACTCAAAATCGGAACCATGGTGACCGACAACGGGAAGAACATGGTGTCGTGCTGCTTCAAGGATGGCTGAGCCATGAGCCCTACATGGTGCACGTGTTCAATCTAGTTGTCAAGCCATTCCTGAAGTCTTTATCCCATCTGCAAGACATCCTGAAAATGGGCAGGAAACTTTGCATGCACTTTAGCCACTCGTACACCGCAAAGCACACCCTCCTTGAGCTTCAGCGGCAGAACAGCATCCCCCAACATAGCCTGATATGCAACGTTTCCACCCTTTGAAATTCCACCTTCCATATGTTGGACCGACTATACAAATAGGAAAGGCCATAAACGATTTCTTGATGATACAGGCAGACAGAGGTAGTCCCCTGTGTAACTTCGATGTTAGCCAGTGGCAGCTCATGCATGACACCTGCCGTTTGCTCAGGCTCTTTGAGGAGGCCACTTTATTTGTCAGTCGCCAGGATCACGGGATGAACAACGTCGCTCCACTGCTTCATATCCTGGAACAGATGCTAATAAATCTTGCAGGTCAGAGGACTGGAGATAGGGCGCCTACATCTCACTGCCACATGAGCCCTGTGGGGGCTGAACAGGAGAAGGAGGAGGACATTGGAGCACAAGCAAAGTGTAGCAAAATGGGTGGTTTTTATACACAGGTGACAGGAGAGGAGGAGCAGCCGGAGGAGCAAGAGGGAGATGAGAAAGACGAGACAGATGACCCAGGCACACTGTGGCAGTATGCAGTGGAGATGGAGGCAGGTAGTCCCTCCGAGTCACTTTCACAAATGGCACCAAGGCATACTCACTTGCTTGCGTAGTGACAGCTGAATTGTCACCATGTTAGACCCTCGCTATCGGTCTACAATATGGGCCATTTTTACACCCGCTGTGAGGGAGGACAAACTGAACTACTATCGAGACATCCTATGTAGTCAGTTGGCAGCTGCCTATGTACGCCATCGTCCATCCTCTTGCAGGTTTGAACAGGGGAGCGCTCTGCGCTCATGTTACACTGCCATGGCTGCTGGGGGGGGGGGCAGGAGCAGAACCAGCCCCATCAGCAGCAACTTGAGTCTAGAGTTGCTTGAGTCTACCGAGTGAAGAAGCTACTCACCAGCTAGATATGGAGCAGAACCTGAACCAGCAGGTGGTGGCATACTTGGACAGCACCCTGCCACCCCACATTGAAGATCCGCTGGACTACTGGGTAGCCCAGGTGGATTTGTGGCCCTCAACTGGCCGAGTTTGCCCTGGAAAAGCTGTCAGTAGTGTGGCATCAGAGCGGGTGTGCGGCGGGGACCATAGTTACCAAAAGGAGAACTCGCCTGTCCACCCAAAATGTGGAGAGACTGACCTTTGTCAAGATGAATCAGGCGTGGATCAGCCAGAATTTCCACCCACCAATGCCTGATGGATCAGATTAGATCATCCATCTTGCCTCAACCAAAACCTGACAAACCTGCCTCAGCTACTATTCTGATGCTGCCACCCACCTGATGCCACACATCTGATGCCAAGTGATCCTTCTTACACCCAGCATCATCAGCAGGTACTGTTATTGCCACTCACCTCCCTAGTCCTACCTGATGCTACTGCAACCCCACCACTCGGGTCTCCTCATGCTGCTGCTGCAACCTCCGCACTATGTCATTGTGCCATGCTACTGCTACCTCACCACTATGTCAATGGGCCACTCTGTGGCCTCCTCATGCTGCTGATACTGGCACCTACACGCTATGTCACCTTTCCACTCTGTGGTCTCCTCATGCTGCTGCTGCCACCTCCATACTATGTCACCTTGCCACTGTGTGGTCTCCTCATGCTGCTGCCACATCACTATTCTGTGGTCTTCTCATGCTGCTGCCACCTCAACACTATGTAAATGAGCCTCTCTGTGGTCTTCTCGTGCTGCTACCACCTCCACATTATGTCACCTTGCCACTCTGTGGTCTCCTCATGCTGCTGCCACCTCAACACTCTATAAATGGGCCACTCTGTGGTCTCCTCATGCTGCTGCTGCTGCCACCTCCCCACTATGTCACTGGGCCACTCTGTGGTCTCCTCATGCTGCTGCTACCTGCTGTTCTCCCACCCTTCCCACTCCATGACTGGGCGACTATTTTGCCTCTTTGGCCTGGTTGACATTATTATTTATTTGACCCTTCTTCTGATCTGTCAGAAGGAATGAAAAATGAGACGCATAATGGATCCTGTCTGTATAGCAGCTGCAAAGCCTGTATGGTCCCATCAGAATTGGTTTATGATTTGGAAGCCAAAAGAAGGAGTGTGTACAAAACACAGATGATATGCAAATATTCCATTCACGTGTCATCTCTGTTTTGGATCCACTCCTGTTTTTTTTGGGCTTTATCAATACTGATGAATTACTGACCAAATGCTGACCGAGTGAAGGTGGAATCTCAACAGACAAGATCCGTTTTTTGGGGGATTATTGTTCTGGCGGATCAGAGGAATGGCAAAATAATCAGTGACGTCAACACAAACTTACTGCTGACACCCTCTCCACTTTAAAAATAAATCAGGCGGCACTCCGTGATTTGGGTGGCGGTGCACATGTCCAGGGTCAGCGTCCCACATAAATCGAAGAAGAAGACCGGCACTCGCTGATATCAATGCAATCTTTTTTATTTTCTGTCACTCAGAGGACAAGTTAAAGTCACTTGTCCTCTGAGTGACAGAAAATAAAAAAGATTGCATTGATATCAGTGAGTGCCAGTTTTCTTCTTCGATCCTCTCCACTCTGTCAGGGGGCTCTACTTGCATAAGCATTTAATAGAACAGGTTCTGTTGACATCTATGTGGAATCAGCTGACGACGGTGTAAAAGGAGTGCTCTCTTTCACACTACAGTAGGATCTTGGGCCTCTGCATGTTTCTTTATACTTGGCGCTAACATTGACCTGTAAGTGACATCATCAAATTAAAGTGTTTTATATATATATATATATATATATATATATATATATATACTAAGAATATTATTTACTATAAAAATAAAACTGATTGTTAAAACTGAGAGTGTTTTTGATAGTTTCATCTGTATGACACCGTTTTAGTGCTCCTTCACACAGTTTTTCTGCCAAAACAGGCCTAAAAATACCTGACTTGATCAGCATTTTTCGTTTCATTTTTGAGGCGTTTTGAGGGTGTTTTAAGGGGTGTTGAGGGTGATATAGTGTGTGTTGCCACCTAGCATTTTCAATGTCATTTTTTGCATTCATGACATTTTTAGAAGAAGAAAGTATATGTCCCCTGTAATGACACTTCATCTGTAGAGCTGTATTGGATAAAAGCATTGTTTAAAGAAATATACAAAGACACATTAAACATGCTATTTTACACACAACAAATAAAAGTCTATGGGAGAAAAATGCCAGGCAATGAGTTTAAAAAATTCAGGTTTGTCCTAAATTTAATATTTCCCATAGACTTCCATTTAACATCTGGAGCCAGTATTTTGTGCCTCAAGAGTATGATATGAGCGCATAGCTCAGTGGTTAGGTTGCTGGTTTGTACTTTGGATATTTTGGGTTCAGGTTCTTAAAACAACAAGTTAATGTTTTTAAACATTAGATAAGAGACAAATTCAAGTGATGTGTGACCCTGATGTCTGACTCCTCTCCTCTGACTAGTTAGCGTTGCAATGACTTTTAGGCTCATTGTACTTATAATATGCTCAAGCATATAGATGGAGAACATCCTTCAGGTTGCTGTCTGAACCTATAACTCAGTGATTTAGATGGCTGATTCACTTGCAGTGTTCTTGGGTTCAAAAGCCCTTTCAGTCTTTAACAAAAATAAACATTTTATTGAGCGATAGAAAAGAGACTCTTAGGTTTACTGTGTAATTGTCTTCTGAATCACATAGCTAGATAAAATCACTACCTAACAAACGGTAGACCTATAGCTTACTGGTGGGTTGTCTGACTCTCATGGAGTGTCCTAGGGTTTAAAACCCACTAATGGACAAGAAAAAAAAAGAGCTTGGATTTTTTTTTACAGATAACAGAGTACTTTTTTATTTTATGAAATAGTACATGGGCAGCACTATAGTAAGGGGGGCACTAAATTACTGTATCTTCATCTATTTACAGGTGACTAAAGACTATTTTGTTTTCTTTTGTCTTGAAATAGTCACTGTACAATACAATAATGTATTCTTATTTCTTAGGAAAGGGTCTAATTATCAGATCTGTAAATCACTTTATTGAAATTATTTGTCGGCACCCACCCAAACATAAGCTGCAAAAATATGACCCCTAAGTCTCACTAGTCCACTGTTGTTAGGCATGATCCAGCTCTCCCAGCAAATGCAAGCCGCAGGAAGTGTGGGAGTGTTCTGGAGTAGCTGATGCAGTAGGAGACTTGCCAGATTCAATGCCTCTTCACAGATCTGCAAACCAACTTACTAAGTGTGCTCTCCCTCTGCTATTTTACATGGCTTATACATTGATTCACCTCTCTCAAGTGTATATGCAGTTCCATATTAGCAAGAATCACTATTTGACTGGTAGTTTTGAAAACTGTCTAGTCATGCTGTTTTTACTGTAAAGCTTCCTCTAATTTGTTGTGCAGTGGCAATAATAGGCATTTTAGGCATCATATAAGCCACTTTTTTACCAGTTAGGAGATGCCTAAATACTGTTCATATTTTTGACCAAAGTCCCTCTATTATTATTTTCCCTTATAACATGGTTTTAAGGGAAAATAATAGCATTCTCAATACAGAATGCTTAGTAAAATGTGGATTAAGGGGTTAAAAATTTAAAAAAATTAACTCACCTTATCCACTTGATCGCGTAGTTGACGATCTCTTCTCTCTTCTTCAAACATTAGCTGCCGGCTAAAGGACCTGTGATGATGTCACATCACATGGTCCATCTCCATGGTGATGGACCATGTGATTGGACCATGTGATGAGCTCAGTGACGTCATCACAGGTCTTTTAGCCGACAGCTAATAACTGAAGAAGAGATCGCAACTAAGAGATCAAGTGGATATGGTGAGTTAATTTTTTTACTTTTAACCCCTCCATCCACATTTTACTAAGCATTCTGTATTGAGAATGCTATTATTTTCCCTTATAACCATGTTATAAGGGAAAATAATATAATCTACAGAATACTCTACCCAAACCCGAACTTCAGTGATGAAGTCCGGGTTCGAGTCTGGGTACCAAACATGGCAATTTTTCACACGCGCGTGCAAAACGCATTAAAACGCTTTGCACTCGCGCGGAGAAATCGCATTTTCCCGCAACGCACCCGCCTCTTATCCGGGCGTCAAACATGACACCCGTGTGAAAGAGGCCTTATGGTTTTTTGATTTTTGTTGTAGTTGTGAAGCAGCATTCATGTGATGTGTAGTAACACCCTAAGGGTAAATGCACACTTTCAGGTTTGTGTGAGTATTTTCTGTGCAGATTTGTATTCTATGACAATTTGAAATTCTCATGCACATGGTGGCGATTTTTTCCATGCGGATTTTGACCTGCGGTGTGGCTTTTAAAATCCACAGCATGTAATTTATTTTATTTTTCTCCATTCACTTCAATGGGGAGAGCAAAATCCACATCAAATCAGCACATAAATCCGCACCAATTGATGCAGATTGACTGCATGGATTTCCCTGCAAACATCTGTGGATTTCAGTGTGGATTGTCCACATATAAATCCTGAATGTGTGCATTTACCCTTAAGCTAGGTTTACACATAGTATTTAACCTCTAACCTGGTACTTAAGGACGCAGGTCGTACATGTACACCCTGCGAATATCCGTTCACCGCCGCGGACGTGGCGGTGATCGGAACAAGGTACCCGCTAAAATCATGTAGCAGGCACCTTGGCACAATGCCCAGGGGGGTCCTGTAACCCCCCCCCCCCCCCATGTCAGCGATCGCAGCAAACCGCAGGTCAATTCAGACCTGCGGTTTTCTGTGCTTTCTGTAGTCTCTACTGCGGGAATCAGAGACTTAAAAATGCCCCAAACTTATAAATTTTAACCCCCGGTGCTGCGGGCGGAGCTGTGGGACGGCGCGGGAGGCAATTGCGATCCCCCGCCCGCCTCCTTTCAAATTAGTTCCCTGGTGTCTAGTGGGTATGGCAGGGGGTCAGCACATTGTAAAGTAAAAAATACAGTAAGTACACTATATAGTGTACTTACTGTATTATATAGACACCAGATCCACTGGATCTACAAGAACCAAGTGGATCTAGGTAAAAAATAAATAAAAATAAAGTGAAAAAAAAGTAAACATAAAAAAATACATATCACTGAATAAAAAAATATAAAATACACTGCACATATTATGTATCGCCGCGTCCGTATAAATCTGCTCTATAAAATGATCACATGACCTAACCCCTCACGCAAATACCGTAAAAAACAAAACAAAAAAATGGTGTAAAAAAGCCATTTTTTGTCACTTTGCATCATAAAAAGTGTAGTACCAAGTGATCAAAAACGCGTATGCCTCCCAAAATATTACCAATAAAACCGCCATCTCATCCCACAAAAAATGAGTCCTTACATAGGACAATAGCCAAAAAAAATAAAAAAAATATGGCTCTAAGACTATGGAGACACTAAAACATTTTTTTTTCTAAAATGCTATTATTGTGTGAAAGTGAATAAATAAATAAAAAGTCTACATATTATGTATTGCCGCGTCCGTTAAAACCTGCTCTATAAAAATATTACATGATCTAACCCCTCAGGTAAATACCGTTAAAAAAATAAAAATAAAAACTATTAAAAAAAAGAACATTTTTGTCACCTCACATCTCAAAAACTGTAATAGCAAGCGATCCAAAAGTTATATGCTTTTTTTTGTTTTAAAAAATGATGATATTGTGTAAAACTTAAATAAATAAATAAAAAGTATACATATTAAGTATCGGCGCGTCCGTCACAACCTGCTCTATAAAAATAGCACATTACAAAACTACTCAGGTGAACACAACAAAAAAAATAAAAATACGGTGTCAAAGCCATTTTTGTCACCTTACATCGCAAAAAGTGTAATAGCAAGCGACCAAAATGTTATATGCACCCCAAGATAGTGCCAATCAAACCGACATCTCATCCCGCAAAAAATGAGCCCCTACATAAGACAGTTGCCTAAAAAAAAAAATGCTTATATGCTTAAAATGCTCATATTTGGTATTGTCATGTCCGTAGCAACCTGCTCTATAGAAATAGCACACAATCTAACCTGTCAGTTCAACGATGTAAATAACAAAAAATAAAAACGGTCCCAAAACAGCTATTTTTTTTTGCACATTTTCCATTTTAATTAATTTTTCCAGTAACAAAGCAAGGGTTAACAGACAAACAAAATTCAATATTTATTGCCCTGATTTTCTAGTTTGCAGAAACACCCCATATGTGGTCGTAAACTGCTGTATGGCCAAACGGCAGGGCGTAGAAGGAAGGGAACGCCATATGGTTTTTGGAAGGCAGATTTTGCTGGACTGGTTTTTTTACACTATGTCCCATTTGAAGCCCCCCTGATGCACCCCTACAGTAGAAACTCTTAAAAAAAGTGATTTTGGAAACTACGGGATAAGGTGGCAGTTTTGTTTGTATTATTTTAGGGTAAATATGATTTTTGGTTGCTCTATATTACACTTTTTTGAGGCAAGGTAACCAAAAATAGAAATTCTGAAATTTCATCTTCATTTGCCAATAACTCTTGTGGAACACCTAAAGGGCTAACAAAGTTTGTAAAATCGGTTTTGAATACCTTGAGGGGTGTACTTTCTTTGATGGAGTCACATTTATGGAGTTTCTACTGTAGGGGTGCATTGGAGGGCTTCAAATGGGACATGGTGTCAAAAATCCAGTCCAGCAAAATCCGCCTTCCAAAAACCATAAGGTGTTCCTTTAGTTCTGCACCCTGCCGTTTGGCCATCAGCAGTTTACGACCACATATGGGGTGTTTCTGCAAACTACAGAATCTGGGTAACAAATATTTAGTTTTGTTTGGCTGTTAACCCTTGCTTTGTTACTGGAAAAAATGTATTAAAATGGAAAATTTTCCCAAAAATCAAAATGATGACACTTTATCTCCATTTGCCATTAACTCTTGTGGAAAACATAAAGGGTTAATGATGTTTGTAAAATCAGTTTTGAATACCTTGAGGGGTGTAGATTCTAGAATGGGGTCATTTTTGGGTGGTTTCTATTATGTAAGCCTCACAAAGTGACTTCAGACCTGAACTGGTCCCTAAAAAGTGGGTTTTTGAAAATTTCTGAAAAATTTCAAGATTTGCTTCTAAACTTCTAAGCCCTGTAACGTCCACCAAAAATTAAATGGCATTCCCAAAATGATCGATACATTAAGTAGACATATGGGGAATGTAAATCAATAACTATAATACTATGTATTATAGAAGTAGAGAAATTGAAACTTGTAAAATTGCAAATTTTTCCAAATTTTTGGTAAATTTTGTATTTTTTTATAAATAAAAATGAAATTTTTCGACTTAATTTTACCAATTTGAAGTACAATATGTGGCGAAAAAACAATCTCAGAATGGCCTGAATAAGAAAAAGCGTTTAAAAGTTATCACCACATAAAGTGACACTGGTCAGATTTGCAAAAAATGGCCAAGTCCTTAAGGTGAAATAGGGCTGAGTCCTTAAGGGGTTAAAGAGCTTTTGGAGTTCTTTATTTACTGATTATCTATTCCCTGGATAGATCATCTGTTTGAGAAGGCAGCGCTGCAGCCTCCTCTCTGTTTCCCTTAGGCCCATTGACATCACAACTAGTATCGCTGGCCTGGGCAAGACTAAGCTCCATTCCATTGAACATAGCGTAGCTGCACCCAGGCCAGTAATACTAGTTATGGGCCTGCAGTAAACAATGAGAAGGTTGCAGCGCTCCTGGAGCATTTCCTTGCTTCAATGCTCCCCTTTGTCATGCTGCATCGCACAGTGCCAGCCTGTGTGTGTTTGAGCTGGTGATGCACTGAGCTTCACATCACTATGCTAGTCGGAGACTTCTTTCCTCCAAAACAGCCTAGCGCAGTGCTATAGACTACCTATTTATGCTGGTGATGTCACCAGGTTCAATTCTAGGTGCAAGTCTCTCCCAAGCATATTGATATGAAGCCAGGTACGTCACTGACTCAAAACAAACACAGGCTTACAAATGCGCCGATGCTCCTCTAATATATATATATAGTAAAAGAATTTAAGAAAAGCTTACATCTGGGTTCAGCCCTGAACCTGGAGAACCCATTTAACACACTGCTAGAAACCATAATAAAGCACAAGTGCCATACAACGTCATTCCACAGAAAGCAAGACACTTTTAATGCACTGTAAACTATTATCTTAAAAAATGACAAAAAAATTAATGTTGCTAAAAATCATACCCAAAAACCATCAAACTAAATAGATTATGTTTTTCATTTTATTTTTGCCCGATGCAATAAATACCACCATTGTTGTATTAATGTACAAATGACTTGAAACCATGGATAGAAAATTAGAAATACGATTAATTAAAAAAGGAACTGAAAGAAGGTATGTATTGCTTTTGTTATGTAAGGAGACCTCTAACACAATAAAATAGCTAGCAAACTGTGCAGGAATGTTGTCTTCAAGAGTTGTACAAATTGACAGTTCATTTACACATACTGATGATTCTTCAGATTATTTAGAAGAAACCAAACATTTCTGATAACTGCATGATCATCAGTGAAGATGAAGGGAGTATTTACATTCATGAATTGTTTCTTCTATATGGAGATGTCACAGTACAGTTCACTGTGACAGTTGTGGCCGTGTAGGCTGGCCGCCTTCTCTTTCACTTACTGGCTACAGGCTGATTTATGTGTATGCTGGTTGCTTGGGGCTTTGGTCCTCTGTGCACTGTTGCCTGTGTTTGTGTGCTTAAGCTTTGCTAGGTGCTGCACCTTTGCTGCTTGCCCAGGTTGTTTTGCTTTCAGTGGTGTCACCTGGTAAAATATTGATGTTTCCTTTCATGTCTGTCTGCTCTATTTTACCATGTCTTGAATGTATCCTTGTTCATGTCAGCCTGGCAGTGCTTAAGTGCTTCTGATCCTGTCCTGTTAATGTTTTACCTTTGGTAAGAGGGTGTAGAATGTTCTTTGCCTGCCTTGTCTTGTAGCCTGGTCATGTTGGTTCTCCAGAGGGAGGACATTTTAGTCCATTTGTGCAGCTCTGACTAGGACCACCATGTAACAGTGTCTGCATAGTGTCTAGGTATCTATCAGTTCTGTGTCTTGTTGTGCATCTCTGTCTGTTTGCCCATGGACTAACTCTCCATAGTGAACAGGCATCTGCTCGTCTGGTTCTGTGTCTTGTCTGGTTCCCATTCTGTCTTTTCTGAACTGTGTCCTGTGTTCAGGTTGGGTTCCTGTTCTTGTGCCCGAGTTTCAGTCTAGTCTTGTGTTTGTCTGGACCACTGGTGTATGCACCAGCATCTGTCTCTCAAGGTCAGTGGCCAAGTGCACCGGCTCCATCCCTCTACGTGCGACCTGGTGAGCCCTCGGCTAAGTTCGTCCCCACCACCAGGGCTTCTGTGGAGAACGGGGATCACTTAGTGTCCACCCTCTGGGTTTGGACCCAAGCCAAACTGGTGCACTTAGACCAGTGGTGCTTTTGCCACAGTACCCTTGCCTGCTTGTCCAGTGATTACTGTCATGTTCGTCTATTACATGTGTAATAAAGTATACAGTAGGTTTCCTGGTCTGTTATCTGTCTCGTCATATTTGTGAGATGCTCTTGGGGTCTGTCTGTCCTTCCGAACGTAATAGGGGGCAACCAATCAATACTGGAATTGGTTGTCCATATAGAAATTCATTATTCCTGCACAGCTGAACATTGTTTAAACAGGACGATCTTCTGTAAAAGAACTGTGATTTTTGGTGTTGGACAGAATGACGGTCACCTGAGGAAAGAGCGTTTGCTCATTCCCCAGATAATTGCCAGTCCCTTTTTACACAGGCCAATTATTTGCAACAAGAGTTTATATAAACATTTATCTTCAATAATCTGATATATATAATTCTCAATTTCAGAGCTTCTCCTACTCTGTAACTTGTTGTCTCCAGATCATATACCATGTTCAATGCGACAAAATTCAGTATAATATCTTTATTTAAAGAAGCACCTACCAAAAAACTAGTTGTTGTACCACTTAACACTCATTAAAGTGGATTTCTGGGATTATCATATTAATCAGTGTGGGTTTGACTACTGGCACCTCTGCCAATCAGCTGTTTGAGGAGCTCTTTTTTTTTCTTGTCCATTAGTGGGGTTTAAACCCTAGGACACTGCATGAGAATCAGACAACCCACCAGTAAGCTACAGGTCTACCTATTGTTAGGTAGTGATTTTCTCTAGCTGTGTAATTCAGAAGACAAATACACAGTAAACCTAAAAGTCTCTTTTCTAGGGCTCAATAAAATGTAAATTTTTGTTAAAGACTGATAGGTGTTTTGAACCCAAGAACACTGTATGTGAGGCAACTGTCTAAACCACTGAGCTATAGGTTAAGACAGCACACAGAAGGATTTTCTTCATCTATGTGACTGAGCATATTAAAAGTACAATAAACCTCAAAGTCATTGCGATGCTGACGCTGACTAGTCAGACAAGTCACATATCACTTGAATTTGTCTCTTTACTAGGGCTCAATAAAATGTTAATTTTTGTTAAAGACCGATAGGGGTTTTGAACCCAAGAACACTGTTTGTGTGGCAACTGTCTAAAGAACTGAGCTATAGGTTCAGACAGGAACTGGGAGGATTTTCTTCATCTATGTGATTGAGCATATTAAAAGTACAATGAACCTAAAAGGCATTGCGACGATAACGCTGACTAGTCAGACATCAGGGTCACACATCACTTGAATTTGTCCCTAATCTAATATTTGAAAACATGAACTTGTCGTTTTAAGGTTTGAACCTGAACCCCAAAAATCCAGAGTACAAACCAGCAACCTAACCACTAAGCTATGCACTCATAAAATACTGTGACATGTCAGCTAATAGCATTTCAGACACAAAGCTCTAAGCTCATCTATAGACTTTCTTTGGTTGTCTGATTTAGCATACAAATACACAGTATATCTATAACTTATTCTCACTTTGACCCTGACCTATGAAGACGATAAGTCAAACTCAGATGTCAGAGTCAAATATCAAAGTCAGGGTCAGGTGTCAGAGTCAGGTGTCAGGGTCAGGTGTCAGAGTCAGGTGTCAAGGTCAGGAGTCAGGTGTCAGGGTCAGGTGTCAGGGTCAGGTGTCACACTGGCAATTTTCTGATACTTGATGATGATATCTGGCCATGTCCTCAAATAAACACTGTACAGTGGCCTGTAATACAGACACACAGTAACTCTACAGCGAAAGAATGGATTAACTATGAATATTGGTTCTCTGCACACTTATGTATATAGTATAAATTAGACCTGCCTGTAATACTGATGGCACAGTAACTCTACAGCTAACAGAAAGGATTAGCTATGACTTTTGTTGAGCTGCACAGTTATGTACACAGCAATAAATTGCAGCAGAGTCTGTAGTACAGCAGTCTCCTACACTCTCCCTGCACTCTCTGCAGTCTTCCTTGCCTCTCCCTCTCCAATATTGTCTTACACTCTCCGTTTACAGTTTGCAGCAACACTGTCCCTAGTGCACAAGCTTTTTGTCACTTCTCTCCCTATGCTCAGTTCACAGGAAAATGGTGGCTACCACACAGTATCGGGGTTATATAAGGCTCTGCATAGCTGTAACATCACAGGGGGATGGCTACTTATGGATTGGCTGGCTGCACAGCATTATGGGTGATCTTGCGTTCCCGGGCTTGTTCCCTCTATACTTACTTTTACTTTCTAACATGTGTAGCCACCATTTTAGGCAAAACTGATTTGTAAGCACAAAGCACACGGAATTTTGGGTAAGTTTAGAATCAAAGTTTTCCTAACCTTCGGACCGAATTACACTTTGGATGCTTTGCTTCGCTCAACACTAATTATAGCCATCTAGAACATTGCTATGGCTGATTCATTAAACAAGGTCAAGAACCTGGATGCCTTTTCTGGAAAGCTATAATATCATAACTTATAAACGCTGGATACTTCGATCCAGAGATTTATTCTGATTACCGTGTTTGAAGTCAGGAAGAAATTATCCCCTAATATGGAACAATTGGTTACCACTTCATTAGGGTTTTTCTTTTCCCCTTGATAAGCTCTATCTATTAGCTTGTGCAAAAAAGTGTATTTTCTTTGAAGAACATGTAATATTTCAGTCAGGAATTTACTCAGCCAAGCTACTGTGTGTGGCTCTGCTGGTAGGGCTACCCTGCCAACCAGCCAAGACCAGCTGGTTGACCTAACAATGAGGCTGGAAGCAGAGCCAATCAGATTCCTGACTCTGTGTCCAATCCCAGAGCTAAGTGGGGGATTCAAGACTGCAGATCTCAAATTGACTTGTGATTTTTTCATTTTGTAAACCTGCTCCAGAGCCATTTGCTACTCATTGTTGCTTTGTGGATTAACCCCTCATATGCAGTTTTTGCTTCTTCTGATTCTCTGGGTATCCTTGTTTATGGACTAACCTCCCAATCACTGTTTTTGCTCTGTTTTGGTGGTTTTGACCAGTGTTCCCTCTAGGCTGTTTGCTCAGGGGACAGTTAAAACAATATACTATAAAGGATTAACAAGCCCATTAACAGCGTTTCCGCCTCAGAGTTGAAGATTTTAACACTTTTCATTCTAGAGAACACAGTTTAGAAAACACATTGGTTTTGACCTGGTTTGTTGACTACTATTAGCACCCCTGGTCATTCTGGAAGGATGCTTCTAGCGAGATTGCATCAGTTTTCTGTTACTTTACTCCAGATGAAACCTGGGTCCCTAGCAGCCAAGGACAGTGACCACAGTATATCCTTACAGATTCTCTCAACAGTGTTTGCCAGATCTTCTACTGGATAGCGCTCTTTGATGGGGTCCCATCAGTAGGATGATGATCAGCTTAATTTTTGAAGCTCTTCTAACCAAAAATGATTATCTAAGTTGGACAGCCCCTTTAAGATTATCCCATCATATTTAGCCAATTCCAGAGGTAGCACCCCATGCAAGTTGTAGTTACCTCATTAAAGACATCCTTTGTGATTCTTAATATTCTTGTACCGTATGTTTTTCTTTAACAAAAGGCTCATGTTGCTCTAAGGATTAAGTAGATTCTTTTCTACAAACTATACCCAATTAATAAATTATAATTAATCAACTAAATAGATTTAGCTGGAAACAAGATGTATGACTTTTCTCTGACTTTTAAATTGTTTTAATAAAATTAAGTCCATAGGTCGACAGAATTTTTCTAATAGGTAAAAAGTTTAGCACATAGAAAAAATATTACAAACTTCTGGGCAAACTTCTGGACAGCGTATAAATTTGACTTAGCTATTTAAACAAAGACATACTTCATACTTTATTCTTTCCTGTATCAAAAACCCATAGAGATCACAAAACCCACAGAGCAATGTGTCTGAGAAAATGAATTGCTGACACTTTCGATCATTCGTTATCTATAGGTATGGTGGATTATACTCTCTGAGGTTTGTTATTAATTTTTCTATTAAATTAAAAATGTCAACTTTTATCAATTCTTTGATATTTTTCACAGGGATTTTAATGTGATTTACAGCAAAGACAAACTGTTTTTCAGCAAAGTTTCTTATTTGATGCAAGGATTTTGCACTCTGGGAATGGAGAACAATCTAGTAGTTTACTGAAGACATAGTGTATGTCATAGAAGCAGAGCACTCTCCTCCGAACGAATCATGGAATTGTCTATTATTATGCCCCTTCATCATGTAAAGTGCAGCACTATGTGATGTGTTGATGCTTTGTAAAGAAAGGATGACAATATTAATAGGGAAAATAATCTAATGATTCATTTATTTCTTTAATTTCATTTACAGTATTTAACCCTTTACTGTCACAGACAATTTTTATTTTTGTTTTTCCCTCCCAGCCTTCCAAGAAACGTAATTTGTTTTATTCCTCTCTTCCTATAGTTGTATGAGGGCCTTTTCTTGCAAGGCAAGTTGTACTTTCTTTTGGCACCATTTAGTATTTCATGCAATGTATTAGGATGCTGGAAAAGAATTATTAATGGGGTGAAAATGCAATTGTTCCATTGTTTTATGTGTTAATTTTTATGGTGCTCACTAGAGGGTAAAAGTTACAGGTAACATTTATACTGCAGGTCAGTACGATTACAGATACAACATTTAGGTATTTTTTTGTATGTTTTAATTTTTAAACAATTTTATTCTGACACCCATAGCTTTTTTATGTTTCTGCCTACAAAACTGTGTACAGGCTCTGTTTTGGGGAGTCAAGATGTAGTTTTCATTGATACCATTTTGGGGTATATATGACTTTTTGAGAATTTTTTACTAAATGTTTGACGAGGTGAAGCATCCAAAAATAGAAATTCAAGAAGTTAGATTTTTTTTCCATTCCAATTTTTACTGTAAATGTTTTTGTATTCAAAAAATCTGCCCATTTTCCAAAGCGGCAATACCAATAATATTTATTTTTTATTTTTATTTGTAAAATGGGGAAAGTGAGTGATTTGAATTTTTTTTATTTTTTTTTTATTGTTTAAAAAGTTGGAATCTGGTTGGTTGCCATGGGCATCTGCCACCAGTATATGATACTATAATAATAAAATTGCCACATACAGTAAAGAGAATAGGTAATGTTCAGGCTTAGGTTATGTACCACTATGTTCTTTATAGAAATCTAACCGCCTCATTCTTTCCACTTTTGTCTGCCAGATGGGACGAGGCTTTGTCGGAGCTTAGTGCCGTCTGTTCTGTTATTACAGATAAAGCAGTGGTGGAGTGCTCCTGTTGCATTGATGTATTTTACAGGCAGAGATTCATTTTTTAAGAAGGGTTCAAGAATTTTTGTAAAATAAATAAGTTTGTTAAGAAGACGGGTACAGTAATTGCTGATCTCAGGAATCACTTTTGTGTTGCTTATGGTTTGCATTACAATGACTCACAATAGGATGAAAAGAAAACAGAATATATAGCAATGAGCAAATCATTTTTTTTTGAATGTCCCACATTAAATGAAGGTCCGTTTCCTCAATGGTTAGGCTGGGTTCATATCACCATTTAGTTTTCTGTTCTTCGGATTATTTAAATACAAAAACATTTACCGTCTATGATGAAAATCAGAATGGAAAAAATGTAACTTATTGAATTTCCATTTTTGGATGCTTCACCTCCTCAAAAATTTTGTAAAAAATTCTTAAAAAGTCATATATAACCCAAAATGGTATCAATAAAAACTACATTTTGCCTCCCCAGAAGAAGAAAAAATAAAACTGATCCATTATGCGCACTGTGCATCCATTTTTGTCAGTTCTGTCCCAGATCTTTTATTTTAAATGGGAGGAAAAGTCCTGTGAGAAGGAATTTATCTCCCGTCAAATATAACAGATCTCTGACGGAACTGCGAAATGAGCAGAATAGATGCTCAAATTAAAGGATTCATTTTACTGTTCTTCTGACAGATCAAAGGAAGGTAAAACTACATGGTGATGTGAACCCGGCCTTATTGGAATATTGTCCATTACAAGTGTAAGATGAGAAAAATGTTGGGAACTTTTAGGGTTGGAGTTATAGAGCCTGGAAAGGAAATGAAGGATCCTCCATCTTACTGTAGATTGAAGCTGAGAGAGACACTGACATTGACATCCAGGTGTGGGAGCATCCCTCTGTGACCAGAGCTGCAGCCAAGTGAAGCTGGTCAAGTTCAAGACCCTGATCCTGACCAGACGAAGGAGGATTGCTGC
The DNA here is from genome assembly GCA_033119425.1 of Bufotes viridis. Classification (NCBI taxonomy): domain Eukaryota; kingdom Metazoa; phylum Chordata; class Amphibia; order Anura; family Bufonidae; genus Bufotes; species Bufotes viridis. Next base: position 118,181,875 of record CM065589.1, on the reverse strand, counting down.
TAGGAATGCTGATGAGACCTAAAGAGCGAAGCAACATACACTGCGGTACCGGACACTTGTTGGAGAAGCCTTTGTTCGAATCACAGTCACCAGCTGTTGCAGAGCAGACCCAGCTCAGTAAGACTGATTGTGCATGCACCTCATTACAGTATTGGTGCCTAGAATCCTAGAGACTAAGAGCAGGCCTGTAGTGAGTTAGTTAGGGTTTCTGTGTGTGTCAGGCTACAAAGATTGCTAACTGATCAAGGACTTCACAGTTAAAGTCACAGTTCACACCGGAGAGCTGATAAGCTGCACCACAAACTCAAGCCAGACTGGCTTTTACTCAGAAGAAACACTAAGTCACGTGCTACGGGAGGTGACGTGATGACGTAGTTGTACTACATTGTGACTCCCCCCTCTCACTCCACCTTGCCACGCCGTACAAAGTATGATGTGCCCTGGCTGATCCGTGGATATTGCCGCCTCTGAGGCTTGAACCTTCAATTGAACCTTCCCAGCATGAACCTTACCAGCATCTTGTCTGCAACCCGGCCATGATTGCTGTGGTTGGCTGCTTGCCCTTGGTGCTCATGGTCGGTCACGGCTTCTGATGCCCGCTTGGTCCTCTCTACAGACAGCCTGCCTGACTCCTTTAATAGATCTGTGCTGTGGCTACCTGCTTCCACCAAGCACTTGCGGATGGTCTCTGCCTACTCCTGTCTCCATCTGCTTTTCCCTACCTCTCTGCTACTTGACCCTCCGCTCCTGTGCTACTTGCTATCAGCCAACTTGGGACTGAGGTTTGATGAGATGTTCCCCTGCATCCTCGTTCGTTCGTATGTCTGATTCATCCCTCCTCTTGTCTCCTGTGTATACCCTTCGTCGTCCTGTGTTTCTCTTGTTACATCAAAATATTGGCTCTGCTGAATACACTACTGGATGAATACTGCCCGTACAGTGGAAGAATTACTTTGATGAACTGTTTTTTCCAGTTTTCCTTTTTAGTTTTGACTAGAGTGTTTGTACCAACTTTCTCAGCGGTAATTAATATAATAAGGAAAAAAGAGAGAAGGAAGGGAAGAGAATAAAAGAAAGAGGAGGGAGGAAGGAAAAAAGAAAACAAAGAGGAAAAAAGGGGAAAGGGGGAGGGAGAAAAAAAAGGAAAGAAAAAAAGGGAAGAAATTTTTTTTAAAAGGGGGACAAGAGAGACAGGAGGGAAAGAAAAAGGGTAAGGGAAAGAGGGGAAAAATTTCACTTAAGCAAAATAGACGTTCTGTTGAGTATACATCTGCCAAAATTGGTCAGAAACTGACAGAAGTGGCCAAAATTGAACAATTTCTGAAATGCCGAAAGGTTGCAACTTAAAGAGAGGGATAAAAAGGGCTGCACGATTCTGACGAAGAAAGAAAGGGTGGATCTAGAATGGAGGAAATACTGGATGATGATATTCAGGAGGTGGGGGCGGAGAAAGATGATTTAAATGCCTTGTCCAAAGATGAAATCTCATGTGCAGTCAAAAAAAATGGAGAGTTAATAAAAGATATTTCAACTCAACTTGGGGTAATTTAGACCAATGTGCTTCTTATAAGAGATGTCTCTAAAATACAGGACAGAGTAACTACCATAGAAAAAACTGTGGAGGTCCTGGAAAAGGAAGTTAAAATATTTAAAATGGAATTCCCCACACTGAGATCTGAGGCCAATATTTTTTTAAAAAAAAGATGGTGGATCTGGAAGACAGGTCAAGGCAATGTAACGTGAAAATTGTGGGCTTACCAGAAGGCATAGAAGGAGATAACCCTGGCGAAATGATTCAGAACTTAATTTTGGAAAGGTTTGGAAAAGAGTATTTTTCTCCATTATTTTTTGTGGAAAGAGCTCATCGGGTTCCAGGGGGTAAACCAACTCCTGGCCGGCACCCACAAATACTTCTTGCGAAGATACTTGCTTCACGAGATAGGGATATGATATTGAGAAGGGCAAGGGAGTGCCCCCCCCCCCAATCTACATAATGGAAATAGACTGTCCTTTTCCCTAATTTTTCCAAGGATATTCAAGAAAAGAGACATTCTTATATCGAGTTTAAGAGGCAACTTCGTCAAAAGAATATTAAATATTCATTCATTTATCCAGCTAAATTGTGGATAATCTCAAATACTGGGACTCTCTTTTTTGATACTCTTGACCTTGTGGTAGATTGGCTTGATCAGAATAATTAAATATGGAAAAGGCGGCTCACCCTACACAACTAGTGGACCTAGGTGCCAGGACTGCCCCACAGTCCTCTGGGAATATACAAAGAGAGTAAATAGGGTTGAACAGGCACTCTATCACCTGAGGCTGCAGAGAGGACTGGTTAATAGGTGGATGCGTGTATATATTGCACAATCAGGCCAAATATTGTGTAAAAGTATTTATTTTCTATATGTTATCCAATTTAAGTTTATATATTTCAAAAAAAGGATAAAAAGGTAAAAAATTTAAAAAATCTATAGGTAGAAAATCAATACATAAATAGATGATAACTTCCTAATGGAAAATTCATAGAGAAAAGTTCATAGAAGGCATTAGTTCCTTATACAGGGCAGTTCATCCGGAAAAAACAAATGGTAGTTCATTTAATGGTGAAAGAAGCAATAGTTCAGGCAATGAGCAAAAATCGGGTAAAAATCGGGTAAAAAATCAATAGTTCATATAGAGAAGAAAGTTAAAAAAGTCATACAATACGTATGTGATATAGATATACCAACCAGTGCATGGCTATAATAGCCTAAATGAGCCGCTTTGTTTTGCGATCCTCTTTGTAGGATATCCCTGGAGAGCTTCACCTGGTAGGTAGCCTGTCACCTCTGTGTCTCCTTGTGCGGATTGGCGTGCTGGAGTAGTGTGTTTCTCCGTGCGTGCTGGAGGTGGTGAGCAGTACTTCCGGGTGGTAGATCACGTGAATGCTGTCGGGTCACGTGGCGTCCCACGTAACCGGAGTGCGGCCGCGGTGGATAACTTCGTAGCGCGCTGTTTGAACAGAGACTGTTCAATAATATGCAATGCAATTAAGTTTTCTTTGTGGGAATAATGCTATAGGCCAGACGCGTTTCGAAGCTAGGACTGCTTCTTCCTCAGTGGCTTGCAGGTTTTGTCAGGAATCCGGATTTGTGGATATATGGGGATACTTAGGAAAGGGGAAACGAGTATACTCCTGTGTTAGTAGATCTGGGAAGTCGATGTCTAGGATAGACTTAGCCCTGATAAACAAAAACTATTTGAAACATATATATACAACGTATGAAATATGAGACTACATCTCTATCCGATCCTTTACCTCTTTCCATTGAATTATGTATGGTGCACAATACATATTCTGTTAGGCCTCCATTTAGATTAAATCCTCATTGGATATCTGTAATGGACAATCATAATTTGATTTAACAGGAGATAGAATTCTTTTGGGATAGTAATTATAATTCATCAAGGATCCATCTGGTATGGGATACGTTTAAGGCCTTTATGACTGGGGTCTTTATTAGTAATATATCTAACCTAAGAAAAGGCTATGCAAAGAAAGAGATTGGCTTGCAAGAAGCTGTGGCTGTTGCTATGGATGAGTTTTCCAGTAAGAATACAGAACAAGCTAGGGAGACTATGCAGAGAACAAGTCAGGCTTATTCTGACTTTCTTCTTGATAAGGACCAGCAAATGCTTTTTTTTAAAGGACAAAAATATTTTTCTCAATCAGGTCGCCCAGGGGAAAATGTTGGCTAGGGTTATTTCCAATCAGGACCCAATAAAAATAGATAGCTAGTATTCGTTCCTCTGAAGGTATAATTACTCAAGATCAGGAATGCATTAAAGAGGCATTCATGAAATATTTTTAGGAACTGTATAAATCTCAGAGTAGTGTTTCAGATGAAGTGATTGACTTGATATTTGAACTCTATCTCTCTTCCAGTCCTTACAGATATCCAAAAAGAATCCCTTGATGTGAATCTCTCTTTGCAAGAGTTAGAGGCCGCTTTGAAAGCTTGTGTGAGAAACTCCTCTCCAGGATCTGATGGATTCCCATATGAGTTTTATCGTAAATACAGGGAGGTCGTTCTCCCCCATCTTCTAAAGGTTTTTATCGGGGCAATAGAGGATGGTAATCTTCCGGAATCAATGACTGAAGCTGTAATAGTATTAATTTTGAAAAAAGGCAAAGACCCCCTAGATATGGGTTCATATAGGCCGATTTCTTTACTCAATACATTTTCTCAAGGATTCTCACCACTAGGTTGTCTAAAGCTATCTCAGCTATTATACACCCTGATCAAAACGGGTTTATTCCCAACAAGGGCACTCACTACTACCTATACCGCCTTGCCAATATTCAGTCCTCCTGGTGGGTCTCTCGCTCCATCCTATCCTTGGATGCCTCAAAGGCTTTTGACAGGGTGGAGTGGAGATTCCTCTGGAGGGTATGATTAAGCTTTTATATAAAGGCAAGGTTGAATATCAATAAGATGTTTACAAGGTGTATTTCTTTAGGAAGAGGCACTCGCCAAGGATGTCCACTTTCTCCACTATTATTTGATATTTATATTGAGCCTCTTGCTGTCCGGGTCAGGCAGGATCCCATGATTGAAGGGTTTGGAATATTGGGAATAGATGATCGTATTTCCTTATATGACGATGATGTTTTGTTTCATATACAATATACTAATACTAGTTATTCGAGTTGTCAACTCCTTTGGTGAGGTTTCGGGCCTTAATATTAGTTGGTCTAAGGCGATTCTGATGCCCTTAGATAGATTAGAACCTTTTACTGAGGAGTTTTCTAGAAATTCGAAGATCTCTCATTCATTCGAATATTTGGGCATCACTATTTCGTCCAAGATTGAAGACTTTCTACAGCTTAATCTGATTCCATTAATAACTAAATTGAGATCTAATATAAAGATATGGCTTCGACTCCCGCTATCTAAAGCTGATAGAATATCATTGGTAAAGATAGTGATTCTGCCCCAAATTTTGTACATCCTTAGGAACTCCCCAGTATGGATTGAAGATAAGTTTTTTAAACTGATTGAGAGAATCATCAGTGACCTACTTTGGGGGAGAAAGTGAGTAAGGCTTAAATTGGAGTATTTCTATATGATGTTGGAACAGGGAGGATTAAATCTTCCCTGCTTCAAGGGCTATTTTATAGCATCACATTTATGGCAGTATTATGAATGGGAGAAAAGCCCTCTTTATAGAACCTTGGTTAAGACTACTCCACATGACAACATCTTTACTTTATTGGAATCTGGTCAAATAATCAATCTCCGACCTGACTACAGAGTTGCTGGAAAGCTACTTATTAAGCCCTGGAGTACCATTAGAGATTGGTTGGGAATAAAGGGACCCCTCTTTTGTACGCCCTTTTGGCATAATTTTTATTTACAGGCCCTAGATAAATTGGTTGGGGATCACTATTGGCAAAATAACAACATTTATTATCTTGCACAGGTGGTTGGGAATAGCCACGTTTTTTTATTTTTGGAGCTAGCACAAAAATAAACTATATCTAATTTATCTTGGTTTAGGTATCTTCAGTCATGTTCAGCACTTTCTAGTATAAAACAAAAATCGCTTTTCGATATAGACACCCCCATATTTCTGTATCACTTGATAGCAAAGACAGCACAGAGGGTTAAAATTTCTCAATGTTATAAATAATTAATGCACGATTTATGAATATACATTCCCCTGGACAAAATGCCTGGAGAAGGGATTGCCCAATTATTTAATTGGATGATTGGGACAATATATTGGTGAATCTGGGATTAGCTTCTCATAATTTTAATTACCTACTGGTTCAATTTAATATTCTACACAGAATTTATCTTACACCTTTATGGCTTAATAAACAGAGTTTGAGAGACACCTTTAATTGCCCACACTGTGAGTCCCCTGATGCAGATTATTTACATACAGTATGTTTTGGACTTATCCAGAACTAAAAGAATATTGCGGGGCAATTCATAACTGTATTACCCAAAAATTGAAAGTGGTGATTCCAATTGCGGTGGAGTGTTGGATTTTGAGTGATCTTTCCAAAGTTGGGTGCCATAAATATAAAAGGATTCTTTTGGTTAAAATAATGTTTTTGCAAGGTTCTTGATTACGCGGGCTTGGTTTTCATCTAATACTCCAAGTATAAATACATGGCTCAATCTCGTTAATAAGATCAAAAGGTATGAATATGTTTTATATAAATAAAGAAACTCGGAGGATAAATGGCTTAAGATATGGGGAGAATGGAATTTTAAACATTTTGCCAGCTCTCCCTTTATTGTCCCTGTTTCTTCTTCTTTTTTTTTTTTTGGGGGGGGGGGGATGGGAGATGCAACGCAAAGGGGTGAGAGTTTTGGAGGGGATTTGGAGGCTAAGGATTAAGAAATAAAAATAATAATTTGGATGTCTTACTTTGTATGATTTATATCACTGTTCAAAAATTAAAATTTAAATTTAACTAAGTCACGTGCTACATGACCAGTTATTGGAGTGGGAATCTATAGAGTATAATAAGATTGTAAGCTGTTGTGCTGCACCGCAGCCTATCCCTCACCATGCACCCAAACAGTTGTTCCTGATTTTTAGGGTAATAACAGGTAAGGCGTGGATGTTTTAGTTGACCCTGACAGCAGGGAAATTACTGCTCTTACCTCCAGCATCCACTGGAGTGCGCCGTGTGTGCGGCACAAGGGTCTTAGCTTTCTGGCTGGGTGTATGTAAATTTAATTGTTACCAGCATTGGTTGTGCACAATACCACGTTTAAGTAAAATGCTGTTTTGGCAAAAATGTGTTGGAATAGCTTTCCTCATTTGTGACTTCGCTGTATCCTGGGGAGCCAACCCTGGTACACGGCTCACACAAGCAGCAGTATTGCAAAAACAGAGTTTGAATATATATATATATATATATATATATATATCTTTATCAGCTTGCATTCTGCTTGAAGATTTCTCAAGGCACCAATATTGAATCTGTGAACCCTGTACAAGCTATAATTATGCTACTATTAATTATTTGCTATTAATGCTCCTGTATTTTTGAACTTCCAAATATGATTCAATAGAAGCTTTTGGAAATAACTTGTTTACTGCACCTAATTAGTTGCTTCTGTTGGAATGCGAAGGCACCACTGTGCACGGAGCCTGATAATATACAGTAGTCAAGCAATGAACGGATATGCAGATCATGTAATGACATGATCTGCATATCCGTTCATTGCTTGACTACTGTATATTATCAGGCTCCGTGCACAGTGGTCACTGAAGCTCCATTGAATGCTGTGGCCTCCTCACAGCTTACAGCACAGTGCTGTCCATTGGATAGTGACTGTGCTTGGTAATGCAGCTCCACCACATTCACTTGACTGGGATTGATCTGCACCTAGGCCTAGTGACTGATGAACATGATGTCACATGGCCTAGGAAGAGGCTTAAGTGCTCAACGGCGTGCCACGGCCATGCCGTCCTAATACAGCTGATCGGTAGGGGTGCCGAAAGTTGGTCCCCACGATTTAATATTGATGACCTATCCTGAGGATAAGCCATCAGTATCAAAATGCCGAAGAACCCCTTTAAGACTGGTCACACACTAGGACTTACTAAAAAAACCTTCGTTGAAACAGAGTTGAAAATGGTGTGTGTGTCCACCATATTTATACAGTGGTACTGCAACATAATTTGCAAGCTTTCATCTTGTTGGTGGGATTTAATTTTTTGGAAATGTGGCAAGTTACATGGGATATTTTATATGCTGAAAAATATTTGCCTTTTACAGGTCAGACCAGCCATACTATTTTACTTAAAGAGGTTGATCCATCTGGAATATTTATTGCATATTGATATGATTTTCCATAAATGTATGAACTAGGGCAGGGGTGCACAACGTTTTCTGGTTGGGGGCGATGTTGCCAGACTAAAGCAATGACGAGGGCCTAAAATAAAATTTAAAGGGATATTACCAACTGAAATGCTTTATTTATGGCATATTGAAAATACAGTATATACCAATTAATAGCTAGTAACAGTTCCAGGACTCTCATCTAATGGGAGAATACATGAAAAATACATGTGAGCAGCCACAAGGCATAGACATACATGTCTGTTACCAGATTGTTGGGGGCTGCACAGAATGGTAACAAAGGCCACATGTGGCCCACGGGCCGCAGGTTGTGCATCCCTGATCTAGGGCCTGCTCCTATCCCCAGTAGGAATCTCAAAAAGGAACAGTGAGCACGCCGCATCCTCTTTATTCACTGCTATGAGGCTTCCACAAATAACCGAGCAGCACACTAGGCCCATAGAAGTGCATGCATAGCAAGCCACCTAATCGCAGCCACCCCTCCATTCATCGCTAAGGGGTTATTTTTGGAAATGCCATGATGGTGAATGGAGGGTGGCTGCGCATGTGTGGCTTGCTCTCCATTCACTTCCCGAATCGCAGTCTCAACTACTGTACTGTACATACAGTACAGGTATGTCCTAAAAAAAAACATTAATAGTTTTTATACTTGTATGACTCTTAGTTTCTAGACGTTAATATGCAGCTAATTGTATGTCAGTGGAATGGTATAAATCAGGGATGCTCAACCTGCGGCCCTCCAGCTGTTGTAAAACTACAACTCCCACCATGCCTTGCTGTAGGCTGATAGTTGTAAGCTGTTCGAGGATGCTGGGAGTTGTAGTTTTGCAACAGCTGGAGGGCCGCAGGTTGAGCATGCCTGGTATAAATCATGAGATAATTAGAAAAATTACCTCCACAAAAGACAAATATTGCTTTATTACCGAAACACAAGCGTCATGGATTCTCCGGAAATAAAACTTTTAGAAAAATATCATAAATCTGCCATAGAGATTATTCAAAGGAGAATTGCTAATTCCTGTTTGGGCACAATTTTTTATAACATGCCACATGGATTTCACACAGGGGACTGGTCTTTCATAAATTAAAGCTAATGGTCGCTAATGATTTAAGGTTGGAGCCTGAGAAAACATTAGACTTCTGCTAATGTTCTTTGCCTAACTTGGAACTCAGTCCTCTTCCAAACATTAATTAGCAACATAAGGCCATGTTCACACCACTGGAAATGGAGCAGTATATGTCAATATTCCTTTTTTTTTTTTTTCTTTTTTATAATAGAAGGCCAAAGGTAACCTATACCGCTGTACAACATAAAGTTTCACATGTTAAACATACACATTTAGAGGACATTTATTTAAAGAGCAGCGATTTAGATGCCAGTCTTAGTCCCTCTGCGCTGTTGGTGGATGCGCTGAAGTTATGTGGATCCAACATGCAAACAAGGGGACAGCACAACCTCTGGTCAATACCTTGTAATAGTGCGGCGGTGCAAGTGGTGTTGGATCCCGGTCTCTGATCCCTGATTGATGTAATCAAAAGAAAGTTTTCCACAGCACTCTTGTAGTTGATCTTTTAAATCTTCTTTATTTTCCCAGTGTGCAACGTTTCGACTTCCAAGTTATGTGGGGGCGCAGGCCTTTAAATAACTTTGGCGCTTCCTCCAGCGGGCCATGTGACATACTAAAATCTATGCTAGCTAGAGTAGATTTAAGTCATTTTCCACGCCAAAAAGTGGCATGGAACATTATAAATGAGACAGGCCTGCTGGCCCACCCTCTTCCCCACCAATGCCATGTCCCTTTTTCTTGTCACTTGTGAAAAGTGCAGTGAGCGGCAAAAAGGGTCAGATTTTGCCGCACAAATCTGTGAGATTAATATGCCAAAAACTGCCATATAATTCACAATAAGTGTCCCCCTTAGTCTATATACACCTCCCAAAAATGTTTATAGGGAGGGACCACTTCAGTAGTATTTTTTTTATCATTTAGCCACACCTCTTACCCTGCCTAATCCTTATTCATACATAACAATCCCACCACGTCCCATTTCTGCCTTCACAAATAGTAATAGTCGCCATTTGTGCCCTACACACACAATGCACTTTTAGTGCCTCCTCGCACAGTAGTAATGCTGATTTAGTGCTTCAACACAGTAACAAGTACCCACTCACAATAATGCCCACCACACAGTAACGATGCTTCCTTAGTATATAAAGGGATAAAGATTTATAAAGATTATTATTATTAGGGCCCCTCAGGCAGTATGATATTACTTTTGTGCCTCTGATGCGGTATATTGCCACCTTAGTGCCCCCAACATAGTATTTTGGTCCCAGAAGTGCCTTCCACATAGTAAGATGCCCCTTAAGTGGCTCGTTCAAAGTATAATGCCTCCATAAGTGCCCTCCAAACAGTATACTTGTTTAAGTGACCCCCATATAGTATGAGCCCCACCCAGAATGTTATGCTCTTTTAAGTGCTCCCACACAGTATGATGCCCCATACCTGTCCCACATACAGTTCGATAACCCATATGTTCCTCCAAATTGAATGCTCAGCTTTCCCACCTTCCCCTGAAATCACAGCACACCTGCCTGCACTGAACCAGCAGCAGGGGAATGGTGGAGCAGGGAGCAGAAATATTTCATATGTATCTGCGTCTTGCGGCACAGATACGGCAGAGGTCAGGATATGCAGCAGCCGTTCCAAGACTGCAGGATAGAGGCTGAAATTCCGGACTATCCAGCCGAATCCAGAATGTTGGAAGGCATGTGTATGCATCATCAGTATATATGCCAAAATAGGGAAAATCAAGGTCTAAACAGCCATCAATAAATGGCTGAAAAAAACGGGACTTTGATCAATTTTCCTCTTTTGATCCTTTTCGCTCTTTTACTTGTCAGCAGTTAATTCTTCTTTGGTTATGTATGTGTTATATAGTCAAACCTAGATTTCCTGTTGCTAGGTTACATTGACATATCATGCATTTCTCCCTTTTCATTATCCAGAAAAACAAATCAGTTCATCTGCAATGACAGTGACATACACACAATTATTTGACCAAGGTTTTACACTTCGTGGAAGGGTTTAATATATAAGAGGACATGATCATATTAAGATTGCATTCCTCACAGTCAAATCTAATATTATATACATAAGGGGTTCTCAATACGCCTTCAAGACAATTCAGTTGACTGTGAAGAACTGAATAGTTAAAGAGAATAATAGAAATTTCGGCTAAGTAACCAAGTCTTTGATAGCTCTGTATTGCACATAGTTCTGGATTGTTAGCCTCTGGATATTTAAAATACACTGTAATTTTCTTATTAATCAGATTCTATGGGGTAGACAGACTATTGATGCACCAGATTTAGCATCCAACATCCGCCACTGTGATAAATTGAATGCAGTTTAAGACCATCTATTCCAAATTTACACTAACTATAAGAGAGCATTAGTAAAACTGCCCCTATGTCTTGTACCATCATTAATGAGTATTTCTATCTAGTTTCTGCCACTTTTCCTTTGTCTTTTACGTTTTATCATGATTCATATTTCAAGTATTTGCTAATACTTTATCATTCAATACATTAATCAATCTAATTGATAATACTTTGTTTTTAAATGTGATATATTGTATTAATTGATATATAACGTATTAATTGATGAATTTGGCCTGCATCCAAAAAAAAAGGTTGAAATAGGGTAATGGGAAAAATGGCAGTGGCAAAGCAAAAGTCAGACAGGTAGAGTTCATATAGTAAAACAGTATTTGCATGAATCTGTCAGACAAAAAGGAGAAATACTCACCAATGGCAGAGCTCCATATACTGTACAGCTGCTGTCAAACAGGTTGCTGATGTATTTGGTTTTAAGTCAATATTAGAGAACAAATTGAAGTTTGAAGTCGGTATGTATATTTGTGTTTTGGTCCACAAGCTGTACCATATAACTACCATACTGTACGTATCAAATTGATAAAATTCTGGTTGCAGTGACCACTAGGTGGAGATAAGTACATATGGATTTATACAGTTTCCTTTGAATTTGATAAGAGCAGTATGCATCTGTATACAGAAGCTAAAATCCCTATAATGACATGCAATATAGTGATGTGGCAATTAGCATGGATATTCATCAGGTTGCATATAGCAACCAATCACAGCTCAGCTTCTATTTTACTATGGGTCATTAATATGAGCTTTGATTGGTTGTTATAGGCAGCGAAGGACAGCTTATGTGTGAGCTAATATTATTTTGATTGCGACGCTTAGCCAATGTTGTTGTAGAGGCTGATGTAAATAACATGACCATAAGTGTATACTAATTCTGTGGGGTTTTATATACTGTCAATTAAAGACAATAATACCCCGCTGAGGAGGTCTTTGTAAGGGGGGAGGCTGTGGTGTTGTGGAGGTCACTGTTAAAGTAGCAGGCTGCTGTGAAGGTCAAGGTTAAGGGGGTGGGCTGCTGTGGCGGTCACATTTTAAGGAGGCAGAACACTGTGGGGGGGTTGGTGTTAAGGGGGGGGTTTTGGAGGTCACTGTTAAGGGGGTGGGCTGCTGTAGAGGTCACTGTTATAGGGGATACTTTTTTTTTTTACGACACACAGAAACATTAAATGAAATAGATGAAGTATACCCATACAAAGCCGGGTCCTTCTGCTAATATATAACAGTATCTCACAAAAGTGAGTACACCCCTCACATTATTGTAAATATTTTATTATATCTTTTCATGGGACAACACTGAGGATATGACATATGATTAGTAGTAGTAGTCAGTGTACAGCTTGTATATCTGGTGTGCCCTCAAAATAACTTAACACACAGCCATTAATGTCTAAACCGCTGGTGACAAAAGTGAGTACACCTCTAAGTGAAATTGACCAAATTGTGCCCACAGTGTCAATATTTTTTGTGACCACCATTATTTTCAAGAACTGCCATTACTCTCTTGGGCATGGAGTTCACCCAAGCTTCACAGGTTGCCACTGGAAACCTCTTCCACTCCTCCATGACAACATCACGGAGCTGGTGGATGTTAGAGACCTTTGAGGATGCCCCACAGATGCTCAATAAGGTTTAGGTCTGGAGACATGCTTGGCCAGTCCAGTACCTTTATGCTCAATTTCTTTAGCAAGGCAGTGATCGTCTTAGAGGTGTGTTGGGGGTCATTTTTATGTTGGAATACTGTCCTGTGGTCCATTTTTTGAAGGGAGAGGATCATGATAAGCTTCAGTATGTCACAGTACATGTTGGCATTCATGGTTCCCTCAATGAACTATAGCTTCCCACAGTCAGCTGCAATCATGCAGCCCCAAAGCATGACACTCCCACCACAATGCTTGACTGTAGGTAAGACAAACTTGTCTTTGTACTCCTCACCTGGTTGCCACCTCAAACACTTGACACCATCTGAACCAAATAAGTTTATCTTGGTCTCATTAGACCACAGGACATGGTTCCAGTAATCTTTGTGCTTGGTCTGCTTGTCTTCAGCCAACTGCAGGCTTTCTTGTTCATCATCTTTAGAAAAAGCTTCCTTCTGGGATGACAGCCATGCAGACCAGTTTGATGCAGTGTGCGGCATATTGTCTGAGCACTGACAGGCTGACTTCCCATCCCCACCCCTTTAACCTCTGCAGCAATGCTGGCAACACTCATACGTCTATTTTCAAAAGATAACCTCTGGATATGACGCTTTTGGGCACTCAACTTCTTTGGTTGAACGTGGCGAGGCCTGTTATGAGAGGAACCTGTCTAGTTAAACCACTGTATGGTCTTTGCCACCATGCTGCAGCTCAGTTTCAGGGTGTTGCCAATCTTCTTTTAGCCTAGGCAGGTGATCGTGAACCGTTACCAGACCGAGTGCCCAAACTGCAACCCAAAACCCACTTATTTATCGCAAAGTGAGAATATGGCAATTTAACTTCCCATGCTGTTTGCAGTGCACCCTGTGCTGATGAATGGCAGGAGAAGTCTAAGGCATGTTGGTACACCATAGACTTTTACAAAGGCGTGGGTGCCCACAGAGAGGGCTCTGAGTGCCCCCTCTGGCACCTGTGCCATAGGTTCGCCACCACTGGGCTAGGCCATCTTTATGTAGAACAACAATTCTTTTTTTAGATCTTAAAAGAGTTATTTTCCATTAGGAGCCATTTTGAACTTCCAGTGACCTCTATGAGATAGTGTGAGAGCAATAACACCAAATTTAACACACCTGCTCCCCATTCACACCTTAAACCTTGTAACACTAATGAGTCACATGCACAAAGTGAAAATATGTAAGGGGTGGTTGTTTTTTTGTTGTTATTTTAATTTTTTTAAGTCAAACAAAACACAAAATTCCAAAGGTTTTATATCTTCCATGACATGAAAGGGATGATACATGAACATATAGTATATAGTAGAGCAGTGATGCCCAACCTGCGGCCCTCCAGCTGTTGTAAAACTACAACTCCCACAATTCCCTGCTGTAGACTGATAGCTGTAAGCTGTCCAGGCATGCTGGGAGTTGTAGTTTTGCAACAGCTGGAGGGCCGCAGGTTGGGCATCTCTGTAGTAGAGTAAATGAAAGGGCTTTTCTACTCTTTAATAAATTTCACTGAAAACTAGAACACACTTTGTAATATATTAGGCTATTTTGATTCCTAAGCAATCTGTACTAAATGAAGTTTGATAAGAGAAATTACAGCACTCACATTCTTAGACCTCCTGCACACGAACGTATTTTACTTCCGTTTCCGTTCCGTTTTTGCGGTTTCCGTTTGAGGTCAGTATGCAGAACCATTAATTTCAATGGTTCTGCAAAAAAACTGAATGTATTCCCTAGGCATTCCGTTTCCGTATTTCCGTATATCCATTCAGCCCCAGCATGTCTGCCAACCCCCAGAAGTCACAATGGATGTGGAGAAGCTTGTTTTACTTTTTCAAGAGCGTCCCCAGCTGTGGGACACCCGCTGCGACACCAACCATGATCGCCTGACCAAGGAGCGGGCATGGGATGAGGTCACAGGCGAGATGCTGGCCAGAGAGTGGCAGAAGGCGAATGCATCCAAACTGCGCAAGTTAGTTAAGCCAACCCATGCGGAAGTTTTTAGCTCTGAAAATGTTTATTGTTTATATCTACCTTTGATGCACTGGCCTTTATATGGTGGAAGTAAGGAAATAAGGGATTTTTGTTGTAAAGGGGCACCCTGAGGATGTTATAAAATAGTTATATTCCTTGTCACCTTCCGCCGCACTATACATTAATATATTACATCAGCGATGGCCACCTGTGGCTCTCCAGCTGTACTGAAACTATGATTCCCACCATGGCCTGCTGTAGGCTGATTTCTTTATTAAAAATCTGCACATGTTTGCAGTAGTTAGTAAACCGCTGTAGAGCCACATATTGTGTATTTAAAATATATAACGTTTGGCAACTGTTTGAGCAGTCGCACATTTCTTTGGTTACAACAACCCTGCTATCCAGCAGCAGTGGCCATGCTTGCATATTATAGGAAAAAGTGCCACCCTCTCTGTTGGCTGGGACCACTGGAGCTGGGATAGTCCTGCTTTTTTTCCTGTACTGTGCTAGTGCGGTCACTGCAGCTGGATTTTATGGTGTTCGTAACCATGGAATCAAGAAGTGTAGGAAGTGTCCTAAAAATGAAGTCAGGCAGCGTAGTAAGAAATTTGGGTAATAAAAATAGATTATAAACTGCCTTTTATGAAAGTGTAAAACATAATAAATGCTATCTGCAGAGGTAAAACAACCCTATATGATCCAATATCAACCCTATATGATCCATACACTGATATGTGTATTTAGTGGCCCATTGAATGTATATGCCCCAAATCAATTTTAAATTACATGTGTACTGCACTAACACAGTTTTAGTAAAATCCTTGTTACTGTATATGGTATCAACATAAATGTATTTCCATGTATACATTTTGTTTAACCATTTTAACATATGTGCATTTATATGTGTGTGTACATATACATTTAGAATGGTTATATTTCTACAGTGCAATGAGTTAAGACCCACTGGCAATCATCCCGCGATCAGTTTCAACGTGGTGGGACACAGTGGTGATGGGGGGCTTAGAAAGAAGCCCTATCTGTACACAAAACAGCTACAGTTTTTGCGCCCTGTGCTGGATCTTAGGCCTTGAGTACCAAATTTATTTAGTAGTTGTTATCATTGTATACATGCAAAAAAAAAGCTAGATTGTGGCTTTTATTTTGTATGAATGATAACAGCATAGAAGTCATTGTTTCTACTATGCTCTAACTTGTTGCCTGGATTTCACATGCCTGGTACACTTTGTTCTCAGCCGGTAATATACTGCCCTTGTCCAGACCATGGTAGAAGAAGACTTCAATCTAGCATTGTTTCTACTGACATGACCTGCACAAATGGGTGACATGTGAAACACCTGGAGATAGCAATAAGGAACATCCATCTGTGCAGGTCCCATCAACAGCTCGTCAAAATTGGAAGGCGGATGTCGGTGTGTACCATAGTGTGGACAAGGACAGTACATCACTGCCAATAGTGAAACAAACCTTTGCCTCTGCAATGCAGCACATTGCTAATGGGAACAATGGACCAATAAATTTACACTACATGAGATATGAAGGGTTTATTTGTAGTGCCATTTTGGAACCCAAATAACCACTATATTAAGAGGTTCTCCAGGCTTTCAATAATGACAAGCAATACTCAACATAGTTCATCAGTATTTTACAAGGCTGCTGGACCCCTGTGTTCCAGTGTGGGTTATTAAATGTGCTTCATATGGTAATACCCTTTTATACACACATTGTTTATTCAAAATGATCTCTCATTCACAGCACCCTTGACAGCCTGGAGGAACTAGGGGGTAATGCAACCAGCTCTACGGAGGAAGAGCAAGCTGCTGGTCCCCTTGAATCCCCTCGTCCTGTGGCTGAAGAGGGCAAAAATGTGGAACAGCAGGATCGTCCTGAGAGCCCGGAGGAGTCTTCTGCTTTGGAGGGAGCTGCTGCAGGTCCATCAAGCCCAGAAGGCCCCAGGAGACAGCCACAGCAGAAAAGGAGGCTAGAGACAATACATATTCTGCCTCAAATACTCAAGCCCTGATTGATTCTCAGGTGCTTGAGTATTTGAGGCAGAGAACGAGTGAAGGGAAGGAGGAGCGAATGCTGAGTGGGCTAGCTCCCCTTATCTAAAATTATTCAGAAGAGAAAAAAAAATGTTTGTATCCATTATGGCTTCTGTGGCCACCATTATGGATACCCCCATGGATACAATGAAGTACCACGCTTTATTGTTAGCCATGGGAGCACAACCTTGGCCTAGCATGGTGTCACAACAACCTGGGCCCGGCATGGTGTCACAACAACCTGGGCCCAGCATGGTGTCACAACATGATGGGTCTAGCATGGTGTCATCACATGCTAGGCCCAGCTCTTATTATTCACAGCCCCTCTTTTCACAGGAGCATGAATATGGCTCCCGTGCTCATTATGAATGCTATCCCAACCACAAAGTCATGTGGCTGGGCCTCCTGCACATGCTCCGGGACCTTTCTTAAGAATGGACTTATAATTTTTTTGTTATGTTGTGTTGTTTTTTTTCTACAGGTTGAATTTAAAGCCATTCTTTTATTTGTTAATTTTCTTTTATCATATAAAGAAATATGCTAACGAAAATGTCTGGCCATTTATTGAATATGTTATAACATTCAAACAATAACATCATTTAGTTTTTCATTGAAATGAAAACAGTACAAACATAATACACATAGCGTAGCTTACTTTATTTTATTAATTACAACTAGGGCTGTGCATATACTTTAAGACAACCATACACATGGCAAAGGATTTTCCAAATGTTTAAAAGTGCTGGGATAACCTCCAAAGCCGGCACCTCGGACAGCATCTTGAAGTGTTCTGCATGCCTAAAGAAATAAAATATATTGTGAAATATATCTAAACAGGTGTGCACGTCAGTAAACATAAAATAGGTACGAAACATATCATTATAAAGAGGTATTAGAGGGTTTATGTAGACAAAAATTAAAAAATGACCTACTCATGCACATTTCAACAATAAACATGAATTAGCACACAGGCAGATTTTAAAAAATGTTGGCTACAGTTTAATCCCAGCCCATAAGCCCACGTCAAGGGTCCTCTTTGTCTTGTGAGTCCCTATACTATCTACATAGAACCCCCCCCCCCACCAAAATTTTTAAAAGACTCACTAGAAAACAAAAAATACTATGATGACCAGAGTCCAGATCACTTCATAGTTTCCAATGAACCACGTCCATCTGCCACGGCAGTGCACCCTCAGGACTTGAAAAATATTCTTCAAAGAGGGCCCGAATTGCAAGCCCTGCAGTTCCAGGTCATCCATGAAGGGTCTGGTCTAATCCTCCAGATGAAGAAGATGTGCCAGGTTCTAACAAATCAACTTCGGAAGGAGCAGGATCATATATGCGTGAATAACCCAGGTGGCATTCTCCGGTGCCATCTGTAAGGATGACAGTAATACTCTCCACTTGTGTGTGAGTATTCCAAACGCACACTCAACATACCGACGGGCTCTACTCAGCCGATAGTTGAAGATAAGTCTCTGTCATCCAGGTTGTGTCTGGGGAAGGGGCGCATAACATGTGGTGCCAAAGCAAACCCTTCATCAGCCACAATTACAAATGGCGCCGGTGATCCCGCAGAACCTGGCAGTCTTCTGGGTTCTGGGAGGGATAGTTGGTTGGCTCAAAGTCTCTCACACATTCTAGAAGAACTGAAAATGCGCGCATCTGCAGTGCTCCCATAGGACTCAAAATCCACAATTATAAACTTGTAAGTACTGTCAGCCAAGGCCAAAAGCACTACAGAAAAATATTGTTTAAAATTGAAGTACCGGGACCCTGAGTGAGGCGGTTTCATTACACATATGTGTTTGCCATCCAGTGCCCCAATGCAGTTTGAAAACTGCTTATCAACATAAAAACCCTCAGCTATTCGGATCAATCCTCAGCCTGGCATCACCACTTCCTGGAGTCGCTGCAAAATCAAATTATAGGTTTGACGAACTATCCGAGAAATGGTTGAGACTCCCAGCAGGAACTCAAAATGCATAGATGAAAATGAATTTCCAGTTGCCAAAAATCTGGAAAACAAATTTACTATCACACCCAAAAAATACACCAAATCTACATATGCACATTATCACATTTTAGCTACACTATCGCACATATTACAAATAGAAAAAATAAAAAATAATTCATAGTTTGCACATTCTACAAATATAAAATAATGTGAAAAATCAATCAATGTCACGATGAGCCATTCCTCTAGAGAAATGCAGCGCCTCATATTTGTGTCCTGGTATGTGATGCCAGGACGCAGAGCAGCTAACAAAATGTCAAAGCTGGTCACAGACATACGACAAAACCCTTGAAATTTCTCAGGATGCTGTCGCATATCCATGTACAGCGTGTGGAATTTGCCCATTTCTGCACCGCTGAGAGAGAATTGGGTGAAACCAAAGCCTCCTCCTCCTCGGTTCCACGTTCAGCATAGTTGGCTGCTGTTCCTGGTCCCGAGAAATCAGCCAGCACAGGAGAACTATTTCCTCCGAATCGTCAGCCATGATACAACAGAAAATTGTAACCAGAAAACGATGTCTGCCAAACATAGGATTCCAACTAAGCTCTCAATACTGCAACAAGCTGCATAAACTGGAGTAACAACAATCACATGACCAAGTTAAATAGGGGGAGTGAAAAAGGGGATGTGTCCAAAAATGATGATTTCAAAGTTCCTGTTTCTGCTTACGATCCACAAAAAACGGATCGCATACGGAAACCATACGGAGATGTTTTTGCGGAAATACGGAACTTAAACACAACCGAAACAAAAAGCAATGAATCCGTGAAAAGCCGACTGCAAAATACATACGATCGTGTAAAAGAGGCCTTAACCCCTCCAGGACCTTGGACGAGAATGCTTGTCCTAACTTGTGGCTACTTAATGCACTAGGATGAGCATTCTCATCCAATGGTTAACGTGCTCCCCGACACACGCTGACACGATCAGCATCAGGGGCCCGGCTGATACTGACAGCCTGGCCCCTGCTGTATCTGCCAGCATCGGTGAAAACCACGATGCCGGCGGATTAACCCCCTGTCATGAAGTACAATATGTGACGAGAAAACAATCTCAGAATGGCCTGGATAAGTAAAAGCATTTAAAGTTATTACTACATATAGTGACACATGTCAGATTTGCTAAAAATGGCCTGGTCCTTAAGGTGAAAAATTGCCGGGTCCTTAAGGGGTTAAACAAATTCTATTCAACATAAGTGCATATGATTCTTTTTCGCTGAAAAACTGTATTTGAGCTATGAATTATATATCTTTCCTGGACGATAGTCAGCTTAGCTCCACTACTTCAACGGTGTAGTTTATGTATTTTAGTAAGCTTTTCTAATATATGTAAATCCATAATGTACACAGGTTATTACTTCCTCACATCAAATACTAAATAAAAAGTCTACATTTTGAACCAATAACAAACAGGCCTTAAATTAGTTTGCACATCCATATTCAGACTCCTGGCAGGTACTGTATTGGTGCCAAGACCAGAGTTTCGAAATAGCTAATTAACTTTCCAGCTGCAGCAGCTTTTGGATCAGAGTAATATGGGAGCTTGTTGATAAAAATGCAACACATAAAACTAAAGAAACATAGGAAGCTTCGTTAACACCGTCTAGAATAAGATAGTCACATAGTCCTAGTTTTTAACCATAATCTACAAATTAAAGGAACTTTAGAATTTCAATTATCTCCATTGTGGCTGAGTGGTTAGCTCTAGCTGCTTTGCCATGCTGGAGCCCTGCCAATAAAGGGCAGCATGTGTATGGAGTGTGTCCCATATGTTCTCCCGGTGTTTACCCCATGCTCCAAAAAATATAATAATAACATATATATTCAGGGGCACATCACTAATTAGGCAACATGAGGCTGTACCCCCAGGCAGCGCTGTGCTAGGACAGCAGGGGGGCTTCAATTTAGCCTCCAGCCCTGCATTGCTGTAAAGCCCTGCAGACAAATTTGTGACTGTGCATTTAGGGATTATTGTACATCATGGTTTTACTGCGGTTATTGCCGCAATTTGCAGCAAAAACCTCAACAAAACAGTGATGTATATTGACCCCTAGGCATAGATCAACATACCTGAGTATGAAGGACCTTTGAAATACTGTAGGCTAAAGGACCTTTGATAATGTCATCATGTCACATGATCGCAGGTCCTTTAGCCTCCAAGACTCCAGAGGATAAGGAAAACAGAGAACCTCCAGCCTGTAAATAAGTGTCTGTTAACTTGTGTGTGTGTGTGTACTGTATGTGTTTATGTGTTTGTCTTTGTGTGTGTGTATGTGTGTGTAGGTATGTGTTTATCTGTAGTGGGGAAAAAAAAAATATATATATATATATATATATATATAGATATATATATATATTGTGAGAGGGCACAGGGATCCGTCATTGACGGAAGGTACGTGTCACCGAGTTTCCTGGCCTCGGTGAGGTAAGAGCCTGTTCTTTTAGGTCAGCAGCAGCTAGTGCTGCTGGACACAGCTTGTTTAGCTAGTATGGCTGTAAAGCCAATCTGGGCTGGCTCTTACTGGAAGCAACTAAAGCGTAAGGTGGGTAGTTGCTTCCCGCGATCCAGGCCTGGTTTTTGACTGGGTTTAAAAGCCCAGCCAGCACTGTCAGCTGGGGTGAAATTACTCCAGCAAGTGGAGTTTGTAGCTGAGCCTGAGTCTGGAAGCTGCTAGCAGGCGTACAGCATGCACAGAGGCCTGCCGTGGACATTTGGCTGTGACCCAGCTTTCAGGAGCACAGGCGATCGCTCCTGACCTGCAGTGTGTGAGTGTAACAACCTGAAGGACTTTTGTTTTGTTTACTGTGTGAACCTGCACCAAGGACTGTTGTTTTGCTTTATCAAGAGTGTGAATAAAACACTGTTGAATGACTGAAAATCCGCTTCCTTCGCCTCTATACTGCACCCGCACCTATCTGCCAAGAGCAAATCCCCACATTTGGTGTCGGATGCGGGCATGCGCAGTGAGGCTGGCGTAAATGCTGAAATTTCGTTTTTGCCTAAGTGAATGTCATATGTCAAGCCGGCAAAGTTTCAACACGTGAACCCGGACAAGATGGTGGCAGTTGTAAAGGCTCTCGTGGAGGCCAATTTACAGCAGCGGGAGGCCAACAAGCAGCAGCAGGAGACAAACCAGCTGCTGTTGCAACATGTAATGGCTTTGCAAGCGACTGGAGCCTCTCACCGTGCCCATGATGCCCGAAAGCGGTCCGTGCAGCGATTCCCAAGATGACCCCGAGGATGATGCTGAGACCTACCTGGCAGTCTTCGAAAAGTGGCCATGAGGGAGAAGCTGCCCCGTGACCAGTGGGCTGAGGTAGTCGCTCCGTTCCTGGCTTCCGGACCCCAGCAGGTGTTTTTCGACTTGTCGGACGACTAAGCGGCCGATTATGACACCGTGAAAGGAGAGATCCTAGCCAGACTGGGGTGAACGTGCTGGTCCGCGCTCAAAGAGTCCACCAGTGGGACTTTAAAACGACTGAACCCGCTAGGCCGCAGTACTACGAACTGCTGCACAGGCTGCAAAAGTGGCTGCAGCCCGATCTACTAAGTCCCACTGCCATGCTGGATCGACTGTTGGCGGACATCTTTTGAGGGCCCTGCCTTATCCCCTCCAGCACTGGGTCGGCCAGGCGTCTCCGGTAAGTGCCCTGGAGATGGTCGACCTGGTGGAGCATTACGAGGCCACCAGAAACCTGCAGGGGAGTCTTGTTGGGAAGGGGCCAGTCAAACCCCGGAGGCCTCCACCCCAGTTCCGACGACCGGCGACAGAGAGACCTGCACGGAATGTACCCCTGCGGATCCGCCTCCCGTGGTATGCTGGAGGTGTCAGGAGCCAGGCCACATCAGGGCCGACTGTCCGCAGCAGGGTGAGCCGATGGATGTGAACTACGGGTATCGCCACTCCCTGTATGCACAGAAGCTGTGCGCAACTGGCACCCGTGAGGTGCAGGATAATAACCACCTGTGTCAGGTAGAGGTGGAAGATTCCCTGGCGGTGGCCCTGCTGGACTCTGGGAGTCTAGTCTCCCTGGTAAGAGCTGCCCTAGTACGGCCTGCGGAGTATACCGGCCGAAAAATCGGGGTCCTATGCATCCACGGAGACTTAAAAGACTACCCCACTGCACTAGTGACTTTGTCCACAGCGGCCGGTAAGTGGACCCACGAGGTGGCTGTCGCTACCAAACTCCCACATGAACTGATACTTGGGAGGGACTTCCCAGGTTTCCCGGCGCTGTGGCCGGCAATAAAAGAGTCTGATGGACCTGAGACAGGGGTAACCCTAGTAGAGTGGCCTGATACCACTGGAAGGCCAGAACCCTGGGAGCCCGAATCTGAAGGGCCAGCGGTAGGGGTGACCACTGCTCCAGCGGTAGAGGGGAGACAACCCCACTGAGTGTAATGGTGGGAGACACGGAGGACTTGCCACCGGGACCTGAGTTGGCAGACCTCAATGTCTCCGGGGAAAATTTTGGGACCGCACAACACCGGGACCAAACCCTAACCAGGGCCTGGGAAAGTGTCGTAATGATTGATGGTAAACCCCAGAAACCTGGGGCTGAATTAATGTTTCCACGATTCATTGTTCTTCAGGATATGTTGTATCGGGTGAACCAAATCCGAGGAGAGCCCGTTGAACAGTTGGTGGTGCCCACCGCATATCGCAAGCTTGTTATGGAGCTTGCCCACCAACATGTTCTTGGGGGACACATGGGGTGGCAGAAAACGCAGGACCGCGTACTACAGCGATTTTACTGGCCCGGTTTGTTTAAGGAAGTAGAGGAGTTCTGTAAGTCCTGTCCGACCTGTCAGGTAAATAGCCCCCAGCCGCATTACAGAAGTCCCCTGGTCCCTCTCCCAATAATTGAGGTCCCATTCGAGCGTATCGCTATGGATCTAATCGGGCCTGTACCAAAGTCTGCCAGGGGCCACCAGCACATTCTGGTAGTTCTCGACTATGCCACTCGGTATCCGGAGGCGGTGCCTCTGCGACATACCTCAGCTAAGCTCATTGCCAAAGAGTTAATGGAAATGTTTTCCCGAGTGGGCCTGCCAAAAGAGGTTCTGACAGACCAAGGGACCCCTTTATGTCCAAAGTTATGAGGGAACTGTGTAAGTTGTTGCTTATAAAGCAATTGCGGACGTCCGTTTACCATCCGCAAACGGACGGTCTTGTCGAAAGGTTTAACCAAACTCTAAAAAATATGTTAAAAGGGTGGTGTCTAGAGATGGGAAGGACTGGGACCTGCTTCTGCCCTATCTCATGTTCGCAGTGCGAGAGGTGCCCCAGGCCTCTACTGGGTTCTCGCCCTTCGAACTGCTTTATGGCAGACACCCTCGGGGCCTGTTGGACATCGCTAAGGAAGCGTGGGAACAACAGCCCGTCCCCACAAAAGCGTAATTGAATATGTTACCCAAATGCAGGAACGTATGGAAAGGGTGTTGCCGCTGGTCCGGGAGCATATGGAGGCAGCGCAACAAGCCCAGAGTAGGGTGTACAATCGTCAGGCTCGGGTGCGGGGCTTCAATCCGGGAGATCGGGTTTTGGTTCTGGTACCCACCCTTGACAGTAAATTTCTAGCTAGGTGGCAGGGGCCCTATGAAGTACTCGAGAAAGTAGGGAAGTAAATTACAAAGTGCACCAGCCAGGGCGGCGGAAGCCGGAGCAGGTGTATCATGTTAATTTACTGAAGCCATGGAAGGATAGGGACTCGTCCAGCGATGACAGCCCCGGCCGGGCTTCTAGGTGAGAAGGATCCAGGCCCTCACCTCGAAGTCCGGGAAGCAGCAGCCACCGTAAAAATTTCAGATAGCCTGTCCTCCAAACAGGTTCAGGAAGTTAAGGAGTTCCTTAGTCGGAACACGGATGTGTTCTCGGACCTCCCTGGGCGCACATCCCTAATCCAGCATGACATTATCACTGAGCCTCAGGCCAAAGTCCGGTTAAAGCCGTACCGGGTACCCGAGGCTCGGCGACAAGCCATTGTGAAGGAAGTGCAGCTGATGATCCAGTTAGGTGTCATCGAGGAGTCAAAAAGTGATTGGGCCAGTCCGATAGTCTTAATACCCAAGCCGGACGGGACATTGAGGTTCTGTAACGATTTCTGCAAGCTAAATGAAGTGTCCAAGTTTGACGCATATCCCATGCCGAGGGTGGATGAGCTCATTGAAAAATTGGGCCAGGCCAGGTATTTTTCTGTCTTGGACCTCACCAAAGGGTACTGGCAGGTACCCTTAACGGAGGCTGCCAAGGAAAAACTGCTTTTATCACACCGGAGGGGTTGTATCAGTACAAGGTATTACCCTTTGGTCTACATGGCGCCCCCGCCACGTTTCAAAGACTAATGGATATTGTGCTCCGTCCACATCGACGGTGCGCCTCAGCGTATCTAGATGATATCGTGGTCCATAGCACCGACTGGGAGAGTCACCTACCGAAGGTACAGGCCGTAGTGGACTCCCTTAGGAAAGCTGGCTTAACTGCTAACCCAAAAAGTGTGTGATAGGGTTAGAAGAGACCAAATACCTAGGGTATGTTATTGGGCGGGGATGGTCAAACCTCAGGTAAACAAAATTGAGGCAATTAAGAATTGGCCCCGACCTGTCACTACGCGGCAAGTAAAATCATTCCTGGGCATGGTGGGATACTACATGAGGTTTATTCCCAACTTCGCTACAATAGCTGCTCCTTTGACAAGCCTTTTAAAGGGACGCAGGTCAGTGTCGATCCAGTGGAATGAGCAGGCGGAAAAGGCTTTCTCTGCTCTGAAGTCGGCCCTGTGTGGGTCCCCGGTTTTGGTGACGCCCGACTTCAAGAGAGAATTTGTGGTACAGACCGATGCCTCTGAAGTGGGCCTCGGGGCTGTACTCTCTCAGGAAATCAATGGGGAGGAGCATCCCGTGGTTTTCCTGAGTCGCAAACTCTCCCGGCCGAGACCAGGTACAGTATAGTGGAGAGAGAGTGCCTCGCCATCAAGTGGGCACTAGAGTCTCTCCGCTATTATCTGCTAGGGAGAAAGTTCCGTCTGGTGACCGACCATTCCCTCTAAAGTGGATGTGCCAGGCGAAAGACAGGAACGCTCGGGTCACCAGATGGTTCTTGTCTCTGCAGAACTTCAAGTTCACAGTGGAACACAGGGCAGGCCGCTTGCAAGGAAATGCGGATGCCCTGTCTCGAGTACAGTGTTTGGCGTGTGTTCACCCTGTCAGGGTTGAACAAAGGGGGGAGGTATGTGAGAGGGCACAGGGATCCGTCATTGACGGAAGGTACGTGTCACCGAGTTTCCTGGCCTCGGTGAGGTAAGAGCCTGTTCTTTTAGGTCAGCAGCAGCTAGTGCTGCTGGACACAGCTTGTTTAGCTAGTATGGCTGTAAAGCCAATCTGGGCTGGCTCTTACTGGAATCAACTAAAGCGTAGGGTGGGTAGTTGCTTCCAGCGATCCAGGCCTGGTTTTTGACTGGGTTTAAAAGCCCAGCCAGCACTGTCAGCTGGGGGGAAATTACTCCAGCAAGTGGAGTTTGTAGCTGAGCCTGAGTCTGGAAGCTGCTAGCAGGCGTACAGCGTGCACAGAGGCCTGCCGTGGACATTTGGCTGTGACCCAGCTTTCAGGAGCACAGGCGATCGCTCCTGACCTGCAGTGTGTGAGTGTAACAACCTGAAGGACTTTTGTTTTGTTTACTGTGTGAACCTGCACCAAGGACTGTTGTTTTGCTTTATCAAGAGTGTGAATAAAACACTGTTGAATGACTGAAAATCCGCTTCCTTCGCCTCTATACTGCACCCGCACCTATCTGCCAAGAGCAAATCCCCACAATATATATATATATAACTATATATATACATACAAACACAGAAATGCAACAACACTCTGCAGCCAGCACTCTGCCCTGCCTCTATGCTAGAAGCTATCAGAGGTCATTAGTGTACATTTTGATCAAAAAGTAATAAGCCACTCGCCACGCCAAGGCCGCCTCTATGAGTGGTCCTAACGCTAAATCCTACCTGTTATGGGCCATGACAGCCACATAAAATCCAGGGAGTGCGGGCCCAGCATGCATGCTAGAATCAACCGTGCTTATTAACCCTTTCTGGTGCCATAACAGCCCTAATTAGATCCAGGGACGCAGGTACCACCACGCATGCTGAGCCCACTGTGTTCTCTTCCTGGAGCCAGATGGCTATCAGTAGGTACTATGAATGCAAGTTCAGTTTTATACTTACTTTAATTAAAACCAGCCTCTCTCTCTCTCTATCTCTCTCACTCTCTCTCTCTCTCTCTCTCTCTCTATATATATATATATATATATATATATATATCTTATATTATAACAATGAGTTTCTGTCTGTCTTTCCCGACATCTGTCTGTCTGTTCTTTATGTGCGACCAAATGACTGGAGCTTTATTTACCAAATTTGTAACACAGGTACATCAGGTGTCCGGGAAGGTTTTAGACCGAGTCTCAGCTCTCTAGGGCATACCGTTCCTGAGATATTCCAAAAATATAACCTGCATTAGCCAATACAAACCTGCAAGTATTTCTCTTCATATCCCAACTGCCATACACACAGTCACATGTCCCTTATCAGCCAATAGAAGCTCGCAGGCCCTTAGTCTTCACATACACACAGTTTTACTCCAGGTTTCCATAACAACCCAGCCATTTTTCTTCACTGCTGTAGGTCAGCTTTAGGCTAGGGATAAACAACAACATGTTTCGCATGACAATTTTTCATATGGTCTATGGTGTTGCACTGTGACATGTGACATGCTGTGACTGCTACTCAGCAGACAGTATCACACAATAGACTTAGATACACAGCAGATATCACAGTATCACACATGATAGGATTAGATACACAGCTCATCAGACAGTATCACACAATATTAGATTAGATACACAGCTCAGCAGACAGTATCACACAGGATAGGATTAGATACACAGCTCAGCAGACAGTATTACACATGTCACAGTGCGACACCATATCATTATAAAAATTGTTGAGACAAAATTTTGCGTGACACATGTCATTGTGTAGCCCTAGCAAGGGGCAGGGCGCTGTGAAGGTCACTGTTAAAGGGGCGGGCACTGTGGAAGTCACTGCTAAAGGGGCGGAAACTGTGGAGGTCACTGTCAAGGGGGCAGGGGCCACTATTAAAGAGGCAACTTCTGTGGAGGTCACTGTTAAGGCAGCAGGGTACTGTGAGGTCACTGTTAAGGCAGAGGGGTAATGTGGAGGTCACTGTCAAGGGAGTGGTGTGCTGTGAAATTCACTGTTAAAGGGGCGGGCTGCTGTGAATGTCCAATTTTAAGGAGGCAGGGAACTGTGGGGAGGGTCAGTGTTAAGGGATTAGGGGCTGTGGAGTTTACTTTTAAGGGGGCGGGGTACTGCAGAGGTCACTGTTATGGGGGATACTGTCGATATATTTTAACGACACACAAAAACATTAAATGAAATAGATTAAATATACCTGTGTAAAGCCGGGACCTTCTGCTAATATATAATATATAAAGATGACTGTATGTGTGTATGTCCGCTAAAGGAATCCACACCATAGCATTTACAATCATGAAATTTGGCACACATGTACATCAGGTGTCTGGGAAGGTTTTATACCTCAGCTCTCTAGCACGTACCATTCCTGAGATATTTCCAAAACATGCATTAGCCAATAAAAGCCTGGTTACATGACCCTTATCAGCCAATAGAAGCTTACAGGCCCTTAGTCTCCACATACACACAAGTTTACACCAGGTTTCCATAACAACCCAGTCATTTTTCTTCACTGTTGTAGGTCATCTTTAAAGGGGCAGGGCGCTGTGGATGACACTGTTAAGGGAGCGGAGTGCTTTGCAGGTCACTGTTCAGGGGGCAGTTAGGGTGGCCATTCAGGCAACCCTCAAAAGACAGACTTAAAAACCCCACCCCCGGGTCCTGCTAAACCATGCCCCCAGCTCGGTTAGGACACGTCCCCTCTGTCTCCGCAGCCGACGGGGATTAAAAAAACGAAGGTAAAAAGGACTGTTAAGGGGGTGGGATGCTTTGGAGGTCACTGTTAAAGGGGCGGGCTGCTGTGGAGGTTACTGTTAAGGGGGTGGGATGCTGTGGAGGTCACTGTTAAAGGGGCGGGCACTGTGGAGGCCTTTGTTAAGGGGGCAGGGAACGGTGGAGGTCATAGTTAAGGAGATGGTCCGTTATGGAGGTCAGTGTTAAGGGGCGGGGTGCTGTAGAGGCAACTTTTAAGGGGGCGGGGTGTTGGGGAGGTCACATTTTTAAGGGAACGGAGGTCTGTGGAGGTCACTTTTAAGGGGCAAGTTATTGTGAGACATCCTGTTCCTCCAAAAGCAAGGATGAATGAAAGTCTCCCTAAGGCCTAATACAAAACAACAAGGAAATGCAACACACAGAAAAGCCAAGATACAAAGGGAAAGGTAACACTTAACTTCCAAGAAGCTATGGCAGCACCAGGAACTCAGCCAAGATCCAAACACCAGCTATCTACAGGGCCAAATTAAGCTATAAACCGCACAGAAACAACTATAAATAGGGAAAGTTAAATGACCACAATAGCAACACCTGGAGGTTAAGGGTGTGGCCAGTACCAGAAACAACACAGGCGCCTATTGATATACAAGGTAAACATGTCAAATCAAACCACGTGTTGCCAGTCTCAAAGATCTCCTGCCACTCTCTGTCGCGGGAACGTCTGTATGTCTCAGTACGTCGGTGACACTGTGTCCAAATTAGAAGTATGGTATCTGTATCAGTATCTCATTGTTAGTGTCCTAATATATATATATATATATTCATATTCAGATATTTAGGACACTGGTGCTATCTCCTATATACAGAATAAGTAGATGTTGACACAGATACACACTCAGAGGAACACACAGACACACACTCACACATATATATATAATGCACCCAAACTGTAATCTTGTGATCATAACACCCCTACAGGGGTTTTACAAACCTATAGCAGGGCATTATACTAAGGCCTCATGCACACGGCCGTGGGTGTTTTGCGGTCCGCAAACCGCGGATCCGCAAAACACGGAAGCTGCTCCGCGTTCCGTTCCGCAATTTGCGGAACGGAACGCGGCCCATTATAGAGATGCCTATTCTTGTCCGCATAACGGACAAGAATAGGACATGCTCTATTTTTTTTGCGGGGGCACGGAACGGAGCAACGGATGCGGACAGCACACGGAGTGCTGTCCGCATCTTTTGCGGCCCCATTGAAATGAATGGGTCCGCGGCCGAGCCGCGAAATATGCGGCTCGGACGCGGACCCGAACAACGGCCGTGTGCATGAGGCCTAAGTGGGGGACTACGAGGAGGAGAGTGTAATATATAAAATCCCTTGGGGGCATTATACTAAGTGGGGGGCTACAGGGGAGAGCATTGTATATAAAATCTCTATAGGGCCATTGTGCTAAGTGGGGGAGCTGCAGTGGTGCATTTTATTACAGGAGGTACAGGATACCACGGGGGAACTACAGGGCACATTATACTACAGGGGTGCATTATATTGCAGGGGGACATTATACAGCATTTTTTTGCAGAAGGGTATTATAATACAGGGGTATTATACTACATAGGGCATTATTCTACAGGGGGAACTGCAGGGGGGGATGGTGAGAGCATTATACATACTAGCACTACAGGAGGGCATTGTAATAATAGGGGCACTACAGGGTGGAGCATTATATATACTGGCCCCACACGGAGGAAGGGGCGAATTATAATACAGGAAGAGCACCACAGGGGGCATTATAATATAGGGGACACTGCAGCAGGGCTTTATAAATACTGGGGCTACTAAAGAGGGCATTATTACTACTGTGGGCTCTTTAGGGGGGCCCTATAAATTGGCTTTATTAGTACTGTGGGCTGTAAAGTGGTGGCTTATACAGAGGGCATGATTACTACTGGGGTTACTGTGGGGGCATTAGTATTATAGGGCACAATATTGAGGGAATTACTACTAAAAGGGGCAGTCCTGGAGAGCATACTTGCTATTGGGGCACTGGGAGGGGCACCATTACTATTAAGCGCACTTTGGGAGAAAATTATTACCGTTGGTGGCACTTTAGGGAGCACTAATTCTATGGGGGTACTATCTGTATGGCACAATTATTTTTGCAGTATAGTATTTGGGGGCATTGTGGAGCACAGTGGGCACAGTATTAGGGTTAGAAGCAGGATAAGAGATCTGGGGCACGAGGAGGGGGAGGATGATGGAAAGGTGATGATGAATCTAAGATGTCTGTGTGGTAAATTCTGCAGACGTGAAATGTGGGTGAAAGAAAGCATCAAGGCGGTCTGGTCTGAAGGGAGGAATTGAGGAAAGAGAACATCAGAGGAAACATCACTGAATGTAAGAGGTATGTATGTACAGTATAACAGTACTAATGCATAACAATAGGACTGGGGGGGAGAGGTTGAATTGAGAATTTAACAGCAGTTTTATTTTGAACTTGGCTTGATAATGGCTCTGTGAGAGAGCTGAAACGTTGTCTGTATCAACATGTGTTGAACAAACATCACATTTTTTCACTTTTTTACGCAAGGAATGCTGCTTTATACTTATTTGGATTGTGTGTGGACCCCAGGACTAAGGGGAAAACGCTGGCACTTGAACTACTTGAAGATAGGAGTGCTGCCCTGAAATTTTCTCGATATATATATATAGATACAGATGTGTTCAAAATTATTCACCCCCCACTGAAATTTAGTGTTTTAGCCAGTTTGACATTGATTTTGATCATTTCAGTCATCTTGTTTACAATTAAATCAAAGAGGCACTTGTAAATCAGACAAATATAACATAACATTTATAATGAAATAACCACAAATGTCTTTTCTATGCTCACATCATTATCAGTTTTATTTAACCCCCAAGTGACATTCAATCTTAGTACTTAGTACAACATCCTTTTCCAGTTATAACAGCTTTTAAACGTGAGGCATAGCTTGACACAAGTGTCTTGCAGTGGACTACGGGTATCTTCGCACATTCTTCATGGGCAAAAGCCTCCAGTTCAGTCATATTCTTAGGCTTGCGTGCTGCAACTGCTTTCTTTAAGTCCCACCAGAGGTTCTCAATCGGATTTAAGTCTGGTGACTGCGATGGCCACTTCAAAATGTTCCAGACTTTAATCTGCAACCATGCTCTAGTGGACTTGGAGGTATGCTTGGGATCATTGTCCTGTTGAAAGGTCCAACATCTCCCAAGCCTCAGGTTTGTGACGGACTTTATCACATTTTCATCCAATATCTCCTGGTACTGAAGAGAATTCATGGTACCTTGCACACGCTGAAGCTTCCCTGTATCTGTAGAAGCAAAACAGCCCCAAAGCATGATTGACCCCCCGCCATCCTTCACAGTAGGCGAGGTGTTCTTTTCTTCATAGGCCTTGTTCTTCCTCCTCCAAACATAGTGTTGATCCATGGGCCCAAACAGTTCTAATTTTGTTTCATCAGTCCACAGAACACTATCCCAAAACTTTTGTGGTTTGTCCACATGACTTTTGGCTTACTGCAGTCGACTCTTCTTATTCTTTGGAGACAGCAAGGGGGTGCGCCTGGGAGTTCTGGGCATGGAGGCCTTCATTACGCAGTGTGCGCCTTATTGTCTGAGCTGAAACTTCAGTACCCGCATCTGACAAATCTTTTTTCAGTTCCTCGGCAGTCACACGGGGACTTTTCTCCACTTTGCACTTCAGGTAGCGCACAGCAGTCGAAGTCAGCATCTTCTTTCTGCCACGACCAGGTAGCGTTTCAACAGTGCCCTTTGCCTTGAATTTGCGAATGATGCTTCCTATGGTGTCTCTTGGTATGTTTAACATCTTTGCAATCTTCTTATAGCCATTGCCCTTCCTGTGAAGAGAAATCACCTCTTCTCTTGTCTTCCTGGACCATTCTCTTGACTTCACCATGTTTGTAAACACAACAGTAAATGTCTAGAAGGAGCTGAGTATCACAGTCATTTTAAATCTGCCTAATTGGTGCTTATTATGCTTGATTGCTGCTCCTTGACATCCACAGGTTTTTTTAATACCTGATCAAAAACACTTGAATGAAACTCTGTTCTTAAGAGTGGTAGTCTTTAAGGGGTTGAATAATTGTGTCAATGAAGAAAAACATTTAATACTGTATTATAAAAACAATTGATGTCATTTTAGTTGCATTTGGTTCTTTAAAAAGTCTTTGTAAGATTTCATTCTGAACACAATTATAAATGTACACTAAATTCCCTAAAACCGTTTACAGCATTGGGGGTTGAATAATTTTGAACACAACTGTATATGTATATATATATATATATATATATATATATATATATATATATATGTATATATATATATATACTAGCAGAAGGACCTGGCTTCACATGGGTATATTTCATCTATTTCATTTAATGTTTGTGTGTGTCATTAAAACATATCGACACTATCTACAGTACCCCGCCCCTTTAAAAGTGACCTCCACAGCGGTCTGTCCCCTTAACAGTAACATCCACAGAACCCTCCCCTTTAACAGTGACCTCACAGCAGCCACCCCTTTATTAGTGACCTCCACAGTACCCATTCTCAGTGATATACACAATAACTCACCCCCTTAATAGTGACCTTCACAGACCTCCGTTTTCTTAAAATGTGACCTCCACAACACCCCACCCCCTTAACAGTGACCTCTACAGCACCCCGCCCCTTAACACTGACTTCCATAGCGGACCATCCCCTTAACTGTGACCTCCACCACTCTCTGCCCCTTAACAGAGAACTCCACAGCACCCGCCCCTTTAACAGTGACCTCCACAGCAGCTCGCCCCTTTAACCCTGACCTCCACAATACCCTGCCCCATTAATAGTGACCCCCCACAGCAGCCTGCCACTTTAACAGTGATCTCCACAGCCCCTTTATTAGTGAATTAGTGACCTCTACAGTACCTCATCTCCTTAACAGTTATTTCCACAACCTGCCATCCCCTTAACAGTGGCCTCTACTGCAATCAGCCCCTTAACACTGAACTCCATAGCAGACCGTCCCCTTAAACGTGACTTCCACAGCAGTCTGCCCCTGGGGTGGCCAGAGAACCGGTTTTAGGCCGGACAGTCCAGGTTTCAGACTCCCTGTGCTCCGTCCGGCGCAGGGCCTGGACGGATAAAGGGATGTCCAAGATGATACAATTTTTATCTTAATTTTTTCAATCCCCGTGGGCTGCGGAGTGGGAGAATTCATTGCCTAACCTGGTCAGGGCATGGCTTAGCAGGACCTGGGGGTGGGGTTTTTAAGTCAATTTTTTTAGGGTGGCCTGAATGACCACTCTACCGGTCCCCTTAACTGTGACCTTCACAGCACTCCACTCCCTTAACAGTGTCATCAACAGCGCCCTTCCCCATTAAAGATGACCTACAGCAGTGAAGAAAAATGGCTAGGTTGTTATGGAAACCTTGTGTAAAACTGTGTGTATGTGGAGACTAAGGGCCTGCGAGCGTCTATTGGCTGATAAGGGTCATGTGAATAGTGATGAGCGTCAGGGGCAATATTCAAATTCGCGATATTTCACGAATATTTGGCCGAATATTCGCCATATATTCGAAAATTCACAAATTCGTAATCTCCAGACATTATTTTCTTGTTTGCGAAAATTCGCATAAATTAGCATAAAATTCGCATAAATTAGCATTAAAAATTCGCATAAACTGGCATTTAACCACTTAAGCCCCCCTAGCTTAAACACCCTTAATGACCAGGCCACTTTTTACAATTCTGCACTACACTACTTTCACCGTTTATTGCTCGGCCATACAACTTACCACCCAAATGAATTTTACCTCCTTTTCTTCGCACTAATAGAGCTTTCATTTGGTGCTATTTCATTCTTGCTGACATTTTTACTTTTTTTGCTATTAATCAAAAATTACCGAAATTTTTGCAAAAAAATGACATTTTTCACTTTCTGTTTGAAAATTTGTCAAATAAAACTACATTTCTATATAAATTTTTCTCAAAATTTATTGTTCTACATGTCTTTGATAAAAAAATGCAATAAGTGTATATTTATTGGTTTGGGTAAAAGTTATAGCGTTTACAAACTATGGTGCAAAAAAGTGAATTTCCGCACTTTGACTTTCTGAGCACCTGTCCTGTTTCCTGACGTACTACAATGCCCAGACAGTAGAAATACCCCATAAATGACCCCATTTCCGAAAGTAGACACCCTAAGGTATTCACTGAGGGGCATAGTGAGTTCATGGAAGTTTTTATTTTTGTCACAAGTTAGCGGAAATGTTTTTTTTTTTTTTCAAAAATTTCATTTTCCGCAAACTTGTGACAAAAATAAAAACTTCCATGAACTCACTATGCCCATCAGCGAATACCTTAGGGTGTCTACTTTCCGAAATGGGGTCACTTGTGGGGTATTTTTACTGCCCTGGCATTTTAGGGGCCCCTAAAGCGTGAGAATCCAAATGCGTAAAAATGCCCTGTGAAATCCTAAAGGTACTCTTTGGAATTAGGGCCCTTTGCGCATCTTGGCTGCAAAAAGTGGCACACATGTGGTATCGCTGTACTCAGGAGAAGTAGGGCAATGTGTTTTGGGGTGTATTTTTACATATACCCATGCTGGGTGAGAGAAATATCACTGTAAATTGACAACTTTGTATAAATTTTTTTAAAAAGTTGTCGTTTACAGCAGTATTTATCACACAAAGTATGGGTATATATAAAAATACACCCCAAAAATCATTGCCCTACTTATCCTGAGTACTGAGATACCACATGAGTGACACTTTTGCAGCCAAGATGCGCAAAGGGCCCTAAAACCAATGAGTACCTTTAGGATTTCACTGGGCAATTTACGCATTTGGATTCCAAACCTTCTCACGCTTTAGGGGCCCCTAAAATGCCGGGACAATAAAAATACCCCACAAGTGACCCCATTCTGGAAAGTAGACACCCTAAGGTATTCGCTGATGGGCATAGTGAATTCATGGAAGTTTTTATTTTTGTCACAAGTTAGCGGAAATGTTTTTTTTTTTCTTTTTTTCTTACAAAGTCTCATATTCCACTAACTTGTGACAAAAAATAAAATTTTACATGGACTCACTATGCCCCTCACAGAACACCTTGGGGTGTCTACTTTCTATAATGGGGTCACTTGTGGGGTATTTTTACTGCCCTGGCATTTTAGGGGCCCCTAAAGCATGAGAAGCGGTTTGGAATCCAAATGAGTAGAAATGCCCTGTGAAATCCTAAAGGTACTCATTGGATTTAGGGCCCCTTTGCGCATCTTGGCTGCAAAAAGTGCCACACATGTGGTATCGCCGTACTCGGCAGAAGTAGGGCAATGTGTTTTGGGGTGTATTTTTACATATACCCATACTGGGTGTGAAAAATATCTCTGTAAATGACAACTTTTTCCATTTTTTATACAAAGTTGTCAATTTACAGAGATATTTCTCTCACCTAGCATGGGTATATGTAAAATACACCCAAAACACATTGCCCTACTTCTCCTGAGTACGGCGATACCACATGTGTGCCACTTTGCAGCCAAGCTGCAAAGGGCCCTAAATCCAATGAGTACCTTTAGAATTTCACAGGGCATTTCTGCGCATTTGAATTCCAAACTCCTTCTCACGCTTTAGGGGCCCCTAAAATGCCGGGACAATAAAAATACCCCACAAGTGACCCCATTCTGGAAAGTAGACACCCTAAGGTATTCGCTGATGGGCATAGTGAATTCATGGAAGTTTTTATTTTTGTCACAAGTTAGCGGAAATGTTTTTTTTTTTTTTTCTTTTTCTTACAAAGTCTCATATTCCACTAA
This sequence comes from Bufotes viridis, assembly GCA_033119425.1. Lineage (NCBI taxonomy): Eukaryota > Metazoa > Chordata > Amphibia > Anura > Bufonidae > Bufotes > Bufotes viridis. The sequence goes on along the minus strand of CM065589.1, from coordinate 118,145,007 downwards.
CTTGTGACAAAAATAAAATTTTACATGGACTCACTATGCCCCTCACAGAACACCTTGGGGTGTCTACTTTCTAAAATGGGGTCACTTGTGGGGTATTTTTACTGCCCTGGCATTTTAGGGGCCCCTAAAGCGTGAGAAGCGGTTTGGAATCCAAATGAGTAGAAATGTCCTGTGAAATCCTAAAGGTACTCATTGGATTTAGGGCCCTTTACGCATCTTGGCTGCAAAAAGTGCCACTCATGTGGTATCGCCGTACTCGGCAGAAGTAGGGCAATGTGTTTTAGGGTGTATTTTTACATATACCAATACTGGGTGTGAAAAATATCTCTGTAAATGACAACTTTTTCCATTTTTTATACAAAGTTGTCAATTTACAGAGATATTTCTCTCACCCAGCATGGGTATATGTAAAAATACACCCCAAAACACATTGCCCTACTTCTCCTGAGTATGGCGATACCACATGTGTGGCACTTTTGCAGCCAAGATGCACAAAGGACCCCAATTCCAATGAGTACCTTTCAGGAGGGCATTTTTACGCATTTTCTTCTCACGCTTTAGGGCCCTAAAATGCCAGGGCAGTATACATACCCACATGTGACCTCATTTAGAAAGAAGACACCCAAGGTATTCTGTGAGGGGCATGGTGAGTTCATACAAGATTTTTTTTTGGCACAAGTTAGCGGAATTTGATTTTTGTTTTTCACACAAAGTCTCCCTTTCCGCTAACTTGTGACAAAAATTCAATCTTTCATGGACTCAATATGCCCCTCAGCGAATACCTTGGGGTGTCTTCTTTCCAAAATGGGGTCACATGTGAGGTTTTTGTACTGCCCTGGCATTTGAGGGTCTCTGCAATCATTACATGTATGGCCAGCATTAGGAGTTTCTGCTATTCTCCTTATATGGAGCATACGGGTAATGAGATTTTTCCGTTCAGCCTCTGGGCTGAAAGAAAAAATGAGCGGCACAGATTTCCTCATTCGCATCGATCGATGTGGATAAAAAAATCTCTGCCAAAAATATGCAAAAAAATAGAGGGGCCTGGCGATTGCCAGGACATAGGAGCTCCGCCCAAACATCCATACCCACTTCAGCTCCTATGTCCTGGCAAACGTGATTTCTCCATTCACATCGATCAATCGATCGGTGTGGAGGAAGACATCTTTGCCAGATTTTTGATACAAAGTGTTTGCCAAAGCATATGAACTCCAACACCTCTCCTCAGCTCACATGCCAGGGCAAACGTACCTGTCCTGCAGAGGAGAAATCTCGTCTTGCAGCGCCGCATACACCGACTTCACGTGTCTTCTGACAGCAGCGCAATGCTTCTCTCAGAATTCACATCAGTGCTGCGGCGTTTTCATCGGTTGGTCCGTTGATCTACCTGGAAAATAAAGGGTGGTTAGGGTGGAAAAAAAAAAAAAAAAAGAAAAAACAGGCAACAGGCACATGACTTGAACGTTGCAAACTTTATAAAACATGAATAAAACCTGAACATGAAAAAAAATGAACTTTTAAAACCTGAACTAACTCAAGATTTTTTTCTTGCTACCTGTTTCATTTTTTTCTTTTTTAACCATTTCACGCTTTATTTTCCTAGCAGAAACCTCTCCTTTCCCATGGGACAATGTGTAAAGTGTAAATCACACAGAGATGGTGAGAAGTACACTATACACGTTATCCCAAGTGAAAGGAGAGGTTTCTACCGTTTCACACTTCTGCAGTAGCACAGCAGCACCGTCCCCTATGTGTTAGGGTCTCTCAAAACCTAGTATCCTGAGAGACCCTTGAGCCTGATTGTAAAAACTACCTGTGTCCTGCAATCCCTAGGTCCCTAAGTGTACCTGAGTGTGGTACTTCCGGAAACACTCCCTAGGCATAGGGCAGGGTGGTCAGGACAGTCAGGACAGAAATAACGGGTGTCACGCCTTATTCCACTCCTGCTACAGACACGACATCTTTTTCGGGGTGGCGGTTGGGTTGAGGTACCAGGCACAACGCTAGGGAAGTGCCGCTCGTGTAGACGGCTAACTACACTGGTGGATGGGGCCACGGAACCTCCTGGATACAGGAGTTCCGAAATGATCTCTTCCTGAAATTTGAGGAAGGATCCTGTTCTCCCAGCCTTACTGTAGAGAACGTAACTATTATAGGCAGCCAATTGAAATAAATATACAGACACCTTCTTATACCAGCGTCTGGTGCGTCGGAAATTAAATACGGGGCCAACATCTGGTCGTTGAAGTCCACCCCTCCCATGTGGAGGTTATAGTCGTGGACCGAGAGGGCTTTTCAACGACACTGGTTGCCCGTTCAATTTGGACTGTCGTGTCTGCGTGAATGGAGGAGAGCATGTAAGCGTCACGCTTGTCTCTCCATTTCACCGCGAGCAGTTCGTCGTTACACAGTGCAGCCCTCTGCCCCCTTGCAAGTCGGGTGGTAAGAAGCCGTTGGGGGTAGCCCGGCGACTAGGTCGCGCGGTGCCACAGCAGCCAATCTGTTCTAGGAACAAATGCTTGAAGAGGGCCACACTTGTGTAAAAGTTGTCCACGTAAAGATGGTACCCTTGCCGAATAAGGGTGACACCAAGTCCCAGACTATCTTCCCACTGCTCCCCAGGTAGTCAGGGCAACCGACCGGCTCCAGGGTCTGATCTTTTCCCTCATAGATCCGAAATTTGTGCGTATAGCCTGTGGCCCTTTCACAGAGCTTATACAATTTGACCCCATACCGGGCGCTTGCTTGGGATGTACTGCTTGAAGCCAAGGCGCCCGGTAAAATGTATTAGGGACTCGTCTACGCAGATGTTTTGTGCAGGGGTATACAAATCTGCAAATTTCAGGTTGAAATGGTCTATGAGGGGCCGAATTTTGTGGAGCCGGTCAAAAGCTGGGTGGCCTCTGGGACGGGAGGTGGTGTTGTCACTAAAGTGCAGGAAACGCAGGATGGTCTCAAAGCGTGTCCTGGACATGGCAGCAGAGTACATGGGCATGTGATGAATTGGGTTCGTGGACCAATATGACCGCAATTCATGTTTTTGTAATGCCCATGTTGAGGAGAAGGCCCAGAAAAGTTCTAAATTCGGAAACTTGGACTGGTTTCCACCGGAAAGGCTGGGCATAGAAGCTTCCCGGGTTGTCGGCGATAAATTGAGTGGCATACCGATTTGTTTCTGCCACGACTAAGTCATAGAGCTCCGCAGTGAAAAACAGCTCAAAAACCCCAGCGCCGATCCTATCTGAGCTGTTTCCACCCGAACTCCTGACTGGGCGGTGAAAGGGGAACTACTGGTGCGGCTGAAGTTGGGGGCTGCCAATCAGGATTTGCCAGCACCTCAGGGACTCTAGGGGCTCTACGGGCCTGTCTTTGCGGTGGCTGCGGCGGGAAACTACTGCACGTGCCACCGTACCAGCTTCAACTGCCCTTCTGGTGCTCGCCACTTCACCATGTTCTACGGCAGTGCTGGTACTAGGTCCAGGACGGGCTGCGCTGCTGGTGTATGCCTCACCACGTAACCCGGCAGCGCCAGCCCCACTCTGCTGCCCTTGAAGCGGATCCTGCGCAACCTGCGGTCTAGCAACACGGGGCCGGGTACGCCTGGTTCTATCAGGGACCTCCACCTCCTCGTCAGAACTTTGAGTCAGAGAGCCACTGCTTTCTACAGGTTCATATTCTGACCCGCTAGATTCGTCAGATGAGGGTTCCCATTCCTCATCCGACTGGGTCAGAATCCTGTAGGCCTCTTCAGAGGAATACCCCTTGTTTGACATTTGGCCGTCTAAATTTAGGGGTATTCCCTGAGACTACCCAAGAAAAAAGCAAGCCTGTCTTACAAATGGGAGTGTAGCGAAGTACAGAAGCCGCTGCGATTGATAAAAAGATCAAAACTGATTTTTATCGCCGCAGCGCTGTGAAGTGATTGTGCAGTGATACAAAAAAATTTTTTTGTCACTGCGGCGAGGCGGGCGTGGGTGAACGCAGGTGTGGGCGACCGATCAGGTCTGATCGGGCAAACACTGCGTTTGGGGTGGAGGGCGAACTAAAGTGACAGTAATACTATTATAGATCTGACCGTGATCAGTTCTGATCACTTACAGATACTATAAAAGTACAAACGCTGATTAGCGCTACGCTAATCAGCGAATCAGTGACTGCGGTGCGGTGGGCTGGGCGCTAACGCTAACTACCTACCAAAGGGACCTAAACTAACCTAAACCTAACAGTCAATACTGGTGAAAAAAAAAAGTGACAGTTCACAAAAGTGACACTGATCACTTTTTCCCTTTCACTATGTATTGACAGGTGATCAAGGGGTTAATTATAGGTGATCAGGGGGGTGATCAGGGCCTGATATGTACTGATTGGTGCACTTACTTGGGATCTGTGCTCTGTGCTGGGTCCAACCGATGAAAAGGACCCAGCACATGGCACAGATCCCTTATAAAAGCCATATGTTTGTAAATATGCCTTATATCGCCTATTTCCATAGGCGATTTTAAAAATCACCAGCCTGCCAGCGCTGATCATTGGCTGGCAGGCTGGTGACGAACTTGTCCTGAGCCCGGCGGTGCGTTCCACTTGCGTTCCACCGGGCTCAGGAGCGCGTCAAGGAGGAATGAACCGACCGCCCGCAGGACGCAATCCTGCGTGTGGCGGTCGGAAAGAGGTTAAAAGATACCTTTTAAATACCAGCTTATGCGAATTTTTATGCGAATTTTCGCAAACAAGAAAATAATGACATTATTTTCTTGCTTGCGAAAATTTGCATATAAAAAATTCGCATAAAACGAATATTCGCAATTGCGAATATATTTTGCGATATTCTAAATATTCACGAATTCTCGAAGTGCTGATATTCGTGATTAAAATTCGCAATTCGAAAATTCGTGATCAACACTACATGTGAACAGGCTTCTATTGGCTAATGCATTTTTTTGGGAATATCTCAGGAATGGTACGTGCTAGAGAGCTGAGACCCGGTCTAAAACCTACCCGGACACCTAATGTACCTGTGTGCCAAATTTCATGATTGTAAATGCGACAGTATTTACAATCATGAAGTATTCCTTTAGTGGACATACACACATACACTCAGCTTTATATAATATGTATATATATTTTTATATAAAATTTTATATATATATATATATATATATATAAAATGGCTTGCAAAAGTATTCACCCCCTTGACTTTTTTCGTATTTTGGTACATTACAGCCTTAAGTTCAATGTTTTATTATTATGAATTTTATGTGATGTATCAGAACACAATTGTCTAAGTTGTTGGAGTGAAAAATATATAAATAAAACTATTGTTTAGAAATAGAAAACAGAAAATTGGCATGTACGTATTTATTCACCCCGTTTGTTAGGAAGCCCATAAAAAGCTTTGGTGCAACCAATTACATTCAGAAGTCACATAATTAGCGAAATGATGTCCACCTGTGTGCAATCTAAGTGTCACATGATCTGTCATTACATATACACACCTTTTTTGAAAGGCTCCAGAGGTTGCAACACCTAAGCAAGAGGCATCACTAACTAAACACTGGCATGAAGACCAAGGAACTCTCCAAACAAGTAAGGGACAATGTTGTTGAGAAGTATAAGTCCACCAAAACTCACTGACCAGGCAAGGAGGGCATTAATCAGAGAGGCAGCACAGAATCCTAAGGTAACTCTAGGGGAGATGCAAAGTTCCACAGCAGAGACTGGAGTATCTATACATAGGAAGACAATAAGCCGTACGCCCCATAGAGTTGGGCTTTATGGCAGAGTGGCCAGAAGAAAACCATTACTTTCAGCTGAAAATAAAAAGGCACATTGTGAGTTTGCGATAAGGCATGTGGGAGACTCCCAAAATGTATGGAGGAAGGTGCTCTAGTCTGATGAGACTAAAATTGAACTTTTCGGCCATTAAAGAATACGCCTATGTCTGGCGCAAACCCAACACATCACATCACCCAAAGAACCCCATCCCCACGGTGAAACATGGTGGTGGCAGTATCATGCTGTTGTGATGTTTTTCAGCAGCCGCGACTGGGAAGCTGGCAAGAGTTGAGGGAAAGATGGGTGGTGCTAAATACAGGGATATTCTTGAGCAAAATCTGTACCACTCTGTCCGTGATTTGAGGCTAGGATGGAGGTTCACCTTCCAACAGGACAATGACCCCAAACAGTTTCAGTTGAAACCAGAAGTTTAAATACACTAAAATCAGAAAGGTTTATTCTGATTTCCTGTTTTCGGTCAACTAGGATAAACCATAACTATTATTATTATTTGCCAAATGCCACAATAATTAGAGAGAGAATGTTTTAAGGCATGTTTTTATTACTTTCTGCGATGTCAAAAGTTTACATACACTAATATTACTATGCCTTTAAACAATTCTGGACTACCCATATGGTGATGTTATGGGTTTGGAAGCTTCTGTTCTGATGGCAACATCTGAGTTAATTAGAGACACACCTGTGGATGTATTGAAATGCACACCTGAAACACACTGCTTCTTTGTGTAGCATTATGGGAAAGTCTAAAGAAATCAGCCAAGATAATGGGAAGAGAATTGTGGACTTGCACAAGTCTGGCTCAACCTTGGGTGCAATTTCAAAATATCTGAAGGTTCCTCATTCATCTGTGCAAACAATTATATGCAAGTACAAACAATATGGGAATGTCCAGCCAACATACCGCTCAGGAAGGAGACGGATTCTGTGTCCCAGAGATGAACGTGCTTTGGTCTGACATGTGCATATTAACATATTAACCCAAGAGCAAAAGCAAAAGACCTTGTAAAGATGATGGCGGAAGCTGGTAAGATTGTGTCAATATCCACAGTGAAACAAGTTCTGTATCAACATGGGCTAAAAGGCTACTCTGCCAGGAAGAAGCCATTACTCCAAATGAAACATAAAAAGCCAGAATCATGTTTGCAAATGCACACAGGAACAAAGACATACATTTTTGGAGACATGTCCTGTGGCCTGCCGAAACTATAATTGAACTTTTTGGCCATAATGATCATAGTTACCTTTGGAGGAAAAAGGAAGAAGCCTGGAAGCCTAAGAACACCATCCCAACTGTGAAACACGGGGGTGACAGCATCATGTTGTGGAGTTGTTTTGCTGAAGGAGGGACTGGTGCATTTCACTAAATAGATGGCATCATGAGGAAAGAAGATTATGTGGAAATACTGAAGCAACATCTCAAGACATCAGCCAGGAAGTTAAAGCTTGGGCGGAAATGGGTCTTCCAAATGGATAATGACCCAAAGCATACTGCCAAACTGGTTACAAAGTGGCTTAAAGATAACAAAGTCAATGTTTTGGAGTGTTCATCACAAAGCCCTGATCTCAATCCTATTGAAAATTTATAGGCAAAGTTCAAAAGGTAGGTGCGAGCAAGGCGACCAACAAACATGGCTCAGTTACACCAGTTTTGTCAGGAGGAATGGGTCCAAATTCCGACCAACTATTGTGAGAAGCTTGTGGAAGGATATCCAAAACATTTGACCCGAGTCATTCAGTTTAAGGGCAATGGTACCAAATAATGAAATGTATGTAAACTTTTGACTTTGCAGAAATAAAAATGCTTTAAAACAGTCTCTCGCTTTTTCTCTCATTCTGACATTTGGCAAATAATAATAATTATGGTAATCCTAATTGAGCAGGAAAGAGGCAAAGACTAATTGAAACAGGAAAGGTTTGTTCTGATTTCATGTCAGATATTGAGAAAAACACGCATACCATATGTGTCTTTTTATATAGTGTATGCAAACTTCTGGTTTCAACTGTATATATATATGACAAAGGCCTCATGGAGTAGGCTGAAACATTGCCTTGGAATAAATTGGGTCATCACAATTTAACTCAGGAGTGCTGCCTCTTCTCTGGGATCTATATATATGTACTGCATACGGTACATATATATATATATAAATATATATATATATATATATATATATATATATATATATATTTATAGAGAGAGATATCAAAAATAAAAAGCAGCACACAGCAATGAGGGTGCAAATCCTTCAATATGGACCAGTAACCAAGGTCCGCTCAATAGTAGTAGAAAAAAGGCAACACTCCAATATAACATGAAAAAAGTGAATAGTTTATCTGGCATCTGGCAGCAACATGTCAGCTCTAGTAAATGGAGCCTTTGAAGGAGCTTTTGGTGTATGTGAGTCACCACTTCAGCCATGTGCTGGGGTGGTGGCACTACATAGACGATATTTTTCTTATTTGGGTCGGCGCCACAGAAGACCTCAGGCATTTCCACACTTTTCTGAACTCTATCGACCCTGTGGTTAAATTTACTTTGACTTATTTAACCGAGATGATACAATTTTTCGATACTAAGGTTAGCTAACAAGGCCAACGTTACTAGAACGTTTCTAGAACGTTACAAGAATCATCGGTACCTTTGATGAGGGCCATAATGAGGTCAAGGAAATCATTAATCGGTACTGGTGTATTCTACGACCTTGCACAATTGGTGGGCGAATTCCCCTCGATCACGTATCGGAGGGGTAGAATTATTAGAGACCAGTTGGTCCACAGTTTTCTTCCTCCTCCCCAACAATGTACCTGGTTGACCCCAAAACCACAAGGCACTTTCAGATGCAGTGGATGTGTCTCGTGTGGGTCAATACAGCCGGGTAGAACTTTTTCCAGCTCTGTAACCCGGAAGACCTATGAGATAAAAACATTTATCAATTGTAGAACCACAGCTGTGGTGTATCTTATTACGTGTACCTGCAGGTTGCAGTACATTGGGAAAACGATCCGTGAATATAGACGCAGAATAGGGGAGCATCTGAATGATGTGCGCAATAACAAAGAGACCCCCATTTCTAGACATATCAATTATGTGCATTCAGGGAACACCAAGATCATGAGGTTCCAAGGCATTGAACATGTTAGACAGATGTCACATGGAGGAGATCTGAATAACAGATTACTGAGGAAATAACTTGAATGGATTTACCGGACGGACACCTAAACTCCAAAAGGTTTAAATGAACGTAGCAGTTTTTCCTGCTTAATAGAATAATGTTACTGTCTCTCCACAGATTGGCCTTCTATGCTATTTCTTACACATCAGAGATATCACCAATATTGTGGTATTGCCTTAATAAGGATGTGGCAAGTGCAACAATGTTTTGAATACACTCAGTGTATGTATCTTTTACATCCCTATAATGTCACATCTGGCAGGGTCTCCTGCAAAAATGTCATTATGTCTCATCATGCGCTTCTAGTTGTTTCCTGTCACTATCACTACTTTACACCCTGTTGTGACACTTAACTCGTGTGTAGTTCTTGACTTGAGTGTCTTATAGAGGTGCCAGACATGTTTGTATTACTAATTTGGGTCTTTGCAATACATCTGCCACTCTTTGATTTCTATTGACCCTGTGCAAGATGATACCAGCCACCTAATGATCCCCCATGTTAATGTAAATGTGGAGTCTGGGCGCATCAGACAAAGAATAGCATGCAATCGTGACTCAGGCCATGTTGGCATCCTTCCGACACACCCCCTCTTATGATTGGATGCTTGAGACAGCGCCTACCCTCCCACTCACAAGCGCTCCCTTACATAACCAGCAGGAGTCAGCGGCGCGTGTATGGCCATCCTAGCGCCACTGATGCTGCTACTCACAGGTCAGATAACACTCTGAGTGCCTTTGCTCCTGATGAAGTGTCCCGCCGAAAGGGACATAGAAACGCGTTGAGCATATGTAGGGCATCCCAATCTGACATAGTGCTGGTGTAGTGATTAGTAAGCGCAGGGAGAATTATTCTTTGAGTCAGCATAATAGCCAGTGAGAGCTGTAATTTGCACTCCTTGTTGTTTCCCTTTGCGCTTCTGTGATACACTCTGGCCAGGTGTAACTTAGAGCAAAATAACAGTTATATGCCCTCACTTTGCTAAGAGTGCCAGTAGCCATACGACTATATCGCTGTTACACTGGGAATATTATCCAGAATAGGCGAATAGTGTATGTTTCTGCAGTGCACGTATGGTACACACCACGGGACTAACCCCTATCTCCAGTGGGTATTACTAGTACCACCTTTTCAGGGGAACTTGGTCAGAGCAGAGTATCGGCGTCTTTGTATGCTTATATAGGTATTGCGATAATCCATAAGCATACCGCCTGCTCTGACCACATCTAGTGCTGATTAGACTTGTTATTTATCATAGTCTAATTCAGACACTAGTTCCGATCTGCCTAGTCTTTCTGGTGTATTAAGTAAGGCAAATTAACCTAGTGATTTTATTATTATAAGCTTTCAATAAAGATTTATTTTTTTATTTTTAACCGTCCATACAGGCAGTGACACGTTTATACTTAGGTAGGGTCCAATTATTAAGTTTTCAGTTAAGCCCTACCCTGAGCACTGATCTACATATTAAGGCAACTGACAAAAATACCTTATTAAGATATGAAAGTCATCATCCTAAACTGATGATTCGTTTTCTTCCTTACAGTCAGATGCTACGTGTAAAAAAGATAGTTCAGGATTGAGTCAAGATTGCGTGAGATGGGCAATATATGGGCAAGATTGCGTGAGATGGGCAATAAATTCATTTCTAGGGGATACCCCAAGAAGGTAGTCTCAGACTGCCTAAATACAACTAAGGCCCTAGTAAGGGTCCATTCACACGTCCGCAAATAGGTCCTTTTCACTTCTAAAATGGGATCTGTCTTTGTACATACAGACCTGGGTTGCTGACATGCAGTATTTGTCATGGATATTGACGGTGAACTTTTCCCTGTGGTTTCCAGAAAAGGCTGAGCAATATGAAGGTGCTCATCCGTTGAAGACTGGGAAGAACTATGATCCTCTTGGGTGCAATCAACAACTGCAGATGGAACTGAAGGTTCTCGCAAAGTATCTGAAATAAACTCTTCCTCTGTTGAAGGAACCTCCTTTATAGAATGTTCAGAAGATACTTCCTTTACAGAATTAAACTCATTGTCAAACGGTTGACTGGAAGGCTCACATTTCTGTGGTGTCTCATCAGAACTACATGAATCAGAAGGCTTGTTGTCAGTGAAGATATAGGATTCATTATGGTAAACTGTGTGAGGACTGCAAAGCTGGGAAGGGCTTGAAGAGGCTCCAATTGAGATCCTGAAGACCTTTCTACAATCTGCCCTTCTGTCCAGGTACATTCTTCTGCAGCTGACTCCTTGGGAATTTAGCTGCTTTCTGATGAACAAGTTTTTAGAATATTTGGGCAAGGAACCTCTTGCACATAGTAGTGGTTAGGACACCGCCTGAAGTAAGAAGTTCATCCCCCTATTAATATGTCAGTTCAAAAGGAGTGTACTTGTCAGGGTCTGCAGGCTCTGTCGAGACATATATTCCCCACGATGACCCAATCCACTGTAAGTTTCTCGGCAAATGGAGCATTGAAAGGGCCATTGCGAAGTTCAAGGACCTTATGAGCCTCAAGAATGTCTCTACCTAGCAAGAGTAAGATCTCAACATGGCTATCAAGGGGATAAATCTCTCTGGCTATGTTCCTGAGATGAGGGTAATGCTGTGCAGCTTCAGGTGTGGGAATCTCATCCCTTGCGTCCGGCAATTTGTCACACTCAATAAGGGTTGGAGGAGAGAGTTTCTTATCTCCTTTGATGGGCTTCAAGGTGAAACCATTAGCTCTTCTTCCTAAGGTTGTCACAAGACATGTTCCTAGGGTGTAGTTTCTCTCTTTATCCTGAACAGATCAAAGAACTTAGGGCTAGCTAGGAAACGATTACTTTGGTCATCTAGAATAGCATACATTCTTATGGTCTAATCTGGTTGTGCAAAAGGAAACACATCCACAAGGCAAATCTTAGAACAAGATTTACCGCACAAGTCCTTTTCCGCATACTTTTGTGCATCTGGGCGTGACGGTAGTGGTTGGTCGGTCGGCACTCTCCCCACCATGACTCTCCCCGCCTTGATTGGAATGGGGCTTGCTCCAGCTAACTGGTTCTAGGTTTCGCCTGATTGGTCCCAGGTGAACAGCAGACACATGTAGATCACTATTACATTCAGAACACTTGACTGGAACCTCACAGTCTCTGGCAAAATGCTCAGTGGATGTACAGCATCTGAAGCAAATATTATGACTCCTTAGGGACTCCTTACGTTCCTCAAAGGGCTTTGCTATGTAGACACGGCAGTTCCTTAAAGGATGTGGTTTATCATGGATAGGGCAATGATGATCAGGTTCCTTAGGGCTTTCGTTTCCAATGAAAGAGTCTTCGTTAGTAGTGGGCACAACGCCTGTCTTTTTTACGGAAATTAAACCTTTAGAGTTTCTCTGTCTGGGACTGAAAGTCTCGTGTCTTTGTTTAGTAGAGCCAAAGATGTTGGTCCCCAAGGTGTTGAAGCTCGGATCGTTTTTAGCTCCAGCCAAGTCCTTGATGAACTTACAAAAGAATGAAAATAGTGGAAAGGGAACAAGATGTTGCTCCTTGTATTTTGAACCTGTTGTTGACTATTGGTCTTCTTGAATATTGAGAGGTAATTTCTCCACCATCAGGCCCACACCATGGGAGGTATCAAGAAAGCTGAGACCTGGTAGCTGTGTGTCTCCCTTGATGATTTCAAACTCAAGAAGAAGATCGATTAATTCCTGAAACCCTTGGCGGTCTGTATTGGATAATCCAGGAAAGTTGTATAGTTGTTTAAACAGGGCATGTTCAACTACTTCCGAGCCGCCGTATGTCTGCTCTAATCAGTCCCATGCGAGACGAAGGCCTTTGACTGGTTCGTAGATATGAACGGTTTTGAGTCTCTTAACATAGTTTGACGACCATGGACCTAGCCATCTAATTAGCAAATCAAGCTCTTGCATAGGCGGTACACCAAGAGTTTGAACTGTTGTCTTGAAGGTGGCCTTCCAACTTCTATAGTTCTCTGGGCGATCATCAAAGTTTGTAAGGCTAGGACTGATGAGGACCCTGAGGGTGAGGTCCTTAGCGATTTCTGATGCGTCATTTCTTTACTGCATCATGACGACGGGAACTTCTCCCTCTGTTATGGAAGGTAGTGTCAAACGAGGCTCACCTTAGTCAGAGGACACCCAAGCTGGGAGTATGGAGTCCAGTGGCAAAGGCCCACAGAAGCAGGAGGCAGGTAGCGTGGTCGATCAGTCCGGGTTGGCAGCAGAGATGGCAGCGAGGTAACAGCAGGAGTAGACGGAGGTGTGGTCGGTGGTAAGCAGTGAGTCAATGCAGGCGGCTAATCAGCGAGGTCAAACGGTCCGGATTGGCAACGATGGTAAATCAGCAGTAGTGGTGGAGGAGCAGCGAGGAAGCTTGCTACAGGCTTGGAGGCACAATAACCAGCAAAGGGCTGGGTTCAAGGGCTGGGTTTTATATCTAAGTAGCAGGTGCAAGAGATTGGGATAATCAGCAGGACAAGGCAAGGACAAGAGAGGTAGTTAGAAGTTAGTTACAGAATAGTCCAAGGAGAGACGGTAGCCTAGTGGGTAGAGCTACCGCCTGGGACATGCCTGGCCACGGGTTCGAGTCTTGATAGTACTCCCCCCCTTCCAAGATGACCTCCGGGCACCGCAGGGGAAGGCTTATCTGGGTGACTCAGATGGAACTCCCTGACAAGTCTGGGGGCATGAATGTTCTCCTCCGGTTCCCAGGAGTTGTCTTCTGGAGGATAGCCTTTAAAGGAAATCAAGTATTGTATTTTGCCCCGGTGGAGTCTGGAGTCGAGGATCTTAGAGACAATGTACTCCTCTTCGCCTTGTACCCTTACTGGTGGTGGGGGGGGAGGATGGTGGCCATGGAAGGTGTTCTCTACAAACGGCTTGAGAAGGGAGCAATGGAAGACTGGGTGCACCCTGATGGAATGTGGGAGGTCCAGTCGAAAGGTGACTTCATTAATCCGGCCAGAGATCCGGAAAGGCCTATGTATTTTTGGCCCAGTTTCTGAGCGGGTACCTTCAGTCTTAGGTTTCTTGTGGAGAGCCACACTTGATCTCCTATCTGAAAGTCCGGAGCAGGTCTACGACGTTTGTCTGTCGCCCGCTTAAAGCGTCTCTGAGCCTCAAGGCTCAGACCGTGCATGAGGAGACAAACCTTTTAGTATCTTCCTTATACGTCGGCCACCAGAAGGAGCAGGACAGGAGTTCCTGCGTCTTTCTTGTACCTGGATGGCCAGCCAACTTGGTATCGTGGTTATATTTTAGTACATCGAGCCGTGCCATTTCTGGTACGTACAGTTGTCGATCCAGGTATACCCAGAAGCCACCCTTGAGGGTGAGGTTGACGTCTTGGGTAGGTAGCTCCTAAGACCTTTTTCTCGGGTAGAATGCTGGCTTGGCCCTTGTTGTCCTGTGAAGGTTCAGAGAACATCCTGGAAAGGGCATCTGCTTTGCCATTCTTCGACCCCGGGCGATATGTGATAATGAAATTGAATCGAGAGAAAAAAAGGCTCCATCTGGCTTGTCTGGCGGAAAGCCTCTTGGCAGAACAGATGAATTCGAGGTTTCGGTGGTCAGTAAACACAGTTATGGGATTGATGGCCCCCTCCAATAGATGTCTCCACTCCGAGAAGGCATCTTTGATTGCCAGAAACTCCTTATTTACGATGTCATAGTTCCTCTCTGCGGGGGACGTTTGGCGAGAGAAGAAGGCGCAAGGGTGTAAAAGCATCTTTTCTCCTGTACGTTGTGATAGGACAGTGCCTACTGCGGTGTCGGAAGCGTCCACTTCAACTGTGAATGGCAGTTCGGGATTAGGATGGATCAGAATTGGAGCAGACGTGAAGAGGGATTTAAGCTTCGTGAAGGCTTCCTGTGCTTCGGGTGTCCAGGAAAAGAGCACAGTCTTTTTGGTTAACTGGGTAATTGGAGTAATGATTTTTGAGAAGTTCCGAATGAATTTTCGGTAAAAGTTGGCGAAGCCGACAAACCTCTGTATTTCCTTTTCGTTCTTAGGGGGAGGTCAATCTATTACAGCCTGAATCTTTCGAGGATCCATACTCAGCCCTTCCGGGGAGATGATGTAACCGAGAAACTGGGTGGTGGTCTGTTCAAACTCGCATTTCTCGAGCTTCATGTAAAGGGACTGCTCACGGAGTCTTTGCAACACCTTGCGGACATGTTCGCGATGTTGTTCGAGATTTTCCGAGAAAGTTAAAATATCATCCAGGTACACCACTATGAACAGATCCAGCATGTCCCTAAGGACGTCATTAATGAAATGTTGGAAAGTGGCTGGGGCATTGCAAAATCCGAAGGGCATAGCTAAGTATTCAAAATGTCCGTATCGTGTGCGAAAGACGGTCTTCCATTCATCCCCGGGGCGAATGCGAACCAGATTATAGGCCCCTCGAAGATCGAGCTTCGTAAAGACTTTTGCCGCCCGGAGTCTCTCGAGAAGTTCCGAAATCAGGGGGAGAGGGTAACGTTTTTTTACCGTAACATCATTCAGCTTGCGGTAGTCAATGCAAGGGTGTAGAGAGGAGTCTTTTTTCTCCACGAAGAAGAAGGGTGCTCCCGCGGGGGAGGTGGAGGGTCGAATGAAGCCCTTCTTTAGGTCCTCGTCCAAGTAGTCCTTCAGAGCCTTGAGTTCAGGCTCCGAGAGGGAGTAGATGCTGCCGAAGGGTATTTCAGCCCCAGGTAGTAATTCAATTGGGCAGTCGTATGGTCGATGCGGGGGCAGCTTGTCTGCGTTTTTTTGGTCACAGACATCCTGAAACTCGCTATATTGTGGAGGCAACAGCTCCTTGACAGTTGGTCTCGAGATTCTTTGGGCGTTGGGGAAGCAGGTTCATGCAAACAGTTGGAGGAGCAGAACTCGGATGTGAACCTGCAGACAGCGGGTTTCCCAGTCCACCGAAGGGTTGTGAGTGGCTAACCACGGGATGCCCAAGATCACGGGAAACTTGGGGGAAGCAATCAAAGAGAAGTGGATCGTCTCGTGGTGGTCAGTTTTAATGTGGAGCTGTAAATCTGCGGTCTGATGTGTAACTGGTCCCGAGGAGAGAGGGGACCCATCCACTGTTTCCAGATCGATGGGGGCTGTCTTGGTTACAAGTGGAATGTTGTTCTCGTGAGCAAAAGTTAGATCCATAAAATTGTCGTCAGCCCCAGAGTCGAGCATTGCAGAACAGAGAAGTTGCCGATCCCCGATTGTAATGACAATTGGAACGGTGAAGTGGGACCCAGTGGCTGCTGACTCAGATGTCTCTGCAGTCACCGGTGGGGTTGCGGCCTGCCGCTGTTCTCGCAGTTCAGTGACGGCAATGATTCTGCGGGATTTGTTGGGGCATTTGATGGCAATGTGCCCTGGTTCCCCACAGTAGAGGCAGAGGCCTTCGGCCAGTCGTCGTTCTTTTTCTGCTACGGACAGAGTCTTGCGCACTGCGTCAACCTGCATCGACTCGATGGGAGGTTGGGCGACCTGCTGGGTAGTAGAGGAGAAAGAGTAAGTGGGTCTGTCGCCTTGGAACCAGAGCCTTTCTTTCCTTCTCTCAGTGAGCCTCTAATCAATACGGACACACACCTGAATGAAGTCATCCAAATCATCCGGGGCTTCAAGTCTGGCAAGCTCATCTTTGATCGCCTCCGATAGACCTCGCCGAAATTGGCTCCTTTGAGCAGCTGGGTTCCAGTTGGTGTCTGAGACCCAGCGGCGGAACTCGGCGGCGTACTCGGCGACAGAGCGTCTTCCCTGTCGAAGACTGTGTAGTCTTGCCTCAGCTGTCACACAGCGATTGGGGTCATCAAAGACCTGGCTCATAGCTGTGATGAAAACATCCAGATCGCGCAGCAGACGGCTATCGATTTCCACGTATGGAGACGCCCATGCCAGGGCCTCATCCGTCAGGAGGTTAACAATGAACAATACTTTCTTCTCGTCAGTGGAAAAGGGGGTCGGATGCATCCGGAAGTAGATACGGCACTGATTGAAAAAGCCCCGGTACTGGCGATGATCTCCATTGAATTTCGAGGGTAGTGGCATGCGGGTGTCTGCAGCCGCACCGCGTACGTCCAGGAGTTGCCGTTGGAGCTCAATGATCTCCCCCTGTTGACTCTGTACCAGGCCTTGGAGTTGCGAAAATTTCTCCTGGTAGGTGGTGCCAAAGTCTTGCAGCTCAGACACCTGCTTGCGCAGGGTGGCCATTGCGGACTCCATGGTTTTTTTAGGCTGGTTATTCTGTTATGGAAGGTAGTGTCAAACAAGGCTCACCTTAGTCAGAGGACACCCAAGCTGGGAGTATGGAGTCCAGTGACAAAGGCCCACAGAAGCAGGAGGCAGGTAGCGTGGTCGATCAGTCCGGGTCAGCAGCAGAGATGGCAGTGAGGTAACAGCAGGAGTAGACGGAGGCGTGGTCGGTGGTAAGCAGTGAGTCAATGCAGTCGGCTAATCAGCGAGGTCAAACGGTCCGGGTTGGCAACGATGGTAAATCAGCAGTAGTGGTGGAGGAGCAGCGAGGAAGCTTGCTACAGGCTTGGAGGCACAATAACCAGCAAAGGACTGGGTTCAAGGGCTGGGTTTTATAGGGAAGTAGCAGGTGCAAGAGATTGGGATAATCAGCAGGACAAGGCAAGGACAAGAGAGGTAGTTAGAAGTTAGCTACAGAATAGTCCAAGAAGAGACGGTAGCCTAGTGGGTAGAGCTACCGCCTGGGACATGCCCGGCCACGGGTTCGAGTCTTGATAGTACTCCCCCCCTTCCAAGATGACCTCCGGGCACCGCAGGGGAAGGCTTATCTGGGTGACTCAGATGGAACTCCCTGACAAGTCTGGGGGCATGAATGTTCTCCTCCGGTTCCCAGGAGTTGTCTTCTGGAGGATAGCCTTTAAAGGAAATCAAGTATTGTATTTTGCCCCGGTGGAGTCTGGAGTCGAGGATCTTAGAGACAATGTACTCCTCTTCGCCTTGTACCCTTACTGGTGGGGGGGGGGGGGAGGATGGCGGCCATGGAAGGTGTTCTCTACAAACGGCTTGAGAAGGGAGCAATGGAAGACTGGGTGCACCCTGATGGAATGTGGGAGGTCCAGTCGAAAGGTGACTTCATTAATCCGGCCAGAGATCCGGAAAGGCCTATGTATTTTTGGCCCAGTTTCTGAGCGGGTACCTTCAGTCTTAGGTTTCTTGTGGAGAGCCACACTTGATCTCCTATCTGAAAGTCCGGAGCAGGTCTACGACGTTTGTCTGTCGCCCGCTTAAAGCGTCTCTGAGCCTCAAGGAGATTATTGGAAATGTTCTCTTGTGCCTCTTGTAAACTTGCCAGGCGTTCGGCCACAGCTGGAAGCGTGGAGGTGATGGGCAGGCGTGGGATGAAAGCTGGATGCAGGCCAGTGTTGGCGTAGAAAGGACTGTAATGGGTGGTACTGTGTTCCGCATTATTGTAGGAAAACTCGGCCGTAGGAAGGTGGTCCAACCAGTCATCCTGCAAATGAGTGATGAAACAACGTAGGTACAGCTCGAGGGTCTGGTTCGTTCTCTCTGTCTGCCCATTAGACTGGGGATGTAAAGCAGAGGACAGGTTTACCGTGATCCCAAGGGCCAGGCAGAAGTCTTTCCAGAATTTAGAGGTAAATTGCACTCCTCGGTCAGAGACCACATCATCCGGAACCCCGTGTAACCTAAAGATTTCACAGAAAACCAGGTCAGCCGTCTGTTTGACGGTGGGTAGGCCCTTGCAGGGGATGAAATGTGCCATCTTGGTAAGGCGGTCCACGACGACCAGAATGGTGTTCATCCCTTTTGAAGGGGGTATGTCAACCACAAAATCCATAGAAATTGAACCCCAAGGGAGGGAGCGGATGGGGAGTGGTCGCAGCAGCCCTACGGGTGAAGAGTGGGGAGTCTTGTTGCGGGCACAGACCGTGCATGAGGAGACAAACCTTTTAGTATCTTCCTTATACGTCGGCCACCAGAAGGAGCAGGACAGGAGTTCCTGCGTCTTTCTTGTACCTGGATGGCCAGCCAACTTGGTATCGTGGTTATATTTTAGTACATCGATCCGTGCCATTTCTGGTATGTACAGTTGTCGATCCAGGTATACCCAGAAGCCACCCTTGAGGGTGAGGTTGACGTCTTCTGCCTTTGGGTAGGTAGCTCCTAAGACCTTTTTCTCGGGTAGAATGCTGGCTTGGCCCTTGTTGTCCTGTGAAGGTTCAGAGAACATCCTGGAAAGGGCATCTGCTTTGCCATTCTTCGACCCCGGGCGATATGTGATAATGAAATTGAATCGAGAGAAAAAAAGGCTCCATCTGGCTTGTCTGGCGGAAAGCCTCTTGGCAGAACGGATGAATTTGAGGTTTTGGTGGTCAGTAAACACAGTTATGGGATTGATGGCCCCCTCCAATAGATGTCTCCACTCCGAGAAGGCATCTTTGATTGCCAGCAACTCCTTATTCCCGATATCATAGTTCCTCTCTGCGGGGGACATTTGGCGAGAGAAGAAGGCGCAAGGGTGTAAAAGCATCTTTTCTCCTGTACGTTGTGATAGGACAGTGAGCAGTGAGTCAATGCAGTCGGCTAATCAGCGAGGTCAAGCGGTCCGGGTTGTCAACGATGGTAAATCAGCAGTAGTGGTGGAGGAGCAGCGAGGAAGCTTGCTACAGGCTTGGAGGCACAATAACCAGCAAAGGGCTGGGTTCAAGGGCTAGGTTTTATAGGGAAGTAGCAGGTGCAAGAGATTGGGATAATCAGCAGGACAAGGCAAGGACAAGAGAGGTAGTTAGAAGTTAGCTACAGAATATTCCAAGGAGAGACGGTACCTAGGTGGGTAGAGCTATCGCGTGGGACATGACTGGCCACGGGTTCGAGTCCTGACACCCTCTCTGGTGTTGGCACCATCTGATACCCTCTGTTTGGGGGTTGGAAGATAGAATGGAGTGGCAGCTGGGTTGAGCGTAAGTGAAGGCTTTACATCTGGTAATGTTGGCACCAGCGTCTTGGTCGCTATGCAACTAGTCTCAGGAGGTTTTAATGTGATTTGATGATGGCGCCTGAACTCTAATGGCGCCTGAAATATGTGTAAGGTGCCAGAGGTTTGAAATAAAGAGAAATGTCCACTGGACTGGGGTCAACTGTATAGTTATCAGCTGCCCCCTTTCCTACTCGCATGAGTTCAGCAGGCTAGCGTGCAGAGGCAAAATCTTCTGGTGCAAATACATTTACTTTGCTTTGGTCTAGGACAGGGATGCTCAACCTGCGGCCCTCCAGCTGTTGTCAAACTACAACTCCCACCATGCCCTGCTGTAGGCTTATAGCTGTAAGCTGTTCAGGCATGCTGGGAGTTGTAGTTTTGCAACAGCTGGAGGGCCACAGGTTGAGCATCTCTGGTCTAGGACGAATTGCAGGGTACACCCTTCTGAGTCATTAGATATCTTGGACATAGGATGATAAGCTTCTTCTTCTTCTTCAGCAGCTTCATCAAGAACTCTGAGTTCAGCCATGGCTGCTGCTTCTTCCCTTTCCTTCTGAAGGACCTCCAACTCAGCTTCAACCTTGGCTTTGGTCGCTTGCGCCTGAGCCTGTATAGCTGCTTGATTAGTATGAGATTGGGCTTGTATAGCTTGCACTTGAGCCTGTATAGCTGCTTGATTAGCTTGAGATTGGGCTTGTATATCTGATTGATTATCTTGAGATTGGGCTTGTGTCTCTGCGACTTGTGCCCTAATGGCTGCTTCCTTTCTAATGCAGTGAGCTTGTACCTTCGCTGCTTCCGCTTTTGCGAGTGCTAACACCAATGAGGTACTCAGCAAAGAGTGCTGTGAGCAAGACCTTAGCAATGAGGACTGAGCAATATATTTCAAGGAACGGGATGAAGCCTTGGAGTGCCTTGAAAAGTTAGAATGGCAGGACGCAGTTTCATATTGTTGTGATATCTTGTCCTCTAGCATTAACTCAAATGCCATAAATCTGCTATACCTTTTATCATTAAGTGCAGTGTGGGTCTTTAATTCTAGGATGAATTCCTCCGAGTTGAGACTTGATAACAGAGAAGAATATTTTTCAGACAGTCTCTTATAACTTTCATAGGTCCTATTCAATTTTGTACACATGATCTTTAATTGATCTTCATTATAGCCTGATCCATGTGCTGCATCCATACACTGTTCAGTCTTTTCCCACAAACTGGATATATTATATAACTCAATTTTGTTAGATAAGAGGGCATCTTGCATTTTTAATGAGGGTTTGGAGATTCTTTTAGCTGTCTTGCATCTCCATTTGTAACACAGCAGCGACCTCTAGTGGTGGTTCAGTCTTTTAATAGCTTACAGCAGGCAGACGATATTTACCTCAGAAAACAGGCTGAAACCAGTTCCTAGCCCATATGAAACTGCAATTGCTAGAAGCTTCTGCGATCCTAGTGAATGCAGTACTGAGCAGTATACGATATTACCCTCCACTGCAGCAAGCAGAAGACTAATGATGATGCCGTATTATTGGAGGAGGAGAATATTCTTTCCTTAGCAAGAGAAGGAGAGTACTAAGGCAATTCTTTTACTGTGGCTTTTCGAAATGTCAGTTTTATACAATCACGCATCTGTGAGAGAGCAGCCTCTATGTGCACTCAGGTGACTTGTTGAATCAGACATTCTCCACTTACAGTTTACACATCAGACACCCATGAGTTAATCAAGTAGCTTTTTAATCCAGAGATTGTATTACAAGGTGCTGCAGGGAATCCAGATGGTTAAAGAATTTTGCCAACAATAAACTCCTAGCTAAGAAGATAGAGATTCTCCTCAGAAAGCTGAGTACACACTAACAGCAATGCATGAATGGGAAAACAGGGAGTGGCTAGGCTAAACTTACTAGAAGCTGAAACAGAGGGGGGAGGAGAAGAGAGGAGAATACCAATACAAAATTCAAGATACTGAAACAGAACAGGCAATATCAATATACCCTATATGAGCAGAACAGTCACACCGGATGCTGGATTCCGAGATCATCTAGGATGTATTTTTAATTTTTTCTGTGTTACCCAGATTTTTTTAATTTTATTTAAAACCAGTGAGTTTGGGGATGGAGTCTGCCTGTATATCCTGGCTTCTTCCTTCTTCTGCCCCCTATGGGACATTGGAAGGAGGGACCTATGATAGCTACCTTTACTTTTTATACTAGAATATGGAACCATAGATCGTATATATAACCACTCCCTTGAATTGGGATGAGGCCCTAAATTACATAAATGAGACATTGGGACCTTTCCCCCTAACAGGGTAGGGAGCTGCTTTACAGGAGGTACCTTGGCGGCCTCCCTGCCCCTTGGGTCCTATTTATGGTGGCTTTTAATGCTGGGTGAATGACAGTATTGTCAGCGTCCGACACCTTACAGGTGCTGGCCATGACGATCGAGTTGTTCTGTGAGGGCCGGTGACTGGTGTTACCACCATGACACCTCCCCTCCGCCAGCATATAGTGGTATTTGATCGTTATATGGTATCCATTGAATATGGTTTGTTTACTGTCACCTAGGTGACTATTACGTTGATGCGGGCCACATTGGTGACATAACTTTATGGGCATATGCATGCGCTATGAGTACTCAGTAGGGGGTGGCCATCTTTACTATGGTTTCTTAGTTGATATCTTCAATCCCGTATCTTGCGTGAGTAAGGACGAGTGGAGCATGCACGTACCATGTTTCCTGATGCCGAAATTGATCTCGATGTTATCCAGTGCCCGGTAACATCTGCCTATGGACTAAAGAGAGATTTTTAATTGATTTTATTATGCACAGATGATTTATTTGGTACATCTGATTAAGTTATTAATGGGAATCATGTCACATTATGCATTCTATGCACTAGATAATTTTTGGGAGATTATGACTTTATGCAATCATGTCACAAATGGGTTATGCACTTTATCATTATGCACTTTCTTGGAATTTTGAAGTGTAATCAAGTTTTTTTTATTTCTTTTCAGAATTATGTAATCATTTTACACCTGATTGACACTAGTATTTATATATCATGTATGGCACATATTATCACAGCTTGAAAAAGGTTCTATTGAGTAGAGCTTTAACGTTGCTGCTAGATGGGTTAATAAACCATCCACTTTTTTCATGTTATATTGGAGTGCTGCCTTTTTTTTTACTGATATATATATATATATATATATATATATTATATAGAATAATGTCATATATCATTGATATATAATATATAATTCAACTCAGATATGGTTACATATATAAGAAGCACATACTGTATAAGTTATACAAATATATATATGTAGAAATGTGTTGACAGCTTCCCAGTCAACTGTCTTAAGTTAAGCATGCTGGTTATTGTAGTTTAGAGGCAATATCATCATGGAATATAAGGCAAGTGATTTTAGGCAAAAAATGTTTTACACGGATCATTGCAAAAGAACACATTTGGGCCCAAAGTAATAACTATGCTACAACACTTAGATTGGATTGTACTGTATTGTAGACAGTAGGATTCAGAATAAAAATTTAAAAATAAAAAAATTTCTTTTTTTATTTTATAAGAAAAGGTGAAACTATAGCATCTAATATAAGTAAGGGATTTGAGATAAAAGTGAAAAGTTGCTGGTTACAAAAGAAATACAGTCTGTTTGCCAAGGATGACCTGGCGTCATCTACAGCTACAGAAAATAATGTTCCAGAAATGATGGCAGAATAACAATGACTAGTGTTTGTCTCAGATAAAGATCACTGCTAGCTGAGTCATCTATGAACCTGAATCTATAGAAATAGTGACTGCATGGCAAAAATCAACACTTCTGTAAAGTTAGCTTTTCTTTTTATATATACAGACTTACCATTTAACATCATAAAAGAACAAAAGAATATTATGTCTACTCCATAATAGATCACAATAAAATAATGAGACTGAATGCATTTTTTTATATTATTCTTGAGAATGGGTGAAATGAAGTGTTGATCGAGCACCAAAGTGCTCGGGTGCTTGAGTAGAACACTTTGGGATGCTCGCGTGCTCTACAGAGCACCAGAGCACAATGGAAGTCAATGGGAGAACCAGAGCATTAAACCAGGCACCCCCTGCTCTGAAGAGGGGAGGGTGTCTGGTTCACAGGAAAAGGTCAGAAATTAATGGAAACACCACTGAAATGGTTCGGAAACAGCATGGGGAGGATGTCTGGATGCATCTTGGACTCCCAGGTCGCTGCTGGGAACGATGTCTGAGTAGTACAGCAATTTTACAGACTGAAAATAATACACTCAAAACCGAAGATAAAATCGATTTTAAAGAATAAATTGTGAGAAAACATTCTTTTCTGTATATTTACTTGTATATAAAGTGCAGTGCTGCCAAAAATTACAAGGATGAGGCACTCCGATACAACCTGTATATCACATAAAGGAGGGCCTCATTCACATTGTGGTACAAGTGAGACTCCTAGACTCATAAAGCCTATGCAATAAGTGAAAAGGCTGCCAAAAATTACAAGGAACTGGCACTCCAATACACCCTTTATTACACATAAAGGTGGGCATCATACACACCCTTGAAAAATTATGATTGCCTGCTGGTGACCCTCAAAAACATTAAAAGCAAGGGCTTGCTGGTGACCCTCTAAAACATTAGGGGCGAGGGTCTGCTGCTGAGCTGACCCTCTAAAACATTAGCTGTGAGGGCCTGCTGCTGATCTGACCATCTAAAACATTAGGGGTGAGGGTCTTCTGCTGAGCTGACCCTCTAAAACATTAGGGACTGCTGCTGAGCTGAGCCTCTAAAACATTAGGGACTGCTGCTGAGCTGAGCCTCTAAAACATTAGGGGTGAGTGCTTGCTACTGATCTGACCACCTAAAACATTAGGGGTAAGGGTCTGCTGCTGAGCTGACCATCTAAAACATTATGGGCTAGGGCCTGCTGGTGACCCCCTAAAACATTAGGGGTGAGGGTCTGCTGCTCTTAAAACGTTAAGAGTGAAGGCAGCCTAATAAGTATGTTGATGCGATGGAGGTGGAAGAGGAGGACGAGAAAAGGAAGATTGAACCATTTTCCCTTTTTTGTGGTGGAAGGGATGCATGGGAATACAGTGTATTCAATACACTAAAAGTCACATTTAAAGTGCCTTTATGTTTAGCCGCTTTCCTCTGGTGGAGAAGAGAATCAGGGGCAATCCAGGCCTTGTTCATTTTGAGCAGCATTTTCAGTTGACAGAAGAGAAGTTCTCTTTGCAGCGGGGGTCGAGAAGGGTGAACAACCAGTAATCGATGTTGGCCAAAATGTGTACAGGTCCTTCTAAAAAAAATTAGCATATTAGCATATTAGCATATCATGAAAAGGTCCTCTTAACGAGCTATTAACCTAATCATCTGAATCAACTAATTAACTCTAAACACCTGCAAAAGATTCCTGAGGCTTTTAAAAACTCCCAGCCTGGTTCATTACTCAAAACCGCAATCATGGATAAGACTACCGACCTGACTGCTGTCCAGAAGGCCATCATTGACACCCTCAAGCAAGAGGGTAAGACACAGAAAGAAATTTCGGAATGAATAGGCTGTTCCCAGAGTGCTGTATCAAGGCACCTCAGTGGGAAGTCTGTGGGAAGGAAAAAGTGTGGCAGAAAACGCTGCACAACTAGAAATGGTGACCGGACCCTGAGGAAGATTGTGGAGAAGGACCGATTCCAGACCTTGGGGGACCTGCGGAGGCAGTGGACTGAGTCTGGAGTAGAAACATCCAGAGCCATCGTGTACAGGCGTGTGCAGGAAATGGGCTACAGGTGCCGCATTCCCCAGGTCAAGCCACTTTTGAACCAGAAACAGCAGCAGAAGCACCTGACCTGGGCTACAGAGAAGCAGCACTGGACTGTTGCTCAGTGGTCCAAAGTACTTTTTTCGGATGAAAGAAAATTTTGCATGTCATTCGGAAATCAAGGTGCCAGAGTCTGGAGAAAGACTGGGGAGAGGGAGATGCCAAAATGCCTGAAGTCCAGTGTCAAGTACCCACAGTCAGTGATGGTTTGGGGTGCCATGTCAGCTGCTGGTGTTGGTCCACTGTGTTTTATCAAGGGCAGGGTCAATGCAGCTAGCTATCAGGAGATTTTGGAACACTTCATGCTTCCATCTGCTGAAAAGCTTTATGGAGATGAAGATTTCATTTTTCAGCACGACCTGGCACCTGCTCACAGTGCCAAAACCACTGGTAAATGATTTACTGACCATGGTATTACTGTGCTCAATTGGCCTGCCAACTCTCCTGACCTGAACCCCATAGAGAATCTGTGGGATATTGGGAAGAGAAAGTTGAGAGACACAAGACCCAACACTCTGGATGAGCTTAAGGCCGCTATCGAAGCATCCTGGGCCTCCATAACACCTCAGCAGTGCCACAGGCTGATTGCCTCCATGCGACGCCGCATTGAAGCAGTCATTTCTGCAAAAGGATTCCCGACCAAGTATTGAGTGCATAACTGAACATAATTATTTGAAGGTTGACTTTTTTTGTATTAAAAACACTTTTCTTTTATTGGTCGGATGAAATATGCTAATTTTTTGAGATAGGAATTTGGGGTTTTCATGAGCTGTATGCCAAAATCATCAATATTAAAACAATAAAAGGCTTGAACTACTTCAGTTGTGTGTAATGAATCTAAAATATATAAAAGTCTAATGTTTATCAGTACATTACAGAAAATAATGAACTTTATCACAATATGCTAATTTTTTGAGAAGGAACTGTATAACGCGAGGGTCATGGGAAAGGCAGCCGAGCATAAAGTCAGCTATGTGTGCCAGAGTTCCAACTGACAAGACTTCACTGTCCTCATTAGGAGAATGACTCTCAGTCTCCTCATCCTATTCTTCCTCTTCTGCCCATCCACGCTGAACAGATGGAATAAACCTGCTATGGGCTCCTCCTGCTCCTCCTCCTCCTCATCATCATCATCATCATCATCCAATTCGCTCTGAGAAGACGAACTGAGGGTAGTCTGGCTATCACACTGTGTCTTCCCCCATTTCCACCTCTTCCACATGCAAAGCATCCGCCTTCATTGTAAGCAACGAGCGTTTCAGTAGACACAGAAGTGGGATGGTTACAATGATAATAGCAGCATCGCCACTGTGTTGAATCCTCAAAGTTGCGTAAAACCTCACAGAGGTCAGACAACAATGCCCACTTGTCGTTTGTGAATAGCAAAAGCTGACTGGAAAGCCTGGCAAACATGTGGAACGTGGAGTTGAGCTGGCAATTGCAAGTGCAAGTGCAAGTGCTGCTGCAAGTGCAAGTGCTGCTGCAGCGTTGCCAGACCAGGGGCAGCTGTAGATGACTTTCGGACATGGCGCACCGTCACCAGTAGCTCAGGCAAATTGGGGTAGGTTTTGAGAAACCGCTGAACCACTAAGTTGAACACGTGGGCTAGGCATGATATGTGTGTGAGCTTGTCGAGCTCCAAAGCCGCCACCAAGTTACGACCATTATCAGACACAACCATGCCTGGTTGTAGGTTGAGTGGCGAGAGCCACAGCTCAGTCTGGTCCCTTATACCCTGCCACAGCTCTGCGGCGGTGTGCTGTTTGTCACCTAAGCAAATAAGTTTCAGCACGGCCTGTTGCCGCTTCCCCACTGCACTGCTTCCAGCTACTGACTGATGGCAGACTGGTGCTGCAAGATGAGAATTCAGGGGTGTAAGTGGATGAGGAGGTGGATGAGGAGAAAGTAGGGCCTGATGTCAGTAGGGCCCACAAACCTTGCCGTCGGTAGCACCTGTGCCATCCCAGGGTATGACTCGCTCCCGGCCTCCACAGCGTTCACCCTTTGTGCCATCAGGGAAATGTAGCGTTTCTGGCCAAAAGCACTTGTCCATGTGTCAGTCGTTAAGTGGACCTTCCTAATCATGGGGTTGGTCAGGGTACGGGAGATGTTACAGGACACATGTTGGTATAAGGCGGGGACGGCACACTGGGAAAACTAATGGTGGCTGGGGACTGAGTAACGGGGGACGGCCTCCGCCTTCAGGCTACTGAAAGACTCAGTGTCCACAAGCCTCAATGGCAACATTTCCAGGGCCAGAAAATTTGGAAAGGTGCGCATTTAGTGCTATGGCCGGTGGGTGGGTGGCTGGGTATTTGTGCTTTCGTTCAAAGGCCTGGGGTATGGACATCTGTACGTTGCATTGGGACACAGAAGTGGATGTGCTAGCTAATGGTGCTTGCAAAGGTCCAGGTGCAGGGCGGGAGGCATCCGGACCTGCGTCTTGGACAGGGGATTGGCCAGCACATAACACAGAGGAAGAGGAGTCAGTGGTGTGACCCGCAGACAGACACACCCAGGCATTCGGCCCACCTCTTAGGGTGCTTTGATGCCATTTGGCGGATCATGCTGGTGGTGGTGAGGTTGCTAGTGTTCACGCCTCTGCTCATTTTGTTATGGCACAGGTTGAAAATGACAATTCTTTTATCATCTGCACTTTCCTCCAAAAAGCGCCAGACTGTGGAACACCTACCCCTTGGCTAGGAAGATTGCCGCAAGGGGGTGCTCCACAGAACAGTTGCAGGCCTGTTTGGTGTGTCCCTCCTTCTCCCTTTTGCCACCCCACTTTCTCTTCCAGCCTGTTTGGGTGCTGCAGATCACGCCCCCTCTGTACTACTCTCTTTGCTCGGCTTGCCACTATCCCAGATTGGGTCAGTGATTTCATTGTCCACCACCTCCTATTCCACTTACTCACTCTGGTCATACTCCTGAAATGTTGACCTAACAAGAACCTCACTTATTGACAACTGTGTTTCATCCTCATCATCAACTTCTTGAGACACTAATTGCCGTTGACTTATTGGCAACTGTGTCTCATCATCTTCATCCACCTCGTGAAACACTAATTGCCATTCCCCACTGTCATCTTCTTCTGATTGTGGATGCTCAAGAGTTTGGGAATCAGTGCACAAGATCTCCTCATGTCCCTCTTCAAGCAGGCTTGGCGAGAGGCCCAAATCAAGGAATGGCGATGAAAAGAGCTCCTCAGAATATCTGAGTGTGGGATCACTTGTTTGTCAAGACTCTCCATGGTGAGAGGATCAGGGTGAGGATTCTCTTGACCAGACTCTTGGCTACTCAGACTGGACATTGTGGAAGACACTGTGGTGGAAGACAGACTGGAAGCATTATCTGCTACAATCCAAACCACCACCTGGTCCCACTGGTGTGACTGTGAGTCCTGCGCTGCCCTGCAAACTAGGTCATAAAGCTAGGTATCGTGGATGAGTGTATTTCTTCTTCTCTGGCAGCAGGCACAGTTTTACCGCGCCCCGGGCCACGGCCACTGCGTGCACCATGTACAGCAGCGCAGGTAAGTGTATTTGCAAATAAATTACACTGAATGTCACAGATATTTAGGGTGCGCAAACTTTATACAGGAGAAGCAGCGCAGGTAATGTCGCTGTCACCAGCGGCTAAGAAAAAATTGCACTGAATGTCACAGATATTTAGGACGCGCAAACGTTCTACAGGAGAATGTAGCGCAGGTAATGTTGCTGTCAGCAGCTGCCAAACAATTGTGCTGAATATCACAGATATTTAGGACGCGCAAACGTTCTACAGGAGAACGTTGCGCAGGTAATGTCGCTGTCAGCAGCTGCCAAACAATTGTGCTGAATATCACAGATATTTAGGATGCGCAAATGTAACACAACAGATGTAGCAGAGGTTGTGTCACTGTCAACAGCGGCCAAACAATTGCACGCAATTTAGCGCAGGTTGCGATAATAATATATATTGCAGCCAGATAACACAATAGTCCTTAAAAGGACTTTTGAGTCTCTAACACCTTTCAACACAAAACCCTGCCTAAAACAAGAAAAAAAAAATCCGTTCCCTACACTATCTGTCCCTTCTGCTGCAGCTCGCCCTGACTAAGACTGAACCAAACCATGTGTCATCGGTTGCTATATAGCCCCCGATGACATGTTCCGGCCAGCCAATCCCTGTAATGCCAGTAACCAACATGGCTATGGCATTACAGTGAGTGCTAGCACTTTCCCCGCATGTTTATTGGCTGCGTAGCAGCCAACAAACGTGCGGAAAGGAGACTCTCCCAACACTAGTGAAATCTGAGCCACCTTTAGCAGAACACCACATGCCCAGTATGGGGGTTTTAGAATGCACCACCCACACTTGTTTTCTGATGTTTAGCATTATAACTGGCTGATAGCATTTAGTTGTCCCTGACCAGAGCCGGACTGGGACTGAAATTTAGCCCTGGCATTGTAAAACAGACAGGTCCACTTAATTGGTGGATGTAAAATATGTTTATGTGCTGCCCACATGCCCATACACACACACACACTGCTAATTGCATATTTGTATGGACATTACATTGACCACTATCAAACATACAGGAGGACACACTATATACCTATTATTAATGTGCCACATGTGGTCCCCAATGCCCACAAATACTATACTGAAGAAACAATACCATTCAGATAGTACCCTCCATATGTATATTGCTCCCAAGATGTATCCCAATTATAATTCTCTCACAGAGTGCCCTCTTACAATCAGTGCCACTTACAGTGATAATGCTCCCTGAGAGTTTCCCTGTTGGTAGTGCCCAATAATAATGCCTGCTAAAATGCCCAGTAGTAATAATACCCCCTAAAGTGTTTCCAAGAGTAATAATACCCCCTAAAGTGCCCCCAGTAGTAGTAGTAAGGCCCCCTAAAATGCCCCCAGCAGTAATAAGGCCCCCAGTAATCATAGGCCCCTCTATAGCGCTGCCATTAGTTTATAGACCCCTCTGTTGTACCCCCAGTAATTATAGTGTCCTCAAAAGTGAAAGATAAAAAAAAATATTCACCTCAGACCCGCTCTTTGCTTCAATCTATGAAGCAGACTACAGACCTTTTGCAGCCTGCTGCCTGAGTTCCCTGCATCCTGACACTATGAAGACATCGTATCACCAGAATCCCAGCGCTATGATGTCATTACAACCCCTGAGGCCTGACTTCAACTGCATTGCCTCATAGGCTTCAGATTTATTTATTTTTACATGTGGCCTATGAGAGCAAAGAATGGGGCCAGGAAACATTGGTTTCACTCGGCGGCTGTCACACAGGAAAAGCATATTCTTGTATAAAAGACCTATTTTCCTCCTCATGTTCTAAAGAAAAATTTTCCTCAAATGGCAAAAAAAATTTCCCCAGTAAACAATCTTTTTTTTTTTTTTTCTACAAGGCCAGGATGCCAAGACAAGCCAAGTGTTGTTGTCGTTGTTGTTAGATGGGCTTTACCAGAAGATATCTAACAAAAAGTGTCATTGTTGCCCATCTGCTCACAGTTTCAGTTTCACAGCTTTACAAAATTAGAAAACGAAAACTCAGATTATTATGGGTTATTATGGACAGCACTGGCGCAGTTTATATATATTTGAATTACGTTTAATTGCCATACATTGAGGCATCAATGTGGCCACTTGAAAAAAGGTTGTTTGGTGTAATGAATCCAAACGTTTATTTTTCTTTAATTTCATGATAAGTAGGTGCTAGTAGTAGATAATATTAATGTTACCTGCAATCAGGTCAGAGACACAGGCTTTTGCCATGTTTCAAAAATGTATAGTTCAAAATCTTTCATAACAAAAATCAGTTCAAATTATTTCAACCTCTGCATTAGCCAAGACATATTGTTCAGTTTTATTAATTTAACCTATTGCTCAATAAAAAATAGTGTTAATCATTATTTTGACTGGGATGCCTGGGGCCCAGCAGTAAAATTAATTCTGGGGGTCAACTACACAGATACATGCAAACATTACCTGCTCACTCAGAAGCAGACAACATCAAGACACTACAAGATGATTGATTAATGATAAACCGAGTAGTTTGTGAAATTATGTACCCAGTTTTTCTATATGAACATAGGCCAGTTAAAATGCTGTTCGCTGCCTATCTGTATGTAGTGTACTCACTCTACTGTGCCATGTACCACTTGAGATGGGAGTGGGGGACAAGGGGCCCGTCTTACTTAGTGGCCTATCGTGGGATTCACCTGTACCCCTGGGGGAGCTAGTCTTAACCTGAGTTACATTTATTAAAAATGAAGGAGAACTGTATGAAGAGAATGATGATATCATGAAGAATGAAATGGTTTGAAGGTAAAACAGAAAAGCTACATCTAGGACCAGCCCCTACTAACAGAATCATCTATGGTTGAATTTGTATCCATGCAATAAAACTTTCAGAAAAAAAGAAAGTTTCAGTATAAGGACATAAACACTACATATCATACATGACATATCTAGAATTAGAACACAGAAAGCAACCATAGAAATTAACCAGCTGGTCAACATATAACAAGCGTGTTAAAAAGATGTTCCAACATATTCACTTGCACCTGGAAAATAAAACCAGCTGTATGTTTTGAAGATTTTTCTAAATCAAATTATCAAATTGAATCTGTAGGTTTTAGCTATTATAATAGGATGCCAGTTTAGAGACACATTTTGCAGTATTTCACAGACATTGGAGAGAGCGCACAACAGCTGTGAGCAATCACTTCCAAACCTTCTTGTAACAGTAGCTTGAAAGTTCTCAACCCCGGTCTAGTTGTAGTTGTTTCGGTTTAAGAGAAGACCTGTAAAATTGCACTTCAGATTTATTCTCCAGATCTGAACTGCAGCACAAGGTAGAGGGATAGATAAGTAGATAGATCAGAGATGTCTGTAAACAACATTACATAGTCCTTTCATAGTTGTGATCCATGGAGCTTAGTTTTACTTGAACTAAAATGATAAAATGTTAAATTCTACAAAATAGTCCTAAAAATATGGCATTGAGAACATAATTAGCAGCTAACCTCTGGATGGGACACATTCTCTTGGCGCCCAAGCTGATGGTTGCAAAAGGCATTCCCAACCCTCACCTCCTCAAGTTCAACATTATGGCTGTCGGATGGAGAATTGCTTAGTAATTCCTGCTCACAACACACCTACCGCACTCATCAAAAATGAGTAGTACAAAGGCAGATCATCAAGCGATTGTCGGGAGGGAAGCATTCTCCTCCTGGCAATTGCTTGCTAACTAGCAGAGGAGACCGCTGTTATTACATGCAGTGATTTCCTCCACAGCATGGGGAGGAGCAATCACTAAGCCATTGCTCGTGGCCATACTGTCTAGTGGCATGCTTAAAAATCAGAATTGCTTGATGAACAAGCATTTGCTCATTCATTGGGCAATCGGCGTCAGTATTACACTGCAAAATGATCACTAACGTGCGTTCATGCAAGTGCTCGTTAGTGATTATCGGCCATAAAATTGGCCAGTTTAATACAGCCTAACTTTTTTCTAAACTGTATACAATTCCTTAATGTGTTCCTCCATTTATCAGTGATATGCTGATTCAGCCTAAGCTGGCATTTTTTTGTGTGTCGAGCAGGAGAGGAAGTGGAGAACAGAGAACTAGAGAACCACTTGGACAACAGCAGCACAGGGAATGGTGGAGGTGAGCAATGCTACTTTATTGTTACATTTTCTGTCCTATTTAAAAAAAAATTATCTTCTCAGAAAAACCTTATGATTTACGTAGGTCGCAGTATAGCGATTGAAATAATTGTATCCGTTCTAATGTGCTCAATTGGATTTTAAAGATTTTTTTAAAATAAAGATTAGATTTCCTAAGCAAGTGCTGGATCCATGTACATTCTTTTGCTCATTTGCTACAGTGAGTCGGTGTTCGAAAGAAGTCTCCTTTTTTCCCTCCTGAAATAACACCTGGACAACACATGGACCAGAGTGGCACAGTTTCTAGGCAAGAAAATCTGCTT
Source organism: Bufotes viridis (assembly GCA_033119425.1). NCBI lineage: Eukaryota > Metazoa > Chordata > Amphibia > Anura > Bufonidae > Bufotes > Bufotes viridis. The sequence goes on along the minus strand of CM065589.1, from coordinate 118,111,224 downwards.
TTGTTTTCTAACCCAAGATAAATACTTTAACCTCGCTGGCGCTCTGATTATGTCAGTAATTTTGTACCCAAAGCGGTACATTATTTTGCATGGAAATTTGTTGTTTTATATTGTAGGCCTGTAATCTTAGCAATTACTCACTTAAATCTGTCTAAACAAAAGTCTAGTAGACATTCCAGGTATGGTAAAGTTTGAAACACAAAATCATAAATTACAATACAATAAATAATTTTAAAAAATAATATAATTTTATTCTATAATATAATCAAATCAAAAACACTGCAATTTGTCAAACAAGGGTGCATTGTCACTAGTACCTGTAATAGTAGACACTGCGTATTGGTTTATTAAACTTTCAGGGTGTGAAAAATATTGAAACATGGGACTGCACAAAGTACGACGTCACAATCAGGACAATGAAACCTGGTTTCATTTCGGATTCTCTTTCCATTATCATCTTGCTTTGAACAACAAACCACGCACATCCTTGTATGTGCTGACTTTTTCTCGGTTGGTGGGATGTAGTTGATGAAGTGACCACCAGTCAGGTGTTCCGGGTTGACAACATCAACAGCACGACATCCAGATCTATTCATAGCCATTGATGGTGTTTGGTGGTTCACAAAGATCTGTTAAGCAACTTTCCAAATGAAGTCAGTATGAACCAGAGGCATTCCACAAGCATTGCTCAATAAGATGCCTGAAGATCTTCTTGTAGTACTTATTTTGCTGTTTCCGCATTGCTGTGTAGAATGTAATTGCTTGGTCGGCTCTGTCGACACCTCTCATGGTTTTATTGTGGTCTATCACTACTTGTGGCTTCATGACTTCTTTCCCACCTTTCTAGTGTACCATAACAGTCAAAGTATTATGAACAGTACTCAATAGGCAAACATCTTTTTTGTCATGCCAATGCAGTGCCATCATCTTGCCTTTCTGCCCAGCAACAATTTCTCAAGTTTTCAGCTACTTCTTGCCAAACATTGATGGCATGTCACAGCGATAAGCCCTAATGGTTCCTTAGGCATCAGTTTTGTTTTTTAGAAGAAACTCATAAAGTTCAAGAGATGTATAAAAGTTGTCGGTTGTTACACAATAGCCCTGATTTAGCAATGGTGGAATGAGTGTTAGGACGGAAAATGTTGACATTCCATAGTAGTTGTACTTTGGATTGAATTTTGTGCCTTTTCCAGTGCATATAACTGAATTCCAAATGTAGACAGCTGGCGATTCGCAGAGCAGATAGGATTTTATGCCAAATCTTGCTCTCTTTGATGCAATATACTGTATCCTGCTGAGCTGTCCCTTGTAGGCCATTAGACTTTTGATCTATGCTGATGTCTCTTTCTGGCACAGAAATTCTTTACAATCATTTGATATATTTCCCAAATTTTCTTTAGTTTTGGTGCAGGATGAGTAGTTTCATCAAATTCTTCATTGTTTGTGAAGTGAAAAAAATTCATAATCAGGGAAAACCTGTACTCTGACATGACGGTGCAAAAAAATAGAGTTGCAATTAATTTATTAGTGGCCCAATACCATTTTTGCAGGGGTTTTCCCCACCACTCCCTGAAATATTATTAGGCCCAGAAATTTCCAAATGTCATCTTTGGTCACTGGTTTCCACTTTCTGCTTCTTGAAAACTTGTGACACAGAGTAGCGGATTGTTGCTCTTTGTACCGGTTTGTCTCCGTAACAATTTTTTCAATTACCTCATCGGTCAGAAATAATTGTAGGTGTGTCAAAGGGTTGTTGTGCTCAATGTCTACTTCGATACCAGGTGTTCCAGTAAACAGGAATTTGGGGGCGCTGCCTGACCCGTACCACAGTCAATAGGACACCAGGTTCGCCCATCGCTGAGCTCAGGTGCAGATTCGTCACTGTCACCTGTCTCATCAGTGTCGGATGAGGAATTTCCACAAGAATTGCTATCGCTCAATTCAGCGAGTACTTCTAAGTCACTGTCGCTGTAATTTATCTGGTCTAAAACTGCTTTTGCACTCAATTGACGCTTTTTTGATGCCATGGCCGAAAAATTTCAAGACAGAAATGACAGTAAAAGGGCAGACAGCGCACTGGAGAATGATCACTAGGGACAAATTTGAGGTGATATGGTTTCATACAGTGTAATCCTCACAGATTACACTGTATCACTGTTTGTGTGTGTGTACTGTATGTCAGTTTATTGATTTGAATTTCTCTCCCAGTTCTGCCGCATGACCGCAGGGAACAGGTAAAGGACTTTGTGGTTCAGATGTCAGTATGAATAGTCTGCACCCGTTCCGCAATTATGCGGAACAGGTGCAGACCCATTCATTTTCAATGGGGCAGGTATGTTTGCATCTGAATTTCTGGAGCACAGACGTAAACTTCCAGTCTGCAGCTCCTCAAGAAAATAGCTGAGGACTTCTCTATGTAAGTGCTGACCGCGTCTGTGTTTTGCGGTCCAAGTGTGGTTCAGGGTTACTGCTTCTGGCAGTGAAAGTTAACCCCGAGCTGCACTGGGATTACCGCCAGGGGGCTTAAAAAGGTTTTCCTGGATTTACATATTGGTTGCCTATCTTCTGGATAGGTGATCAATGTCAGATAGACGGAGGTCCAAATCCCGGACCCCCACTCAGTAAGCTCTTAGGCCTCTTCCTCGGTCATTTGACGTCACATTCTTCAGTCACATTGCCTAAGCACAACTCGGCCCCATTTAACTTAATGGGCCTGAGCTGGGATACTAACCACAGCCACTATCAAATGGATGATGCTGTGCTTGGTAAATTGTGAGCAGGCAGTTACGCTTACCAGAGCTCTGGTGAGTGCAGCTGTCTCCTGAAACAGCTGATCAGTAAGGGTGCTGGGAGTCGAACCCCCTCCTGAGGATAGGTGATCAATATGTAAATCCTGACAGAACCCTGTTAACATTTCTTTTGCGTCTGTATTTAAAGAAGTTATAGAAATAGACTGTCATATTACCATGAGCAGATTTGTATCATCTGCAAGTAAACAGTGAAAGTTAGTGCAGAATTTGTACAGAAATTGTATTTAATTATTGTACACCTTTTCATTATATATAGTAACATAGAATAAGCTTTATTTGCAGAAACCATAATATCCATTTGAATGGCACCTGTTGAATAATCTCATAATGTATAGTTGTTGTATGATACCCAGAATGGCTGTTTTAGACTTTTGATCTATGTTGTAGAGCCTTGATGTGTTTGTATGAAATTCACAGTGCAATATTTCAGTGCATTGCATTGATCAGACCAGAATTCAGGCCATGTAAACTGATCAACACATCCAGGCAATACCCCTCTGGGTTTCTGGGAAATATATTCAAATTAGCTTTTCTAAGCCTATCTGATGTCAGCAGATGTAGGACGTGCTAATTTTCATATATTGTTTCCCAGAAACCCAGAGAAATATTGACTGGGTTACTATACTCCTCAAACATTCCATAAGAATACATTGTACCCCAACCATGTGCAGTCATGGAAAGTTTCTTTGCTTAGCTATGTTAAAGGGTAGTTACCCAGGCAGAGCTGGATTCCTGGTATGAGAAAGGTCTACCTTTTTTTTTTTGCAAGAAAATTGGTATATAACATATCCTAGTCTCCTAAGACTCATTTTTTTCTGAAAAGACTAACCAAAAAAACATGATTCTAGAAGAGAAACACACTCCAATAAAAGTGAGACCGGCAATGCAAGTTAGCGCTCCTTCCAGAAAAGCAATAAAGAACCAGAATGTCTTAAAAGAAAATTGCCTTACTTGGCTGATTTACATTTGGATATGCACTTTGTGGTGCTCTTTATCATTAGGAAGACTACAAAACATTTATGATAACTATTGTATTCTAGGCAACACTGCTCTTGCTTTCTGGGAAGAAGATATGCAAATTTGCATATCTTACTCCGCTGGCATAAGACAGAATATCCCCTCTTTTCATTTTTGTCAGGCAAACGAATTTGCATACCTTTGAGTTTCTGGGAAAGATATTCTAATTAGCATTTCTTCCCCACACCCGAAAAAAAAAGTGCTAATCTTGTCCCGTGCCAGTCGAATTAGGATATGTACATTTGCATATATTCGTCCTAGAAACCAAGAGTAGAGTCGCCCAACATACAGTACTCAATATGCATTTTTTTTGGTCTAATGATAAAAAGCACCCTGAAAATTAATCCCCATGGACAGTCAGCCAAGCAAGGCAATTTTCTCTTGAGATAATTCTGGTTCTCTTGATCTTCTGGTAATAGCTTGCATATCTCATTGAGAGAAGTATAATCCTGAGTGGGATATTCTAGTTTTTTTGTCTCACTTTTAGTCTAATGCTACTTTTGGGGTGTCTCTCTAGTTTGTCTTAAATTAATCAGCCTGCAGTTGTTGAGCTGGGGGCAATGGCTTGCTCTGGAAATTGTTAATTTCAGACAAATAAAGAGACATCTACCTGTGAAAAATATCTGTAATTCAGCTTTCTTTCCAAAAGGATTTTAACCTCTTCCTGACTTTTCAGCTTTTTCTGCATTTTTTTACTCCCTGCCTTTTTGTAGCCGGAGGTTTTTTTTTTTTTCTTTTTCTGTTCACATTGCCGTATGAGGACTTCTTTTTTGCGGGACAAGTTGCGCTTTCTAATGGCACCATTTAATATTGTATAGGATGATATATGATATAGGAAAAAAATTCCAAATGTGGTGGAATTGGAGAAAAAATGCTATTCTGCCACAGTTTTGTTTTCAAGATGTTGACTATGTAGTAAAACTAACTTGTGGTCATCATTCTCCAGGTCAGTATAATTACGGTGAAACCATATTGGTATAGCATTTCTTGTTTTAATACTGAAAAAAATATAAATTTTAGAAAAAATATTTTTTTTTCTTTTACCGTATCCTGACCCCTTTACATTTATTTTTTGTTATGTCTTTATAGCTGTGTGCGGGATGATCTGTAGTTTTTATTGATAGCATTTTGGGTTGTGTATGACTTTTTGATTACTTTTTATTCATTTTTTGGGGGGCAAAGTGAAGTGATGAAAAAACGGTGAATCAGCCATTTTGATTTTATTTTTTGTTACGCTATTAATCATATGGGATTTTAATAGAATAGGCGTTTTCGAATGCAGCATTGCCTATGGTGTTTATTTTTATGATTATGGGTATTTAGATTTTGGAGAAAGGGGTGGGTAATTAGAATTTTTAGATTTTTTTATATTTAATTTTTTTTTTTACTTTTATTAGGTCCTCAAGTGTACCCCAACATGAATTGGGGTTATAATTTTTTTCTTTATTTTTATTTTTTTTATTTAGTACTTTATGCCCTTATAAGGCCACACAAGACCTCTGGGGGGCACATAACATTACAATTGCTGTTATTGCTGATTTCTCCTATAACTGGGCCTGACATATTAGCCCTAGTTACATGGGGAATGCAACCCTAAGAGAAGTTGTACTTTGTTGTACAGCCTAACTGTGTAGCTGATCTGGGTCTGCTCAGATCGAGCAGCTTCCGAAGACACCTGGCCCCCAGTGACATATGGTTATTAGGACTGGACCAGGAAGCAGCATTACTGCTTCCTTAACTATATATACAGTGCTCATTGAGTGCTGTGTATACAGCAACTGGGAAGGCAGGAATGGTAAAAAAAAAAAATAGTCCTTGCCTTTTCTATGGGGAGGCTTGCTGTCCCACAGCTGCATGATTAGCAAGCAGCTGCCATCTCTGTAAGGATGTTCAGAAATGTCCTTGCAGAGATAAGTGCCCTGACATATATAGTCAACAAGTGGACAGCAAATGGTTAGAGGAAAACACACCTTTAGATATTTTTGTGGCAGTTTTTTCAAAGTGTAACAATCTCTGCTCCAAAAGCCAGTCAAAAAGGAAGGAGAGCCTGAGAAATTAGACAAGCTCACCTGTTTTTGCTCCTAATATAGTGATGGGGGACCGGCTTAATAGACAATCAATGATGACCTGTTATCACAAATTGCTGGTAGTTGTAGATGGGGTCTTAACGGTGATCGATAGTATTCTCTATGTAAGTGTGTATACAGAGATAGTTGTCAGTCACTGATAGCTGTACACTGGGGTGGTCTTAAGTTGAGGAAAAAGCAGAGTTATAAATCTCATACATTACATGTTTTGCTGAATCGTTTCCCTCAAAACTGTATATCAATCTGCTAAGCTTCTCCTGCTCTCTATCATAATTGCATTGGATTTTGTGGTGACAGCCAGGTCCTCTTTAAATGCTGCTGTGAGATTTCTCAATGCCAATTATTGTACTTTCCACCCTGCTTTCTGAGTATGCTAGATGACTCTGTGCTTTTGTGAGCATTTTTGTGTTTTTGACCCAGTTTTTTACCCGATTACTGTTTGCATTCTCCTTGCTTGTTACTGTGTTTGAGATCGGACTGTTTAGTGACCATTCTCCTGCCTTTGCATCTCTGTACCTTATCTAATCAAGAGAGTTCAGACTCAGGTTGATTCTGTCCCACGTTCTTTCTATATTACACTCTGATTTGAAGCCCTGGAGAGGCAAGTCTCTTAGTGTAGGTCTCATCTGTTGGAAGCCGCTGGTAGATGGAGCAGCACAATTTTGATAAAACATGTGCAAAAAGAGTTGCTAATTTTCATATAGGAGGTATAAATATGAATGGAATTTACATTTTTTCATGTTTCTAGTGTTTGTATGTATTTGTAAATATCAGTATGCTGCTACTTGTAGTCCTTATTTTATTTTACATTGCAGCCATGGTAGCATGCACTTGAACTCATTTTTTCACATTGTTTGGAGGTGCTGGTCTAACTTTGTTTTTTGCAAAGTACATTTGGAGGAGTGGCTGCCATCTTTTGGCACTCCCTGCTGCCTGCCCAGGGCTTCTAATCAGAGTGCAATATAGCTGGATTCTACATTGTCCAGAATTTTGTGGGCCAAAAGCCCAGGAGAGCCAAGCTTGTTAGTGTAGGTCCTGTCTGTTGGAACCCACCTTGTCGATGGTAGATGGGCCCAACACAATTCTGATCAAAAACATGTGCAAAGAGCTTACATTTACATTAATTTACAATTATTCACGTTTGCTATGTTTGCATGTTTCTTTGTGCATGGCAGTGTACTGCTACTTGTAGTCCTTGCTTGTAGTCCTTGCTTTTATTGTTTGGAGGTGCTAGTCTAACTTTATTTTTTTGCAAAATTAGCAATTAGCAATATGCTGATTTTGGTGTGGATTTCATGCAGAAACACAGCAAAAAGCATCTGAAAATCCACATAAACTACACTGCGACGTGTATGTAGCCTGAAGAAAAGGCTGAATTTTTTTCTCTTTTGTATTCACTCCTGTGTTTAGCTCAAAAAAGATATCAAAATTGGGCACAAATACCACATATGTGATTCAAACTTTGTCTATAAACTTACCATGAATAGGTTGCAAATAAATACATAAATCTAACTTTAATAGGTAGCAAAGAAATGTTTATTTGTCCGGCCAAATCCCAGCTGGATAGCAGCCCGATATCTTCCAGATCCCATTATAGTCAGAGGGGCTGGAGGGCATTAAAGTAACATCCAGCAATGCTGGTACCAGAATACTCCAGCGGGCTGTACTCTGCAGGAACAGCCGGCTGGAACTAATGCAGCAGTGTAAAAAGGGCCCTACAATTTAATCCTTTTATAGATTAAAACACTTTGCTTCACTAAACAAAAACACCCTATAACTCTCCATTTATAGCTAAAGCTAAATTCAGAATTGACCTTATTTCCTATTACTTGGGAGGCAAGTGCATTGTGGGAGGTCAGATGAAAGATTGGCCATAGACCTACAGGGGATTTGCCCGGTTGGCCGATGGAGCACAGGGCCACTCAAGCCTTCCTGACTGCCACTGGCTAGATACTGTAAATACTACTGGGGGCACAATAGGGGTCATTATTAGAGGAAGTCCAGGCAGTATGTAAAAGTAGGGCTGGCTTAGTGTTGTCGCCCCCCTCCTCAGCCCCCTGCTGCATATCTTAGGAGGACAGAATGTGCAGTTATTAATGGCTACCACATAGGGACAAGCTTCTGGGAGGTATTTTGTGATGCATTTTGGTATTTGCTCTTTAGGAGTCTGTGCTGCACTATGGTATTGCTGACCCAGTCAGCTTGTATTGGCCCCATCTACTTGTGTTTCCTTGCCTTCAATCAATTTTTGACACAACTACAACATTAGGGCCACTAAGTTTTTTCCAGGGCTACTTTAAGTTCCCAGTCCAACCCTGGTGTTAAGTCACGTCTGACCCCAGAGTTTCCGAGGATGACCAGCTGATTATTAAGAGCAGCTAACAAAATGAACAAAAACAGCAATTCAAAGGATGTGTGAAGCTGCACAACTAGAAACTGTTGAATTTTGTAAAAAACAGAATTACACTTGAAACTTTATGATCATTGTCCATCATTTTTTTATTATCTTTTCTACAATGTCATTTACCTGTTAGGATGCTACATAAAATGCTGCCCAAGTGGTGATTAAAACTCGCAATCGCATTCTACTCTAAATCCCTTCAAACTCATTTGGCATTGAGCATAAATGAAGGATTTAATTCTTCATCAATGTCACAGGCCACAGAAAACACCCGCTAACCAAATCAATTATGTAGAATGCTCTTACACAGTGAAAAATCTTGACAGCCTTAGTAAATAATCTAAAAAGCAATCTCTGAGATGGATTGCACATGTACTATCCTGCAAAACTCTCTAATGTTGACTTGAAAGATATAAAAAAAAAACATCCAGATTCAGCATTTCAGGAAATGAGAAAAATATGAAGGAAGTATAACAGTTAGGCATGAATTATACTGTGGACTTTACTGTCGCGAATAAAACTAAGCATCTTTTTTTTTCTTTCTATCATATTCTGTGGTTTCAAGAGTAATGATAAAATGATGAGAGCAAATTTACAATAGGTATTAAACCAATGAACAAATAATTGATTAAGCAGCCCTAAGTGATATAGGCTAAGAGTTGTGGAAAGCAGATCTGGCCACCTATTTACAAGTGATTACATTTAGACAAAATCAATGTGCTCTAGGCAGAAGCCAAGATATCCGCACAATATCTTACATTAATGAGTCATTTCACACTTTAGACTTTATGTACTGGTACTTCGATATTCTATGAAATATTACCATATAATGAGCAACAGAATATTTTACTTTGAAACGTTGTTATGTGATGTGCATTACGATACAGCAGCAATCATTTTCACATATCACACTTATTATTCTAAAGCTTTGAAAGTCATTTTATGTGAATTCATGGGCAATTGCAATATTATGATGTACCTACCTCTATAGAGGCATACAAAGTTTTATTTTCCTGTCAGTTTCTCTGTCATGCTTTACTTGATGCCTCAGATACCTATAACTATTGATTCCATGGGAGAATATCCCTGTAAGCATAGCATCGGATGAAGGCTGCAAGGCACTGTACTGAAGTTCCATGGGACCATGCATTCTCCCATATGCAGGAGCCTATACCTTTGTGTTCCTATCACTTCAGCTACCATCTAAATAGGAATTTAAAAAAAACTCTAGAACCTAAAATCGTGATTAATTAAAAGGGTTTGCAGTAAAGATTTCAATGACATTTCAGTAAATGTTTTCATAAAAGTCAGACAAGGTATGACAGCTGAGAGCTAGTCCAATGTAATTCTTTTCCCTTAAAATGAAGAGCCAGCTGCCCCTATCTTGATTGAAGATCTTGCATGAGAACCCGTGCACGGTGATGTATGACGTTGTCACGGGCCGCATGCGATTTTGTGCTAGATCTTCAATCAAGGTGGCGGCTGGCTCTTCGCAATCAAATTGATAAGAGATTTTTTTTGTTTTTCACACCACTTCAGGTAGAATCGATTAATTAACACAAAGCACAAGGAAATTCGGCTTCTCACATTTTTTATTTCACCATGGATTATTGCTATCAGATGCCGTAATCATGTATGAACGCAGCATCTGAGGGGTATAATGACTGAGGCAGCACGATCAATGCTCCCTGTTATTGCACAGGGAAATTTGTGTTATTACACAAATTTCTGAGAAGCAGACAAATAAAATCTTCCAATTCCTCTCTCATCTCTATTCCTAACCTTTTCTTAGAAAATCTCTACTAGTAGTGCTTCTAAAACTGTAGTGCACTCCTCAGTTTTTGATCTTAGGCTCCAGTAATTTCAGGTTTAGAAAATAAATTTAGTGCTTATTTTAATTTTATGCTAGGTTTTGAGATGAACTAAAGAATAAATTGGGACTAAAGATGAGCGAATTGATTCATAAAAATCAATTCGTCCATCAACAAGAGTTCCTCAATTGCGAAGGGCATCTCCACTACTGAAGAAGCTCCCTCTTGCTGCTTGATTGACTTCTCACCCAGCCCTGACAAGCTTACGCCCGCACCACTGCTCTGAGTAGTGGCACAAGAGCAGGTGAGGAACTTTTGTTAATGAACGAATCAATTCACTCATCTCTAATTGGGATATATTTTTAATTTTGCATGGACTTCAACCAAGAGTGAGGCGCTGCTGTCACGATGTTCTTCAATGACTCCAATGCAAAATCTTTAACTATTCCACCTACTGTACCATGTAACATTTTTAATATTGACATTTTCATATTGCTAGAGAGGCATCTGCACTTCCTCAGGCACCAGAGTCCAGATGTGACTGCTACTTCTGCTCACCTTATAGCTATGACCCTATGTTCTTGCTAGTAATGTCCCAGTAAGAAAAATCTTAGAAACCCTGCACAAATGTAAGATCAGGCTTATAGTATAGTCTTAAAATATGATATGGATAGACTGAAAAAGATCCAGGGACATGCAGATAGAGAAATTTAATTTGGAAAACAGAAAACTACATACAACATAGCTTCAAGTTGGGAAAACATAAGACATTCTTCCTGACTCCATGGCTTCATTATATAGTGTAAGAGAATTCCTTGTACCGCTAATTCTTTTCATCCTTTTGGTCACATATTTCCAGTAAAACACACATTACAAGTTAAAGTTCAAGTCTGAAAGACAAAAGTTGGCCTTTTTGTCCTCTTCTGAATCTGGGATATATATATACTATGGAAGTCCAATTTGGAATTTAACAAAGAAGAGATGAGATCATATAAAAGAAGCTTGATTCTATTATACAGTGAAAAAAATCTAAAGTCCCTAAGCAACTCTGTAAAATTACATAGCCAACTTATCTGTCAGAAATCTTGTAGATGTTTTACTTGTCTGCAATTGCTGGTAAGTAGAAAAGGTCTGTTCTGTATGCCAATGACTCCCCATGGAGACACAATCAAAAGATCTTTGCTGCTAAATGCTCTGCTAACTAAAAGATAATTAAGACCAAATAACACTATAAAGATTTGAATTTACGAATATCCTCATGTCCATAAAAAAATTCATATTTCAGAAGAAAACTGTAAGCTGATAATACACATATTGAAAAAAATCTCTAGAGAACAGATTACAAAAGCAGAGTAAAGTAAAAACTGTGCAGTGTATTTGAAGTGTGTAATAAACACAACCTACAGATGACGGACCTTTATATATAATTGAGCGATTAAATAACCATTTAAATATGTGTTCTTGTCAGAAACAGCATTTTAAATAGATATGCCATCAATGTCTGATTGCGAGTTAAACTGCTCGTCTTCCATATCAATGCTCTGAACTAAGTGGCACAGATGACTTAGCACTGGGCTAGGAATATAATTTAAAATGGCCGAGGCTCCATGAATTTGGATATTGATGGGCAAATGCTGTCAATATTTATAGTGGGAAAAGCCTTTTTACAAAGAATATGTCTTTTGAAAATGACATGGTTTACATCAAGTTTTTATGTTAAACATTTTTTTAGAATTTTTGGTATTTTATTGTTATTACTATTATTATTATTCCATGTCACTATATTTAACCCCTTCTACCCTGGGCCAGTTTTTGCCCTCCTGCCCAGGCCATTTTTTGCAAATCACTTTATGTGGTAATAACTTTGTAACACTTTTATTTATCAAAGCCATTCTGAGAATGTTTTCTCATGATACATTGTACTTCATGATAGTCATAAATTTGAGTCAATATATTTCACCTTTATTTCTGAAAAAATCCCAAATTTACCAAAAATGTTTAAAAATTTGCAATGCTTTTAAAACAGAAAGTGATAATTAATTAAATATTTATTACTTAACGTTCCCCATATGTCTACTTTATGTTGGCATCATTTTGTAAATGTCATTTTATTTTTTTGCCACTTCTATCACCATAGTTCGGAATGGAATCTGCAGATCTTGGCTCTGGGTCTGGAAGGTCTCCCCTTCCTCCACATCAAGCTCTGTGGAGGCTGCAGCAAAGATCTTGTGAGTCTGTGGGACTTTTCAGCAGTGGCAGCCATCTTGCCTCGTGTCTGCCTGTCTTCTCTTTAGGGGAGTGGTTGGTTTAATGGCGGGAAGACACACCGCACCAGATATTTATCCATCCACTGCCCCTCTTGTGAGGGTATTGCAAGGAAACAGGGGTGTTTAGCCCCTATGAGATGCAGGGTCCCTGATGTTAGGGCCTGAGGGCACGGAGCGCCGTCTTCTGTCTTACATGTGACCGCTGGAACCGGATGTTTCAGCATATAAGTTTTGTATCCCTTTCATTAAAGTTTTAAAGTTGTCAGGCATTTTCATTCACACAGGGAGTTTGGCTTTTGGGCCTTTTAAGAGCTTATTCAGGTCACCTGTCCTACCAGTATGCTTTATGTTCTGTACTACTTCTCGAACAACAGGAAAGAAGAATAGCCTAAGTACAATTCGATCTTAGTTACTTTAGTTACTTATACATCTGCATTAGATTTAATTGATTGTGGGGATTAACTTGATGATTCCCTGAACTTACACTTATTTATATTATGGCTGCAGAGCTGACTTGAAGGCTGCACATTTACACATTGGCCCTGATTTATCATGCCTTGTCTGGCTTCAAATATTTTCCTCGTGATAAATTACCTCCATTGTGTTTCAGAGATCTTATAATAATATAGCTGTCCTTTACACATTTCAAGTTATAGTGCCTCAAGTTTGTATCATCCTCCCTTGAGGTCAGTGATGGCATCATCCCTGGTGTCCAACTGTCTCATCAGTAGTGAGTAGTGGTGATCAGTAGTGTATACACCTTCACTGCATCGCTAGTGATTTAACAGTACTGTGCATACAGTAGTTTCGAGGCTAATCGTTGGACTGAGATTTGTTTAATCCTTTGTGGCCATGGCCTATCACACAACAGTGGGGGAGTCCTCATTGAGCATCTTACAATCTAAAATTCAACCAATAAGCTTTTATGGTGCAATCCAAAAAAAACATGTTCTACTCACACAATGCAGAAAGGCAGTCACGTCACAAATATTAACCTTATTGCAGTTATTAGAAAACAGGAGAGCAAAGCCAGTCATTATTAATGTTAATTATCTAGGGTGACCTACATCATCCCAAAGTCATTCAACCGTGTCACATCCAGCAATCCTATTAGAAAAAACAAGTTTGCAAATGCAGGAAAGTATTCATCTTCATTAATAACATGCAGGTGAAAATAATTATTAAAAATAAGCATTTTATCTTGATTAATGCAAAACATTTGTAGTTAATATTCTGGTAATTAATAGTAGTATCGACTAATTTACATCTGTATTGCAAAAATAGATTAAAAACACTTATTGAGATTTTCAGCATATAAAAATACTATGGATTATTATGGGGCTGCGCTGTGATTTAAGCCTGTAAGGATACGGTGGTTTGCGCTCCAGCCTGGATCCATGCCCTGTGTAACCATGACAACGATAGCTGTTTGCCTCCCAGGCTGGAAGCAGTGGCCGCTGGGCCGTCTAAGGTGGCTCCGCCCATCCACACTTGGTCAATAAATAGGAGCCAGGTGCTGCACAGGGTGTTCCACTAATGGAGTGCGCACCCTGCCTGCTCCATTCACCACGAGGACGCAAGCTTCTAACTACCTGCAACTCTGAACCTCCAGGAGAAACCCTCACCTACCTTATCCAGCTCCACCACCGCAGGATCCCTGCATGACTTCTAACAGCAAGTATCAGCCTGTCATTTTGTTCACTGACATTGCTCACTGAAAGGAAGGGACACGCGCTGGTGACTATTAGTACTGCAGGCCTGGGATTTCTGAACATTGCCTAGAGCTGCTATTCATGAACTTTAATCTGTACTCTGATTCCTAAAACAAACTCTCCTCACTATTTGTTTTACACTCTATCTTTAGTACGCGGTACATGATTTTGTTACCCCATACTCTCCGCTTAAGACTGAGAGAGCCGCCTGGGGTACACACTGAGCAGCCGCAAAGACTCCATCAACACTCAAGTAGTGTGATAGGAGTGGATGTCAAAGGACTCCGCAGTTGAGATCCTAACTGATCAATTTGGTGCGTACATATTAGTGGAACCGTCATGGATCCAGCGGAGCTCGCGCGGCTCATGGTCGCCCTCACTGAGAGGGTGGAAACCCTTAACGTGACCGTACAGAATCTCCAATTGGAAAATCAGACGTTGCGAGATCTCGTCTCGTCACAGCACAGGACACCACCACGATGGACCGGAACCCAAGGTCAGTCCACCTGAACTTTTCTCAGGAGACCGGAAGCAGTTCCGCGAATTCCTGAATGCGTGCAAGCTGATGTTTCAGTTACGCCCGGACCTATCCTACCGATAGAACCAAAGTACTCACCATGATCTCGCACCTCAGGGGGAGGCCAGAGCATGGGCTAACACCTATTTAGAAAAGGAAGACCCGGTCTTGAATTCCTTTCCGCAATTTCTTGAAACAATGGCCCTCCTTTACGAGGACCACAACAAGCAGCTGACTCATGGAGACCGCCATTCGCACCCTAAAGCAAGGGAGACGACCCGTTGAGGACTTTATTGCGGAATACACTCGCTGGGCCCGTGAGACTGAATGGAATGATCTCACTCTTAGAAATCAGTTCCGTCTCGGTCTATCTGAGGCCCTGAAGGATGAGTTAGCCCGCGGAGAGCTGCCACATACACTCGACGCCTTGATGCAGAAGGTCACCACCATTGACAGACGCTTAAGGGAACGTAGGGCCGAGAGAGTCTCAGGGTTTACACCCACCCCGAGACAGACCAGCCCGGATCCTGTAGCAGAGATGATGGAGATTGGGGCAATTCGTGGTCCTCTGACTGAGAGAGAGAAGACCCGGAGACGGAACCTCAACCTCTGCTTATACTGTGCGCCGGCTGATCATTCGGTCGATGGATGTCCTGCCATAAGAAAGAAACATGAAGGTAAAATGATGACGTTCTGTAACTTAGGCAGAAAAGATAACAACACAAGTGGTTACATTTATACGTCTCTTACCTTACAGTGGGACCAAAACCGAACTATCGTTGATGCAATGGTGGACACGGGAGCTTCAGGGAATTTTATCGATAAGCATCTAGTAGAGAGGAATAAAATTCCCATACAAGGAAAGATGTATCGATATCCGTGAGTTTTATTGATGGTACAACCTCTAGACCTATCCATAGCCAGACTCAACCCCTTTTGGTGACAAGCTTAAAATAACCACACAGAATTTTTATCCTTTGATGTCATACACTCCCTTCGTTCCCCATCATTTTAGGCTTGCCATGGCTCCGGTTACATCAACCAGTTCTCCTATGGGAACAGGGGAGAATTGGGTTTACCTCACGTTATTGCAGGGAGACCTGTTTCCCTATTAAAACTCTCATGCATGTAGGGGTGAACCAGGTCCCTACCCAATACTCAGAGTTTTCGGAGGTATTTAGTGCAAAGATGGCGGAAACCCTACCGCCCCATAGACCCTACGATTGCCCCATAGACCTGCTGCCGGGCAGTGAAATACCCACAGGAAGAATCTACCCATTGGCACAACCAGAACTTGACCACCTCAAACAGTATCTCGAAGAGAACTTAAGGAAGGGATTCATTCGGCCTTCAACCTCCCCTGCAGCCGCAGGTATGTTCTTCGTAAGGAACAAAGACTTGAGCCTTAGACCCATCATTGATTACAGAGCATTAAATAAAATAACAATCAAAACCGGTACCCCTGCCGCTAATATCCGAGCTTATTGAAAGACTTCAAACATCAACTATCTACACTAAACTGGACTTGAGAGGCGCATACAACTTGATTAGGATTAGAACCGGGATGAATGGAAAACTGCTTTCCGCACCCGGTACGGACTCTTTGAGTATATGGTAATGCCTTTCGGCTTGTGCAATGCCCCTGCCACATTCCAAAACTTTATCAACGACATATTTAGGGATCTACTAGATGTATGTGTTGTCATCTATCTAGATGACATATTGGTCTACTCCGATAACCTACAAGATCACAGGAAACACGTCCGTTGGGTACTTGCGCGATTAAGCGCCCATCACTTATATGTCAAACCAGAAAAGTGTATATTCGAGACTACTACCCTTCCGTTCCTTGGTTATATAATCTCACCTAAGGGAATTCAGATGGATCAGTCAAAGATCACCTGCATCCAAAACTGGCCGATTCCGGACTCTAGGAAAGCCCTCCAGCGTTTCATAGGGTTCTCGAACTTCTACAGGAAATTCATCAAAGACTTCTCCGCTACCATCAAACCCCTAACCAGATTAACTAGTGTCAATACGAAATTTGTTTGGTCCATGGAGGCCCAATCAGCTTTTGAGTTACTTAAAGACAAATTCACTTCAGCACCAATTCTGACCATTCCGAATCCAAACTATCACTTTGTGCTGGAAGTAGATGCATCACAGGCAGCCATAGGAGCTGTTCTGTCCCAGCGGAGCTCCTTCTCATCCCCACTACATCCTGTCGGGTTTTACTCCCAGACTCTAAACACAGCTGAAATCAACTACCCCATAGGGGAAAAGGAACTTCTTGCCATAAAATGTTCCCTAGAGAACTGGAGGCACCTACTTGAAGGTTCAACACACCCCATCACAATATACACGGATCACCGTAATTTACAATACCTGAAAACCAGTAAAACACTGTCAGCACGTCAGGTACGGTGGAGTTTTTTTTTGACAGATTCGACTTTCAAATTACTTATCGACCAGGCTCAAAATGGGAAGGCTGACGCCTTATCACGCCTGGCTGAATGCCGCGCCGCAGTTACAGCCCCCACATGCATTATACCACCTAACAAAATTATCCTCGCCACCATCGAATTGGAAACCCAGCTTAAGGATGCTCTGAAAATTGACTGTGCTAACATCCCTCGGAACTTCGGAAAGACCAACGGGGTTTCCTCTACAAAACAACCTACTGTACATACCAACTCCTCTCACCACCCAGGTAATCAAACTCTGCCATGACACACCTCGCGGGACACCCTGGCATTGCCAAAACCATAAACCTGATACGCAGGAACTTCTGGTGGCCAAAAATGACCAAAGAAATTAAGCAATATGTTTCCACATGTGAGACATGTGCCTCATGCAAAAGTGATAGAAATCGACCATATGGCCTTCTTATGAGTCTTCCTATCCCCAACAGACCTTGGGAATGGGTTTCAATGGACTTCATTGTAGAACTCCCCGCTCCAGAGGAAACAACACCATCATGGTTGTAGTAGACCTACTAACTAAGATGGCACACTTCATCGCCCTCAAAAATTACCTTCCTCCAGTGAAACTGCCGAGGCCTTTCTGTCCAATGTCATAAAACTACATGGAATCCCTACCCAAGTTATATCAGACAGGGGTTCACAATTTATATCCAAATTTTGGAGAGCACTTTGTCTTAGACTCCAAATCGACCATAGAATGTCTACCGCCTACCACCCCCAAACTAACGGGCAGACGGAAAGGGTGAACCAATGTCTGGAACAATTTCTCAGATGTCACTGCTCATTCCTTCAAGATGACTGGGAAAGCCTACTCCCTCTTGCCGAATTCGCTTACAACAATTCTGTAAATTCCTCCACTCTACATAGTCCATTCTTTGCTAATTATGGATTCCACCCTAGGTCTCTCCCTGAAATCAGCCTTCCTACAAACGTTCCTGCCACAGATGATTATGTAACTACCTTGCAAACAACCCTCATGATGCTGAAAGACAACCTCCAACGGGCAAAGGAAAGGCAGAAGATCTACTACGACCGTCACAGAAGAGAAAATCCTCCTTATCAGGTTGGAGACTCGGTATGGCTGTCAACGAGAAACCTTCGGTTGGGGGTACCTGCTAAGAAACTGGGTAGGCAATTTTGGGTCCGTTTCTGATAGAAAGAATTATCAACCCCAACACGGTGAGACTTACCCTTCCTCCTCGACTACAGGTACATCCCACATTCCATGTATCGTTGCTAAAACCGTTTAGACCTAGCCCGTTCCCTCACGGGTTCCTCAACCCTCCCCCGATAGATGTCCGTGGTGAGGAGGAATTTGAGGTTGAGCAGCTTCTCGACTCCAGAAGAAGACGGGGAGGATCCAGTACCTCGTTAGATGGAAGGGTTACGGGTCTCAGGATGACTCTTGGGAAGATGTGCGAGACGCCCATGCACCCAGACTCCAAAGGTTGTTCCACAGGAGATTTCCGACCGACCCTCCCCTACTGGGGTACCCCGGAGAGGGTCCCCTTAAGGGGGTACTGTAAGGATACGGTGGTTTGCGCTCCAGCCTGGATCCATGCCCTGTGTAACCATGACAACGATAGCTGTTTGCCTCCCAGGCTGGAAGCAGTGGCCGCTGGGCCGTCTAAGGTGGCTCCGCCCATCCACACTTGGTCAATAAATAGGAGCCAGGTGCTGCACAGGGTGTTCCACTAATGGAGTGCGCACCCTGCCTGCTCCATTCACCACGAGGACGCAAGCTTCTAACTACCTGCAACTCTGAACCTCCAGGAGAAACCCTCACCTACCTTATCCAGCTCCACCACCGCAGGATCCCTGCATGACTTCTAACAGCAAGTATCAGCCTGTCATTTTGTTCACTGACATTGCTCACTGAAAGGAAGGGACACGCGCTGGTGACTATTAGTACTGCAGGCCTGGGATTTCTGAACATTGCCTAGAGCTGCTATTCATGAACTTTAATCTGTACTCTGATTCCTAAAACAAACTCTCCTCACTATTTGTTTTACACTCTATCTTTAGTACGCGGTACATGATTTTGTTACCCCATACTCTCCGCTTAAGACTGAGAGAGCCGCCTGGGGTACACACTGAGCAGCCGCAAAAGACTCCATCAACACTCAAGTAGTGTGATAGGAGTGGATGTCAAAGGACTCCGCAGTTGAGATCCTAACTGATCAATTTGGTGCGTTACAAAGCCATACCACACATCGCATGATCAGACATTGCTGCACCGTGATGCTGTATTGTAACATAATAGTGAACAATCTCACACTTCAACTGGCAAGTTGGTGTTACTGCAACACGTGAGTCAAAAATCCAAACCTGCTGGATTTCTGGCAAATTGTGAATGTGGCCGTAGCATCGCTGTGAAAATATTGTGAAAATTCAAAAGAAATATTCGTAAAGCTTTTTTTCTAATAATTTACAGATTCTCCAAGATTTCATCTACAGGGGTGAAACGCGAAAAATTTTAATATCGTGCAAAAGTTTATTTCAGTAATGCAACTTAAAGGAAGTTGCATTAATTCAACTTAAAATTAGAATATTGTGAGAAGGTTCAATATTCTAGGCTCAAAGTGTCACACTCTAGTCAATTAATTAATCCATACCCCCTGAGCAAAGGGTACCTGAGATTGTGACTTTTAAGTTTTCATAAGCTGTAAGCCATAATTATCCAAATTATAACAAATAAAGGCTTGAAATATCTCGCTTTGCATGTAATGAGTCTATCTCATATACATTTGTTTCACCTTTTAAGTTGCATTACTGAAATAAATGAACTTTGCATGATATTCTAATTTTTCGCGTTTCACCTGTATGTATGTATATATATATATAGATATACAGTATTTACGTTATTCTATTTTACATTAGGAGTCCCGTCCAGTCCTCATCTAGCTCTGAATCCTCCTTCTGCAAATGGCTGGGGGAGGAGCTGGAGCATCTCCTCTCCTACATAGCGCCACATACCTCTTACATCCAGTGATGTCACCTTTGATGTAGACATTCTCTTTTCTCATCTTCTCCATTCAGACCAGACTGCCATGATGATTTTTCAGCCATCTCCCGTCTCTGCAGAGATTCGGAATCAGACATTAGTTTCCCACTTTTCCACATCTTCTGAACACCCCATCCTGCCATCCCCAATACTGTGCCCGCTGTGCTTCCCAATACTATTCTGCAGAAACTGTCCCCTGAAAAATACTAGTACCACACAGATAGTGCCCCATTCAGAAATTATTGGCACACAGTGCTCTAAAAAAAATAACTGTGCCCAGTAAATAGTGTCCCTGGCACTAATAGTATAAACATATTGTCCCCAAAAATAATTGTGCTAAGCTGATACTGTGTCAGGGTGCCCACCAAAGGAACAGTGCTCCCCAAATTCCCATCAATAGAAATAATTCTCTGCCTGAGCACACTTAGTAATAATGCCCCCAGAGTGCCCATATTAGTAATCATGTTCCCATAGCCTCCAGTAGTAGTAAAGCTCACCATAATGCCCCCTAGTAGTAATAATTATCCTTATAATATGACAGTACAAGAAATACGCCTGCTTAGTGCCTGCAGTCGAGCTAATGTCCCCCAAATGTATGCCAGTATAAAATACCCCTATATAGTTCTCCAGTAAATGCTTCCGTAGTGCTCCTCTGCCCCTTTCCCCATAGTGCCCCAATAATTTGCCAGTATAAAATACCATATCTTAGTGCCCCCAGCGCATGCCTCCATTGTGCTTCTTTCCCCCTTCCCCATAGTGCCCCCCATAATATGCCAGTAAAAAAATGCCCCTTTGTAGTGACCCAGCAGATGCCCCTATAGTGCTCCTCTCCCCCATAATGTGCCAGTAAAAAATGCCCCTTCTTAGTGCCCTTCATGATGTGTCAGTAAAAAATCCCCCTTCTTAGATGCCCCTATAATATGTAAAAAATCCCTCTTCTTAGTGTCACCAGATGCCCCCATAGTTCTCTCTCTCCCATAGTTTCCCCATAATGTACTAGTTGAAAATGCCCGTTCTTAGTGCCACCAGATGCCCCCATAGTGCTCCTCTCCCCGATAATGCCCCCATAATGTGCCAGTAAAAAATGTCCCTTCTTAGTGCCACCAGATGCCCTCATAGTGCTCCTCTCCCCCATAGTGCCCCCATAAAGTGCCAGTTAAAATTGCCCCTTCTTAGTGCCACTAGATGCCCCATAGTGATGCTCTCCCCTATAGTTCCTCACATGTGCCAGTAAATAATACACCTTAGTGCCAGATGCCATAGTGCCACCTATATTTTGCCAGTAAAAATATGCCATAGTGACCCCAAATAATGCCCCTATAGTGCCAACAGATGCCCCATAGTGCTGCTCTCCCTATATTGCCTCCGATAGTGTGCCAGTAAAAAATGCCCCCTTAGTGCCACCAGATGCCATAGTGCCCCCCATAATATGCCAATAAAAAAGCCCCTTTAGAGCCCCCAGAGGAACCCATAGTGTTCCACTCCCCCACAGTGCCCCCAAATAATGCCCCTATAGTGCCACCAGATGCCCCATAGTGCCCCCCCCCCAAAATGGGGCAGTAAAACATTCCCCCAGATTCCCCCATAGTGCTCCCCCAAAATGGTCTAGAAATAAATGCCCCCAGATTCCCCCATAGTGCTCCCCACACAAAATGGGCCAGTGAGAAATGCCCCCATAGTGCCCCCCACCAAAACAAAAAAAAATGGGCCAGTAAGAAATGCCTTAATGTCACCAGGTGCCCCGTAAAATGTGCCATCTATAAAAAATAAAATAAAAAAAACACTAATACTTACCTTTATGAGGCTAGGAGCAATGCGATGCAGACCTCTTCTGGCGCTGTGTGCTGCCCGGCTCAGGCAGCGCGATGATAATGACGTTATCGCCCCACCTGAGCCGGCCTCTGATAGGCTGCAGACACTAGTGCCTACAGCCTATCAGAAGAACAGGGAACGGAGACGCCTCTTCCTCTACTGCCCTGCCGCAGCACATTCATCTGTATCACTGTTCTGAGGACAGCGATACAGATGATTATGGAGATGAGCTCTTCCACAATGGAAGCGCTTGTCTCCTACTGCCTCCCCACCGCCACCTGCAATTAGAACCAGGGCTGCGCCGCCTGTGGCGATCGGTGGTGTGGCTCTGAGGGATTAAAAAAAATATATATGAAAGGTTCTGGGGGGGGGGGTCTAGACCCCTAAAACCCCCCCTGTTGGTGCACCACTGCAGGCATCCATAGGCGGCCAGGCCCCCTGGAGTGCCGGGCCCGGTCGCAACTGCGACCCCTGTATGTACACCAGTGCACCCACCATCTATATAGAACATGTGCATGTCCATTTCTAATTACATCTTAGACTTTGTTGTCATCATAGAAAACTCAGGATCTATCATTAAAGCGTTTGGACAGTTCTCTATATTGATGACCTACCTTCAGGATAGATCAATATCAGATTGGTAGAGGTCTGACTCCTGGCACCCCCACAGGTCCGCTGATAATGTAGTGCTCATGTGAGTGTTGCCTTCTCTTCACTGTGTACAGTTACACTCTGTCTGCCCCTTCCCTTTGAAGTGAATGGGACAGAGGAGCTGTAATTACACCAGCTTACCGTTACAATGTCGACGGTGAGAAGGTAAACAGAGAAGAGAACACAGCACTCATACAAACGCTGCTTTCTCTTCAAACAGCTGATCAGTAGGGTGCCGGGAGTCGGACCCCTGCTGATCTGATTTGATAACCTATCCTTTAATAGCTGGCAGCCAATCCTTTTAATGAGGTCCAATAGGCTATTTGTGAATTAATCCACATAAAAAAGACCCTAGAGGCAAGTGATTGGCTCCGAAGACAGCTTCGAATAAGGTTGACTTCTGCTGGATAATTGGGGCCTGTTATTTTCTCAGAGCCTCCGCCCACAGGATCTTTTGGCAATAATGTCTTAACTTTTATGTAAATCCAACTTAATAGAAATTTACCGTCTAAAGAAAACAGATCGCTGTACTGTAACATAGTAATATAGTTTATAAGGCTGAAAAAAGACTTTTGTCCATCTAGTTCAGCTTGTTATCCTGTAAATTGATCCAGAGGAAGGCAAAAAAAAAACCTGTAAGGTAGAAGCCAATTTTCCTCACATTAAGGGAACAAATTCCTTCCCAACTCCAATTAGGTAATCAGAATGACTCCCTGGATCAACAACCCCTTTCTGGTAGCTATAGCCTGTAATATTATTACACTCCAGAAATACATCCAGGACCCTCTTGAACTCTTTTAGTAAATTCATTATCACCACCTTCTCAGGGAGAGAGTTCCATAGTCTCACTGCTCTTACTGTAAAAAATCCTCTTCTATGTTTGTGTACAAACCTTCTTTCCTCCAGACCCAGAGGATGTCCGTTTGTCACAGTCACAGTCCTGGGGATAAATAGATGATGGGAGAGATCTGTGTGCTGACCCCTGATATATTTATACATAGTTATTAGATCTCCCCTCAGTCTTTTTTCTAAAGTAAATAACCCTAATTTTGATTATCTTTCTGGGTACTGTAGTCCACCCATTCCAATAATTACTTTAGTTGCCCTCCTCTGAACCCTCTCTATGTCTGCTATCTCTGCTCTGTTCACAGGCGCCCAGAACTGTACACAGTACTCCATGTGTGGTCTGACTAGTGATTTGTAAAGTGGTAGGACTATGTTCTCATCACAGGCATCTAGGCCCCTTTTTATGCACCCCATGATCTTATTGGCCTTGCCAGCTGCCTGACACTGGTTTCTACAGCTTAGTTTGCTGTCCATTAAAATTATTAGGTTCTTTTTCCATGTCAGTGTTTACCCAGCGTTTTACAATTTAGTATGTACTGGTGACTTGCATTATTCCTTCCCATGTGCATAACCTTACATTTGTCAGTGTTAAACCTCATCTGTACTTCTCTGCCCAAGCCTCCAATCTATCACAATCCTTCTGTAACAGTATACTGTCCTCTTCCGTGTCAATTGCTTTACACATTTTAGTGTCATCTGCAAAAATTGAGATTTTACTGCGCAAGACTTCTACAAGATCATTAATAAATATATTAAAGAGAATAGGGCTCAATACTGACCCCTGGGGTACACCACTAGTGACAGTGACCCAATCTGAGTGTGTACAGTTAATAACCACCCTCTGTTTTCTATCACCAGTTACTTACCCACATACAGACATTTTCTTCCACTCCAAGCATTCTAATTTTATATACTAACGTTTTATGTGGTATAGTATCAAAAGCTTTTGAGAAGTCCAGATATACGTCATCCATTGATTAGCCGCAGTCAAGTCTAGAACTTACCTCCTCATAGAAACTGATTAAATTAGTTTGGCATGACCGATCCCTCATGAAGCCATGCTGATATGGTGTTATTTGCTTATTTTCATTGAGTAACTCCAAGATAGCATCTCTTAAAAAACCTTCAAACAGTTTACCCATGACAGATGTTAAACTTACCGGCCTATAGTTTCTGGGCTCTGTTTCTGGACCCTTTTTGAATACTAGCACCACATTTGCTATATACCAATCCTGTGGAACACTCCCTGTCAGTATAGAGTCAGTAAATATCAGAAATAAGGGTACTGTCTTTTACAGTACACATTTTCCTAGCATGTTATGTGGGTTTGACTGCAAGGGGTGATCTATTTTCACTCACTGTTGCACTCAACTTCCCCTCAGGTTGCAAATTGAGAAAAATTACATTACAACACAGCCCACACACCGAAAATACACAATTCATTGCCACAACCTAAGGCATTCTGGGAAGACAGGTACTGAAAAAAAACACACTGTGCTCTCCAGCAGTCAATATTGTTACAGATCAGTGAGTGTGGAAAACTGTGCCTACTGCCACAGTGCCACTGGCTTTGGGCTAACCCTAAGGCCATTATTCTAGCGCTCCCCTGGTATTCATCCTTTAACCCCTGTACAGGGATATAGACTTCACGGTAGGGAGGCAACCAGACCACTAACTCTTGTGATAGTCCCACGTATAGCTGCCAGCTGATCCATTGGGGTCAGGGAGTCTGGTGCAAGCACCAGAAGCTCGGGATGCAGAAACCACACCAAAATGCAGGAAAACTGCAGGATCAGTCTGAACAGTTACTTAGGCTTGAATGCTGGTTTTAGAGATCCAGACAGCACACTGGTATTGTAGACGAAGGTAGACACAGGACGGACTTGTAGACAGGATCATAGTAAAGACGCAGACAGGCTGGATCCTTGGCAGGAACATACACAAGGCAGTTAGACAGGGTTATCTCAAACATTAGCAGAATTAAAGTTGAAACTGGAAAAACCAAGTATCTCAACAGATTTAACTGTACAGCACCAGCTGGATGTTGAATATTACTATGTTCTAACAAGCGATTGTACTTTGCACAGCTTTTTTGTTTTCAAAAATGCATATGAACAACTGTAGCATATTTTCATTTCTTTAAAGAACCTCTTGTTTAAAATTGTATGTTGTTTTAAAGTCACTGTAGTGGTATGTTGGTATAGCTGGTAGGACTATGGCATTGCCCCAAAAAAGGCTGACCCATCAGTTCAAACCTTACTCTGTCTTGAGGTTCAGAGGCTTGATGGTTACACTCTTCCTCAGGGCACAAAGCTCAGTACTTTCTTCAGCACAGCCCTTGGATACAACAGGTATATCTAGAATAAAGTATATACAGTATATGGCAACAGAACCTAGTAAGTTTTTTTTTCACTGAGATTTTATGGACTTGCAGAGCAGGGAGGTTCATCCATAGGTGATTGATTCAGAGTCTGAGAGGGCAACCCTCCTATCAGCATGTTAGCACTTAGTCTCTAGAGGTTTAATTCAACTATGCTTGGCACTCTCGACTTTCAGTGGCAGCTTCCCCACAGTCATCACACTGAGCATTGATGCCCTAGCATCATTTCCCAGTCAATTAACCACAAGTTTGACTGGGACCCACAGCTTTTTTCACATCTAATAGTCCTGCACCACGGCTTCCATGCAGTCTCTCATATGTCTCCTGGCTTTGAACTGCACCCCCAGGATATGCATACAGCCAGTGGCAGTGGGAACCACATATACCTACAGCTCTAACTCTCAATATCAGGCTCTATATCAGGCTGTATAGCAGCTAGAACTGTGATAATGGTCCTCTTTTAAGGCCAGGATTCTTAGCTTTAGACCGCATATACTGTATCTAGTTCCTATGTAGCCTAAGACATAGCAGTGCATGCCCCCTACCCCCACCCCCCTCAGCTGGTTCTCACCTCTGCCATAATGGGAGGTGTAACATACACTCATCTCCCCATCAATCAGACAGCATACTTAGGGAGGTCAAATGTGGGGGCTCTTTTTCAGAAAAAAGTGAAAAGCACTTAAATTAGGTCAGTTATTCACATCATGACCCAGATGTTTACCAGGGACATCGCACCACACAAAATTTACCTTTTACACTGTAAAATCTTGTCCTTACCCAATTTATAGCATAAAATATGCAGACCAAATCTCCAGCAATAACTGTTAGGTCAGCTGTCTGTGTCCCCAGCTGCCCTACTCTATCTTCTGTAGGCATGATACTGATACTACTTACCATAATGCAGCCTCCATGCTTTTGCCTTGTGCTCCAGGCTCTATCTCCTAAGGGCACGAGCGCTCACCTCCAGCCTCCTAAAGGACAGTATGCATGTTTCTACATCCTTACCTGTTTCTGTTGGGGACAGGAGGATTTCAATAGAGAAGGACTTGGAGGAGGCTGAAATGCGCCTGATGTGGGAACCAGACCGATAAGAATGTGGAGGTGTCAACAGGACCTGGCCTTGTTGTTGCAGTGCTGCCTTGCCACTCCTGCAAAAAACATTGATCCAGTGGGCAGTGAAAGACATGTGCTGTCCCTGCCTCTGTCAAGGTGTCCATGGTGACCCGCACTTTGCCATACAGTAAGAAGTACAAGGTGAGGCTCCCATTTACATGACGGTAATATGTTTTCCAGTGAGGTTGAGCACACACCATCATTTACCTAAAGTCAGAAGAATCCATTAAGTGGTACGGTAGTGACTGCACCGTCCGCAACTTGGCCAGGTGGGAGTTAAGCTTGCACACCAGCGGATTGCTGGGCTCATATAGTTTTTTCCTGATCACACATTCTGTTATAAATGGCTGACGTTGAAGCATAGGAGGAGGAGTAGTCTGAGGGTGAGAATCAGTACCTGATGTTGACGATGACAAGGACATCGTACTGCACGTGGATGCAGCCTGGCTGCTGCAAAGGTGACCTGGAGAAGGAGGACACTCTTGTTGCACTAGCTGGCAGCTACTTCTATTTTCCCACATTAACTAGTGATGCTGCTTCATGTCCTGCAGTACAGTTTGTCATGCCTATGTTTGTGTTTGAACGCCCATGGCTTATTTTAATCCCCAGTCCGACACTGGCTAGAAGTGTCTGTCACTACTACCAACAACAACACAGTTATGCATGGGGTCTCCTACCTCCCCCTGAACCTCCTCCTCATGGCAGTCCAAACACTAAGGCCTCTTGCACACGGGCGTCATGTTTGATGCCCGGGTAAGAGGCGGGTGCGTTGCGGGAATCGCCGCGATTTTTCTGCGCGTGTGCTAACGTTTGTAGTGCGTTTAGCACGCGCGTGAAAAAATCCGCATGCTTGGTACCCAGACCCGAAGTCAGACTTCATCACTGAAGTCTGGTTTCGGGATGAGTATTCTGTATATGTAATTATTTTCCTTTATAACATAGTTATAAGGGAAAATAATCGCATTCTAATTACAGAGCAATGTTCCCCGGGCTTTAGAGGGTTAAAAAATAATAAAGAGTTAACTTACCTTCTCCCATTGTACGCGCAGAGCCCCAGAACGTCTTCTCTATTGATGGTTGGGATGCTTGAGGACCTGTGGTGACGTCACAGGGTCACATGGTCCAATCATAGAAGCATTTGAGTGGACCATGTGACCCATGTGATCCTGTGACATCACGGCAGGTCCTTCATCCAACAGATGTTGGATGAATTGTGTGAGAAGAGTTAGGCCCCTTTCACACAACGTGTTCACTAAGGGTACTTTCACACTAGCGTTTTGGATTCCGTTTGTGAGATCCGTTTCAGGGCTCTCACAAACGGTCCAAAACGGATCAGTTAAGCCCCAATGCATTCTGAATGGATAAGGATCCGTTCAGAATGCATCAGTTCGGCTCCGTTCCGCCTCTATTACGTTTTGGAGGCGGACACCAAAACGCAGCATGCAGCATTTTGGTGTCCGTCTGAAGAGGCGGAGCCTAACGGATCCGTTTTTTTTTACAATGTAAGTCAATGGGGACGGATCCGTTGTCAGTGACACAATATGGTGCATTTGAAAACGGATCCGTTCCCCATTGACTTTCAATGTAATCCAAAACGGATCCGTTTTGGACTTTGTCATTTTTCTTTAAACCTAATGCAAACGGATCCGTTCTGAACGGATACAAACGTTTGCATTAGAGGTGCGGATCCGTCTGTGAAAATAAACAGACGGATCCGCACCAACGCTAGTGTGAAAGTACCCTAACACGGGTATAATAATGTTTTTATTGTTGTATTGCTTTTGGTATAACAGTAAACGGTTACCATGTTCCAGGCTTACTGGCCGCGGATACTTTTGGGTATGAACTGTTCTGTTACAATGTCTGTTCTCCATTGTATGCTGTGTGGGCTGGTTGTCATGTTCCGTGCGTACTGGCCATGTATACTTGTGGGTGTGAACTGTACAGGACATTACAGAGAGAGGAGAGATACAAGTCACGGAGGTAATGTCAATGTGAGCATCTTGTGCATCTTTCTGCCTAGCCATCTTGACCACTGCCATCAAGTATCCCCTGAGTGTGAACGGGTTGCTGCACCTCTTGCCAAGTGTGTCAGAAGCACCTTACTGTTGTGTCTGAACAGTCTTCCAAAGTTCCTGAAGCTCTTGTCATGTTTGAATAGTTCCTGAGTAGTGTTGAGCGAACAGTTCGAGAATAGTTCGGGTTCGTACCGAATTTTGGGGTGTCCGGGACCCGGACCCGAACCCGGACATTTTCAAAAAAGTTCGGGTTCGGGTTCGGTGTACGTCGATTACTTCCCGCTTTCTGAAGGGCTGCACAGCAGCCAATCAGCTAGCGTTTTACTTCTTGCCCTAAGAGCCCATCACAGCCATGCCTACTAATGGCATGGCTGTGATTGGCCAAGTGCAGCATGTGACCCAGCCTCTATTTAGGCTGGAGTCACGTAGCGCCGCACGTCACACTGCTCTGATTAGTGTAGGAGAGGACGCAGCTTTTGTCAGGGCGAGATTAGGCAGGTTAAAGTCAGCAACAGCACCTAATGAACGGATCAATTTACAGCTGAGAATCATTGAACTTCTGCTAGTTACTTGCTCGCTGGTTTTTAGGCTGCACAGAGCGTTTTTCTGTCACTTATTTTCTGGGTTGATCGGCGGCCATTTTGTGACTTGTGGTGCGCCAGAAGAAGCTGCCACCAAGTCCATCAATCCATCAATACTAGTTTGTTTTTTTGCTATATCCTACATCAGGGGCTTGGCTGTGCTAATTGTCACCCCTAGAAACTCAGGAAAGAAATTTCTATATTTTATTAAGGGGTTAAATACAATTGCCCAAATACCAATCCCCTAAATCTGGTGTTCCAGCTTTGGTTAGACAAGTATAATACTGTCTGCTGTCTGGCAAAGGATAGATTATTTTCTGGGGTTAAATTCAATTGCCAAAATAGCAATACCATAAATCAGTGGTTTCAGCTGTGGCTGGCAAAATAGAATAGTGTCCGAGGTAACGCACACACGTACAGACGCACGTACACGATTCTTGGATAGTTGTATTATCGCGATAATAAAACTAACAGTGTAAAGTTGACTGTATTGCTCTAAGTTATATTCGCGTACGAATGTAACTTCTATTACAGCACACCAATACTAAAACTGACTAAGAGACAGCTTTAAGTTCTATTCGAACGCGATTGCAACTTTGGAACTTAAAGTGGTGTACGATTTTAAAAGTTGAGTACTAAAAAGTTGGAATCGCAATGCGATTCTTATGTATTTGCTTAATCGCATTGCGATTACAACTTTGAGCTACCGATAACCATGGGAACGCCTCCTCCAGTAGAATGTACTGTCGGATGTGAGAATTAAGTTGAAATCGCAATGCGATTATTATATATCTGCTTAATCGCATTGCCGTTTCAACTTAGCATTGCTAAATAATTCCATCCATATTCGTTAACTTACTGACTCAGTAAGTTAACGATATGGATGGAATTATTTAGCAATGCTAAGTTGAAATCGCAATGCGATTAAGCAAATATATAAGAATCGCATTGCGATTTCAACTTAATTCTCAGATCCGACAGTACATTCTACTGGAGGAGGCGTTCCCATGGTGATCGTTAGCTCAAAGTTGTAATCGCAATGCGTTTATTGCGATATATTATCCCTCTGGGTGTCTTTTACAGCCTTTTTAGTGCCCAAAAGTTCGGGTCCCCATTGACTTCTATGGGGTTCGGGAGGAAGTTCGGGTTGAGTTCGGATCACGAACCCGGACATTTTCCGGAAGTTCGGCCGAACCTCTCGAACCCGAACATCCAGGTGTTCGCTCATCTCTATTCCTGAGGCTCTTGTGTGTAATTAGTTATCGAGGCCCCTGTCTAAAGAGTCTTCTAAAGTCTAAATGTTTGGGTTCCTCAAGTCCATCTAAGTGATTGCACATGTATTTCATGTCTGTCATGCAGTGTCTTACTTTTATCCATTTGGAGTCTTTGTGTTCTAGTAATTGGCCCTGATTTTTCATGCCTTTACCCCAAAACATACTAGGCTCATTTGTTAAAAATTTTGCAACTGCATTTTTAAGCACTTGCTTACAGTTTTGAAATATGGGTGGAAAAGTGGGTGTGTTACCTAGGTTAATAAATTTCACTCCAGATTTACCACCGAGATTTTTTTTAAAATCAAGTAAGAGGGTGGAGTAGGAAAACTGGAGTAGCTTATCTAGGTCACACAATATATAACATTCGATCAAAGATAGAGTTGAGCGAACACCTGGATGTTCGGGTTCGAGAAGTTCGGCTGAACTTCCCGAAAATGTTCGGGTTCGGGATCCTAACTTGACCCAAACTTCATCCCGAACCCGAACCCCATTGAAGTCAATGGGGACCCGAACTTTGGGGCACTAAAAAGGCTGTAAAATAGTCCAGGGAAGGGCTAGAGGGCTGCAAAAGGCAGAAAAATATAGGTAAATGCCCTGCAAACAAATGAGGATAGGGAAATGAATTAAAATAAAGTAAAATAAATACAAATTAACCAATATCAATTGGAGAGAGGTCCCATAGCAGAGAATCAGGCTTCAAATCACCCA
Source organism: Bufotes viridis (assembly GCA_033119425.1). Taxonomy (NCBI): domain Eukaryota; kingdom Metazoa; phylum Chordata; class Amphibia; order Anura; family Bufonidae; genus Bufotes; species Bufotes viridis. The sequence goes on along the minus strand of CM065589.1, from coordinate 118,079,732 downwards.
CCAATGGAGAAGGTCACTTTCTGTTATTTCGGCCCCAGCACCCAGACAAAGGAGAGAGGTCCCATAGCATAAAATCAGGCTTCATATCACCCACCACTGGAGAAGGCCACTTTCAGTTATTTAGGCCCCAGCACCCAGACAGAGGAGAGAGGTCCCACAGTAAGGAATAAGGCTTCAAATCACCCACCAATGGAGAAGGTCACTTTCTGTTATTTCGGCCCCAGCACCCAGACAAAGGAGAGAGGTCCCATAGCATAAAATCAGGCTTCATATCACCCACCACTGGAGAAGGCCACTTTCAGTTATTTAGGCCCCAGCACCCAGACAGAGGAGAGAGGTCCCACAGTAAGGAATAAGGCGTCATATCACCCACCACTGGAGAAGGCCACTTTGACTTAATTAGGCCCCAGCACCCAGACAGAGGAGAGAGGTCCCACAGCAGAGAATCAGGCTTCATATCACCCACCACTGGAGAAGGCCACTTTCACTTATTTAGGCCCCAGCACCCAGACAGAGGAGATAGGTCCCACAGCAAGGAAAAAGGCATCATATCACCCACCACTGGAGAAGGCCACTTTGAGTTATTTAGGCCCCAGCACTCAGACAGAGGAGAGAGGTCCCACAGCAGAGAATCAGGCGTCGTATCACCCACCACTGGAGAAGGCCACTTTCAGTTATTTAGGCCCCAGCACCCAGACAGAAGAGAGAGGTCCCACAGCAAGGAATAAGGCTTTATATCACCCACCACTGGAGAAGGCCACTTTGAGTTATTTAGGACCCAGCACCCAGACAGAAAAGAGAGGTCCCACAGCAGAAAATCAAGCGTCATATCACACACTACTGGAGAAGGCCACTTTGAGTTATTTAGGCCCCAGCACCCAGACAGAGGAGAGAGGTCCCACAGCAAGGAATAAGGTGTCATATCACCCACCACTGGAGAAGGCCACTTCCAGATATTTAGCCCACGGCACCCAGACAGAGGAGAGAGGTCCCATAGCACAGAATCAAGCTTCATATCACCCACCACTGGAGAAGGCCACTTTCAGTTATTTAGGCCCCAGCACCCAGACAAAGGAGAGAGGCCCCATAGCACAGAATCAAGCTTCATATCACCCACCACTGGAGAAGGCCATTTTCAGTTATTTAGGCCCCAGCACCCAGACAGAGGAGAGAGGTCCCACAGCAAGGAATAAGGCGTCATATTACTCACCACTGGAGAAGGCCACTTCCAGATATTTAGCCCACGGCACCCAGACAGAGGAGAGAGGTCGCATGGCAGAGGTTCAGGCTTCATGTCACCCACCATTATAACAGGCCACTTTCAGACATTTAGGCCCCGGCACCCAGATTGAGGAGAGGTTCATTCAACTTTGGGTTGCAACGCAAGATCATGGTAAAGTTAAAAAAATGAGGATTCAATAAAGAAGTGCCCCGGAGTACAAGAATACATGGTTGAGGGGGAGGCAGTTATAAATGTCTATTCTGCAAAAGGGAGGGACAGGTCCTGTGGGATCCATGCCTGGTTCATTTTTATGAATGTCAGCCTGTCCACGTTTGTCAGTAATGACGCCCCCTGCCGTGCTGAATACACGTTTAGACAAAACGCTGGCCGCCGGGCAGGCCAGCACCTCTAAGGCATAAAATGCTAACTCTGGCCACGTGGACAATTTGGAGACCCAGAAGTTGAATGGGGCCGAACAAACAGTCAGTACGTGGAGGGGTGTGCAGACGTACTGTTCAACCATGTTAGTGAAATTCTGCCTCCTGCTAACACGTTCCGTATCAGGTGGTGGTGCAGTTAGCTGTGGCGTGGAAACAACACTTTTCCACATTTCTGCCATGCTAACCCAGCCCTCAGAGGAGCTGGCTGTGACACAACTGCGTTTGCGACCTCTTGCTCCTCCTCTGCCTTCACCTTGGGCTTCCACCTGTTCCCCTTTGGGAATGCTCTCAGGAGCGCATCTACCAGCGTGCGCTTGTACTCGGCATCTTCCTATCACGCTCCAGTGCAGGAAGTAAGGTGGGCACATTGTCTTCGTACCAGGGATCCAGCAGTGTGGCAACCTAGTAGTCCGCACACGTTAAAATGTGGGCAACTCTGCTGTCGTTGCGCAGGCACTGCAGCATGTAGTCGTCATGTGTGCCAGGCTCCCCAGAGGTAAGGACAAGCTGTCCTCTGTGGGAGGCGTATCGTCATCGTCCTCCGTATCCCCCCAGCCACGCACCAGTGATGGGCCTGAGCTGTGTCGGGTGCCACCCCGCTGTGAACCTGCTTCATCCTCATCCTCCTCCACCTCCTCCTCCAGTAGTGGGCCCTGGCTGGCCACATTTGTACCTGACCTCTGCTGTTGCAAAACAAACCTCCCTCTGAGCCACTTCTAACAGACTGGCCTGAAAGTGCTAAAAATGACCCCTCATCCTCCTCCTCCTCCTGGGCCACCTCCTCTTCCATCATCGCCCTAAGCGTTTTCTCAAGGAGACATAGAAGTGGTATTGTAACGCTGATAACGGCGTCATCGCCACTGGCCATGTTGCTGAAGTACTCGAAACAGCGCAACAGGGCACACAGGTCTCGCATGGAGGCCCAATCATTTTTGGTGAAGTGGTGCTGTTCCGCAGTGCGACTGACGTGTGCGTGCTGCAGCTGAAGCTCCACTATGGCCTGCTGCTGCTCGCACAGTCTCTCCAGCATGTGCAAGGTGGAGTTCCACCTGGTGGGCACGTCGCATATGAGGCTGTGAGTGGGAAGGCCGAATTTCCGCTGTAGCACAGACAGGCGAACAGCGGCAGGATGTGAACGCCGGAAGCGCGCACAGACGGCCCACACTTTATGCAGCAGCTCTGACATGTCGGGGTAGTTGTGAATGAACTTCTGCACCACCAAATTCAGCACATGCGCCAGGCAAGGGATGTGCGTCAAACCGTCTAGTCCCAGAGCTGCGACGAGATTTTGACCATTATCGCACACCACCAGGCCGGGCTTGAGACCCACAGGCAGAAACCACTCGTCGGTCTGTTGTTCAAAACCCCGCCACAACTCCTGCGCGGTGTGGGGCCTGTCCCCCAAACATATGAGTTTCAGAATGGCCTGCTGACGTTTACCCCGGGCTGTGCTGAAGTTGGTGGTGAAGGTGTGTGGCTGACTGGATGAGCTGGTGCAAGAAGAGGAGGAGGAAGCTGAGTAGGAGGAGGAGGCTACAGGAGGCAAAGAATGATGCCCTGCGATCCTTGGCGGCGGAAGGACGTGTGCCAAGGAACTCTATGCCTGGGGCCCAGCCGCCACTACATTTACCCAGTGTGCAGTTAGCGAGATATAGCGTCCCTGGCCGTGCTTACTGGTCCACGTATCTGTGGTTAGGTGGACCTTGCCACGGATGGCATTGCGCAGTGCACACTTGATTTTATCGGATACTTGGTTGTGCAGGGAAGGCACAGCTCTCTTGGAGAAGTAGTGGCGGGTGGGAACAACATACTGTGGGACAGCCATGGACATCAGCTGTTTAAAGCTGTGTGTGTCCACCAGCCTGAATGACAGCATTTCAAAGGCCAGTAGTTTAGAAATGCTGTTATTCAGGCCCAGGGCTCGAGGGTGGGAATTTACGCTTTCTCTCCAAGGTTTGTGAGATGGAGAGCTGAACGCTGCCATGTGACATGGTGGAGATGCTTGGTGACGCAGGTGGTGGTGTCGGTGGCACATCCTCTGTTTGGTTGGCGGCAGGTGGCAACATTCCTCCCGAGGCGGAAGAAGAGGCCGAGGCAGCAGCAGAAGAGGGAGCAAGGGGAGCCTGTGTGAGTTCCTTGTTTTTAAGGTATTTACTCCACTGCAGTTCATGCTTTGCATGTAGGTGCCTGGTCATGCAGGTTGTGCTAAGGTTCAGAACGTTAATGCCTCGCTTCAGGCTCTGATGGCATAGCGTGCAAACCACTCGGGTCTTGTCGTCAGCACATTGTTTGAAGAAGTGCCATGCCAGGGAACTCCTTGAAGCTGCCTTTGAGGTGCTGGGTCCCTGGTGGTGCTGGCCAGTAGCAGGTAAACACTCTTGGCGGCGGCTGTTCTGCTTTTGCCCCCTGCTCCCTCTTTTGCTTCGCTGTTGGCTCGGTCTCACCACTGCCTCTTCCTCTGAACTATGAAAGTCAGTGGCACGACCTTCATTCCATGTGGGGTCTATGACCTCATCGTCCTCTGCATCGTCTTCCACCCAGTCTTCCTCCCTGACCTCCTCCTGTTTAGTCTGCACACTGCAGTAAGACGCGGCAGTTGGCACCTGTGTTTCGTCATCACTTGCTGACTCTGATGAGGTGGTATTCCCATGTCCTCATCATCAGGAAACATGAGTGGTTGTGCTTCAGTGCATGCTATGTCTTCCACCGCTGGGGAAGGGCTAGGTGGATGCCCTTGGGAAACCCTGCCAGCAGACTCTTCAAACAGCATAAGAGACTGCTGCATAACTTGAGCCTCAGACATTTTTCCCTGATATGCATGGGGGTGATGTGACAGACTGATGGGCTTGGTTTTCGGGCGCCATCTGGGCGATTTCTGCAGAAGACTGGGTGGGAGATAATGTTGTGAACGTGCTGGATCCACTGTCGGCCAGCCAATTGACTAGCGCCTGTACCTGCTCAGGCCTTACCATCCTTAGAATGGCATTGGGCCCCACCAAATATTGCTGTAAATTCTGGCGGGTACTGGAACCTGAGGTAGTTGGTTCACTAGGACGTGTGGCTGTGGCAGAATGGCCACGTCCTCTCCCAGCACCAGAGGATCCACTGACAATGTTTTCCTCATTGTTGCGGTTCACCAAGCACCACAATAAGAAAAATTATATTGTGAAGATGTCAAATTCCGGTCTTTTTTAAAGGCACCTAACACTATCTGCCTAGTTATTTATGTACCGTGTTACACTAATCCAGGCACAGCAGTAACCACTGATTTGGGGGAATATCAATTGTAGGCCTAGTATTTAGGCCCTGGATGAAAGTTATCCTTTTACGGACAGATTTCAAATAGGCCTGCAACTGCTGGAACACTAGATTTATGGAATTGCTATTTTAGCAATTATATTTAACCACAGAAAGAAATATACCCTTTTACGGACAGATTTAAACTAGGCCTGCAACAACTGGAACACTAGATTTATGGAATTGCTATTTCAGCTATTAAATTTCACCACAGAAAGAAATATACCCTTTTAAGGACAGATTTAAACAAGGCCTGCAACAACTGGAACACTAGATTTATGGAATTACTATTTTAGCAATTAAATTTCACCATAGAAAGAAATATACCCTTTTACGGACTGATTTCAAATAGGCCTGCAACTGCTGGAACACTAGATTTATGGAATTGCTATTTTAGCAATTAAATTTCACCATAGAAAGAAATAAACCCTTTTACGGACTGATTTCAAATAGACCTGCAACTGCTGGATCACTAGAATTATGGAATTGCTATTTTAGCAATTAAATTTCACCACAGACAGAAATATACCCTTTTACGGATAGATTTCAAATAGGCCTGCAACTGCTGGAACACCACATTTAGGGAATTGCAATGTTTGCAATAGAATTTCAGCACAGAAGAAATATACCCTTTTACGGACTGATTTTAAATAGGCCTGCAACTGCTGGAACACTAGATTTATGGAATTGCTATTTTAGCAATTAAATTTCACCATAGAAAGAAATATACCCTTTTACGGACTGATTTCAAATAGACCTGCAACTGCTGGAACACTAGAATTATGGAATTGCTATTTTAGCAATTAAATTTCACCACAGACAGAAATATACCCTTTTATGGACAGATTTCAAATAGGCCTGCAGCTGCTGGAACACCAGATTTAGGGAATTGCAATGTTTGCAATAGAATTTCAGCACAGAAGAAATATACCCTTTTACGGACTGATTTCAAATAGGCCTGCAACTGCTGGAACACTAGATTTATGGAATTGCTATTTTAGCAATTAAATTTCACCATAGAAAGAAATATACCCTTTTACGAACGTATTTCAAATAGGCATGCAACTGCTGGAACACTAGATTTATGGAATTGCTATTTTAGCAATTAAATTTCAGCATAGAAAGAAATATACCCTTTTACGGACTGATTTCAAATAGACCTGCAACTGCTGGAACACTAGAATTATGGAATAGCTATTTTAGCAATTAAATTTCACAACAGACAGAAATATACCCTTTTACGGACAGATTTCAAATAGGCCTGCAACTGCTAGAACACTAGATTTATGGAATTGCTATTTTAGCAATTAAATTTCACCATAGAAAGAAATATACCCTTTTACAGACTGATTTCAAATAGGCCTGCAACTGCTGAAACACTAGAATTATGGAATTGCTATTTTAGCAATTAAGTTTCACCACAGACAGAAATATACCCTTTTACGGACAGATTTCAAATAGGCCTGCAACTGCTGGAACACTAGAATTATGGAATTGCTATTTTAGCAATTAAATTTCACCACAGAAGGAAATATACCCTTTTACGGACAGATTTAAAGTAGGCCTGCAACAAGTGGAACACAAGATTTATGATATTGCTATTTTAGCAATTAAATTTCCCCACAGAAAGAAATATACCTTTTTACGGACAGATGTAAACTAGACCTGAAACAACTGGAACACTAGATTTATGGAATTGCTATTTTAGCAATTAAATTTCACTACAGAAGGAAATATACTCTTTTACGGACAGATTTAAACTACGCCTGCAACAACTGGAACACCAGATTTACTGTATTTTTATTTTTGGAACTGTATTTCACCACAGAACAAAATCTATCCTTTGACGGACACTAGGGAAATTATCCAGTCACTGCTGGAACACCAGATTCTGGGAATTGCTATTTGTGCAATTAAATTTCACCCCAGAAAAAAAAATATATTCTTTTCCAGACAGCAGACAGTAGTATATTGGGCTAGCCACAGCTGGAACACCAGATTCAGGGGATTGCTTTTTGGCAATTAATTTTCAGCCCAGAAAAAAAATATATATTTTGGTTGATAGTATTACACTTGGCTAGCCACAGCTTGAACACCAGATTCAGGGGATTGCTTTTTGGCAATTAAATTTCAACCCCAGAAAAAAATATATATATTTTGGCTGACAGTTTTACACTTGGCTAGCCACAGCTGGAACACCAGTTTCAGGGGATTGCTTTTTGGCAATTAAATTTCAACCCTAGAAAAAAAAATATATATTTTGGCTGACAGTTTTATACTTGGCTAGCCACAGCTGGAACACCAGATTCAGGGGATTGCTTTTTGGCAATTAAATTTCAACCCCAGAAAAAAATATTTATATTTTGGCTGACAGTTTTACACTTGGCTAGCCACAGCTGGAACACCAGATTCAGGGGATTGCTTTTTGGAAATTAAATTTCAACCCCAGAAAACATGTTTTATTTTGGCTGACAGTTTTACACTTGGCTGGTTAGCCTAGCTGGAACACGATATTCAGGGGATTGCTATTTAAGTGAATTTCAGTTTAACCACTCAATAATATATAGAACAATCTTTCCTGAGTTACTAGGGGTGACAAAATAAGCACAGCCAAGCCCCTGATGTAGGATATAGCAACAAAAAAAAACTACTATTGAGGGATTAATGGACTTTGCGGCAGCTTGTGCTGGCACACCACAAGACACAAAGTGGCCACCGCCGATCACCCCAGAAAAAGGTGACAGAAAAACGGTCTGCCCAGCCTAAAAACAGTGAGCAATTCACTAGCAGTAGTTAAATGATTCACAGCTGTAGATCTTTCACTTCATTAGGTGTTTTTGATGAGTTAATCCCTGCCTATCTCACCCTAACGCAGCAGCTGCATCCTATCCCTACACTAATCAGAGCAGAGTGATGTGCAGTGCTCCGTGACTCCAGCTTAAATAGAGCATGGGTCACATGCTGCACTTCGCCAATCACAGCCATGCCAATAGTAGGCATGGCTGTGACGGCCTCTTGGGGCAAGTAGTATGACGTATGTTGATTGGCTGCTTTGCAAGCTTTCAAAATGCGCCATAGAAATCTCCGAACAATGAACCCGAACTTTAACGGAAAATGTTCGGGTTCTGGTCGGTGTCACGAAAACACCCCAAAATTCGGTACGAACCCGAACTATGCTTGAACTGTTCGCTCAACACTAATCAAAGACACAGACTGAAGCAAAACTGGCCAAGTTTTCCCCTCTGTTTCTGAAGTCCTTTCCAATAGTCCTTGTGTTTTTAGCTCTTGTAGTCTGTTCCGGAAGTCCGTTTTAGAAATCCAAATGTTATAATTCCTCTAGTCTGTTCCAGAAGTCTGGTTGTCTGAGTTCTTTTTCTGGTCTGGTTGTTAACCCACAGAAAATTCAGTATCCCTGGACAGTGAATACCGGGGAGATGCCAGAATAACCTCCTTAGGGTTTGGTCCAATGTCAAACCAAATACTTGGCATAGTGGTTCCATACTACCACTGATCCATAATCATATAACAATGAATTGTTTCTTGAAGTAATAAAACAATAAGTTCACTAACATGATTATAATGCACTGAAATGTCCAAGTACAAACGGTAAATAGAAACAATTTTTTAGAGAAAAAGTGACAATTCCCCAATGTTTGAAGCAGAATGTGTGCTATTGGGGTTCTTGCAATAAGCCTAAGAACCATAGAAATATTTTTACAACATAAAAATATGAAATTCTTACAGAAATCTGTAATGCAGAACCTGCTAGCAAGTTGTATGAAACAACAATGACCAGTCCCTCACTCACTCTGCTAAGCTTTCCCTGTTAAAAATCTAAAATCTACCAAATTACATCTCCAATTCTCTCCCTATAGTACCCCTAGTACAGCTAGATCAGTGGCTTATGCCTGCAATTGTTTTTTGGCAGACACAGCCATCACACATTCTATCACAACCCGAGCTGCATACAGAATGGTGTTTCTTCTTTCTGTGCAGAATATGGATAAATACTGCCCCCTGATTGGCTGATCAGGTTGTTGGTCTGTCTGGAGGATGAATTTTTGTGAAATTTGTAATGAATGTGATCATTTTAGAATCGATTTGGGCAATATATACTTTTATTCTGCACAGATTGCATGGCCTCTGTTTCAGTGTTTTTGAGAGCACAGGCTCTTGATGATGTATATGTTTGTGGTATATAGGTACTTTCCATACCTTAATATATTATGTTTACATTGCTTTGCTTGCAAACATCTGCTTGAATGTGAGTTTTAGGGACCTTATTCGATGCATTTTTTGATGCATTTTTTTTTACCCGTAAGCGACCATGCAATTTTGTTTCATTCAAAGAACTATATATATATATATATATATTCCTTCAATTTAGCTCTATACGGGCATGCTTTCTGTGGGACAAGTTGTAGTTTTTAATAGCAGCTTTTTGGGGGGTACATATAACTCATTAACTTTTATTAGCTCATCCTTGTGGTGCAGTGGGGAAAAAAAGATCACTTCCACCATTGACTTTTTATATTTTAAATGTTGCCCCATTCACGAGGTATAAAAACATGATAACTTCATTTTCTCAGTCAGTATGATTACATCAATACTAAATATATATGTATTTTTTATTTTTAAGTTTTATTACTTTTGAACAATAAAAATTTTAAAATTTTTGTACCACCATATCTCAAGACCCACAACTTTTATATTTTTCTTTTAACCGAGGTGTTATAGGGTTTGATTTTTGCAGGATGACTTGTACTCTTCATGGGCTCCATTTTGGTGTACATAAACCATTTTAATCTTTTTTTATTCAATTTCTTTGTGTGGCATAAAAGCAAAATTGTTATAATATTTTTGTGAAAAATTGCATGAAAGTATCTGTGTATAAAGTGCATTTTCGACAATGTGTCGAGTGTCTACCTTCAAACAATATATGGGTGTGGAGAATTAGGGCTCATAAAGACGGCCGCATGTACAGGTCCACATCTGTTCCATAATTTTGCGGAACAGGTGTGGACTTAATCATTTCAATGGGGCCGCAAAAGATGCAGACAGCATCATGTGCTTTCTGCATCCATAGTTCTATTCAGCTGCCCCGCAAATAATATAGAGTATGTCCTATTCTTGTCTGCAATTGGAATTTCTATTATAGGGCAAGCAGTGTGCTTTCCGCATTTTGCAGAACGCACACAGCTGGTATCCGTGTTCCGCGGATCCACAATTTGCGGACCACAAAACACATACAGTCGTCTGAATGAGCTCTTGGTACGATTTTTTGACCATTTAGGTTGTATTTTTTCTGGCTACCAGAGCTCAAAAATATCCAAAAACCCCTAGCAGCAAGACGATTAATGGTGGTCTCTGGCCAGACCTCACAATGTCATTACTTATCATTTATTTTGATGGCTTCAAAATAATACATTTCTCGTTGTAATGAATAGATGAAGGATTTTTTACAGTTCTGCCTTTTCCATATTTATTCAGTAGGAAAACATAAAAAATCTCCAGTATTGATTGCTAAGAGTAACACATCTACTATATTTTGTATGGGCTTTGAAAGGTGCCCACATGTCTTTTAATCAATATGAATGTGAACTCAGCTAGAACAAACATATAAGGGACCTTGACAATCAGACCTCCACAACCATGCTTGAGGCCAAGCCTTTTCATGAGCTCCTTAGCTCAAAGTTCTAAGGAGTGAAAAGTGATCGCTTTGAGACACCCTTTAGAAATGTTCCTACATACAGAGAAAATGCAATAGTTTATTTTTATTATGTTTTTCATTTTGAATACAAATACAGCTTTGTATACAGCAATGCCAAGGATCTTCACTAAATAAATCATAACAACAACGCAGCACGGCGACTTACAAACTGCCTTCCCTAGCGTGGCTTCTGAAAACAATTTCTTTTAGAAAATGCTACAGTAATGTAAACAGTATTTCTCCAGGGAGAAACCTTAGTATTTGCAAAGTAGAAATATCTTTATTTGCTGCATAGAATAAATAAAGTAGTTCATCACCCAAATTATTACTGTGTCGTGTGCATTACTGAATGCTATGGTATAGAACTGATAATCTTGCAGGATTGATGGAAAGAATGCTGAAAATAAATTTCAGAACTGTAAAACATATTTGTAAAAATAAATCTATATAACTACATATAAAATACAGTGCATCTGTCAGCAGTTTTATACCAATAAAACTGGCTGACCTGTTGCATGTGCACTTGGCAGCTGAAGACATCTCTGTTGATCCCAGGTTCATATGTGCCTTGCTGAGAAAAATTAAGTTGTAAATATGCAAATGAGCATCTAGGAGTAAGGACAATGTCCCCGTCGCTCCTAGAAGTTCACTTGAATATATTAAACCTTCATTTTTCTCAGCAATGAGGGCATATAAGAACATGGAACCAACACAGATGTCTTCAGCTGCCAAGTACACATGGAATAGGTCAGCCAGTTTCACAGTTGAAACAATAAGTTTACATACACTATATAAAAAGACACATATGCATGTTTTTCTCAATATCTGACAATATATGAAATCAGAATAAACATTTCCTGTTTTTGGTCAATTAGGATTACCATAATTATTATTATTTGCCAAATGCCAGATTAATAAGAGAGATAATGTTTTAAGGTATTTTTATTACTTCCTGCAATGTCAAAAGTTTACATACACTAAGATTACTATGCCTTTAAACAATTCTGGACTGCCCATATGATGATGTCACGTGTTTGAAAGCTTCTGTTAGGTTTGTTGGCAACATCTGTGGATGTATTTAAATGCACACCTGAAACACCTCGCTTCTTTGTGTAGCATCATGGGAAAGTCTAAAGAAATCAGCCTTGGGTGCAATTTCAAGATACCTGAAGGTGCCTCGTTCATCTGTACAAGCAATTATACGCAAGAACAAACAAGATAGGAATGTACAGCCATCATACCGCTCAGAAAGGAGACAGGTTCTGTGTCCCAGAGATGAACATGCTTTGGTCCGACATGTGCATATCAACCCAAGAACAAAAAGCAAAAGATTTTGTGAGGATGATGGTGGAAGCTGGTAAGATTGCGTCAATATCCACAGTGAAACGAGTACTGTATCAACATGGGCTGAAAGGCCACTCTGCCAGGAAGAAGCTATTACTCCAAAAGAAACATAAAAAAGACAGATTAATGTCTGCAAATGCACACAGGAACAAGGTCCTAAATTTTGGTCTGACAAAACTAAAATTGAACTTTTTGGCCATAATGACCATCGTTACCTTTGGAGGAAAAAGGGAGAAGCTTTAAAGCCTATGTTGTGGGGCAGAATCATGTTGTGGGGTTGTTTTGCTGCAGGAAGGACTGGTGCTCTTCATTAAATAGATGGCATCACGAGGAAAGAAGATTATGTGGAAATACTGAAGCAACATCTTAAGACCAGCCAGGAAGTTAAAGCTTGGGTCTTCCAAATGGACAATGATCCGAAGCATACTGCCAAACTGGTTACAAAGTGGCTTAAGGATAACAAAGTCAATGTTTTAGAGTCCCCATCACAAAGCCCTGATCTCAATCCTATTGAAAATTTATGGGAAAACCTGAAAATGCAGGTGCGAGCAAGGCGACCAACAAACATGGGTCAGTTACACCAGTTTGTCAGGAGGAATGGGCCCAAATTCCAACCAACTATTGTGAGCAGTTTGTGAAAGGATATCCAAAATATTTGACCCAAGTCATACAGTTTAAGGGCAATGGTACCAAATATTAATGAAATGTATGCAAACTTTTGACTTTGCAGAAAGTGCTAGAAATGCCTTAAAACATTCTCTCTCATTATTCTGGCATTTGGCAAATAATAATAATTTTGGTAATCCTAATTGACCTAAACTAGGAAAGGTTTATTCCAATATCATGTCAGATATTGAGAAAAACATGCATATGTGTCTTTTTATGTAGTGTATGTAAACTTGTTTCAACTGTATAGGAACAGTAGGTCTAAACCTATAGACAGTCCTGGGAGAAGGGATACCTGTTAAATTTAAGTTTACAAATGCATAAACTGAGAGGAGTGCATTTATTTGTTTAGGAGATGATCAAAGTGTTGTGGGTATGAGAGGAGGACAACCCTATCGGTTGTCAGCAGCAAGGCCAGACAACCCCTTTAATGTATATCTCTAAATTCAAAGATACATCTGAGGATGTAATACTCATAGAGCTCTAGAACATATGTTGTTTAATGTCAATCGTGATTTTTCCAAAATTTCGACTTCATCCTCTTGATTGGAGCTCATTTTCTCCAAAGTAACACAAGGAATTACAGAGAACCAATGGAAATCCAATAGAGTCTGCTGTTTTTCCTAAATTTCTTAGAACCATGAAAGCTACCTTTGATGGTGACATAGGGGTTCACTTATTAAAAGTGGTGTTTTAGATGGCGGTCTTAATATCCCTTTTAGCTGGCAGTGGATGCACTGGATTTTTACATAACTTGGGTGTATCCACCGCCTATCTAAATCTACGCCGGCTCCCTTTCTGGTGTAGATTTAGACCATTTTCTACGCCTAAAAGAGGCGTAGAAAATGATGAATGAGACGGGCCTACCGGACCGCCCCCTTTGACACCTACGCCATGCCCTGTTTTTTAGACCTGGCCCGAGCAGGGAAAAGTTGCAGATTGCAGTGCAAAAACCTTTGAGCCACAATCTGTGACATATATATGCCAGAAAGTGGCGTATATTGTTAGTAAATGAACCCCATAGTCTTTACATTTAGATCGTTTAGCTTTCTGTTTCTGCTTATCCATTCTGGTTTGACCCTTGGCTCGTCTCATGCATTGTTGTCCACCAGTTGTTCGTGAGGCCTTTTATATAGGAATTATTATATACTGCTGTCTCATAATGGCTAGGTCTTTCTCTGGTTGTAGTAATCTAGGGTTTGGAAACATAATCAGCTTTTTTGATAATAGATTCAGAAGTCGAATTAAAATAAAATTGAGATACATTTTTAATTTTGGTATGGAGTCTAAGAGCAAACCAACACAATGATACAGCTGCACCCTGGGCGCTAAGAGAGTGGAGTGCTCTGCTTGTTTGGTGGTTCTCCTGATCCAGTTGCTTCTCAAGCCAAGTCCCTTTTCCCCTTTTCCTTATGAGTTTGTTCTGACTAGCCCTCAGAGAGACACTAAGTCCTTCAGCGTGGAAGGAGCTGGTTGCCCCTTTCCCTGATTCCTAAACTGAGGGTTTGGTGCAGTGTTTCAGCAGTCTTACGTTCCCACACATGTGCATTTCTACCACTGAGATTTGCACATGCTATCAGCAGTTAGGGAGAGTTTTAGGGATTGCTAGGTGGTGACCTCCCTGTTCTCTAGGTGTGGGGCCTAGTCTGCTGTTGTTTTGCTTTGGTTGTCTTTCCTCCCACATACTACCCGTGACATTAGCAGCAGCCATATACCATTACTGTTTCCCCTGCTCTGTGTTGACATGGATTCTGTTTCTGCACTAGTGGATCGCATGCAGGGGTTGTCTTTGGAGGTAGCTGACCTCCGTGAATCTGTTGCAAGGTTTCAGGCGTCTGGCTCCGCCAGCTGGGGGCAGATCTGCTCTGAACCTAAGATCGCCCTCCCGGACCGATTTACCGGAGGAAGTGACAACTTCTTTCGGTTCAGGGAGTCCTGCAAAATTTATTTTCGCTTACTGGGCCTTTTCTTTGCCGACCCAATCCCAATCCCTCCGGTCGGTGGATGATTTTTAGCCCTAGGACTTATTTATGACGACCCAGACCGAGTTTCTCTGGCTGAATCTATGTTGTGCAGCTTACAACAGAGAAAACGGTCTGCTGAGTCCTATTGCTCTGAATTCAGGAGGTGGGTAACTGATTCGGAATGGAATAACCCTGCTCTCCAGACTCAGTTCTGTCAGGGGCTATCTGAGAAACTAAAGGATGCCTTAGCACTCCATGAAAACCCTGTTTCATTAGAAGCTGCCATGTCTCTTGTGGTACAAACTGATAGACGTCTGAGGGAAAGGTGCAAGACTCCGTTCCCTTGGGACGTATTACCTGAAGGGAGGTCGGTCTCTTCTGACACTCGGGGTACTGAGACACTCGAGCATATGCTTGGAGATGAACCTATGCAATTGGGAGGGGTCACCCCATACCCTGGTAAAAGGGACTTCAGGGCTTCAGTAGCTTTCCTGGGGGGAAATACTGGGGATCCTGGTCTGATTTTGGCTGATGTTGTGATTAACTATTATATTTTTGTGTCAGGGTTACGAAGATGGTGCATTGCACCCACAAAAAAATCGCTATAGGTCACCCACAGAATTAACAGCCAGATTAATCATTACATTTCTGTGTCAGGAGTGCAAAGATGGTGCATTGCACCCACTAAAAAAATCACTATAGGTCACCCACAGTATAAATAGCCAGATGAGATTCCTAACACTTTCCCTCACTTCAGCTACCTGCTTCCTGTCCCTGCAATACTCAGAGCTGATGGGCGGTGCTACACGTGATCCAGCTTTTATAGAGGCTAGGTCACATGGTGCAGGGGCCAATCACATCCAGGCCACTACTAGGCATGGCGGTGATGGCTTCTAAGTGCCCACAGCTTAAAAGCTTGTTGATTGGCTGCCAGGCAGCCTTTCAACAAGCTTTATTAAATGCCCGAACACCGAACTCGACCCCGAACTTTTCCTGAAAAGTTCGGGTTTGGGTCCGGGTACCTGAACTCACAAAGTTCAGTACAGACCCGAACTTTACAGTTCAGGTTCGCTCAAGACTATTTATTTATTAATGATATCGAGGCCTGCTTGGTCAGAGGCTTCAGCAGGTATATTTGGTGGTTCTCTACCTCCCCCCATGCTCACAGGATACACTGGGGGGAGTTATTATTTGGAGTATATAGATAGATGGTTAGTTTACATATGCCTATGTAGGAGCTCATCTTGATCTCTTTTTCACATTGCGTCCACAGGATCCACTGAGTGGGAATTTTTAAGTCTGGGAGGCAATTAAAGGGGTTTCCCACAGTTTAAAGACAGCAGATTGGCAGCATCCAATCTCATCACATTGGCCCTTGTATAAGAACACCAGACACTATTGGGAGCCTATTCCTTTGCAGGAGGGTGACCTGCATGGTCAGAGGCATGGTAAAGGTCCTGTTACATAGATAGATAGATAGATAGATAGATAGATAGATAGATAGATAGAGTGGTGATGTGTACAGTAAAAGTCCTGAAAGGGGTGTATATTTCACCCAGTTTCCTAAACTGG
Organism: Bufotes viridis; assembly: GCA_033119425.1. NCBI lineage: Eukaryota > Metazoa > Chordata > Amphibia > Anura > Bufonidae > Bufotes > Bufotes viridis. The sequence goes on along the minus strand of CM065589.1, from coordinate 118,063,517 downwards.
GTGAGAGAAGTAACATCCAGGAAGATTGCGCTGGTTTCAGCAAACATAGTTGCTGGAGCTATTTTTGTTTGTTAAAACAAGGGCTGGATTTTATTTGGTCTGGGAAGGTAGGTTTGGTAGTAGTGGGACCTTCTCAGTCCACCCCATTCCAGGGCATGTTTTTCCCCTAAGCTGAGGTGATCGCAGGTGAGGCCTGCTGTAATCAAGGATGGATATAACCAACCCTCTATGTGTCATTCTGGGGAGAGAGAGCTTGAAAACAGAGGCCTACAGAGGCTCTGGGTGGTCTCAGCCAGGAGGGCTGAGGGGCCACGAGGCTGTGTGAAGCCCAATCTCTTCCCTGTCTGGATTTTGGGTTTGATGAGTGGACCTGCTAATAGTTGGAGCCTAAGACCCTGTGTATAAGCTGTGCTTAGAGGTGAGTCAGAGAAAATAACCTTTTGTTAGTTAAAGCCCAGACGGGCAGTTTAGGTCAGTCTGTTTATGTCTGTGCTGGTGCCAAAATAAAGCATCATTTGGACTTTAAATCTGTGGTCTTACGAGACATCTGTGAATGCGACCCCCTGAGAGAGAGCGATCCCTTACAAACGATAGATAGATAGATAGATAGATAGATAGATAGATAGATAGATCGATCTAGCCCAAAGTCAAACTGGTTTGTTTGGCGCAGTGGTTCCACACCCACTGCATGTGACAAATCTAAATCAGCATTTGGCGCGACTACTCTTTCCCTTCAAATTAGCATCAGTTCTAAGTACACTTGCACGTACAGTAGGTGAATTTGGCGAAGAGGTTGTTCCAAATATCTTGGAGAACTAACTAGATTTTCTGTGCATATAGATTGTGTGCAAGTGTACCTAGAAGGACCAATCCTGTTTTGATGGAAAAGGGTGGTCACACCAAATATTGATTTTATTTAGATTTCTGTCGTTCATTAACTGCATTTTGTTAATTCATATAAATAAATTATTAACACTTCAATTTTTGAAAGCATTCTCACTTTGAAGCATTTTTTCACACTTGTCTAAAACTTTTGCACATTACTCTATCTCTAGCCTAATTGACAAGTGAGTATTACCATTCACTTTGTCAAGAGAATGTGTCCCTACACAGTCTAATACAGTTATCAATGACTGAACAGTGTCAGATTAAGTAGGAAAAAAGTCCTTTTAATAGGTGATATGGTAAAACCCAGTTACAGTATTCATACAAGCAGATCAAGGGTTCTCTGCTTAACAGTTAAACTTGCCTCCACAGAAAAATGTTAAGCAAAGACATGGCATGGCAGTATTGGTAGATGGGACTGACCAGGACCTATGATTTACTTAATCTACTGTCACGGTCCCTCCCATGACAGAGGTGAGAAGATCTGAGAGACTGGCGGCACGTAAAGGTACCTGACAGTCTCTCTGTTTTCATCTTGCAGTGTTGTTGTTTGGTAATAACCACACCTCCATGCGGTTGATATTTCCTGCTGGAGTTGGTTGAGCTGGTGTGTTGTTCCTTTGGATATCCTGCTCCTCTATTCTTCTTTAAGCTAAGTGCATTTTGTGTTCTGCATTTTGTTGTTCACTTGTGTGTGTTGTTGTCTAGGCCTCAGGGAGATGCTGGTTCTTTCACCTGGGGAGGATGCAGTAGTCTCATTCCCTGCCAACACTCCTAGGGCCTTCCAGGGTCTCCAGGGCTAAGGTTCCATTGTATGAGTATTTCCACCTTCTGGGTCTACTCATACTGGCAGAAGTCAGGGAGAGGTCTAGAGATTCCTAGGAGGTCACCATCCCTCTCCCTTAGCTTTGAGGCCAAATTTGCGGTCTACTCCTTCTGTGTCTTATCTGGTGTTATCCCCTCCCCATTACCCATGACATCTACCATTGAATTGTTAGGCCCTTAGTAGAAGTAGGTTGAGAAGTATTGATTTAGAAAATACACACTTGAAATCACTTTGATACCAAAAGACCAGTTAATTTCCTAAATAAAGGACGCAAAACTGATGAAATCCTATTTACACCATAAGGTGCCAGTGTGTTTCCTCATAACCTTCTTAAGTTACAGTGTTTTTGGAATCATTCTCCATTTTTTATCTTCTGCACCCTTTTCAGATAGGACTACACTTTGTTGAATTAATGAGAGGAGATATGTAGCATTTTAAAATATTTGCTAATGTCATCTATAAAGCTGCCAGTACTACTTCTAATCTAAGTCATTCAAGTTTTTTTTTTCCTTTCTACTACATGACTTACTTGCCTTGTAAGGGGGTACGAATATATTCTATTTATATTTCTTAAAAACCCTGTCCGATAGTAATTCATTAGCACATTATCATATTTTTTATTGATTTTATACTTAAAAAGAAACTCGTGGCATTTTGCAGATACAACCCCTAACCTAGTCCACATTCTAACAGTCCACCTTTCAGTTGCCATTCTGATGCAGGGAGTAATTCTAGTAACTACTATTCATATTCTTTCCTGTGATGCCTAAATCCTTTGTAGCAGTCTCTAGGCATCATAAAGGGAAATGTGGCCAGATCACAAAAGAGCTGTAGTTATATAAATCACTGCAAGCTGTGTGCATTCTCCTGGAGAGTCCCAGATAGTGCCCTGTGCAACAGTATTCAAGTCACATGCAAACTCCATCTTACTACAGGGAAAGCAAAGATAATTGGATAGTAATAGTCTTACTTCATCTTCAGGGAACAGGAGGCAACCTGAAAGAGATTCAGTGACAACAGCAGAATACACAGGGCTCAGATTACTAGTGGTTACCATGCAGTACAATCTTTGATTGGTACTATGCAATAGCCAGAACAGATTCTACTTAATATTTTATTACTTTTAAACCTACAAGAGACAGCAGTGAAATCAGACATTATGATACATGTAAAATTATAAAAGTTTTCACTTTAATTGCAAATAATACTAACCAGGGTATCGTAGGTAGGAAGTAGGCCTGATACTGATATATTTCCCTCTTTCTTATTTCGGAGGATCAATAACTCTAAAGTAAACAGGGTGATGAAGGTGAGTACTGCAGTGTTTCCTATTCAATTTTTTCACAAATCAGTTCATTGGAACTGCAATGCCAATGATAAGTCCTTTACAGGGGACACCCCAAAGTGGTGACTGACTAACATCCTCACCTATTCTCTCTTCAACAGCCTCTCCAGTAAAAGCATTCTTAAGACAGAATGCTAAAAAAAATGGCCATTGGGGGTTAAAAAATAAAATAAAATCTCACCTCATCCACTTGATCGCGCAGCCGGTTTCCTCTTCTTTCTTCAGGACCTGCAAAAGGACCTGTGATCACGTCACCGCGCTCACCATTTTAACCCCACAATGGCCATTTTATTTAGCATTCTGTCTTAAGAATGATATTATTTTCTGTTATGAGGATGTTATAATGGAAAATAATAAAATCACCCAAACACCGAACCCCAACTTCAGTGAAAAAGTCCAGGTTTGAGTCCGGCTACCCGAACTCGCAAATTTCGGTATGAACCCGAACTTTGCAGTTCGGGTTCACTCAAACCTAATTCCCATATGTAATCGCCGATCCTCACCAGGCCTCATTTTCTGCTCTCCTTTTGCTTGCTCCTCAAACATGTGTGTAGGAGAGTTTTCATGAGCTTTCCTCATACTGTGGAACTCACTATTCCAGTGCATCAGACTCTCCTCCACCACCCAAATTTTTAAAAGTAACCTGAAAACTCACCTCTTCAAGAAAGCCTACAACCAACAAAAAACTTAGTTACCAGCACACATCCATATAAGCAGCTTCTACCCTCACCTACTGTCACCTTCCCGTTTTATTTGGATATTGTAAGAGCAGCGAGCCCAGGAGAGGAGAGAGGATAGGAGCAGTAATAATAGCAATAACAGAGGTTGTAATTAGCCACTCTTATACCCCTCTGGGCCATTCAGTGAAGGGAAGGAAATACCTTTTTTACCTACTTTCATGGCACAGCCTAGTCTTGGAGGTTCTCCTGCCTGATGGCAGTTTGGGGTACTCTTGATGGTGAGGTGTAATGCACGCTCCTATGCAGCGTTGGAGGAGGCAGGTTTATGCAGTAGAACAATTCTTTACTGAAGATTCAAGTACATTAGTCACAGTTCTCAGCATGCACGGACTGGCAGATGTTACAGAAATGCACTTTCCATTGATCTTACAGATTACATAGCTACAAATGTGGTTAATAAGTCAAGGTGTCTTTCTCACACTGCATTTCTCTACCTGATTTTTGCATAAGCATCCAGAAAGGGATGCAACACTTTCTCTTGCATAATGTAAATACAGGGCAGACCCTAATGTCAGACTACACCTTTTGCACAGGTTGCTACACTTATAGTTAAAATTACTACAGGTTTCCACAGTGATGTAGTACAGTGGGCATATCTTGATTCTGCCTTTTGTAAGCTTGTCTAGGGCCTGGACAATGTGGCTGTACAGTCTATAAAGTCCTTTCAGACAGCTTATCTCTACAGAGCTTCTACTCTCACCTCCTTGCCACACTAGAATGCTCTTTAAGTGAATAAAGTTCTTTTCTGGCCTTGCTCTGGTCGGCACCTAATCAAGGGCTAGTTTTACTCTTGATGCTTTCTCCTCTATACTTACTTACACACTAACTTCAGACACTGGTTCTAACCCCTCATCTCTATATAGGGAGGGTGACACGAGTCCTATCTAGTGATAGATGTGAATACGGCCCATTAACACCTTGCACACGATTAATACAGTAAATCCATTGTCACATAAAAAAGTGCATTTTGAACATCCTTTTTGCAGTGCTGCGCTGCACTGGGATGCTGCATAGGCAGCCTTCACAGATAGGTTCCTGTACCAGTTTGTCAATACGTTCATGCTTATTGTACTTGTTTTTATATGCAGAGCACCAGCAATTAGGGCACTTGAAAATAAATAATATTAAAAATGGTTAAAATCTTTTGTATCTCATATTTCTCTTGCAAATACCATTGTTAGAAAAGTATTTGCAGGTGATTTAATATTTATAAAACAGAGACAAGAACAACAAAGTGGATTTTGAAAGCTCCTCATTCAATTTTTAATGTATAGGCTCAAGGCAGTCAAGTTATGAGATGCTGTTGTCTGCCATGTACCCTCAAATGTACCATCCAATGAGTGTGAAAAAGACCTGACCGCTTATTTAGGAAAAACATCCATCTTTAGTGAAGTTATAATGTAAAGATTTTCTGAGTCTATGAAGTTCCCCCTAAAAAACATGATTTGTATTGAAAATATTCATTAAAAACAATTTCATATATTCTGGGATCCAAATTACCCCAACCAACTTTTCCCTAGTAGGCTACAATCAACAATTAATAGATATTGCACAAATTTCCTATTGAAGGCCTACAGCTGATTGACAGCTTAATGTAGGGAGTGAAGTATTAAAAATGCTTCTATTTGAGCCTAAACTTTACTTCTGACTTGTAGTCCTCTGCTAAAATACAAAATCAATATTACAGTTTGTTCTTACCCTATTTGGGAAGGATGATGCCAGCCCCCTTGATGTGTGTTTCCTGTGAGCTTCTTCAGGAGAGGATATGGGGGATATCTTAGTAACATAGTACATAAGGCCAAAAAAAGACATCTGTCCATCCAGTTCAGCCTGTTATCCTGCTAGCTGATCCAGAGGAAGGCAAAAAAACCTGTGAGGTAGAAGCCAATTTTCCCCACTTAAGGGGAGTAAAAAATTCCTTCCCGACTCCATTCAGGCAATCAGAAGTACTCCCTGGATCAATGACCCATATCTAGTAGCTATAGCCTGTAATATTATTACACTCCAGAAATACATCAAGGACCCTCTTGAATTCCTTTATTGTACTCACCATCACCACCTCCTCAGGCAGAGAGTTCCATAGTCTCACTGCTCTTACCGTAAAGAATCCTCTTCTATGTTTGTGTACAAACCTTCTTTATTCCAGAAGCAGAGGATGTCCCCTCGTCACAGTCACAGTCCTGGGGATAAATAGGTGATGGGAGAGATCTCTGTACTGACCTCTGAGATATTTATACATAGTTATTAGATCTCCCCTCAGTCGTCTTTTTTCTAAAGTAAATAACCCTAATTTTGATAATCTTTCAGGGTACTGTAGTTGCCCCATTCCAGTTATAACTTTAGTTGCCCTCCTCTGAACCCTCTCCAGCTCTGCTATGTCCGCCGTGTTCAGAGGAGCCCAGAACTGTACATAATACTCCATGTGTGGTCTGACTAGCAATTTGTAAAGTGGTAGGACTATGTTCTCATCACACGCGTCTATGCCCCTTTTGATGCAACCCATTATCTTATTGGCCTTGGCGGCAGCTGCCTGACACTGGTTTTTGCAGCCTAGTTTGCTGTTTATTAAAATTCCTAGATCCTTTACCATTTAGTATGTGCGGGTGACTTGCATTATTCCTTCCCATGTGCATACCTTTACATTTATCAGTGTTAAACCTCATCTGCCACTTATCTGCCCAAGCCTCCAATCTACCCAGATCCCTCTGTAGCAGTATATTGTCCTCTTCAGTGTTAATTACTTTACACAGTTTAGTGTCATCTGCAAAAATTTATATTTTACTATGCAAGCCTTCTACAATATCATTAATAAATGTATTGAAAAGAATAGGGCCCAGTACTGACCCCTGAGGTACCCCACTATTGACAGTTGCCCAATCTGAGTGTGTACCGTTAATAACCACCCTCTGTTTTCTGTCACTCAGCCAGTTACTTACCCACTTACAGACATTTTCTCCCAGTCTGAGCATCCTCATTTTATATACTAACCTTTTATGTGGTACAGTGTCAAATGCTTTGGAGAAGTCCAGATATACAACATCCATTGATTCGCAGCTGTCAAGTCTAGAACTTACCTCCTCATAGAAACTAATTAAATTCGTTTGGCATGACGATCCCTTATGAAGCCATGCTGATATGGCATTATTTCTGTTGAGATCCTCTAAGATAGCATCTCTCAGAAAACCTTCAAACTGCTTCCCCACAACAGATGTTAAACTTACCGGCCTATAGTTTCCTGGCTCTGTTTTTGGACCCTTTTTTTTTAATATTGGCACCACATTTGCTATGCGCCAATCCTGTGGAACATTCCCTGTCAGTATAGAGTCCGCAAATATCAGAAATAAGGGTCTGGCTATGACATTACTTAATTCCCTTAGGATACAGGGGTGTATGCCATCCGGTCCTGGCGATTTGTCTATTTTAATCTTTTTAAATCGCTGTTGTACTTCTTCTTGGGTCAGACAGGACACTTTTAAAGGGGTTACATTCAGTATTTCATCTGACAGTTTATTTTCCTCAGTGAATACATTGGAGAAAAAAATATTTAACAGCTTTGCTTTCTCCTCGTTGCTCTCTGCAACTACCCCTTCATTACTCTTTAAAGGGCCGACACCTTCAGATTTATACTTTTTAACATTTATATAATTAAAGAACATTTTAGGGTTAGTTTTACTCTCTTTGGCAATTAATCTCTTGGTCTCTAGTTTGGCCGCTTTTATTTGTTTTCTACATGTTCTATTTTTTTCCTTATAGTTTTTCAGTGCTTCCTCGCAACCCTCCTGTTTTAGTGATTTATATGCTTTATTTTTGTCCTTTATTGCTTTCTTTGCATTTCTATTTATCCACATTGGTTTCTTTTTGTTCCTTAACCTTATATTCCCATATGGTATGTACCTCTCATGAGAATTTAGGATGCTTTTAAAGATATCCCATTTTGTGGCGGTATTTTTGTTTTTGAGGACTTTGTCCCAGTTAGTTAGGCCTATTGCCTCGCTTAGTTGTCTAAATTTAGCTTTTTTTAAGTTTGGTATTTTTGTTCCTCCCTGTAGAAATGCTCTTTTGAATGATAATTGGTACGGTAGGTTATTACTTTATGGTCACTATTTCCCAGGTGTCCCCCAATTTGCACATCTGTTGTTCTGTCAGGTTTATTGGTTAATACTAACTCAAGTATGACTGTCCCTCTAGTCGGGTCCTGAACTAGTTGAGAAACGTAATTGTCTTTGGTTATTGCCAAGAACCTGTTTCCTATATGCAATGTATAGCTTTCAGTTTCCCAGTCTATATCTGGGTAGTTGAAGTCCCCCATAATAACCACCTCATTATGATTTGCGGCCTTGTCTATCTCATTTAGTAATAGATTTACTGTGGACTCTGGTATGTTAGGTGGTTTTATAGTAAACTCCTATTAGTAATTTATTATTGTTTTTGGCTCCATGTATCTCTACCCACAGTGACTCCACATGTTCATGTCCCTCACTTATATCTTCTCGGACTGTGGGCTTTAGATAGGACTTTACATAAAGGCAGACCCCTCCTCCTCTCCAGTTTTTACGATCCTTTCTAAACATACTGTAACCCTGTACATTAACTGCCCAGTCATAGCTATCATCCAGCCATGTCACAGTTATTCCCACTATGGCATAGTCCTCCTCACACATCACTAATTCCAGTTCCCCAGTTTTGTTAGTCAGGCTTCTGGCATTACATACAATTAAGAGGTTTTTGTATATTTTTAACCCTACACCTTTCCTTCTGAACTGTTTTAGTCCATCCTTCCATTCCTTCCCCAGTCCCACTACCTTGCCCCCGGTCTCTAGCTGCACTATCTTCCCCTTCTATAACGTAAGTATCCTCCCCCCCAGTCCCTAGTTTAAACACTCCTCCAACCTTCTAGCCATCTTTCTCCACAACACAGCTGCCCCTTCCCCATTGAGGTTCAGCCCGTCCCTGCGATAGAGCCTGTAGCTGACAGAGAAGTCGGCCCAGTTCTCCAGGAAGCCAAATCCCTCCTTCCTACACCAGTTCTTGAGCCACTTGTTAAGCTCCCTAATCTCCCACTGCCTTTATTGCGTGGCTCATGGTACAGGCAGTATCTCGGAAAATACTACCTTTGAGGTCCTTGCCCTAAGCCAGGCATCCTCAAACTGAGCCCTCCAGCTGTTGTAAAACTACAACTCCCACAATGCCCTGCTGTAGGCTGATACCTGTAGGCTGTTTGGGCATGCTGGGAGTTGTAGTTTTGCAACAGCTGGAGGGCCGCAGTTTGAGGATGCCTGCCCTAAGCTTTTGACCTAAATCCCTGAAATCATTTTTAAGGATGCTCCACCTACCCCTAACTTTGTCATTGGTTCCGATATGGACCATGACCGCTGGATCTTCTCCAGCCCCTCCTAGTAATCTGTCAACCCGATCCACGATGTGCCGAACTCTAGCTCTAGGAAGACAGCACACTGTTCGGCGATCACGGTCTTTGTGACAGATTGCCCTATCTGTGTCTCTAATAATGGAGTCTTGTGATGTCTTTTACCACTCTAGCCTATCACTGGCCTCTATTACGGTCATGTGACTCTAGGAGAACGAGGTCACTGTGCGTGGAGCATGGCCAATCTAAACCTGCCACGTAAAGGCTACTTCCACCCTTCACCCAATACTGACGCAACTGAGGGCAACCCATAATTAGAGGGGACATCACAGATCTATTTCAAAACCAGAAGTGAAAGTATCAAATCTGAACCGGATAATAAGTGTAAAAGACACTAATACAGAAGAACACTATCTTCTTTCCAGCAGAAGGACAACTATTGACTATACAACCCCCCAACAATTATTATGAACTCTTTCTGACACCCTCTACAGGGTTCTATGGTCAATAGACTCTTTAGTATCAGTATAAGACCACAGCACTTTTAATTTTTATTTTTATCCTCATTGTATTCAATTCTATTTTTACTAATATTCATATGCAGAGGCTTTCTAATCTCTTCATTGGACTATAATATCAACACAACTACTGTTGATTATCATGAAGTGACATAACTCCAAATAGGGTTGTTAATAGAGATGAGTGAACTTTAAAAAATAGTTAGACGTTCGGGTTGTGGTAATCGCCGCATCCCGTTATAGATTCCACTACCGCGGACTATCCTGGCATATGGAATCCATAAGGGGAGGCTTCCACGAACCAGAACTGTTGAAAAGCCGAAGGACCTGGGGTGACGTCACCGTCATGTGATAAGTGCAGGGGGCGTGGCTCAGCACGGGATCAAATCCAGTGCTGAGCCACGCCCCCTGCACTGATCACATGACGGTGACGTCACCCCAGGTCCTTCGGATTTTCAACAGTTCGGGTTCGTGGAAGCCACCCCTTATGGATTCGATATGCCGGGATAGTCCGCGGTAGTGGAATCCATAACGGGATGCGGCGATTACCACAACCCAAACGACGAACTAATTTTTAAAGTTCGCTCATCTCTAGTTGTTAACTACACACAACCACAAGCCTATTTTTTGTCTTTTAATTCTTTATGTTTTGTGATTTATCATTTATTATGTCATTGTGATTTATCTTTTAAGCAAATTAAATATATATTTTTTAACTAGCACTGAGGTTATCTGATCCAGATATAAGAGTGCCCTCCCTCCACAATCAAATAACCACCACCAATCTATACTTTTGGGCAAGGGTGTGGCCCAGCGGGAGTGAGCACCCATACCGTGCATTCTGAGGGGTGAGCCATTGAATATATATCAGTTTCCTTATGATGTGAACACAGCCTAACCTTTTATTTAACCTCCTATTTTCACATGTATAAATGTTTCAAATCTACAGGAAAGTCTGAAGAGTTCAAGATAAAATATTCTAAAGAGGCAGCAATTTAGATAAAAATTTCAACAAACTGATTCTGCATCTTCAGAATTTTGTTATGAGACATAATTTTTTTTATTTTTAAAGATAAAACCTATCTGCAGACTCAAGGAGTTGCCATGGTTGCAACGTATGCCTGAGCCTATGCAAATTTATAACCAGGGAGTTAAGAATAAGAGTCAGGGAACACATAAGGGATATTAGAAAAGCAAAAGATGAACAGGATGGGGACAGTTTGAAAACAATACAAAACATGTGGCACTGGTTGACATTAAGGTCTATTGATCATGCGTTGATTATGGGTTTTTTTTTTTCACTTTTAACTGTATGTTTAGCACTTGGCACTTTATTAATCATAGTTATTATATATAGCACTAATGGATTAAGAGGTTTATATTCACGTTTATTGTTTGTGGTCCAGACAGTTGAATGGATATAGGTCACATCAGTTATGGTCACCATAGACTGTTGTTTAATATTCTTACCTATAGCACTTTATTAGAATAGTAATTTGAATGTCCTTCCTTTTACTTGTTTGCACTTTAATAAGTTAATATTTATACAGTTATATATGTCCCAATAGCACCTTAAGGAGGCCTTAGTGGTATTCTGCATTTTCCTTCCCATTAATATTAGTACGTTCTATTTCAGCTGATATCTCCCAGGGCTGGTCCAGTGAGCATGGCGATTGCCACACCCACGGCACTTTGGCCCTCTGCCCAATCAACGGGTGTGTCAGACTGCAACCCATTTGTGATAGTTATAGCGATGACGGGTTGCCATCAGTTGCATCTGCTTTGGGCGAAGGGCAGAAGTAGCCTTTAAATGTCAGGTGCAGATTGGCCATGCGCCACACTAAGTGACCTCATTCTCCTAGAGTCAGAGGACTGTAATAGATGTCAGTGATAGGTAAAAGATGTCACAGGATATCCCCTAGTATCTCCTCCTGAAGAAGCTCACGCGAAACGCACGTCGAGGGGTCGCCATCATCCGTCCTAAATAAGATAAAAACAAACTGTAATATTGATTTTACACTTTAGTAGAGGACCACAAAATCAAAGCTAGGAAGGTTAGCAAGTCAGAAGTGTAGTTTACAGCTCAAATAGAAGCATTATAATAAGTGTCAGTTAACTCACCCCCTACATTAAGTTGCCAATCAGCCATAGGCCTTCAATAGAAAATTTGTGTACTATTCATTAATTGTTGATTCTAACCTACTAGGGAAATGTTGGTTGGTGTCATTTGGATCCTACAATGTATGAAATTGTTTTTAATTAATATTTTCAATAAAAATCATGTTTTTTAAGGGGAACTTCATAGAATATTGTTGATTATTAATTGAGTAGTCCCATTACTGATAATGAGAACACAGTAGAATGCAAACTCCAGCACACCTATAGATGTGGTATCACAAGTGCATTTTATTATTATTTATATTTTTGTGTCACCCGCCGGAACAGCCTGCCGGATAGCCATGCCGCTAGTGTGAAAGTACCCTTACACGATCTTTATCAAACCTTAAAATTTAAATATAGTTTAGTTGCAAGAAAAAATATAAAATAAAATAATGCACTGATGATACCACGTCTATAGGAGTGTTGAAGTTTTAATTCTATGTATGTGAGGGCTGGGAACCCACAACTTTAGCACCCAAAAAAATTGAGGCAAGAGTACTACGCCATTTGATCTAAACACAGTAGAGTGGATATCTTATTGAATTAATAGTAATATGCAGGCTAGACCAGTCTGCTTTGCTAATTTGAGCTAAGTGCCCGCTATACAGTTCACATACACTATACAATCAGAGCTACAAATATCCAGTCAGCTTCAGCTTTGAATGAAACATAGAATGCATATTAGAAGAATCTTATCATGAGATCATAAGACTTCTATCTGAAGTCTATATAAGGAATCACCCTTTACTTAACTAGACAAATGTAAGGACTTTACAATTCAATTACTTCATCTCCAGTTGCTGCGGTTCTGAGGTTTTACTAAGGGTCACATGACCTGTGATGTCAGCTTCTCTCCCTGCTCTGATGATGTTTCGTGCACAAGCCTGAGAGAGCAGATATGTGTTTGTACACGAGATGTCACTGTGCTGGCCACACCCCTCTGCACTGCCGGCTGCTGCTTATTGCTTTCTCCCTGGATTTTTGGGGAAAAACATTAACCCCTTCAGCTGCACAGACTCAGAGCTTAAGGCTTTACTGAGTAGCCGCAGGCAGTGAAAAGACAAATGCTGGGCACAGGAGCTGACAGAGGAGTTTTGCAGAGCATTGCGCTAGAACAGGTATGGGGAAGATCCTGTGTGTATCAGCAGTGTCATTGTACAGCTGGGACTTGAAGTCCTACCCATATAACAGGCTGCTGAGTACCCCAGCAGGCAGACATGTCACTCAGGGCAGCACTTGTATACACTCCATTTACAGAGCAGGGGAAAGTGCAGAGATTGTTGTTATTGCAGGCTAATAAAGTGCCTGAAGAGAACCAGAGAAATTAGGAAATATATATGTTTTGCCTAAAACTTACTTAGCTTAGTTATATATTGCTGTCGATCAGATTTACAGTGCTATATATTTTTTTTTCATTACTTGGACAACCCCTCTTAAGTTTATTCTAATTGTTTTATTCTGTGTCTTTTCTGTCTTCATTTTTTTGCCCCAGCTATTGTCTAAAAGATCGGTGTTCACTAACAAAATGAAATACTTATAACCAACACTTTCCAAAAGTATATTTTTCACCTATAGATTTGGGGAGATTTACCCCTCAGGGCATTTAAATGCAGCTATCTCCTTCACAGGAGGAGGGATCGCTATTGTGAAAGCTTGTCCCCAATACATAATCATTGTTTCTGGGCAGCAGATCACTGTTTAGACTACACAATCTGCTGCCCAGCAACTATGATTGAACTGCCTGTATGAACAACAGGATCACCTTATGAACTAGCATTTTGTTTATTCACCGGGTGATCAGCGGCATATTTAGACGGGCAGATTGTCAGGACTGAGAGTTCACAGGAACGTTCTTTCACGATAATCTGCCTGACAATCAGGCCATGTCAATCCACCTTGAGTCTAAAAATCTACTAGATTTATCAAACTGGCTGATGCTGGATGATAAATCTAGTGAATCTTTAAACGTTATTGTCTAGCTTTGCACATATATTAAGCCACTTACCTATGAGGCCACACTTCTTTTCAGCAAAGCCTTAACCCTGCACAAGGTTCGGTGGATTATTATTTTCTGTTTATTTGCTTTATAAATATGTTGAAAATGAAATGGGCAAAAGTACCCCCAAAATGTGGCAAATATTGGTGCAATGATGCCATTGTATTGTGATACATGTATTGACAGTAATAAAGTGACATTTTTTTTCTCTTCCTGCAGCTGATAACATCTGGCTTTTAAACCACAATGTAGCCAAGAGGTGGTATCTTCTGTATGAGAGATCCATTTCCAAATATAATGCAGCTTCAAGCATTATGCCTGAATGAATGGGTTTTAAAGCAAAGGTATTTAATAGGGCAGCTATTTAATGATAATTGTGCAGCATCATTAACTTAGGTGGCACTTCAGATGCCAAAAAGTCATATTGGGGCTTGTCACTCGTTAGTAGTTATGCTAAGCATATGGAAATAAATGACACTACATGTGAGAGCTGGAAATCTGACATTGTTCTCAAAGTCTAAGCTAACGTTTTTGTATGAATCATTCCCATTTTTAGTCACTGGTCAATTAGACAACTGGACTCTAATATATAATGTAGATTTATCAAAGATTGGGTCCATGCACCAAAATGAAATCTACAGCAGCTCACAGAAAACAGGCATAAATGAAGATAAATGTACCGCCCAATCCTGGCCCTCACCATGCCTCTTTTTCGGAAATTGGTGAAAGTGGCGTAAAACTGCCACTTGCAACAATATTTTGTCACAATGGCACTTAAAGTTGCAAACATGGTGTTTTAGACTTGTTCCCCTAAACCAGGCATTCTCAAACTGCGGCCCTCCAGCTGTTGTAAAACTACAACTCCCACAATGCCCTGCTGCAGGCTGATACCTGTAGGCTGTTCGGGCATGCTGGGAGTTGTAGTTTTGCAACAGCTGGAGGGCCGCAGTTTGAGGATGCCTGCCCTAGACAACTGGTGCAGAGGTGATAAACCTCCCCCACAAGGTTCCTGTGGTTTGTTACATGAATACATTTGTATACAATAAGAAAGTTATTTACACTCCTGGATTATTCTGCATTTTCTTAACAGGATTATAATATCATTCTTTTCAACTAATGTATTTTGTGTTTCAATTTGTCAGGCATTTTCATAGGTATATATATTGATACCTAATCATATTATATTCAAAATGCATGCTCATTGTCTTTAAGAAACAGTTTGAGCCAAAGTTTTGCTGTGTGGTAGAAACAGGCCAAGATGAGGTCATGCCAAGCTCAGTCTATGTAAAAATACAGAGAGTATTGTGTCTTAAGAGTTATTGCCTAAAATGTGGTCTTATCTGTTGGGAGTACACTGGATTCTCCAGACATGTCCGTCTGAAGAGAACAAGGCCCATTCATATCATTATGGTCCATAGATCAACAGTGTGAGAAACATTCAGAGAGACGCCTAGAAGTCTATCTTTAGTTATTTTAGTGTCCAAACTAATCCTCATCTCTAATTTACGACGACGAGGGTCAAATGTATATGATGCAAAAATACCCTAGTTAACTCTTCATGGTATGGTGTTAATAGCTCGCACAATAGTGCCATGCAGAGACAGATGGATATCGTTACACCATCCTCCATTAGTTGCATTATGGGTAAACATGATCTCATAGGATCTTATTACATATGTTTACACCCCCTCAATTGATTGGAGAATACTAATCCAGGGGGTGGTAATGTTAGATTACAAGGGAGATAATTACCCTAGATAGATGAGCATCACGAAGGAGAAAGGAGAGAGGCAAGAAGGAGAAGCTAAGAAACAAAGGAGGAAGCATAGCATTCCTACATTCCAGCCTACACCCAAGATTGAGGGGTCTACCAATATGAAAGCCATGGTGATGGACCATCCAGCTTTCCTAGGAGCAGAAGTGAGATTCCTGCTAGGACTTGGTAAGAAACACAAAGAATGATGTTTCATTTTATTAAGACTATTTAGATAATGTGGGTAAAATCATAGCATCTATGTTGGCGAACATATTCATTTATTTATCATCTCTTTATATGAGATGTAGTCTTAGATATAGAATAATTGTGAGCCTTCATTCTACCTGCAGAAGAATCAAGTTTCATAATTTATCAGAGTATTAAATGATTGCATATATATATGCGGAGATATATTGATAGTAGCATTCTTCGCCAAGCTAGATGATAAATTCCCACTGGAAGATTTGTTCCAAGTTCTTCCAATTTCTGTTGTCTTAATAGTCTTACCAGGTTATACAGATATGAAAGTAGTATTGACAGAAGTATTAAAAGTAGTCTAGGATTTGACTACTATGTTCTAAGTTATATACTTGAATGGATTTGCCCATTCCAGAAGTCATGTGAGGTGTACTTTGGTTAGAGAGGGGTGGGGAATGTATTTATCATTCCATATAGATGTCTAGGATTAGACACGCCTCTGAACAGGAGTAATGTATATAATTTAACTTCTTGTTTTGATATCCAAATAGCTTTGTTATAAAGTGACAAGCTGCTCTTACCCACATGTGTTTATTTACTTATTGTGAAGCTTCTAGTGCCTGATATCAATGCCATATATATTAATTGGCATATATCATTTTTTATTTACTTATGATAAGCTTGTAATGCTTCATATATCATTGCCATATATATTCCTTGGCATATATAATCATGTTTATATACTTATTTGTTTATAATCGTGTAACCAATAAATTTTGCATGTTTATATAATACCTGTGTATTATTATTTAATGTCAAAAGTTACATCTTTAGCATTAATGTCATCTCTCATGAAAAGAACTTATTATCTGAGGAAATAGTCGGCCTCAGATGTGAATTGTATCGATTGGGTTATCTACAATTCACCAGGTCATAATTTCGAGAAGTTTATGATTAATTATTTTATGACCATAATTAATAATTCTTAATTGAATTATTATAATCCCGACAAATTCCTCATATCTTTTATAGATTTCAGGAAAGCTACCGTGGAACTTTTTTTCCCTTGGACAATCTGCAGCCGACACACAAGAAGATTGCAATCCACACAGTAGGAGTTTGGTGCAACTGACCACAAGCAAACAAAACCTAATGTATGCCTCTCCAGTTCCATACTGGGGGCCTAATAACTGGCACCCAACAAAATAAGTGTTTAAGAATATGTCAGCGATATGTTAGCATAATAAATAAATAGTTCATATCACCGGATATAGATGAAGATCTCACAATGTGTGGCACCTGTTCCTGTCCCCAGGCTGAGAGAGAGCCTAGTCTGATTGAGCTGCAGAGATTTTTCAAAGAACCATCGTACCTGACTCCTAATTAGTTAAATTAGGCAGCACAAGAAGAGGACTGTCTGGACAGGGTTGGGGCCCACCCTTCTCCCACCACTCCAGCAACCAGACACTATTACCAGATTTTAAACAAAAGACAAAGGGTAGTGACACAATGCTGTGCCGCTTAACATACACACCTAGATCACTCCAGCATGTAATTCTACATAAGTTTTACCATGGTGCGGTCTTTTAATACATCTATTTCAAACAAGCTCAACTAAAACTAAACAGGTTTATTTAATAGCTGTCATAAAGTATTTTTTCCAAACAATTATTATTGCACTCTGTTCATTTTGCCAGAAACATGCCAGAAACTCTAGGAAAGGTACACTTAGGGCTCATGCACACGACCGTATTTTGTTTCCTTGTCCGTTCCATTTTTTTTTTTCTGATAGGATGCAGACCCATTCATTTCAATGAGTCCGCAAAAAATGCAGACAGCACACCATGTGCTGTACGCATCAGTATGTCCGTTCTGTAACCCCGCCCAAAAAATAGAGCATGTCCTATTTTTTCCTAGTTTGCACACAAGGATAGGCATTATTACAATGGATCTGCAAAAATAACAGATACGCAAAAATAACGGATGCCATACGGAACATCATTAGTTTTTTTTTGTGGATCCGCAATTTGCGGACCGCAAAACACATACGGTCGTGTGCATGTAGCCTTAGGCAAAGACTAGCGAGGATCAGGTTTTTTTTTTTTGGGTTATTTTTTAAAACGTCTTCTGGCCTGTGTTTTTTTATAACTCCCCTTAGAACAGTTTTTTAACAATTTATGACATAGCCACTTTTATAGCATATCCTCATATGCCATAGGTACCGATCCGAACTTTGGCATCCTCACCTATTAGGAGAATTGGGTCTGATGGTCCCCACTTGTCATTTCCCATTCTTCTTATAGGTGAGGGCACCAGAGATGGCTTGGTCTATACTATGTGTTTAGCCACCTATAGATTTTTTTTTTTACCTTAAAGGGGTTGTCCCACGAAAAACATTCTACAGTTTTCAAACCAGCACCTGAATCTCAATAGTTTTGTAATTGCATGTCATAAAAAAAATTGTATAGCCAAAATTCAATAAATTGTATCTGTATAGCACCACCTGTTCTTTGTTCTTATTTCTTTGTCCTGCTCACTGAGAAGGCCGCACATGCTCAGTTTCATCCTTCAACTGCTTCCTGAGCGGTTATAGCGCCAACAGAAAAGACACACCTGCTGAGCTGCAGCAGAAAAGATACTCCCTTTGAGCTGCCAGCTAGATATACATATACAGTAAATGGGGAGATCAATACCAGAATCACAGAATTATCTTTGGAATATATCGCTGTCAGAAATTGGGACGGCAGTGAATGCAGCTGAAAGTAAAAGCAGATTTTACCATGTTTATTTACGACTATTATTTATCGATTTCTTACTGTGATATCTCCTGCTGATGTTGTTCTAATGCTGTGATACTAGTCCTGTATGACTGCCAGCTTTTACACAAGACCATGCCCATATCTCTAGCTGCTACCAATCCATACATATGAGCAGCTAAAGCAACCCCTCCCCCTCCCCCGTGTCCTACGTTGAGAAAAAGTGCAGACTACTACTTGAGTACACAATTAATATACAGAATCCAGCACTTCATATCTTTAGCCTTGTTTTTTTTTTTTTTTTTTTTTTTGTAGTTTTGTTTTTCTAATTTGAAGTCTATCAGTGTCTGATTTTCAGTTTAATTTTCAGACTTCATCCTATTGCCTAGTGTACTACTAAGGAACTTTGCTGTAATTTTCATTATCATTCCGCTGCTGAAATTACAGTTATATTGAAATACATGTATTACAATATGTTTCATTTTGCTGCAGTAGACAAAGCAGTGCGCCTTCCTCTATGAATATTAATAAATGCAATTAATCAAGAAAATAAAGCTCTCTGATTACATAACACATGCTCACATGTTTCCCTAAACATGCAGCGTGTGCATTATACTTTTAAATAAGAAACAGTCTCTATGAAATTGTGGAAACATTATCTCAGCATGAGAATTAGTCATCGGACCATGGGTCATAAAAAAACAGCTACTGAAAAGACAGTCATGCCAGCAGCATGTTGTTGAGCAAGTTGTCCTGTGACTGTATATGTATCATGTAGCTTTGTAGATGGCTGCATTTTCAGGTTTCGGTTCTACGGTATTACATCACATTTAGGGATGAGCGAATTTCATATTTTGAAATTCGTTTTCGCTTCGTGTTGCGGTCTTTACTGAATTGCAGTATGGATTCCGTTACCACGGACCATAACATAATTCCATGATGGAATGCATAACGGAATGCCTTTAGAGGCATTCCGTTATTCATTCCGTCATAACAGAAGTCTATAGGCCGAATAACGGATCCGTTATGCAGCAAAAAAACAATAATCAGTCAGGTCTAAACTTTTCACTGGCACTTGGTATATACAAGATTATATACATCAAATAGTTTGATAATTGGGGCGAATATAAAGTTAATAACCAGACTGGTGGAGCAATACAGTAAAATTATTACTTAAAGTCTAGTTTCAAGAGTAAAGATGGACAGAGTGCAAAAATTTACAGAAAAGAGGGACACTTACCAGCGACAGTCTGGAGAGGAGAGTCAAATAAAAGGCTCATACATTGACATTGCCAAGTCCTAAGGACCTATGAGAACGGCAGTTTTTTTGACAAAGGAAGTCATCTAGAGAAATGTTAGCAACATATAAAGATGAATGTATAATTTGATGAATGTGTTTTATTTAATGATTTCTCCTGCAAAAAGTGAGAAAAATTATTTGAGGAGTAAATCCATTCCCAAAAGTGAAAGTTTGCTCTGTACTCAGGTACCAGTGACCCTTGATCATAAATGGGTTAATGACTAAATGCATCACTTTCTTTAGAGGTTGATATATTAAATCAACGAATGGCAAGTGTACGTACATTGGAGCCCTGATATAAGTGATTTATACTCTGACAGATTAATCAATAGCCGGCTATGTAAATAATATAAAATGCTTTTTCAATGGTCTTTAGCGGTCATACAGTCATTCTGCATATTACTTTTGGTCACCTAAGGGATTGAATCTTAGAATTACATTTCTAGGTGTGAGAGTAATTTAGTTTTTTTCCCACTTAAATTTCATCATAGCCAAGCCTGTGAACCACAGAACATAATCATTTTGGCTTGTATAAGGTACAGAGCTAAAATGAGTGCATTATTGTGCAGGAGAAAATAGAATACATAGAAAGCAGCATAAACAGAAACGCTAAGAAGGTGGCTCACATCCATCAGGTGATCGCCCACTCTTTTTTACTAGATCACCTTTATTTCTTGCTAATAGTAGCACAGAGGCATATCATTTCCGGACATACACTCTTTTGGTCGGTTCAGCCCAGCTCCATAATATTTTGCACAAAAGCTTAAAGGGGGTTTTATCCCGGGATAACAACCATTGTCCATATGCCCTATTATGTGTTTGGGGGGGGATACCTGCTTGAAGCACTGTTTATATGTTCATACAGAGACAAACTGTAAGGGCAGCAGCTGCCCACCATGAAATGCTACATTTTCCCTCCAGTGGCTGTAGGTGAAATCTAACCCTATGTACTGCTTCCCTCAGATAACAGCTGGATTAAGACAAGTAGAACCCGGGGTGATCAACTGTGGCTCTCTAATTTATTTTTGAATAGTAAGGTATTACAGTGGTGGCTTCCGACGCTCTGCTCACCTGCTTGTGTTCCTGTTTCCAGTGGTGCAGACCTGCTTTCTGCTTTCATTGTTTGCCGGCAGGCTCAGCTGATGGGGTAACTCTGTCCCTCCATGCAGGCTGTGGCCTGCTTTCCGGCAAAGCCTTGCCTCCTCTGTCTGTAGGGTGCTCTCCCTATGTCTCTTAAAGGGTCAGCGAGCACACCCTAACTCACACTAGCCAATACCTAGCCACTTTGGAACACTTAAAGCTGTCTGGCACTAGATTGTATAGCTTGCTAGTTCCCTGCAAAGATTTGCCATAGGTTTTTCTACTGCTTGTGTATTAACTTCTGCTCTTTTTCTTGACCTTTTGTTGTCTGCCCATACTCTGTTTGTGCTGACCTCGGTCTGTCCCTGATTACAGTTTTGCCTGATCCGACAGCGCTCTGCACCAGTGGCTCTTGACCTGAGTGGGTCAGCTGTCCATCAGACAGAGGCTACTCCAGGAGGTAGCAGCCTGGTGGTTCATCTGAAGTGAAGTTCACATCCCCGGGATTAAAGGGTAAAAAACAGGGGACTGCCAGGAAGATGTCCTTAGGAGTAGCCCCAAGTCAAATCAGTTTGGTTGATACAGTGGTTCCACACCCACTGCGCGATATAGGGTCTTCATAATACAACCTCTCTCAAGGGAAATATTAACGCATAGTTTTTTTTTATTTCTCTAATCCAGATGAATCTGAACCCTAGATATCATGGATTACATCAGATTGTTCACTATTTAAAAAAAAAAAGAAAAAAATGTGACTCTCTGCAATGTGGACCCTAACATTATTCTGCTCAAAGCAAGACTTCCTTGTGAACCCCTTAGTGACCACCCATATGTGTTTTTACGGCGGTCACTAAGGGGCTTTGGGCTTGAGTGCTGCCTTTTCACAGCAGCACTTCAGCCCAAGTTAGCGCTTAAATCAAACGCTCGAGCTCCGTGCCCGCAGCTCCCTGAGGTAGCTGAGGGCTCGGGGCAGTGATCAGAGACCGTAACAAGCGGTCTCTGATCAGCGAAAATGCCGGCAGCAGAAAACTGTAACAAGTAACTATCAGGGACGAATAGTAATGGTTCCTGATCATGTGGTCTCCACGATAAACCTATCATGGAGATTAAATCAATTATATTTACTAACACAGCCAGGACATGGGCTGTATTTCTCTCTCCCCTCAGTGCAGTTGTTCTGTGAGGAGAGAGAGAGATCAGACCTCTGTCCTGGCTGTGCGATTTGTGCGAGAAAGGAAAAAAAAATAAAATGTATAAACTGTTTGTCCGTAACTGGCAGTCAGTGGGTGTATATCATTAGGTGTCTGTCATTAGGTGTCCGTCATTAGGATGGTCAGTAATTTTTATTTGGGACCCTGTGTCCGTCTGTTACTGGCGGTCAGTGGGTGTCTGTCATTAGGCATTTATTAGGGACGGTCAGTTATTTTCATTAATTTAAAATGTATAAGTTTTAGGGTGGGGTATATATATATATATATATATATATATATATATATATTTATTTCTGAGCTTTTTATATTAAAAAAAAATGGCTCAAAGATTATTCAGTGCAGAGGAGGCATATGAATTTCTTTGCTCTGACAACTCTGACTCTGATACTGCTTCAGAGGCAGAAATATTTTCTGATAGTTCCTATTCCATCTCCAGAGCCCATAGCCCTATTTCGGTCTCGTCCCTTATTACTTATTATCCCTTATTATCGTACCCCAATTTTTATCTACTCACCAAATTAATGTGGACGTCACCAATTTTACCCCTTATGATTTTTTTCATTTATTTGCGGAAGATAAAGTCCTGGAATTATTTGTGCAGCAAACTAATCTGTACGCCACACAATTTGCTGTACAAAAGCCCGCGTCTATTTATATAAGACGGTGGACCCCCACAAGTGTCCCTGAAATTAAAAAAATTTTGGGCCTTACCCTGGACATGTGCATTGTAAAAAAAAAGCCATCTCTCTGATCGTATTGGGCTGCGAGTACTGTCCACTCAACCCCTGTGTTTGCAGCAGTTATGTCCCGAAACCGCCATGAAGCCCTAATGCGGTTTATGCATTTTTCGAACAATTCCTTAGTCCCCCCCAGAACTGACCCAGCCTACGACCGCCTAAATAAATTGAGACCCCTTATTTGCCTCCTTAGGGATTTATTCTTTAAATAATATACCCCTGATAAGAATCTATCCGTCGATGAATCCCTTTTTAGTTTTGAAGGCTTCCTTTCCTTCCGTCAGTTTACTCCCTCCAAGCGTGCCAGATACGGGGTAAAATTATATATGATGTGTGAAAGCACAACTGGCTACACCTGTGGTCCGTCTGTATATGAGGGCAGAGACTCCAAACTTAACCCCCCAGGCTGCCCCAAAAATATTGGGACACCGGAAAACAACGTTGCTTACCGGTAAGCGTTTTTCTCGATACCCATGACGGCACACCTGCGACTCAGGACCACCCACTGGACAGGAAACCTGAGAAGATAAAAAGGAACATCCCCTACCGAGCACCAGTTCTTATAAAATAACCCGTCCAGGAAGGACCACCGTGAACATCTAGTCAGCAAAAAAATCAATGTACATACCAAAGAATAAGTACAAACTACTCTCTATAAACATCTATATATATATATATATATATATATATATATTTTTTTTTTTTTTTTTTGGGGGGGGAATATGAGGGGTGCCGTCATGGGTATCGAGAAAAACGCTTACCGGTAAGCAACGTTGTTTTCCCCTCACCCAATGACGGCACCCCTGCGAGATAAAATATAAATCTATAATCAGGGAGGGAGTACAGCCTGGAGCACCCCTTCACCAAAGGAGGCGTCGGAATGAAGCTGAAGCCTGTAATGCCTGAGAAACTTATGAGGGGAGCTCCAAGTCGCAGCCCTACAGATCTGGGCTAAAGAAATGTCTGCTTTTTCTGCCCAGGAAGCAGAAACTGCCCTGGTGGAATGAGCACCAAACCCTTGTGGAGGAGAGAGGCCCAGTGATATGTAGGCTTTAGAAATGGCTTTTTTAACCCATCTGGCGATCACAGCAGCAGAAACCTTCTTACCCTTGTTCTTACCCTGGAATTGAATCAAGAGGTTCTCACCCTGACAGCCTCCAAACCGTCAGTTTGAGAATTTCCGGGTTGGGGTGAAGGACCGGGCCCTGAATTAGAAGATCTTTCCGTGGTGGGATCACCCAGGGAGGGCCCTGTGTCAGATTCCTCAGGGGGGCATACCAGATTCTCATTGGCCAGTTTGGGGCTACTAAGATGATGGAGGCTTTGTCCTTCTGAACCTTTTTCAGGACCTGTGGGATGAGAGAAATTGGTGGGAAGGCATACCCGAATTCTTGGCTCCAGTCTTGTGTAAAGGCATCGATCGCTGTAGGATTGTCCATCTGATTGAGGGAGAAGAAACGATCCACCTTTTTGTTGCTTTCTGAGGCGAATAGATCTATGGTTGGGCATCCAAATTTCTCTACTATCTGTAAAAAGATTTCCTGATTTAGGCTCCACTCCCCCTGTTTGAGCTGAACTCTGCTTAAAAAATCTGCCAGTACATTCTCCTTCCCCTTCAGGTGGACTGCACAAAGGGATAGATTTCTCTCTTCTGCCAGAGAAAAAATCTGTAGGGAAAGGGAAAGAAGGGCCGGAACTCTGGTGCCCCCTTGATGGTTTATGTAAGCTACCGAAGTAGCATTGTCTGAGTAAAAAACAAGCCTCTTGTTTGTTACTTCTGGTAATGCCACCGTCAGAGCCATCTGTATAGCTATTAGTTCTTTGAAATTTGAAGAGCAGGTCCTTGTTCTTAAGTCCCACCTGCCCTGCCAACATCTGTCCATGGAATGTACTCCCCATCCCAAGGGGCTGGCATCTGTCGTCACTGTTATTGGGTCGGCAAAGGTCCAGGGAAGCCCTGCTGAAAGCTTTGCCTGGGAGGTCCACCATAAGAGGGACACTCTTGCACTGGAGGAGAGATGGAACCTTTTGTCCAGGTTTTGGGTACGGCCATCCCAAGCTCGTAGAACCTCGGCCTGAAGAATTCTGGTATGAGCCTGAGTGTAAGGGACAGCAGGCTGCATCCTGCACATTCCTTGTGTCTGGTCTTGCTAGTCGCCTTCTTGGGAGGTTTCTAAAATATATAGCATAACACCCCATTAGACGAAAAAAATACGTTCTTACCGCAGAAGTAGTAGCGACAATCCCCACACCTTTAGACATTTTACCGGACTGGACGATCTCAAGGTTTCTGAGGGGTCAGCGCGTCCGTCTGAAGGATCAGTCATCTCAATGATCCTCACCACACCGCTCCTCAGCGAAATGTTGCACCAGGAGGAGACTGCTGCCGCAGCTGCTGCCACTGAAAGTACCCCAGAGGCCTGCTGTCACTCAGGTGTGAATACACGCCTGCTTTCACCCCCTGCGGCCTCATTTATATATTAAGGACGCGCTAAGGCGCCACTTCCTGGTAGGAGGGGGAGGCTCCGCCCCCTACCTACGTCCTAGAGACACGACCCGGCTCACAGCCTCATTGCCGGGCCGCGCATGCGCAGATGCTCTTCTCCTACAGCGGCCGCCATCTTGGAATAGGGCCAGCCGCAACAGGAGCCAGAAGAAGAGCGGGACGTCTCGCGCGAGGAGGGAGCCGCCCGAACACGGCCGCAGCGGCTCCCCCAGACCAGGAAGCGGGCAGGAGGAAAAAAGGCTTTAGGAGACCGACTCCTGGCATGGCCACAGGATACGTCGGCTCCTAAGGGTAAGGCCCCCTAAAGGTTTTAAAAAGCACCGGGCCGCCCTCGGCATCTGTTGCCTCGGTAAAATTAAAAAGAAAATGGGGAAAAAATAAAAATAACATGGAGGTCCAGAAAAAAGAAGGACCCCTCTTCTCAGGACCTATCCACTGGACAGGAAACCTGAACTGGTGCTCGGTAGGGGATGTTCCTTTTTATCTTCTCAGGTTTCCTGTCCAGTGGGTGGTCCTGAGTCGCAGGGGTGCCATCATTGGGTGAGGGGAAAAAATAGTGTGGGATCTATTGGCGCCATTCCTACACAAAGGGTACCACGTGTACACAGAAAATTTTTATAACAGCATACTCCTTTTTAAATCCCTCCATGCTGCAAACACAGGGGCTTGTGGGACAGTCCGTTAAAATAGAGAAGGATACCCACAAACGCTGGTGTCCAAGCATTTTGAGAAAGGAGCTTCCTTCGCCCTTGCATGTGACCAGCTGCTTGCAGTGAAGTGGAAGGACAGAAAGGGTGTCTACATGCTGACCACTGTGCACGCAGACACCACAGTAGCAGTTAGGGAGATGAGGGCTACTGCTGACAAATACAAACCGCTCTGTGTGACAGACTATAATACATTAATGGGAGGTGTAGACCTCTCAGACCAGGCGCTTCAACCCTACCTGGTAAAGCGAAAAAACAGGACCTGGTAAAAAAGGTAGCAATGTACCTCATTCAGACTGCTACCTATAATAGATTTGTTTTATTTGAAAAGGTCCAAGGAACCCTCAACTTCCTTGAGTTCCAGGAGAAGGTGGTTGAGAGTCTCCTGTTCGTGTCCCCCACATCTGGGCAAGCCTTTGAATCTGAGGATGTTCAAAGGCTTTCAGAACGCCACTTCTCTCATCCCGTCTCTGTCACTGCCAGCGAGACATATCCTCAGAAACAATGCCAGGTGTGTAGCAAACACGGAAGGAGGGGGGACACCTGAATTTACTGCCCCAGTTGCCCATCACAGGCCTCTGCAATCATGGGCGTAGGAAGCCCCAAAAATCTGGGGGGGACAGCACTTATGGGGCCCGTGTCCCCGCCCACCCTCAAGCCACGCCCACATATTTTTCCGACCCCCCCAAGTGCCAAAAATCTCTCTCTCCCTCCCCCCCCTCCTCCCTTATGGGCCAGTGGGTCCAGTTTAAAAAAAAAACACACACACAGACACACACAAAACAAGACACTTATACTTACCTCCATCCGTCACAGCGCTGCGATGCAGGCCTCTTCCGGCCTGTGTCCCGCGCTGTACGGCTCACAGATGGCGCGATGACGTCATCGCGCCGCCTGTACCAACATCTGATAGGCTGCCGGCCTAGTGCTGGCAGCCTATCAGAGGAGCAGGGAAGGGAGACGCCTCTCCCTCTCCTGCTCCGCAGCACAGCCACCTGTATCGCTGTCCTGGGGACGGCGATATAGATAACTGTGGAGATGAACGCTTTCACAATGGAAGCGTTCATCTCCCTGTGCCCCGCCACCGCCGCACACATTGTGCTGCTGCTGGGGGGGATTTTTACATACCTGTCCCCCCCGCATTATTTCCTGGGGGTGATTCGTCCCCCCCGTCTCCTACGCCCGTGTCTGCAATTACCATACTGTTGCTAATTATTAATTTTATTTAATACCAAAAAGTTTGGGGGGGGGTCTTTTCAGGAATTCAATTTATTCTAATTTTCTGTTTAGATTGTGGGCTTTCCAAGGAGAGAGGGAGGGATCCTTTTGAAATGGGTTGTGGAGCTAATATTTTTTCAGACATTGGGACAAATCTTTCCTTTTCTAATTTGTTTTCTTAATTTTCCTAACTTAATTTTTTATGACTATGTCCTGCCACACAAAGCTGTTAATTCCATTCACATTAATGTATCATGATATTGGCATGATATTTTTTTATTTGGAGGATCTCTAATGATTGAGTAGTTCCTCATAGTACACTAAGGGATGACGGTTCTGGACACTGTCCCTTTATACTCTGTAGGTGACTGGTTGATTGTGTGCATAGTAGTGTCTACCTTGCTGGGCAGGGGCCTGTTATGGTGCACCGCATCACTTAGCATGTTCGTCTCTCATATAGGGATTGATGGGGCTAAAGAGACATTTTACGACCAGTCACTGTCCTTGAATGCCAGCTTGTCATTATAGCCCTATCGGTGTTCTTGTATCTTGTGAACAAACTGGAATTTGCAACATACCGTAATGTAATTGGAGATATTTTGCTCCGTTTCCTTGGACTTGTTGCCTTTCACTACAGTTCAGTTTTTTTCCTATATTTTTTGTTTGGCGAGACATAGTCATATGTACAGGCAAATGCCTTTTTAGAAAGAGAGGGAGAAAAAGCCCCCCAAAAAGAGTGTTAGTCGCAGACTTCTTTTGGATAAAATTTCTTAGCAAGTACCCCCTTCCTCAGGAGCAGTCAATATACATATACAATAAGATCATAAGCATACTTAAAAAAGGACTTAACACAGAAATGTTGGCCTACTGAAAAGTATGTACAGCATCACTGTGGTGTGGCATGGAGCCGTGGCACTGCCAAGATGTTATGGAAGCCCAGGTTGCTTTTATAGCGGCCTTCAGCTTGTCTGCATTGTTGGTTCTGGCATATAATTTTCCTCTTGACAATACCCTATATATTCCGGTTTAGGTCAGGTGAGTTTGCTGGCCAATCAAGGACAATGATACCGTTGTTATTAAACCAGGTACTGGTACTTTTGGCAGAGTGTGCAGGTGCCAAGTACTGCTGGAAAATAAAATCAGCATCTCCATAAAGCTTGTCAGCAGAGGGAAAAATAAAGTGCTCTAGTAGATGGCTGCGCTGACTTAGCAGATGACATGGCTCCCCAAGCAATTAGTGACTGGAAGATTCACACTAAACCGCAAACAACTTGGATTATGTGCCTCTCCACTCTTCCTGTAGATTCCGGGACCTTGATTTCCAAATGAAATGCAAAATTTACTTTCACATGAAAACAAAACTCTGGGCCACTGAGCAGTGGCCAGTCCAGTCCTTTTTCTCCCCGGTCCTCTTTAGGCCAGGTAAGATGGTTCTGATGTTGTCTCTGGGTCATGAGTGGCTTAACACAAGGAATGCGACAGTTTTAGCCCATCTCCTGCATATGTCTGTGTGTGGTGGCTCTAGCACTGACTCCAGCAGCAGTCCACTCCTTGTGAATCTCCCCCAAATTTTTGAATGGCTTTTTCTTGACAATTATTTCAAGGCTGTGATTATGCCTGTTGCTTGTGCACTTTTCTCTACCACACCCTTTCCTTCCACTCAATTTTCCATCAATATGCTTGGATACAACACTCTGAACATATTATTTTTTTTTTTTTAGCAATTACCCTGTGGCCTACCCTCCTTGTAGAAGGTGTCAATGACTCGTCTGGACAACTGTCTAGTCAGCATTCTTCCCAATGATTGTGTAGTCTACTGAACCAGATTGGGGCAACATTTAAAGACTTAGGAAACCTTTGCAGGTGTTTTGTGTCGATTTGAGCTGTTATCTGTGACACCATGAGTCTACTATATTGAACTTTTTCACAATATTCTAATTTTCTGAGATATCGACACTTGGGTTTCATCAGCTGTAAGCCATAATCATCTACATTAAAAGAAATAAACACTTGAAATAGATCATTTTGTGATCTATACGAGATTCACTTTTTTAATTAAATTGAAGTAATTAACTTTTCGATGATATTCTAAATTTATTGAGAAGCACCTGTATATACAGTTCAGGTGTCAATTAAAATTAAAATTGACACCCATCTAATTAGCCTACAAGATGGCTAATTAGTGGCCCGCAGCAAGGGCACGGGGATCACACGTTCGTGTGAAAGAGCCCTAAATCTAATGCCTTAGATTGGTTCAATCCACATTAGCATTCTCTGTTGCCCTGGTTTTCCATTGCTTTTTGACCACAAGAACATAATCTGCAGCACTATTCTTACTGTATAAAAACAAAACTAGAAGCCATGACCCTAATGTGAACAGAGCCTAAAACTTTTTCACAAAGCTTTAGCTAACAGACAGCTTATAATTATGATTTATAGTTCACAAAGAAACTTTTGATGAAGTGATTTGAATAAGTCAGCATAACTTTCTATATAAGGCGGAAGATAAATGAAGCAGGGCAATTCATAATTCATGACATGAAAGATGTTTGGATATTGATATTAAATGAGAATAAGTACTTGAGAAAGGAAGGTTATATGATAGAAGTTTTATGATGGACTATATTAACCCCTTAGTGACCAGCTTGTTTTGGGCCTTACTGACCAAGCGTTTTTCTTTTTCATCATTGCTTTCCAAGAGCTATAACTTTTTTATTTTTCCGTCTATATAGCTTCATGAGGGCTTGTTTTTTGCGGGACTAGTTGTAGTTTTTAATGGCACCATTTTGAGGTACACAACTTTCTGATTAACTTTTAACAACTTTCTGGGAGGGAGATGGGAAAAACAGCAATACTGCCACTGCGTTTATATGTTATAAATTTTACAGCGTTCATTTTTCGGTATAAATAACACAATATCTTTATCTTCTGGGTCAGTACAATTACAGGAATACCAAATACATATAGTTTTGCTTACATTTTACACCTTTTTTTTTAAAGAAAAAATGTTTTTGCACTGCCGCTTCCCAAGACCCATAACTTGTTAGGGCTTGATTTTTGCGGGACGACTTGTATTTTTCATTGGTATTTTGGAGTAAATAGCGCTTTTTGATCGCTTATTACGTTTTATTGGGTGCCAACTAAGAGTAAATGAGCAATTCCGTCTTTTTTAAATTTTTAACGGCGTTCACCGTAGGGGATAATTTACATGATATTTATGTAGTCCAGGTCGTTACGGACGCCGCAATACCAAACATAAGGGGAAGATTTTTTTTAAAATTTGTTTCATTGAAAAGCTTATTTTCAACGAAAAAAAAAGCTTTTTAATGGGATTTTTTAAAATTGAAAAAATTAGTTTTGTTTTTTTTTAACTTTTTTCCCCCCACTTAATAGTCCCACAAGGGGACTAAACCAGACAGCTTTTTGATTCCTTTTAAAATGCAATGAACTATCCCTATAGTGCATTGCATTTTACTGGCAATGCTATTCTAACATTAAGAAGCAGGCTGTGCCAGAGAGGCGCAGCATGCTGGAAATTGCTGAAGGCTGGTCTGGGGCCTACATCAGGCCCCTGCAAACCTTCATACACAAACCGATCGCATTTTCGGGGTGCCGATGGAAGACAGAGGTAGTCCGCTCCCTCTGCCAGCACTTTACATGCAGCATGTAAAGTGTTAAGCAGCCTGGATTGGCACACCTGCTGGTCTGGGCTGTTAGAGCCGAGAGTTCCCACTCTCCGGGAGACCTGTTCAGCGCTTAGACTGGGCCACCGTAAAAAAAAAAAAAAAAAAAAATCGGCTGCCCAGCCTAAGGCCCCTTAGTGACCGCCGTAAAAACACGTCTGGGTAGTCATAAAGGGATTAAAAAGGGAAAGACAGCCGTTGCTTACAATGAGAAAACCATTAGAACAAAGGTCTAGAGCCACAGCATGACAGCACTGACCATATTTCTTCCTATACACTACTTCTCTGACAACATGCCAATCCAAAAATTGAGGTCACCTTAATTATGGAGGATGAAAAGTTTCAGCATATTTAATGTTGTGAACAGTGTTTGTACTTGTGGTACATCAGCTATATGATCCAGCACCGTCATGGGCATAGGTATAGAGGAATTAGGGAAAGTGGCTGTTTTAGCGCACTAACCCATTAGGGGCCCACCAAGGAGGAGGAATAAAACATTTTATTGTCAGGGCCTCCTCAACAGTATTATAAAATGACATTATATACAGTAACACTGTAAGGACTGAGGACCAAGCGGCTGCCAGGCCTCGTTAGAGAGCGATCTTGACTAGCCATTGGAGTGGTGGATGCACAGGAGGAGGTAGTTGCGAACGGGCTGCAAAGAAGTTGCTGGTGTGGGGCCCAGTCATTTCTAGTTACGCCACCGAGCACCATAGGTGCACATGTCAAATCGTAAAGGCAACAATAGAGAAAAAACAGGTTTACTCATCACTATCGTCTTATCAAAAGTATCCTTCACTGGCAAATCCAAGACAAGGTTTTCATGGCTTAATATATTGTTCTCTAAAGATACCAATAATAATAGAACAGACAGGTGTACTCTGCGAACATGATGCGGACATGTAGGACATGTTGGCTAATTCTCAATTTTACCATCAGAATGAGGGTTAGCAAGACTGCAGAGTGCACCTGTCTGTTCTATTATTATTAGAGTTGAGCGGACACCTGGATGTTCGGGTTCGTGAAGTTCGGTAGAACTTCACGGAAATGTTTGGGTTCGTGATCCGAATTTGACCCCGAACCCCATTGAAGTCAATGGGGGCCCGAACTTTTGGGCACTAAAATGGGTGTAAAATAGCCCTGGAAAGGGCTAGAGGGCTGCAAAAGGCAGAAAAATGTGGGTAAGTGCCCTGCAAACAAATGTGGATAGGGAAATAACTTAAAATAAAATAAAATAGCTAAAAATTAAACAATATTCATTGGCAATTCGGTGGATAAGGTGGAATAGGAGGTTGGGGGCGTCAGGTGGAAATGCCATCAGCAGCACGTCTACCAGCGTGCGTTTTGTAGTCAGTAGTCACGCACCTTTTGATCAGTAACTTTTTTACAAAATTTCCCGCCAGCATTGCACAGCTGTGTCTTATCACTGGCAAAAATGGGTTAATGTCACCCACAATGGAACAGTTGATATTCAGAAATGTTAGGCCCCTGGCACCCAGACAGAGGAGAGGTCAATGCTCGGCAAAACAGGCTTCATGTCACCCACCAATGCAGCAGGCGATTATCAGAAATGGAGGCCCCTGGCACTCAGACAGGAGAGGTCATTGGACGGCAAAAAGAGGTTAATGTCACCCACCAAAGTAACAGGCAATTATTTGAAATGTAGGCCCCTTGCACCCAGACAGAGGAGAGGGCAATGCACGGCAAAAGAGGCTTTATGTCACCCAGCAATGGAACAGGCCACTTCCAGTAATTTAGGCCCTAGCAACCTGACAGAGTGAGGTCCCGTAACAGCAAAACAGGCTTCATGTCACCCAGCAATGGAACAGGCCACTTTCAGTAATGTAGGCCCTAGCACCCAGACAGAGGAGAGAGGTCCCGTAACAGCAAAACAGGCTTCATGTCACCCAGCAATGGAACAGGCGATTTTCAGTAATTTAGACCGCAGGCACCCAGACAGACAGAGGAGAGAGGTCATGTAACGACAAAACAGGCTTCATGTCACCCAGCAATGAAACAGGCCATTTTCAGTAATTTAGGCCACTGGCACCAAGACAGACGAGAGAGGTCACGTAAAAGCAAAACAGCAGCAGACCATTATCATAAATGTAGGCCCCTGGCACCCAGACAGAGGAGAGAGGTCAATGCATGGCAAAACAAGCTTCATGTCACCCACCAAAGCAACAGGCCATTTTCAGTAATTTAGGACGCAGGCACCCAGACAGAGGAGAGGTTCATTCAAATTGGGGTAGGCCCTGAAATAATGGTACAAATAAAAAAAGAATTCAATGAATAAGTGCACTGGAGTACAAGAATGTATGGTTGAGGTGGTTATAAATGTCTATTCTGCACAAGGTACGGACAAGTCCTGTGAGATGCCTGGTTAATTTTAATGAACGTGAGCTTGTCCACGTTGACCGTGGACAGGCGGCTGCGTTTGTCTATAATGACGCCCACTGCCATGCTAAATACAGGTTCAGACAATATACAGGCTGCAGGGCAGGCCAGAACCTCCAAGGCATAAAGGGCAAGCTCAGGCCATGTGGACAATTTGGAGACCCAGAAGTTGAATGGGGCAGACCCAGCAGTCAGTAAATGGAGGCGTGTGCACATGTACTGTTCCATCATGTTGTACAAATGCGGCCTCCTGCTAAGACGTTCCGTATCAGCTGGTGGTGCAGGTTGCTGTGGCGCAGTGACAAAACTTTACCACATGTCGGCGATGCTAACCCTGCCTTCTGAGGAGCTGCCCATGACACAGCTGCATTGGTGACCTCTTGCTCCTCCTCCTCTGCCTTCACCTTGTGCTTCCACTTGTCGGCCCGTGTCAGCTGGGAATGCCCTCAGGACCGCGTCTACCAGTGTGCGCTTGTACTCGTGCATCTTCCTATCACGCTCCAGTGCGGGAATTAAGGTGGGCACGTTGTCTTTGTTCCGGGAATCCAGCAAGGTGGCAACCCAGTAGTCAGCACAAGATACAATGCGGGCAACTCTGCTGTCGTTGCACAGGCACTGCAGCATGTAGTCCCTCATGTGTGCTAGGCTGCCCAGAGGTAGGGATAAGCTGTCTTCTGTAGGTGGTGTATCATCTGTGTCCTCCGTATCCCCCCAGCCATGCTCCAGTGATGCCCTGAGCTGCGTTGGGTGCCACCCTGCAATGAACCCAGTTCCTTCTCCTCCTCGTCCGCCAGAACTGTACTCTGGCTGGCCAAATGTGTACCTGGCCTCTGCTGATGCAGGAACCCACCCTCTGAGCCACTTCGGAATGAACGGCCTGAAACTCTGGGAAAGGCCCCCTCTTCCTCTGCCAAATCCTCTTCCATCATTGACGTAATTGATTTTCCAAGGAGACATAGAAGTGGTATTTTAATGCTAACAATGGTGTCATCAGCACTGGCTATGTTGGTTGAGTACTCAAAAGACTGCAACAAGGTACACAGGTCTCGCATGCAGGCCCAGTCACTGGTGGTGAAGTGGTGCTGATCCGCAGATCGACGGACCCGTGCGTGCTGCAGCTAAAACTCCACTATCGCCTGCTGCTGCTCACAGTCTCTCCAGCATATGCAAGGTGGAGTTCCACCTGGTGGGCAAGTCGCATATGAGGCAGTGAGCTGGAAGGCCAAAGTTACGCTGCAGCGCAGACAGACGAGCAGCAGCAGGGTGAGAACACCAAAAGCGAGCACAGACGGACCGCACTTGCAGCAGCAGTTTTGACATGTCTGGGTAGTTTTTAAGAAACTTCTGCACCACCAGATTCAGCACATGCGCCAGGCAAGGGATGTGCGTCAAACCGGCTAGTCCCAGAGCTGAAACAAGACATTGCACACCACCAGGCCGGGCTTGAGGCTCACTGGCAGCAACCACTCATCGGTCTGTTGGTCTATGCCCCTCCAAAGTTCCTGTGCGGTGTGGGGTTTGTCACCCAAACATGAGTTTTAAAATCGCCTGCCAACGTTTACCCCTGGCTGTGCTGAAGTTGGGGCTGAGGTTCTTTCAATGACCGGATGTGGGGGTGGTAGAAGAGGAGGCAAAGGAGGCAAATAATAATGCCCTGTGATCCTCGATGGTGGAAGGACATGCGCCAAGCCGCTATCCGCCTCGGACCCAGCCACCACTACGTTTACCCAGTGTGCAGTTAGGGAGATATAGCGGCCCTGGCCGTGCTTACTGGTCCACGTATCTGTGGTTATGTGGACCTTGCCACAGATGCCGTTGGGCAGCGCATACTTGATTTTATCCTCCACTTGGTTGCGCAGGGAAGGAACGGCTCGTCTGGAAAAGTAGCGGCGGCTGGGAACTACGTACTGTGGGACAGCCACCACCATCAGCTGTTTGAAACAGTCCGTCTCCACCAGACGGATTGACAGCATTTCAAAGGCCAGCATTTTTGAAATGCTGGCATTCAGGACCAGGGATCGAGGGTTGGTAGGTGGGTATTTCTCTTTCTCTCCAGTGTTTGGGAGTTGGAAAGCTGAACGCTTGCCTGTGACATGGTGGAGATGCTTGGTGATGGAGGGACATCCTCTGTTTTCTAGTTGCCAGGTGCCATAGTTGGAGGAAGAGGCCGAAACAGCAGCAGAAGAGGAAGCAGGAGGAGCCTGAGACCTTTTGTTTTTAAGGTGTTTATTCCACTGCAGTTCATGCTTTGCATGTAGATGCCTGGTCATGCAGCTTGTGCTCAGGTTAAGAACGTTTATGCCTCGCCTTAGGCTCCGATGGCACAACATGCAGACCACTCATGTCTTGTTGTCAGGACATTGTGTGAAGAACTGCCACGCCAACTAACTCCTTGGAGCAGGCCTTGGTGTGCTAGGTGCCTGGGTGCAGTGGGCCGTAGCAGGCGTACTGCCTATGGAACGGCCGCTCCGCTTTTGCACCCCATTTCCTCTTTTGCTGTGCTGTTGCCTCTGTGCGACCACCGCCTCTTCCTCAGAACTGCACATGTCACTAGCACAACCTTCAGTCCAGTCTGGGTCTAGGACCTCATCATCTTCCACCCATTCATGACCCCTGCCCTCCTCGTCTGTCTGCACATGGCAGAGAGCCACAGCAGATGGCACCTGTGTTTCGTCATCATCAGAGACATGCTGCGGCGGTCTTCCCATGTACTCATCCTGCAACATAAGTGGTTGGGCATCAGTGCATTCAAGGTCTTCCACTTCTGGGGCAGGGCTAGGTGGATGGGCTGGGGAAACCCTGCAGACAGAGTCATCAAAAAGCATAAGAGTTTGTTGCACGACTTGGAGCTCTGACTGCTTGGCCGATTTGTAAGGGGGTGAGGTGAAAGAGCATCGGCTGCAGGTGCCAACTCTGAGCTTTCTGCAGAGGACTGTGTGGGAGACACTGAAGGAACTAGAGGCACTGTCAGCCACCCAATCTACTATCACCTGTACTTGTTTTGGCCCCAACATCTGTAGAGCGGCATTCGGGCCTACCAAATAACGCTGCAGGTTCTGTCGCCTACTCGCACCAGAGGAAGGTGTTTCACTTGGACCGGTAGTTTGCGCTGAATGGCCATATCCTCTACCAGCAACAGGAGCTCCACCAATACCACCACCACGACCATGCCCACGTCCCTTATTTGATGTTCTCCTCATTATTTGCGTTCACCCACCAAGCTGAAAGATGGTTTATCCCCGGTGTCAATTTAACTGCCAATTGTGAACAATTAGGTTCACTAAGGCAGTGCCAGTGTCATAAAAATGCTCTGTGGACCAAGAATAAAGTTTTTTTGGCCTAAAACACACAGATTCTCAATTTAACTGCAGAAATGTAAAATATGTATTGTTGCACAACTGTTTGGTGAACCCAGATCACTTTTTTTTTCCAGTAAAACACAGTAAGGCCTCTTTCACACGGGCGCTATGTTTGACGCCCGGATAAAAGGCGGGTGCGTTGCGGGAATATGCGCGTTTTTCCTGCACAGGTGCAAACGTTTGTAACGCGCTTTGCACGCGCGTGAGAAAAATCGCTATGTTTGGTACCAAACCCGAAGCCGGACTTTATCACTGAAGTCCGGTTTCGGGTCTTCTGGAGAATTGATTATTTTCCCTTAATAAAGAATGGATTGTAAAATAAAGTGGAAGGGGTTAAAAATAATAAAAGTAAGTTCACAACCTTAGCCACTTGATCGCGTAGTTGCGATCTCTCCTCTTTCCCTGCATCAGCTAAGATCTAAAGGACCTGTGATGACGTCACATCACATGGTCCATCACCATGGTAAGATGGACCATGTGATTGGACCATGTGATGTGATGTCATCACAGGTCCTGTAGATCTTAGCTGATGCAGGGAAAGAGAGGAGAGATCGCGACTACGCGATCAAGTGGCTAAGGCAGCGTTTCATGGGGGGTGCGAGGCTCCGTAAAGGGGGGCTCCAGGTGACAGGAGATGAACGCTTCCACTGTGGAAGTGTTCATCTCCATAGTGATCTGTATCGCCGTCCTCTGGACAGCGATACAGATCGCTGTGCGGCAGGGGAGGGAGAGGAGTCTCCCTCCCCTGCTCCTCTGATAGGCTGCGGGCCTTGTGCCGGCAGCCTATCAGAGCGGTTCAGGCGGCGCGATGACGTCATTGCGCCGCCTGAGCAGAGTGGGACACAGGCCGGAAGAGGCCTGCATCCAGCGCTTCCAGGGAGGTAAGTATTGGGTGGGTGGCCGGGGGGACCCTGGACCCTATTGGGGTGGGGGGGGGAGAGCCTGCACATGATTTGGGGGAGGGGGGAAGCCTGGATCCTGCACATGATTTGGGGGGAGTGGGGAAGCCTGGACCCTGCACATGATTTGGGGGTAGGGGGGAAGCCTGGACCCTGCACATGATTTGGGGGTAGGGGGTTAATGGAGCCTGCATATGATTTGGGGGGGGGGGGGGGTTAATGGAGCCTGCACATGATTTGGGGGGGTTAATGGCCCTCACCTGTGGGGAGATTGGTGTACTTATAACAATTTTATAGACAAATGATACTATTTACAGTGGCGCGGGGGGCGCAAAATGTTTTCTTCTTCCTAGGGGGCGCATGACAGAAAATAATTGAGAAGCACTGGGCTAAGGTAAGTTAACTTTTATTATTTTTAACCCCTTCCACTTCATTTTACAATGCATTCTTTATTAAGAATGCTATTATTTCCCCTTATAACCATGTTATAAGGGAAAATAATAGAGATCGGGTCCCGTTGCTAAGCAACCATGTGGGAAAATCGCAACGCATCCGCACTTGCTTGCGGATGCTTGCGATTTTCCCGCAGCCCCATTGACTTCTATGGGGCCTGCGTTGCGTGAAAAAACGTATATAGAGCATGCTGCGATTTTCACGCAACGCAGAAGTGATGCGTGAAAATCACCGCTCATGTGCACAGCCCCATAGAAATGAACGGGTCCGGATTCAGTGCGGGTGCAATGCGTCCTCCTCACGCATTGCACCCGCACGGAAAACTTGCCCGTGTGAAAGGGGCCTAAAGCACTATTTTCGTGCTGCAATTTAAAATTGGCATTTGTAAGTTGTATGCACAAGTGGTTTGTGGACCACGAACAAGGATTTTTTAATAAAACACAGAAAAACGTTGGTATTTCTATGCTGTATGCACAACTGCTTTGTGAAGCAAGAATATTGCTTTTTTCCCCACAAAAAAAATGTCAAATGTGTATTTGGGCGGTGTATTTCAAACTGCTTTTGGGACCAGGATCAGAGCTTTTTATCACAAAAATACTGCAGAAATGTAATATAGTCTTTAGTGCACTGCATACACAAGTGTACCATTGGTCCCAGACTAGACAAATAGACTATGTCACCCCTTAATTAGACCAAAGGTATACCAAAGGGGACTTGAGCCGCCAGGAAAAAAGCATTTTCTCCTTCACTGAGCTAACATTAAGGATTAAGCTGATGTCACTGCCAGGCTGGCAGACATGCAGTACACTGCAGTGGGTAAAATGACCCCCACCTTTGTAACAGATGGATTTAAATAAAAATTTCCATGGCAGTGGCTGGGTACAGAAATGTAGGATTGCTGAAGCTCCCTCCCTCTCTATTTGCTGTATCTTGTGGATTAATGTACAACAGGTTCTGCAGATTTCTTCCCTAATCTGTCCCTCACAGAAGCGGCAGCATCCTATCCCCACACTGAGAAGAGCAGAGTGACGTGTGGCGTTACGTGACTGCAGCTTAAATAGAGGCTTCGTCACATGCTGCACTCAGCCAATCACAGCCATGCCATTAGTAGGCCCTCCAGAAAGCGGGAAGAATTGCGAAACAACGGACCCGAACTTTTATGAAAATGTTCGGGTCCCGAACACCCCAAAATTCGGGTTTGCTCAACCCTAATTATTATTGTTAATTACATCCACACAACTGCCACCGTGTGTAGGATGTCTATTGTGGTACTTGTGGTCCGCTGCAGGCATCCTCCATTGTACGCATTTTTGCTGGGGATTGCCATTTGCAACGGGCCACAAGTGCAGGATCTGCTCCCCTGTTTATATATGCACAACTGCATTTGGGTTTGAGCATTTCCTGCCCGTTTAACACCACGCCATTTTTTCTATTGTTCTCTAAAGATACCCCTGCAAGGTCAAGAACAGTGGGTACTTATACCTGGGAATATGGAAGATGGAAAGATTACAAGAAGTCTGTCACCAGGATTAAATCGCTGTTGAAGTAAAGGCATAGCCTAATAGCACTTAGTACCTTATTTCCAGATTTGCCTTTGTCCCAGCAATGTTTTCTATCTTCTGAAAATCCTGTTTATTTGGAATGCAAATGAGCCAGTAAGGTGGCCAGAGGGGCGTAATTCTTGCAGGAAAGAGCCCAGACATGCCTCCTGTCACAATGTGTCCACCCACCCCTCCTACATCACAATAAAACCATAACTCTGCATCCCTTTTCTCTGCTCCCAACATGAGGACGGGCTTGGGCACTAGCAGGAGGCGTGCCTGGGCTCCTTCCTGCAAGAGTGACGCCCCTCTGGGCACCTTACTGTCTCATTTGCATACCAAAGAAACAGGATTTTCATAAGATAGAAAACATATATTGCTGGAATAAAGGCACATCTAGAAATAAGGTACTAAGTGCTATTAGGCTATGGCTTTACTTCAATAGCGATTATGCTGGTGACAAAATTCCTTTAAGAAAATACTATTCTGTGTATAATAAACAATTATGCAACACATTGAAATTAGAAAAACCCTGCTGAACGTTTTTTTTTTGTAGACTTTTTGTTTCAAGTTAAATGTGGTTGGCGCATAACTCATTCTTGTTTCTTCTTAGTGATGACCTTGTATTTTTTCCAGACACTTAGACAGATTTTCTCAGACACTTAGATACAGTATTACTTTAAAGATGGTAATGTAAAACACATGCAAGGAAATGCTCTTCTTTAGAAAAAATGATCAGCAGCAGATTATACAATATGGCTATACATGTACTTGGCCAATGGGCCTTGATTATCAAACACTATGTTAATCGACAAAATGGCTCCTTTGCTGTTTTTGTATGAAGATGTTACATGTACAGCTAATAGGTAGATTCAGAAGAAAGCTTCCTAGTTCCATTTTCTTGCAGAATCTTGTGTGGCTGTACATGAAGCATACAAGTGCAGCAGATGACATGTCCCACCCTTTCATGGATTTTGAACAGATTAAAATCTTCGAAGGGTCTCCACAATATAACCAGTCTATTGTAGTAACTACTTTGCCACCAAATATTAATTCTGATGTCTGCACTGATCTTCTGTTATTTCTCCTGAATATGTATTAACTGACAACTGTATGCAAACTCCAATCAATACTCTGGCTGTAAATTGTGTGTCAATTTATGCACACAGTATTTTTACAGGAAGACTAACACAGGAATGCCATATAATACAAGCTAAGATGCTCAAGAGTTATTTTACATAACTAGTATAACAGACTGATCGTATAATTTTAGTAAAACAGACATGTCGGGAAAGCAGACGCATCTTCCTTAGCGAACTGAGTGCTAGAGTTTCCAGTCTAAGGCCTCTTTCACACGGGCAAGAATTCTTCACGGGTGCAATGTGAGGTGAACACATTGCACTTGCACTGAATCCGGACCAATTCACTTCAATGGGGCTGTGCAGATGAGAGGCGATTTTCATGCATCACTTGTGCATTGCGTGAAGATCGCAACATGTTCTATATTCTGCGTTTTCCATGCAACGCAGGTCCCATAGAAATGAATGGGGCTGCGTGAAAATTGCACAGAATCCGCAAGTGCGGATGCAATGCTATTTTCACGCATGGTTGCTAAGGAGATGATGTTCGTAAATTGATTAAAGTCAATTTACTGTATTATTTTCCCTTATAACATGGTTTTAAAGGAAAATAATAGCATTCTTAATACAGAATGCTTACCAAAATGTGGATTGATCCTTCTATCTTCATTCAGTACGTGGCGAGCGCGATGACATCAAAGGTCCTTTGGCAGGTCCTCAAAGAAGAAAGACGATGATACCGGCTGCGCGATCAAGTGGATGAGGTGAGTTAATCCACATTTTAGTAAGCATTCTGTATTAAGAATGCCATTTTCCTTTATAACCATGTTATAAGGGAAAATAATAAAATCTGCACAACACCAAACCCAAACTTTAGTGAAGAAGGTCGGGTCTGGGTACCACATTCAGTTTATCACACACGTGCAAAATGTATTGCACTCGCGCGGGTAAAAAAAACTGATGCAACACAATCACAGTCAAAACTGACTGAAATTGCGTGTGCACTCACGCGGGTTTCCGGTATTGCACCCGGGACGCATTCAGAACAAATTCGGGACGCCCGTCTGAAAGAGGCTCAACAGTATTAGGCCCCTTTCAAACGAGCAGGTGTCAAGCTGCGGACTCTTAGCGCAGCACCCGGTCTGAACTTCCAGTACTGCTGGGGTCGCATAGCATTATATTGACATAATGCTGTTCGTGTTATCTAATACATTCCAGAACTGTAAGGGTTACATAGCATCATAAATCAAATCTAATGCTATGTGCCCTCGGCGTTCAGGAAGGGTGCTGCGCTGAGAGTACACAGCGTGTCACCCGCTCGTCTGAAAGGGGCCTTAACATTACTATAGCACTATACTATTCCTAATATTTTCAATGAGCACCGGGAAACAGCCTGTTAATCGGACTTGGGGTCCAGCTACATGGTGACACAAAGGGGTATGGCTACATGGTGAGCAACCTTTGATATTTCAATGGTGTAACAATGCAACACTCATGTTTCAACTGCGATGCAACAGTTGCAGAAAAATCTGACCTGGATGTATTTTTTCGCATCACAGTTGCAGCATACCACCATTGAAATTCATCACATGAAATGTTGAGCGACTATAGCCGGACCCTTATTCAGTGTCCAATATATGGTACCTGCACTTGAGCAGGAGATGGAGAAATGACCAACCCATTTCTGCTTGCTACAGCCAAGGGAAGGCAACCGCTAAATATGATCATGTGTTTAGGCTCTAGGAAATGTCTGACTGTCAGGAATTGACAGTATTTCCCTGCACAGTGGTAATCCCAGCCACACACTGGGGGTTATATAGATCAGACCACCACTGATCATAATGTTATAGCATATTCTAGTGATATCCCACAACATTCATGGGAATATCTCTGGAACTGTGTGAAGAGAAGCAAAGGATATGGAGCCCTACTGTACATACTGTAAGTAAATCAGATCTACAGAAAATAGCAGGGATGATCAACCTGTGTCCCTCCAGCTGTTGCAGGACTGCAACTCCCAGCATGTCTGGACATCCTACAGCTATTAGGGCATGCTGGGAGTTGTAGTTGAGCATGTGCACTCAACTTCTTTGGTCGACCATGGCAAGGCCTGTTCTGAGTGGAACTTGTCTAGTTCAACCGCTGTATGGTCTTTGCCAACACCCTGAAACGGAGCTGCAGCACGGTGGCCATCTTTTTATAGCCTAGGCCATCTTTATGCAGAGCAACAACTTTTTTTTCAGATGCTCAGAGTTCTTTACCATGAGGTGCCATGTTGAACTTCTAGTGAACAGTATGAGAGCTATAATACCAAATTAAACACCTGCTCCCCATTCACACCTGAGACCTTGTAACACTAAGAGTCACATGACAACAGGGAGGGAAATTGGCTAATTGGGCACAATTTAGCCATTTTCACTTAGAGGTGTACTTACTTGTTGCCAGCGGTTTAGACATCAATGGCTGTGTGTTGCGTTATTTTGAGGTCACTCCAAATTTACACTTATACAAGCTGTACACTGACTACTTTACATTGTATCAAAGCGCCATATCTTTAGTTTTGTCCCATGAAAAGATATAATAAAATATTTACAAATGTGTGGTCTACTCACTTTTGTGAGATACTGTGTACTGTATATCTAGGCCTCTATATATGTATGTATTTATGTATCTACAGGGATGACCGATGGACACAAATCTTTAAAGTTTAATTTGATAGATTTCAATTATTCTATTGTTCAGAGTAAGGGATTGTGGCTATTTATGCAAAAGGAAAATATGTAAATCCTGTTTTGCATTAAAGTGGTCCCCCCCCCCCCCCCCCAATGCCCAGAGTATAAGAGGGTTGGAATTCTAATAACCCATGTGGACTCTATTTTAACATCTGCACCTGTGATTTCATCCTCATTTTCGAAGCCCTGTGTACTGGGGAGGATTTAGTGCATTTCTGTAACCTTGGATGACATGTGAAATCCCACTACATTATCCTAAATCCATATTAAATAGGGCATACGAATGATTGAAGGACAATTAAATATCTGTTTTGGCTTCGTGTAAGACACAAAGCAAAGTAATAAATGAAACATTGCAGCAATCCTTGGAGTGAACAGCTTGCACAGCGCACTGGAACATATTTGTGATGCGGTTTGCATGGCAAAAAGAGAATAAAACACAAAACAATGACATTATCTAATAAACCGATTCACTGGAGCATGAAAATAGACTGCTTTCTCCCCGTGCGAGCAATCTGACTATTAAATACACACTTGAAGAATTGTATTAAATCAATCATTGCTTTTTATTAAGTCACATATATACATAAATGTTAGGTACTGTATAGCTCAGTGTATTGTGACAGTGGACTGTGAGACATTGATCAAGAAGTAGAAAAGCTTTGACACTTCCTTCTAGAAAAAAAGAAAACCCAGTGCTCACTTAAAGGCATTTTCGGAAATCAATGTTGAGGATCCTTCAGGTATGGTTGCTGCACACCTTACTGGTTACTGTCATGTTTTATTCAACCTTTTCTTTGGGATATCTCTTTCTGGGAAAGATGGATGAGCGCCTACACTGAGCAAAGGCTAAAACCCAGTTTTCCTAGTCTTGTAAATAATAAACCTTTGCTATACAGCGATATCTGAGTTAGGGTAAGCAGACGTAAGCAAGTCGTTTTTAATTGATCTGTGCAGCACATACAATTCACTGAGATATACGATTTTCCATAGTCTGCAGGAAGACTTACAGTATGTTAGATCATTAAGTGCACATT
This sequence comes from Bufotes viridis, assembly GCA_033119425.1. Taxonomy (NCBI): domain Eukaryota; kingdom Metazoa; phylum Chordata; class Amphibia; order Anura; family Bufonidae; genus Bufotes; species Bufotes viridis. Next base: position 118,019,033 of record CM065589.1, on the reverse strand, counting down.
TAAGTGACAAATTCAGCAATGATCTTGCTAGATTACTACGTAGCTAAACAGATTTGCCAACCCCTGTAGAGGCTGTAATGGTGGCCATATTGCAGGCAGTCTACCCCAGAAATGGGTCGAAATAGGAATCCCACTAATGTTCAACTTCAAATAACCGGTAGAGTTGGTGATCTATCAAAGTGTTCTGAAGGGTAGGACCACACAGTAAGGTTTCAGTGTGCAGTTTTAGAGGCCGAAATCAAGTGAATCATAAAAGTAGTATTAAAGACAGATATGCCCTTCTCTTCTTTGAATTCACTCCTGTTTTGGCTACCAAAAACTGACCGTGTAGCCGTACCCCAACGTTAATGGGTAATGTGCTATATCTTTGGTGACTGTTAAATGCATTATCTTCCCTTTCTTGTATACCATTCCATTATTATTAATTCTCTCTATAGAATTTGAGATCCTGAGGTTCCAGTTTTTTTCTGTAGACTGCTAGTGAACAGTTATTACAATTGTTAGATTTGTTACATTTATCATTACGACATTATTGTTACTGCTAGATTATAGCACGCGGAGCAGAGGACGGCATCGGCTGGATCTGCGGGAGCACTCTCACAGCTTAGCTTGGTCATTCAGTACGACTCCCAGTTTCTGGCTCAGCATGACGTTACCTTTCACTTTCAGCTTGCCAGAAAAGAACGCCTAAATATAAAAACAAAGAAGAAACGTCAGACACACATCTTGTTCTTTTCATTGTCTCTCTTTTCCACCTTGGAAAGCTCAACTTTCCCCAAAGAGTTGAGATGAGTTATTACGAAAAAAAATCATGCACAGCATCAAAAATGAACAAACTCAGATGTAATATAATCAGCAACACATTGAAATCTCCATCTTTTCTTCCCAGAAGACATAAATGCACACTTAATTTTGCAGTCACATTCTGGCAAAGGCAGAGGAAGAAGGCACTAAATTAAATGCTGTGCAAAAAAAAAAAAAAAAAACCCTAAAGTGCTACAGTTGACAGCACTCATTGCAAGTTTTGGGACAGCATTTTTCCGACAAGTGGAGAGGTCTTCTCAGTGGTAAATAGAAAGCTTTAGATTTTTGTTTCATGATCCTTATAAGAACGCTGAGTAGTCCAATCTATTATGATACTTATGCCTTAAAGGCAAAGCTAAGTTTCATTGCTGAGTCAGTGGTATGAAGATAATGCCATTGCATTTTATATCTTCATGCCCTGGCTCTCTTGTACTTTTCTTTTATGTCTTGTACATTTAATTGGTATGGATCTGTGAACAGATTGCAAAGTCATGCAGACGTGAATATCCTATTTGGCTGAGTATTTTCTAGAATTATACATAAGTTTACAAAATGTATTGTGACTGGAATGGAAAAGCAAGCAACAAGAGAAAGGATGACAGGGCTGAAATATGAGCCAACAAAAAGTTATTTTATCAGTATTAAAAGTAAAGTAACTACGAACAAAAGACCCCTTATGTGGTGGTATTTCACATCTGATCATGTGAAAAAGGGCTTAACGGGGTTGTTGTTTTTTTTGCTATATTGAGGACTTCTCCCCAGGATAGACCTCAAATATCTGATCAGCGAGGCCAAACTGCTGGCACCCTCACTGATCAGCTGTTTGAAGACAAGGCAGCACATTGCAGTTGACATTGCAGTTGCCAGCAGGTGTAATTACAGCTCCAACATTCCATTCACTTCAATGGGACAGCTCCTTCCTATTCACTAGTATAGGGATTGGGACGGCAGAGCTGTAATTACACTGCTCGATGCTGCAATGTCTACAGCGGGCAGGTAAACAATGACGAGAGCACAGCATTCTCTTCCAACAGCTGATTGGCAGGGGTTCTGGAAGTTGGGCCCTCGCTGATCTGATATTGATGACCTATCCTGAGGAAACTGGACAACCCCTTTAACGGGGTTGGACACTTTCCAACTATGAAATATTGTGCGCCTCCCACTTTATTTCTAACTTGTGCTCAGTAATACAATCATGGCACACTGACAGGCTTGGTGTATCAATAGCGTGCATAGCGCCCTCCTAGTGGAAATAGGACGTGAAGTAGTAGCAAGTGACATCCAAAATCAACACTAAGTAAAGGCTGAATTCATCCCTGGTACACAACAGAACTGTTTCAACTCCACAAGCTTGCTGTTGTCTACAAGGGTTGAGCGAATCGGGTTTGGATTGTTGTATCTTAACACAATTCTTAAAAAAAAAAAAAAAACTTTATATACGCCCTACTGTAAAATGTAAGTCCTCTATGGAGGACTTTGCAAATATCGTGAGACTTACTTCGTCTCGCTTCTATCAGGTCAGTTCGTTTATTGGCATGAACTCAGTTTCGTGCCTCATTAACAAAGCCGAGCTCCGCTTTGTATTTTCATGACCGACATGTTATAGAAGCGAGACAAAGTCAGTCTTGCAATATTTGCAGAAACACCTCCAAGGAGGACACACAATTTATAGCAAGACAGATCCCATATTAAAAAAGGTAGCTTTTAAGGGAATGTGGTTCGGATACAGCCATCCGAACCAGATTCGCTCAACTCCATTGACGACCATAGATGAATAAAGCCTTTTCTTATAATGTGCCGTTTCCTACTACTTCATATCCTTCTATTTCCACTAAAATTGTAATTCCTGAAAGCAGGTCTTTTACTCCTTTTGTTTGATTTTGTTTGTACCTGTACACTCTGAATGTTAAAGCACTGGTGGACATGATGGTCCTAAGATGATCCCCAGCCATTGTCCTCTATACTTTATTAGTGCACAGGCAATAATTACAAACTGCATGAAGGCTAAAAAACAAAGCATTGTGGAGAACGTATTACCTTTTGTGGATTGAGTTTCCCCTGGACAAGATCTATAAAGTCCTGGTCTGACAGAGTAAATGCAGTATCGACTTTGCCACGCGCCTTTCCACGGTACACTTCTCCAGATCCATTCTTTAAGTCAATAGCTTTAAAAAGTAAAAAAAAAATGAATTTAGTACCTACTGGTTACTATGCAGCAAGATTACTTGATAACAATGGCACATCACTGGATGCAAGAACATAAGTCACCATGTTGTGTAGGAACGACAGATTTGAATTGAAATAAACATTTGCCTATCTGAGAAGCACACTGAAAGGCTGCATTACTTAAAGGGGTTATAATTAATAGATTACAGGAGGCACCAAATAAATACAAATTACAGGGGGACTCCCATATCAAAAGGGGCACAAATGAAACACATGAAAACGGAGCACACCAGAATACAATAGCATACCAAAATAAATGTATTCGTACAACAAAAATCATTACTGCAAACAGTTAAACACACTTAAAATGCAAGACTACCATTGGTGGCACCCCACAAAAATTAAGTAACCTCCAATAACAGCACAAAAACCCCGATAAAGCTAAACCATGATGCAGAGATCCCCCAATCACACATACAGATCAAAGTGCTAGTGAAAAAAACAATATTAAAAAAAAAAAAAAACAATTGCAGCAATAATTTGACATGAGTGCGAAAAAAAATACCAGAATGGGATGAGAATAAAACAGTATAAATATAATAAACATACAGTAACCCTGTGCCAATGTGCCAAAGTGATAGTCGGGGGTCTCACATTGTAAAGTGCTGCGGGCTGAACTGCACATGCATAACTTTCTCAGATAGCAAAAAATCTATGGTATTGAGGGGTTGCCTATTTATTGTGGGGCACCTCTAAATGAATTTCAAGTGTTTTTAACAGTTTGTAGTTTGGGTCATTAGTTTTCTGATCTGAATAAATTGATTGTGGTACACTATTGTATTCAGGTGTGCTCCATTTTCAGGTGTACTTGTTTTCTGTGTTTAAAAAGAACCAGTCACACTGAACATTGTGTCTGAGCTGAATGCTGAGCAGCATGTTATAGAGGAGAAGGAGCGAGCAGATCTAGATTTATAGGAAAAGAAATTCTGTAAAACTTTTCATTTTTTCCATTTACATCCCTACTCATTCTGGGCTTTGAAGTCAAGGAGATGGTCCTATCAGTGATTGACAGCTATCTCTGTATATGCAGTCATAGAGGGAAGGCTGAGTCACTGATCGGACCACCTCTGACTTCAAGGCCCAGAATGAACATGGATATAATAAAATATAAAAATTAGTTTTACTGAATCTTTTCCAACAAAACTATACACATGAATCTACTCAGCTCCCCCTGTTGTATAATATGCTGCAGATTAATTATCAACTTAGAGGTTATTCCATGATAATTTATTGTGGGCTACCTGCTGCTCATTAGAACAGTTAGTGTTCCCCATTTGAATACAGCAGCAGACACGCATGCACTTCTCCAGCTCCATGGGACTGCTGGAGATAGCTGAGCACTTGTACTTGAATGTCTCCAGAAAACCCATAGAGTTGAATTGAGTGGTGGACATAAATGCGTGTGTAACAGCGGCTGCTGTGCGCAGCTGCTCCCCTGCTTACCGCCGCGTTCCCGGGCACAGTGTTCAGCAGTGGTCTGCTGCCAGTGTTTCCTTTCAGCTGTGGCCACAGCATGCTTGCTGCTTATTTCCTGCAGCATTTCAGTAAGGGTTGGCGCAAGTCACTTCCTGTGTTTTAAGGGTTAGATCAAGTGACCTCGCCAACCAATCCTAGCCCTCCTGCACATACAAGTGGCTCAGCCCCCTTCCCACATGCCTTAGTGTCATGGTCCTTGTGTCCTGCTAAAGTTCCTGATATTCGCTTCTTGTGTTCCTGACTTGTACTTGTGTTTCTGGATTCTGCAATCAGTTTTATCTCTGCCTGCTTGCCTTGACGCTCCTGTTGCCGACCAGGATTACATGACCTGTACCTGTGCCGTCTGACCTGAACTATTGCCTGTCTGACTTCGCCTCTGCCTCATCCTTCGGTCCTGCATTGTTTCTCTTGTTAACAACCTGCTGACAACACCTGTACCTCTGGTACCTTTTTCAGGTACCCCCTGGTCCAGCTGCCTATGCTGCTCAAGAGGTAGCGACCTGGTGTTCCTCTCGGGAAAGTCTATCCCCACCATGAGGGGTACTGTGAAGATCGATGGGTTCACTTAGACAACACCCTCAGAGGAGGTAGGACATGTGGCACAGTGGGTTCACACCCGCTGGTTCGTGACAGCGTGTCTGCTGCTCCATTCTGACAAAGAATACAAGCCCTTGTTCTAGTGGCCAGAGGGAATCAAGTGGTTGGATCCCTGCTGACCAGACACTTATTCCCCATCCTGAGATAGTGGGCAAGTTCTTGTCAAGGAACAACCTGTTTAAAAAGGAGCAAAAAGTTTAAAATTCTGACAAAACACTACGAATTTAAAGTGCTCCGTACAATGAAAACGTATACAAAATACAATTCCCTTATATTACCACGTGACAAGAGGCTAATTACATTATAATCTCCCATCATGTCTGCCAAATATTGACTTTATGGACGACTTTGATGCCATTGGGACTTCCCAAATTGCAACTGACATTTTAAAGAGGACCTTTCATCAGGGTAAAAAACGTAAGTATGCTGACATGTAGAGCAGCGGCCAGGGATCTCCCTCACTTACTATTAAGTCACTGTCACCCATTTTAGAAACTGGCATAAGTAAATCTACGGCAGCTCAAAGCTGCTGTAGAATTCATTCCGGCGCATGGACTGCCAGAGGAGCCATGTAACTTATAACAAGGCCTGTGCCTCGGAATAATTTATATAGCTCCTCTGGCACTGTGGCCCCATCAAAAGCAGCATAGAGTTCTATTATGACGGAATGCATTAAGGAACGCCTCTCATAGAATTCAGTTATGGTCTGCGGTAATAGAATTCTGTAATGGATTCCTAGGTAACTCGAACCCACAAATTGCAAGTTTGCGCAACACGAACTGATAAATCTGTTGTCTTCCTAGACAGCTTGTCTAAATTTATGCCTTCTACAGGATTTGTAAATCTGTTCCATTATCTCCAGTAATTGAGCTTATTTTGTAAGACAAATGACCTCATGAATGCTCATAAATGCTTGATCACCTTTAAAGGGTTACAACTTTCAAATTATTCCCTTGAGGATATATTGGACTCCATTACATAGACAGCACTCCATAGAAAGGCAAAAAGCACTGGCTGACAAAGTTCACATTGAAGTAAAAATCCAAACAAATGTAATGAAACCGTTCGGATCTCAAAGATTAAGGTTTTCTCAAAGCTGTGAGGTCAGGGAATGGGTAATGCATGAGAATGCACTGAACAGTTTTTATTTTGCACAAATAACAATGAAAAAAAAAAAAAAAAAAAACACCAACCACCAGGGCATTACTATTACTACTAGTTTGACTCTTAAGATGTCCATACACATTAGACTATTTGAACCATAAAGAACATTTGTCGGAAGGATTTATCCATTAATGCTTGTTTTAGCTCAAAGTCGTCAGCCATGTTTGACTTTTCCATCCAATGACAAAAGATGGCTTTATCCAAGAATAATCTTTGACAGGTGTCACTGAAACTTCATGGCCAGCATGAGTGACTAACTGGCAATATGGAGTAAAATGTTTATAGCTGTGTCAGCAGAATGATGGTTCATCAGATGATCACTTGTTCAATGGCTGTTCAAGCATCAACTGACTTTCATGTAGCGTGTATGGCCAACTTAAGGAAATATTTTTTTTCTTAAGGAACACAGTCTGCCATTTCTTTCTTTGTTGCCATAAACTCAATGTTTTCTTGAACCATATTTCTGATGGCATATGGTCTGCCAGAACTATTTAGCCAGGAGCCACATAACCGACATGTGTCACATAAAAAGCTCTCGCTTGTTACAGTTTTACTTGATCTCTATTTATAACATATTGCTTCTACATAATGAGAAACATGCAAAACATCAGGGGAACATTTCATTCTGATATATGCTGCAAATAATTAATTATTGAAACAAAGATTAGGGAGGGAAAAAAAAGCTTACTCAAATTATTTCATACTATAGACAAATGAGATAGTTAAAGTAGTAATAAAGAAATAAGAAGTGTGTATCATAAAATAACATACAACAATAATGATAGTAAAAATACAAAGGACAATAGGTTGCTCATTAAACATAAGTATTTGGTCAGTAGATTACATTTTAACGAGATTTGCTAATCTTATGTGTAGGGCCCATGATCGATGTATGCATTTTTTGGAAACTGAACTTTGGTTATGGCAAATTTTTCAACTGATACAGTATATTCTCAAGGCAGATATTAACATTCTTACATACAATGTATTTGGAAAGTCTTTATACCCTTTTACTTTTTCCTCATTTGTGAAAACAGAATCTTAAATAAATTTATTGAAAAGGAAAACCTAAAATATTGCATTGACATATTAAGACCCTTTACTCAGGACTTCGTTTAGTTTAAGCACCTTTGGCAGCAATTACAGCCTCCAGTCTTGTTGGGTATGATGCCACAAGGTTTACACATGGATTTGGGGATTTTCTGCTATTCTCCTTTGCAGATCCTGTCAAGCTCTGTCAGGTTGGATGGGGATGGTTGTTAAACGGCCATTTTCAGGACACTACAGACATGTTCGATTAGATTCAAGTCAACACTGACTGGGCACAAGGACATTCACAGAGTTTTCCTTAAGCCACTCCTATGTTGTCTTAGGTTGTGTGTCATTGTCTTGTCAGAAGGTGAACCTTCAGTCCAGTCTGATGTCCAGAGCACTCAGATTCTTAATGAAAACCTGATCAAAATGTTCTCCATTCAGCTTTCTCTCAACAATTCTCCCTGCCCTAGCAGATGAAAAACACCCCCACAACATGATGCTACCACTGGCATGCTTCACTGAAGAGATAGTATTGTGCAGGTGATGACCAGTGCCTGATTTCTTCCAGACATGAAAATTTCAATTGATTTAATAAAGACTGAACTTTTTGTTCTAAGACCAGAAAATATGGTTTTTAAATGCTTTTTTTGCAAACTCCAGGGGGGCTTTCATGTGTCTTTTACTAAAGAGAGGCTTCTTTCTGGCTACTCTGCCAGATCAGTGGAGTGTTAGAGTGTTCGAGTGAGAGTTGACCTTCCAGAAGTTTCTTCCATCTGCACACAGGATCTTTGGAGCTCAGCCAGAGTAATCATTGGGTTCTTTATGACCCCTCAAGAAGTCCTTCTCCCCGATTTCTTAGCTTGGTGGGGCAGCCAGCTCTAGAAAAAGTCCTGGTTGTTCCAAACTTCTACTTCGTTATGAAGGCCAATGTGATCTTGGTTACTTTGGTTAAATATTTTGTACCATTCTCCAGACGTGTGCCTCCAAAACCAACAATCCTGTCTGAACTGTTCAGGAAGTTCTTTTCTCCTCATGGCTTGGTTTTTGCTCTGGTAATTATTGTCAGTTCTGACACCTTGTATAGACAGTATTTTTCCAAATCATGTCGAATCAATTGAACTTACCACAGCTGGACTCTAATCAAAGTGTAGACATAATTCAAAGATGATCAAGAGAAAATGGGAGGCCCCGGAGATAAATTCCAAGTCATGGCAAAGGTTCTGAATATTTAAGTCCATGCAAAATTAGTTTTTTCTTTTTAATAAATTTGAAAACATTTTTAAAATTCTGTTTTCACTTTTTCGTTATTGGGTACCAGGTGCAGATTTATGGGGAAAACTTATTTTAGCACAAGGTTGCAACATACTAAAATGTGAGATATGAAAAGGATCTTAAGCCTTTCCAAATGCACTGTACATAGAGATAACATGCATCCATTGAGTATGGACATCTTTAAAAATAATTTCTGTGTTAGACCATGTGCATGTGACTAGTTTACACAAGTATACCTGGCATATAGACTTGACATATGCAGTGGAGGGGCCCAGATTACACAGGACGCTCAAATCATGCTTCATAGCTTTGGTTTAAGGACCTTAACCTACCTGGAACTAGCCATCGGCAATACAAAGCTAGAACTCACACCTGGGTCTTGGAAGGTAAAGGGGTTGACTAACTTCAGCAAACAATTTATTTTGTAAAACATTTTTTAATACAAGACACTTACTAATGTATTACCTATAAAAATTACTTTGCTGTCTAGAGTCATTTTTCCATCACATTATACACTGCGTGTTTCCATTTTTACAGCCACCCTTCAATTCATCAGTGGTGGTCATCCTTGCACATTAGATGAAAATGCACAAGCCTATGTGCTATGCCATGGTCCTGGCCACCAGAGAGGTCGGCACTTTTTCCTATAGTGTGCAAGAATGACCACCACTGCTGGATTGCGGGGTTGTCTTAACCATAGAAACGTGCAGTGTATAATGTGATGGAAAAAAGAATACAGCCAGCAAAGGAAGTAATATGAAAAACAATACAGTACATACATGCTGTTTGCTGAAGTGAGAAAACCCCTTTAAAGAGGCCCAAGAAATCCTTTGCAGAGCCCTGTGTGCTTTTTTGCTTTGGGTTCTGTAACAATGTGAATTCTAAAGATTTAAGAATGAATAAGCTTATGCAGGTTAAGCAATTTATTCACTAAGTGTGATTAAATATATGATAACACAAACAAATCACATACAAAAGTAATAAAAAGTAAATAAACATCACTAACCTAAATGGGGTGAAGACTCTGTCAATCATGCTATAACCCATGGCTGTCTACCACGTTATAACACATGACAGACATCCTAGGGTGTACTAGAGATAGGGCAGGTCATACCTAGGATGAAATCTTCAATAGTCTGAGGGAATATGTGCACAGAGTTTAAAACTGTTAGCCCCTCCTCAAGTGTGCAACACGCATGTCTCTGAGATCACTCTGGAATGTGGTCTTATCAGCACAATGGGGGATGTGTACCATCTCTAACCTACTTCATTACAAGGGAAACTTATAAACTATTACACAGAGTATTAAAAAGAATTAAAAGGGGAAACAATAAGTACCTAAAAATACCCTTACAATACAGTTCCATGAGCTCTAAAGTAACAAATATATAAAGCAATATAGTTAAAAAAAAAAAAAAACTACAAGAGGGTATGGTTGACTCTGTGGATCTCACATATGTGGAGAACGTATCCAGCACTAGGCTCCCCTAGTGAAATATTAAGGCACCACTAATTTTTAACCTGAAATTTCTCTAAGAAAATAATTTCAGGAAAATACAAGCAACTGTTTTTAATGTTAATAACCGCAGCCTTTTTACTAAGGAAAATGTAAAAAAAAATAAAAAAAATCACCTCGTATAATTTTCTTAGTTCAGCTTTTCTTACTTTCCCTAGGTCAGTCTGGCCGAGCATCTGATTATCAAATCCAACACTACGGCACCTTGATTTAAAATGCTTTTAACGTCAGGAATGGGCCAAATATATTTCCTCCTCTAAACCTCTTCGGCACCGAGACATTTTACTCGCACCTTTCAATTCCTTTGCATTATTACTTAATTTACATCCAGTACCGCAATACAGACAAACTGCTAAAATGTAAACCTCTACTGCAATCAAGTGTTGAGACTAGAAAGCAGTGAATTGAGAGGGTAGGGAAAATGTGTTATGCCAAGCATTTTATGGCAGAGAAACGCAGCTCCATCTCCGATTTATGGCCTCGGAATAATGACAGAAGTTTTAAATACAGAGCACATATACTGTCTACCATCATTTCCAGACCTGACAAAAGTGTGATAACAGGATTCTTATGATAAATCCATACAGTATGCTGGAAAGAAAAACTTTCCTGTGGCAGTCCAAAAACTTCTTAGTATGGAAGCTTATAAGCTCAGCTCCTGTCTTCCAAACTTGCACTGGCCTTAGGCCTCATGCACACAACCTATTTTCAGAATGCAATCTGATCTGCATTTTCTGCAGACTGGATGCGGACCCCTTAATTTCAGTGAGGCAGCAAAAGATGCAGACAGCACACTGTGCTGTCAGACTGGGCCCTTCTTACGGCCACTAGCCAGGTAAGTAATTAATGCTGGAAGTGTCAAGTAGTTATGTACCTGGCAGGCGACCACAGGTGACCTCCTGAATCCAACTGTATTCCCATCCTGAGGCAAATGGGCTAGGAGGACAGAATGTGGCAGCTAGCGCTGGCCACCACAGATAGGCAGCTTCTGAGAAGGCATTGTGTGCTGCCACATTTAGTGCCGCAATATGGTATTGCACCGCCTACTTGTGTTGGCTCTGCCTGCTGTCAGTTTGAACAGCAAAGTGGGGCTAGTTTTAGCAGTTTCCTGGTCATTTTAAGTTCCCAGTCCACCCCTGAAGGCCCAGGTGCATTTTCATATTACAAGACCTTTAAGCAAGAATTGAGCACTCATATGCCTTCTTTTTAACTCCTTTGTGTGGGGCCCAGATTTCTACTTTTATGTCTCACTCATATACAGTCGCAAGAAAAAGTATGAGAACCCTTTGGAATGATATGGATTTCTGCACAAATTGGTCATAAAATTATCTGATCTTCATCTAAGTCACAACAATAGACAATCACAGTCTGCTTAAACTAATAAAACACAATTAAATGTTACCATGTTTTTATTGAACACACCATGTGAACATTCACAGTGAAGGTGGAAAAAGTATGTAAACCCCTAGACTAATGACATCTCCAAGAGCTAATTGGAGTGAGGTGTCGGCCAACTGGAGTCCAATCAATAAGATGAGATTGGAGGTGTTGGTTACAGCTACCCTGCCCTATAAAAAGACACACCAGTTCTGGGTTTGCTTTTTCCAAGAAGCATTGCCTGATGTGAATGATGCCTCGCACAAAAGAGCTCTCAGAAGACCTACAATTAAGAATTGTTGACTTGCATAAAACTGGAAAGGGTTATAAAAGTATCTCCAAAAGCCTTGCTGTTCATCAGTCCACGGTAAGACAAATTGTTTATAAATTGAGAAAGTTCAGCACTGCCGCTACTCTCCCTAGGAGTGGCTGTCCTGTATAGATGACTGCAAGAGCACAGCGCAGACTGCTCAATGAGGTGAAGAAACCTAGAGTGTCAGCTAAAGATTTACTAAAGTCTCTGGCATATGCTAACATCCCTATTAGCGAATCTACGATCCGTAAAACACTAAAGAATGGATTTCATAGGAGGATACCACAGAGAAAGCCACTGCTGTCCAAAAAAAACATTGCTGCACGGTGGTTACAGTTTGCACAAGAGCACCTGGATGTTCCACAGCAGTACTTCAAAATATTCTGTGGACAGATGAAACCAAAGTTGAGTTGTTTGGAAGAAACACGGCATCTGAGTGCGCACAAATCGAAAGTTTTACTTTCGGTTTGCGCTCCGGCTCCCCCGTGTGGCGATCGGAGGAGCCGGAGCGTGCCTGTAGCAGCCTGGGTCTCTATGAATGAAACCCAGGCTACTCTGTAATATTTCCTATGGAGCCTTGCCTGTAATAGGCTTCATAGGAAATATGTGATTTTTTCATATATTCCAATGCTATTGCATTGGAATGTATGAAAATCACAATCAGATGATTGTAAGTTATAGTTCCCTATGGAAACTATATAAAAGTGTAAAAAAAAAAAAAAATGAAAAGTAAAAAATAAAAATAAAAAACATAAAAAGTTCAAATCACCCCCTTTTGCTAAAATAAAAATTAAAAAACTAAAAATTTTTTAAAAATACACATCATGGGTGTCGCAATGTGCAAAAACGCCCATAGTATAAAAATATAAAAAAATATTCCCCATACGTCAAACAGCAAAACGGAAAAAAGCGTCCAAATGGCGGATTCGCCATTTTTGGTCGGTTTTCCACAAAAAATTACATAAAAGGTGATCAAAAAGTCATACACAGCCCAAAATGGTATCAATAAAAAGATATTATGACGCATAAAATGAGCCCCCATACAGCTCTGTACATATAATTACAAAAATGTTATAGGGGTCAAAACATGGTGACAAAAAAGTAAAACAGATTTTTTCCCACTTTTGAATTTTTTTTTCACTATCAAAACGCAAGAAAACCTATACATATAGGGTATCGCCGGATTCGTACTGACCTGTAGAGTAAAATTAACCAGTCAGTTTTATCGCACATCGAACGTCGGAATTTAAAAAGCCGCAAAACTGTGGTGGAATTGCTTTTTTTTTGCAATTTCACCCTATTTGGAATTTTTTTCCCGCTTCCCACTACATCATATGCAATATTAAACGGTGGCATTGGAAAGTACAACTTGTCCCGCAAAAAACAAGCCCTCATATGGCTATGTGAACCGAAAAATAAAAAAGTTATTGCTCTGGGAAGGCAGGGAGCGCAAAACGAAAACTCAAAAAGTAAAAAACCTCCGGTCCTTAAGGGGTTAAGAAGACTGATTGTTTATTGTTGTGACTTAGATGAAGAGCAGATCACATTTTTTCTTGCGACTGCATTACTATAGCCCTAAAACCTGTTGAAACTGTAGACCTATTACTCTCTTCAACACCGACCTTAAGATCTTCATGAAGATCCTATCCTGTTGATTAAATAATTTTCTCCCAAAACTAGGGGTCCCTTTACATGGGACGACAATCTGATCGCTAGCAGAGCAGACCAGACCAGTGCACAAAAGATACAATTATCGGGTAATCGCCCGATCATCACTAACTAGCGTTACTAGCAACGCTCCTTAGCAAGGAGCTGTTCAATTTTCGGCCCATGTAAAGGGCCCGTTACATATGGATAAGTCTTTGCTCTGTCAGCAGGAGGTGACAATATATGATGTACAATTGACTTACTTGACATTCAGTGTTCAAGTGAGGAAGCTTTATTGTTAGAGGACGTTTCATGTATCTGCCGATGCTTTCATCATTGTTCATCATTTTTGTGCTTAGTATGTCAATACTGAGCATCGGTACAGGGAGGAGGAGACGCCAGGGTTTTTCAGTGGGAATCTTCTTCTCCCTGGCTATGCCGGGGTCCAATCGCAGCAGTTTTTTTTTTCTCCCTGGTTGTGACACACTCCACTGAAATTGTATTGCACCACAGCCAGTGAGAAGGTGACGCCCCCTGAGAAACCCTGTCTCCTCCACCCTGTACTGAAGCTCAGTACTAACATACTGGCCATGAAAACTGCAAGGGGCACAGGAGGGCAAGGCAGTGGTATTTGAAAAAAAACTATGATGGCCGCATCAGTGGAGCGCACCCCACAGGTACTTAAACAAAAATAAAAATACATGTAAAATCCTCTAAGTTTAGAAGTTGAAAAAAGCATTTGATCGCCTGGGATGACCCCTAATGTTTGCTGCATGACAGGCCTATGGCTTTTCTGGCCCCTTTCTCACTGCAGTCCTGAGTTTAGTTTTTTCTCACAAGGTACTACTTTTTTTTAAACTCCTCTAGGTTACTTCCCCTCCAATACGAATTAACCCTTTAAGGACTCGGGGTTTTTTCATTTTTGCATTTTCGTTTTGCGCTCCATACCTTCCGAGAGCCATAACTTTTTTATTTTTACGTTCACATGGCCATATGAGGGCTTTATTTTTGCGGGACAAGTTGTACTTTCCAACGCCACCATTTAATATTGCATACGATGTAGTGGGAAGCGGGAAAAAAATTCCAAATGGGGTGAAATTGCAAAAAAAAAAAAACAATTCTACCACAATTTTACGGGTTTTTAAATTACGACGTTTGATGTGTGATAAAACTGACCATTTAGTTTTATTCTACAGGTCAGTACGAATCCGGCGATACCCAATATGTATAGTTTTTCTTGCGTTTTGATAGTGAAAAAAATTCTAAAGTGGGAAATTTTTTTTTTTATTTTTGTCGCCATATTTTGACCCCTATAACTTTTTGTAATTAAGTGTATGGCATTGTATGGGGCTTATTTTTGCGGGCGATCTGAACTTTTAGTTGATACCATTATGGGGTGTGTAGGACTTTTTGATCACTTTTTATTTAATTTTTTTGAGGAAATGAAGCGTTCAAAAATGGCGAATCCGCCATTTGGGCGCTTTTTCCGTTTTTCTGTTTACCGTATGGGGAATATATTTTTATATTTTTATACCACGGGCGTTTTCGCACATTATGACACCCATGATGTGTATTTTTAAAAAAATTATTATTTTATTTTAATTTTGGGGAAAGGGGGTGATTTGAATTTTTAGGTTTTTTTATTTATTTTTTATTTTTTTATTTCTTTTATTTTTCTTTTACACTGTTATATAGGTCCCATAGGGACCTATATAAATCAGTCATCTGATTGCTTCTAACATAAACTCCAATACACTTGTATTGGAGTTTATGAGGATTTACTACTTTCCTATGAAGCCCTATTGCTAACAAGGGCTCCATAGGAAATAGTAAGTGATAGCCTCATGCTGAATGAAAGGCTTGAGGCTATCCCTTACAGCGCTCCGATTCTCCCGATCACCACTAGGGGGAGCCGGAGAGCTGCCGAAAGTTTTACTTTCGGTTTTAGCGCGCGCAGATGCCGTGGTCAGGATTGACCACGGCATCTGCGGGGTTAAATGATTGCGATCGGCATCGCTGCCGGCCGCGATCATTAGCCGCGGGGGTCAGCTACAGGAAACAGCCGGACCCCCGCAGCGATCGCGCCCACAGAGGGCAGGAGCGGGCGCCATACTTAGGGATCGGACCCATGACGTACCCATACGTCATGGGTCCTTAAGGGGAAATGGAACATGTCAAGGCTGCCCCTTGTACCAGTTATGGTTTGTTCTTTGTATACAGTCTTTAGCATCCTCCATAAACTTGAGCCCCAACATTAGGGGCGTCAAGGCCGGAATTAGAAATTTATAATCTCATTTGTGGATGATACACTTCTTACTCTATCGAGTTTTCCCCATCTTCAATCTCCATGCCATGATGTAAGAATCTGGACGACTATCAGGGTATGCCGATGCCCAGGGGCCACTCAAGCCCTATTGGTGGCTGCAGGCCATGTACATAATGATCTGATGCTCAATGACCACAGGTGCCCTCCTGAACTCAACTGTATTACTGTCCTCATCATGATGGTGACAGTTGTACACTATGGTTGGGGCGGCAGTATTTTGTGCTGCCCTGTAGTATTTGGTTCTGCTGCCCTGTGATATTTGGATCTGCTGGGGTGGTATTCTGTGCTGTACTATAGTAGTGCAGGCCCTGCCTACTTCTGTTGTCCCTGCCTACTTGTTTTGTCCGGTCTTCTGTCAAATTTGGACCCACCTACAACATGGAGCCACTTTTAGTTTTTTTTTTTCCAGGGCCACTAAGTTCCCAATCCATCCCTGAATCTAGATGTAACCTCCCATCACAGTGCAGATTCCAAAAGCTCAAATTATCAATTTTGTCCTCACCATTTTCCAAGGCTCCCAGATGTCTCTCCACACAGCCTTTGAGTGTTTATGTAGACTGGGAACCTCAATGAAAGGACTTCTTTAGTATTCACACTATTTTAATTGAGCCAATACCAGACATATTACCTAGGCACTCCTATATGACCTGTCTACATGGAATCATGGAAATCACTAACAGAAAACTGACTGTGAATAAGGCATAAGACAAAATTAATTGTGACTACACAGTATAAATAAGTTCTCAGCACAGACTTCCTAAGTGTAAAGTATTCATTTGCTATAGACAAACTAAGCACCAGAGCTTGAGCTAGAACATCAAGGGATGCCTTCATCTGTTGCGAGTGATAACGGAGGGGAAAATAGCCATAAAAATAAAAGAAACCTACAATCTTTTCTTTCCATTGTTACAGTGTTTAGTTATGCACCATGGAGGCATTCTTTACAGAGATACATACAACATCAAGCAGGGTTTTAATAGTGTTTCGGTGGAGTGACAAAACACAGACCATAACTGCTACTAAAGAATAGGGAATGTGTCATCAGAAAATTACCTATTGTTTAAATCATGTTTTAATGTTAGACTTTTTAAAGAATTTTTTGGTGATGTTATTTTTAAATTTTCCCTGTTCATATATATATATAAAAAAAAAAAAAAAACACGAAAATCACACTTTTCCACTAAGCCTAATAGGCACCACTTTGCTGCAGTTATCGGCTTCTTACAGACATGATTCGAATGAGAGATAATATCTAAAATATAAATAACAAATGATCCGCCATTATTGTCAAAGCTTATCTGCCGCCCTGAACCTCTGGACACATCACAGAGCACGCCTAGAAAAGAATGTAATCCGCTGTGCTGTAAAACTTCGGCCGTTCATTAGCCAAAACTGCATGTTGATGGCATGATCAGCTGAATTTGATGGCATGATCAGCCAAACACTTACCATTGTGCTGAAGCACCAGGGAGTCAGTTTAAAAAAAAAAAAAAAAAAAAAAAAAAAAAAAAACACCCATCCCCCTTGGTTGGGCAGTTTAGTTGTTGGAATCGTTCGTACAAAGTTACATAATGCGGCAGATCATTGTCCCAAATGTATGGCCAGCTTAAGTCCAATGGCGGCTGTTTTAAAGCAAGATGGCAAACCCCATAATTGGGGATAAGCGATTCGACTTCGGATGCTTCATCCGAAGTCGATTCGCATAAAACTCAGCAGGAGCTCCTTACAGTATTAGAATGCATTGACTCCGATGAGCTAAACTTATTATTCGCAAAGTCTCGCAAGACTTCGGATAATAACTTTGTAAATTAATTTCTACTGTAAAAAAACCTTTGTACCGAACTGTGATTAAGTTCCAGGTTGTACCTTGCAAAACAAAAGTTCGGTACAAAAGGTTTTTTACAGTAGAAATTAATTTACAAAGTTATTACCTAACGTCTCACGAGACTAAAGTAATAACTTCATCCCAGAGTGCTTGTACAGTATTCTAACAAAGTTTTATGCAAATCGACTTTGGGTGAAGCTTATCCCTACGCATAATTAAGCACAGGAGGAAAAAATAAAAAACGCCATCGAAAAATAAAAACCATTAGACCAAATGGAAGTGCGTCACTATCCGAAACATGATGACATTTCCTTTAAAAGAAAAAAAAAAATACCCATCAGCTCAGGTACCTCACCTCAAGGTGAGGTTGAGATGAGGGTCCACAGTGTACAATAGCTTGTCTGACCACTAGTTTTATCCACTAGAGCCTCATTCACACGTCAGTGTTTCACGGACGTGTGCTGTACGTGTTCTCCACGGACAACACATGTCCCCATTAATTTTAATGTGTGTATTCCGACGGTGTTTTAGCGCGGATGCATGCTCTATTTTGTCTGTGTTCACGGATCCATCACGTCCATTATAGTCTATGGGTCCTTGAAAACCACCATGCCATCCATGTTGCATCCGTGTTCCACGGATCATTAGGAAGAGATGCTTTCAAAATCATTTTTCAGCAACAAAGACAGCAAAAAACGGACACACGGACCCAACATGGATCCTTGATTGATGCACCACTGACCACCTGCTCACAGATTTGAGCACGGACATGTGAATGAGGCTTTAAAGGGTTGGCCACTTTCTGATTACGGTTGACCAATGTGTTTTTAAGATGACTATATGGCACTTACTAATATAGCCATCTTTGAAATTCTGCGCCAAGAATTTTGTGCTGTCCACACAGTGTCTATAAAATGGCTACTGATGGAGGGTCATGTGACCAGACAAATCATGCGGGTATAGGGCATTTGTATGGAGGAGACATCACATGGTTGTAATTGTCTGGTCACATTACCCTCCATCAGCAGCCATCGTATGGACAGGACCTCTGTGTCGACAGCACAGAAGATTTACCTAACACAGGGGACAAGGCTTATGAAATGGTGCAGAATATCAACAATAGCTATATTAGTATATGCAATGAAGTCACCTTACGTGCACATTGGTCACAAGTAGCCAGAAATAAATATGTTGACCTTTCAACTAGCAGGAGACATGTTTTCAGAAATCAGTTGTAGTCACTGGGACAGATTTACTAATCTCTTAAATAAAAGGCTGGAGAAACTTGTGGGATAGATATTGTGCATCTAAACCTTTATACATACACTATTCAAAACTGTTGTAAATACCATGAAATACATTTTTCTGATAATTAGGAATATAGAAAAGTTTAGGTACACTTTGAAGACGCGTTATTGGGGACTACAGTAAATCAGACTTCCAGGCGTGGCTGACCCACGGTGGTGATGCAATGGACAAGGTCATCGATGCGGCCTGTGATTGGCTGCAGTAGTCACAATTATCCCCCCCCGTCGATACGTGTTGATATTGGCACAGAGGGGAGTGGAAGTTCAGAAGACATGCAGAGCAAATCCAGCTGCGGGGACCAGGTGAGTATCACCACCACTAAGGGCGAGCCATGTCAGTCTTGGATAACCCCTTTAATTCAGGCCAGTATTTTGTGCCAAAATTGTGGCGCATTTTAACACATTTGCTGCACAGTGTGTTTAGGAAGGCGAAAAAGGTGTTTGCAATGTAACAAATCCCACACATGCGTATATGTGATGTGAAGGTGCAGGTGCTCCATTTATAGTGAGAGCTAAAATTAAGTCTTAATTTAGCAAGTCGCTCAGTCAAAAAAAGAAAGTATGGAAGGAGACACAGATGGTGCAGCATTTTAACTTCGAGAGAAGGAAAATAACTTACGATAAACACTGTTTAGTTTCTACTGATTCTCTCAATTTAATTGTACTTTTTTAAATCTATGTATACTTGTGAAATATTTTACAAGTCTCACGATCTAATATCAAATGTCTGACATGTATAGAATGCTCTAGGCCATAGGCACACTACATATTGTGTGCAGACTTTTGTTTGGAAAATCAGCATTGTAATACCGTAATAGCTAAGTGGATGAGATTTTCAAACTGATCTCAACAATTGTGTACATTGTTAATGCAGATTGCAAAGGGTGAGCTCTGCAGCAAATTTACGTAAAAATCCACAATCACACATGCAGATTTTGGTGCGTAGCAAAACCCAGCATGAAAATGTGTGGAAAAACTGTACAAACTACACAGCCATGAGCATGTACCCTTGAATACTACATTCAGACATCAGCAACCCGCGTTATGATACTTCTCTATATCGCCAGTTTATGAATACATCTTTAAAGGGGTTGTCTCGCTTCAGTACATTCCATTTGTCATTTACACACCGTTAAAGGAGTGGTCTCCTTTTTATTATTGATGACCTATCCTCAGGATAGGTCATCAATATCAGATTGGCAGGGGTCCGGCACACCGTTGATCAGCTGTACGGAGAAAATGCGCGTGCAGTGCGCACGTGCAGTCTCCCTTCTCTCTTCCCGTCTCTTCTGCTGTTCCATAGACATACAGCAGTGGACAGGGAGAGAGAAGGGAGACTGCATGTGCCATCTCCCCATACAGCTGATCAGCGGGGGTGCCGGACCCCTGCCAATCTGATATTGATGACCTATCCTGAGGACAGGTAATCATTAAAAATCCCAAACAACCCCTTTAATACAAGGCACTTACTAATGTATTGTCCATACTGCCTCCTTTGCCGGTTAGTTATATTTTTTTATTATACACTGCTCAAAGGGTATTTTCACACTAGCGGCAGGACGGATCCGACAGGCTGTTCAGCCTGTCTGATCCGTCCTGCTGCTAGTTCCAGTGTGTTGCCGGACTGCCGATCCGTCCCCATTGACTATAGTGGGGGCAGAGTTCCAGCGCAGCACAGCGAGAGGCTGCCAGACTAAAACTACGACGTGCCCGACATTTAGTCTGGCAGCGTCTCGCCGTGCTACGCCGGAACTCAGCCCCTGCCTCCATTATAGTCAATGGGGACAGAGCGGCAGTCCGGTGAACGAGCGGCAGTCCGGTGAACTAGCGGCAGGACGGATCAGACAGGCTGTGTGTCCTACCGCTAGTGTGAAACCAGCTTTATCCAGCGGTAGTGCTCTAGCAGCCAAAATGGTCACCAATCTGACTTAGAATTTGCAAATGGCAACAACACTTAGAAGACATTACTGGCAGGAAGGAGAGCACTGTAGGGGGGTTGGGGGACATATACTGAAGGGGCACTTTTAGTAACATTAGTCGGGGGGTGAGCACTATGGAGGGACATTACTGGGGGGGAAATGTCAACAATATTACTGGTATATATTACAATATTACAAACACAGATTTATTACTGGAGGGGCACATTACTACTGTAGGGGAGTGGGGAGGACATTACTACTGGAGGGGCACTGTGAAGGGCATTACTACTGGAGAAGCACTGTGGAGGACAATACTAATAGAGCAGCACTGTGGAGGACATAACTGGCAGCATTATTAGGGCACTCTAATGGAATTTTTTAATACTAGGGAGAGTATAAGGGGTATTAGTGGTGGCACTGGGAACTTTAAATACTAAGGCACTATAGGGGGCATTACCAGGGCACTATATAGGGCATTATTGAAGGCACTGGGGGCATTTTAATACTGGGGCATTATAGCAGGATTTTTTTGTACAGTGGCATTATTACTGTGTGCACTATAATGACATTTTCACTATGGGTAAAATAGGGGATATTAATGAAAATGAAGTGCAAGATTGGCCCCCACAGTCCCCAGAATGCAAACCAATCAAACACTTGTGGGTAGAGTTGAAGGAAAAGCTATATTCGTACCCAAATGAGTTGACCAGTATACACCAACATTGGGAACGTGTAGAAGAACAGATTTCAGTACAGACATGCATCAATCTGATCAAGAGCGTACCCAGAAGGATTTAGGCAGTGTTGAAAGCCAAAAGTGGATTTTCAAAATACTTTCAATTTAGAATTTTAGGAACAAAACCGTTACAAAACAATAACAATGCAGTTACATGACAAAATCTGCATAACTACTCATATGCTAAATAGTTGCAACTCCAATTTATGTATGAGATTGCCATTAATTTATGCACAATAATTTTGGCTGTCTCATGTTCGAAGCTGTAGTGAATGGTGAGATATGGAGCCTAAAAGTCAAAAGTTCAAAACATTGTTATCCTTTCGCTCGTCAGTGTACTGTATGCGGTGCTGTATTCTCCTGTATGTTTCATAGTGCTGGCAGGCAGTATGCTATAAGTAGAGCTGGCTCACAACTGACCTGTATCTCACCTCTTCCAAGGCTTTTTTTTAATTATAATTATATGCATTTTTAATTTGGCAACTACATTTTTCAGTTTAGGAGCCAATGGCTCCTAGGTATTCTTTTCAGTCTGGAGCACTGCAGGTGTTATGACCACCTTGCAATCCAGCAGTGGTGGTTGTGCTTGCACACTGAAGGAAAACGCGCCAGCTTCTCTGGTGGCTGGGACAGCAGTAGTGTGCATAGGCATGCATACACAGTGGCTCCCAGCCAACTCATTTGGGCAGCAGCAGTGGCCATGGAAATAAGCAGTGTATAATGCAATGGAAAGATGAATTAAGTGAGCAAAAGAGGCAATCACAATACATTAGTAATTGTCTTGTATTAACTTTGTCGACATGATAAATGCCATTTGCTGAAGCAAGACAACCCTTTTAATTCTCAAGTGTCTCATTCACTGCTCCACATGCCCTACCTCACTAGTATTGGCACGCTCAGTAGCAGTGACGGTTTACACTCAGAACTGTAACTATGGACAGTGTCTGACTACGGTTTCTCGGGCCCAGAGGAAATAACTCTTGGAGCCTATATAGAAAGATTTATTTAAGAGTTGGATTCCTTAATTACCTTGTAATAAGGTGACCAGATACAAAAACCCTATGGGAGTGCCCTGGACTAGGTATAAAGGATAGCTAGATGTAACAGAGGATAAAGCTCCAAAAGATGTCTGTATATAAAAACTACTTATCTGCGCTAGTCCACCATTTTGGGGTGTTAGTCAGCAGCATGAGCCTGCCCACTGTTTAGTAAATCTTTTATTCACTTACCCATCATTTAAACCTATTTATTCCCATAAATTAGAATTTATTGATATAGTGGCTGGGACCTGTATTATAGTGAATTCTAACAGGCTTTGAATTAAATAAATAGACCCTAGCTTAGTGGCAAGTGATTAGCTCCAAATGGGATTTTCTCTTCTCCATACGTCAGGGATGGCCAATCTGAGGCTCTCCAGCTGTTGCAAACCTACAACTGCCTACAGCTAGGCGTGGTGGGAGTTTTAGTTTTACAGCAGCTGGAGAACCGCCGGTTGGCCATTCCTGCCCTACGTGATCAAAAAAAATCTTATGCAGAGCCCAGTGGGTGTTCCCTTTCAGCGATATACATTCCAATAGCCAACTTCGTCCTATCAACTCATCCCTTTTTCCTGATACTCTGGTTCTCCTCGGTCACCGCAGGCTCACAATATCCTGGCATAACTGCCAAAGGCAAAATGACCATAAATTGGTAGTTCACACAACTAAGGGTCCATTCACACGTCCGTTGTGTTTTGCGGATCCACGGATCCGCAAAACACGGACATCGGCGATGTGCGTCCGCACTTCGCGGACCGCACATCGCCGGCACTCTCATAGAAAATCCCTTTTCTTGTCCGCAATTGCGGACAAGAATAGGACATGCTCTATATTTTTCGGGAACGCAATTGCGGACCCGGAAGTGCGGATCCGCAATTGCGGACCCGGCCGGGACATCGTCTGTCCCCATTGAAACTAATGGGTCCGCAATTCCGTTCCGCAAAATGCGGAATGGAATTGCGGACGTGTGAATGGACCCTTAAGGTTCCAGAAAAACCTACCAATATAAAATGACCCTTTCATAGTCATGCATTCAAAAGAAAAAGAAAAAAGCCTGGTACCGTGTTTGCCAATAGAAAACTAGTTCAAACAAAATAAAAGTATTGCAGGTTTGATACCTTTTAATGGCTAACAAAAATAGAAGTAATGATGTTACATAGCGAGCTTGAGACATCACCAGTCCCTCCATCAGGCGTACTACAAGAATATATGAAGAAACAGCAATATATATATATATATATATATATATATATATATATATATATATATATATATCCCCTTAAGGACACAGGGTTTTTACATTTTTGCGTTTTCGTTTTGCGCTCTATGCCTTCCAAGAGCCATAACTTTTTTATTTTTCCGTTCACATGGCCATATGAGGGCTTATTTTTTGCGGGACAAGTTGTACTTTCCAACGCCATCATTTAATAATGCATACGGTGTAGTGGGAAGCGGGAAAAATTCCAAATGGGGTGAAATTGCAAAAAAAGCAATTTCACCACAGTTTTACGGGTTTCTAAATTACGACGTTTGATTTGCGATAAAACTGACCATTTAGTTTTATTCTACAGGTCAGTACGAATCCGGCGATACCCAATATGTATAGCTTTTCTTGCGTTTTGATAGTGAAAAAAATTCAAAAGTGGGAAAAATTTTTTTTTTTTTGTCGCCATGTTTTGACCGCTATAACGTATTTGTATATAAGTGTATGGCGTTGTATGGGGGCTTATTTTTTGCGGGGCGATCTTAACTTTTAGTTGATACCATTATGGGGTGTGTAGGACTTTTTGATCGCTTTTTATTAAATTTTTTTTTGAGGAAATGAAGCGTCCAAAAACGGCAAATCGGCCATTTGGGCGCTTTTTCCGTTTTTCTGTTTACCGTATGGGAAATATATTTTTATATTTTTATACTATGGGCGTTTTCACACATTGCGACACCCATGATGTGTATTTTTTTTATTATTTTATTTTAATTTTGGGGAAAGTGGGCTGATTTAAATTTATTTTTTTTTATTTTTTTTTTTATTTTTTTTATTTTTTTTTACACTTTTATATAGATCCCATAGGGACCTATATAAATCAGTTACCTGATTGCTTCTATCATAAACTCCAATACACTTGTATTGGAGTTTATGAGCATTTTACTACTTTCCTATGAAGCCCTATTGCTAACAAGGGCTCCATAGGAAATAGTAAGTGATAGCCTCAAGCTGAATGAAAGGCTTGAGGCTATCCCTTACAGCGCTCCGATTCTCCCGATCACCACTAGGGGGAGCCGGAGCGCTGCCGAAAGTTTTACTTTCGGTTTTAGGATTGATCACGGCATCTGCAGGGTTAAATGATCGCGGTCGGCAGCGCTGCCGATCGCGATCATCAGCTGCGGGGTCAGCTACAGGAATCAGCCGGACTCCCGCAGCGATGGTGCCCAGCAGCGGGCGCCATCTTTAGGGACTGGACACATGACGCACTCCATACGTCATGTGTCCTTAAGGAGATATATATATATATATATATATATATATATATATATATATATATATATACACACACACACATACATACATACATACATACATACACACACACATATATATACACACACAGGGATGAGCATTCACAATATCTAAAAAGGACATTTTTACACCAGGGCTATCATCCTGCTTCAATTGAAGATCAGATCACAAGAGCTACCAAGATCCCCAGAAGTCAACTTCTCCAATACAATGAAAACAGAACCAACGCGCACCTCTGGTTGTGGCCTACAACCCACAACTAGAGGTACTGAGGGAAAACTGCCAAAAAATACATCATGTCCTACATGAGGATGATCGACTAAAAAAAAAAATCTTCCCAGATCCCCCCTTACTAGCTTACCGACAACCTCCAAATCTAAGGAATATTCTGATCAGATCAAGTTCAAGGCCATGTACCACAGGAAAAGGAAACCATCCCTGTCACCTATATGACGACAGATAAGATCCGGATCCCCAACACACAGCAGGACTATAAGATCCTGGGGACATTCACATGTTCTATATCTTATGTTTATCTGATTATCTGCACTAAAATGTCCTGTTGGAGGCCTCTACGTTGGAGAAACAGGACAGAAACTCAATGCAAGGATGAGGTCCCACCGCCACACAATTAAAGAGAAAAAGCTACACTTTCCTGTGGCTAAGCATTCCTGTTGCCCAGGACACAATGAAGAACACATGAAAGTTCTAATATTAAAAAGGTAACCTCAAATCCCAAAGAGCTAGAAGAATTTGGGAATACAGATTTATAACACTGCTTGACACTTTGAATACTGGACTGAATTTGTCCCCGGGATTTATGACACTACAAGATCTAAAGAGTCTTCTATAGATATAGTCGGGACACCAGGTCTCTGAGGTAACATCAATTTAGAGACCATAAAACTTTCACACCCCTTATCTGTAAGATAATTAAGGACTCATTCTCAAGATCTTTGATATCATGTTCTGTTATTTTTCCATTCATTCCCCTATATCTCTGCTCTTATTGTATATATATTGCTGTTTCTTCATATATTCTTGTAGTACGTCCGATGAAGGGACTGGTGATGTCTCGAAAGCTCGCTATGTAACATCATTACTTCTATTTTAGTTAGCCATTAAAAGGTATCAAACCTGCAATACTCTTATTTTGTTTCTCTTAATGAGAGCACTGAAATAGTCATGTATTCAAACACTTAAAATAGATAGGATACAAGACGCCTTAAAAGTATATGACATTCACCCTGTCATGCATGAATAATAAATCAAATGTAAAAAAAAAGTTGGAGATTAATAAATATATATATATATACACACACACATACACACATATATACACACACACACATACCAACAAATAATGTGTCCTACGGCATTTTAAATCGTGATGTCCTATACCACATCTCTCACTAACAGTGCAGCAGGATTTTTCATAGGACCTCTCATGTAATAATATATCTGTCTAATTAAAAGACACCACCTTACCCTTAAATATTGCCTCCTTTGCTGGCTTCATTCATTTTTGCATGATATTGTGCACTTGTTTCCATGGTTACAACCATCCTGCAATCCAGCAGTGCTGGCTGTGCTTGCACAACATAGGAAAAAGTGCTGGCCTACAGTATGTACACGACAATAGTTCTTGCCAAAAGATAGGGCTACATCTTTCTTACAATGTGCAAGCACAACCACTGCTGCTGGATTGCAGGGTGGTCGTAATCATGTAAACAAGCAGTGTATAATGTGTTGAAAAAACTAATCAAGCCAGCAAAGGAAGAAATATGGGCAATCACAATACATTACTAAGTGCCTTGTGTTAACTGTGTCTACATCTACATGATAAATGGCATTTGCTAAAGTGAGACAACCCCTTTAAATCGCTTATTCAGCAGGGAGCAAGTAAAGGGCTGAACTTATTCAGGTCTCCTCATACTCGGTCTTATGATAAAAGGAATAGCATGTGCAGACTGAATGAGACTCAAGCTAATAAACAGCACAGAACAGTAATTTGTTAATTCTCGATTAGAAACTTGAATGTACACACAGGGGTCTATATTCCAAAACGTTTAAGGGGATTACTGGAGGTACTCTCATGCTCAAGAACTGTACTGTAATAGAATTATACCAGTGCACAATATATTGCCAATTTAGACTGAAACACAATCCATTTCCACCATAATGAAAGAAAATATAATTAACAGGATGACCTATAACACATTTTCATACTTTTAAATTTAACACCAGGGCACTAAAATAAAAATACAATTTTAAGACCTGTAACTTTCTTTTGACATCAGAAATTAAATTCATGTTTGTGTGATCTCATTTTTATGTAGTTTTACGCAAAGCAACTTACAGCTAACCTGCTAAGGCCTTGTGCACATGTCCATAATTTGTGGTCACATCCAAACCGCATATTTTTGCGCATCGCGTGCAGACCAATTAATTTCTATGGGGCTGTAAAAAAAATGGACAGCCCACGGATGTCATCTGTGCCACATCTTATGGAGCTGGTCCTATTGATGTCCGTTTTGTGGACAAGAATAGACATGTCGATAATGGGGCCTGTAAAAAGTGCGGGATGCACACAGCTGGTATCTGTATATTGCGGATCCGCTGTTGGCAGACTGCAAAACGGATATAGCCGTGTGCAAGACCTAATTCTGTATATTAGCTATCACTTAGGCTACTCCAAGACCCTTCACATATTATACACGCAATTTCTCATTAAAACATACTTACACCTGCATCTGATGGCAAATAAAGGAATTTTATATGTTCTGACCACTGAAGTATTACTCACAGCAGCAAAACCTTACATGTGAATCATAACTTGACAGTCACTAGTCATTTTACCTTGACTTTGCAGAAAGTGATGCAGCTAGCAAGCCATACTTGCGTCATGTTGCTTGGCAACAATAGATGGCGTATTGCGTGCGCTAGTCATACCTCACCCACACCAAAAATCACTGTGCAAAGCCAAAACAAGCAAAGCTTGAAGGTAAGCACACAGCTAGGGAATGCAAGTTTCAGGATTCTATACATTTAAAGTGAACATGTAGGGTTTGAGAAATTGTGAGGGATTTTCCTGACTTCAACCTGGAGAGGATTTTTCCATGCAATAGTCTTGAGCACTGAAAAACAATCCATACACTGGCCAAGCTACAAAACAGACTTCTGCATGTGACGGTATCGTTACTAGCTCGCCCAACTATGATCCCGCGTTGTCTGTCCACCCCCAACCAGCAGTTGCTGCTCCAGTCAATGCAACAGTGCGGGAGGAGATCAGGAGCAGCTCGTCTGATAGTCGTACGATTGTTCCCTTTAAAGAGAATCGTGATGCAGTAATAACACGAGTAGTACTACACAGGTCCAGAGCCCTATTTAACAATTTTTCCTACTGCCCCACGTTTCCGCTGCTGTAAGCTCTCAAAGCTGCACTGAAAGCGCAGCAGTTCAGACTGTATTTCAGTGGAGAGGACTCTTGCACATGCTCCACAGTCCTGACAATGTATTTCACTGCAGCTTTAAACGCTGAGAAAGGCGAACAGGAGAGAGGAAAGAAATGAAACAAATGGGGAACTGGACTCCTTATCTACAGTACTAGGCATGTATTGTAGCAGATAATTGTCCAAAATTGGGGTGACAAATTCCCTTTAAGTTTCTATGCTGACCAGCCAACCTTTCAGAGACTCTTAACACCAAGCCAGAGCCCTGAATTGCTTGGAGCCCCACCAAAAGGTATAGGGATTTAAACCTGGAACTAAAGCTACTCAGTGCCTGTAATTGTATATATTGTAAGTTGGCTTTGTGTGCACTTCAGTGCTTTGTGTCTGAACTGAAGACCTGCTCGATAGCCCTCTTGTACTAACCTTTGTTAATTCCACTGAAGAACCTCTGGTCGACCTGGCTAATTCCGTACTCTCGTTTGGACCTCCGCTTGCTCTACTGATTAACTTCTTTTCAGCTAATATGGCTATGTCCATATCCTCCAGGTTTTTAATTCAGCTAGTTTGATTATTCTGTCTGCTTTCATTTGGTCATCTGGTTTGCTCACCTGTTTTTGTCACCTTACGCACCCTAGATGTAACTAGGGTCCCTAGCAGTCAAGCCTAAAATCCCTTGTTGTGGGCTCTGGTGAGTACTTTGGGGTTGCCTTAGACTCTACAAACCGCAGGGGCGTATGACAACAGGTAGCAGTTGCTGCAATAAATTTCTACATTTTCAGTCGACAGCCATATAAATGGTTTGTTTTGTGGGACGAGGTGTCTAACGGTACACGACTTACTATTCCATTTTTTGGGAGGTCAGGCAATTTTGGCATAGGGATTTTTTTTTTTACAGCGTTCACTGTGTGGGACAAATAAATTGTATGCTTGCTTTTACAATACAAGACTTGCATTATGGTAAATGCACTCTTTACAGCTAGTACTTTCAGCAATCTCCATACAGTTGCAATATCAGTAAACACTGCTGAAAAAAGGGGAATGCTAAACTGTTAAGCCAATGACAATTTCATGCGTGGGTCTTCATACGAAGCAAGGGAGATTTAAATGTTAAACTGAAAAAGCAAAGTATACAACATAATCAATGACCATACACTATCTCCAGCACACTCCTTCCTGTTTCTTGCATTCTTCCTCAACGCCAAGCTCAAGGACATGAGTTTGCCAAAGAAGGGCTCATCAGCCATGACAGCAATGAGCTGAAGGGTCTGTACAGATTCTAGTGCTGTCAGTAGCTGTGCCTCGAACATCCACAGAGCAAGGCGTGAGATGACAAGCCATAGATTAAAGGACAAGGAAACACAGCTGAGTAACAAATTTAATAATGGAACAAGCCCAGCAGCTAGCCCCAAAGGATAATGATAAACACTTACAGAGAAAGCCTCAGAAGCTCAACATTTTACTTGGATTTTTTTAATCCAAAAAGTAAGCCTAAACCTATCAACATTAGCAGATTAAAAACAACAATATTTCTCTTGTCACAAAGAAAAAAATGTCAACTTACTGAAAAGTAAGATAGACAAAAGGACAGCATAATTGAGAGCGCATATGAAAGGTATCGAATGTTCTTCATTCTGCTCTGCTGTTCTCGGACACAGAGTTACAATAAATACTCAGTGAAGCAGACAGATTAAAATATTTGGAGTTGATGTACTGAAGTGCCAAACGCAGTCTGCAAAGCAGAAATTTCACAAAGCAAAGAGAGAAGGTCCTTTTACATAGATCATGCCCGGCGCTAGAACCCGGCATACAAGGGCAAGTGCTGGGGCCCACTGCTTCTGGGGGGCACTGAGTGGCTATGAGCACTTCCATCAATACAGATGGAAGAACTCATTGCTGGAGCTGCTGTCATTTCACTTACGCAGTACCCCTTGTGGAGGACCCTCTGATAGTCAAATGAGGCTGCTGCAGAGACTCAGACACGCCCCCTCTACACATGCTGTCTAAGGACAGCAAGGAGAGAAGATCAAGATGGCAGGGCTGCGAGTAGCAAGTCTGCACTGTGACTGCCTTTTGTCTGTGGGACAGGGAACTCTTCCAGGTGCTGCTGGATGTTGTAGTAGACAAGCAGCTTCATGCCATTTGTTGTACGGCTTCATGAAGCAGTTTGCCTCCATGACACCTTCCCTCCTCATATCCTGCTGTCTCCTTTCCTCCCTCATATACCCAGAGCTCCTGTCTCTATTGCTGCCCTGCACAGACCTCCTGCCACTACTTCTCATAAATTCCCCTCAGCCTCTTCCACCTACTTGCTGTGTTCACCCCTCCTGTCCATCCATGGCCCCGAACCAGTCTCACTGCTCTGCCTCATTATGGTGGTGTCTAAACCACATTCACCATAAGGACCTTCTAACGTCACAGGGTCATGTGACTGTGCCCCCCACCCCGTACTGTGCCCCTCACCCCATATTGTGCTCCCTTATACCCTGCATTGTGCCCTCTTACCACACCCTGTGCAGTGCCCCTAGTCATTCTCTGTACTGTGCCCTCTTATACCCTTTTATCCGGTCACAGTATGGTGATGTAATTTACATATTACTGTGTGGGGGGCACTGGGGGTCATTATACTGTGAGGCCCCTTATTCTCAATGGGTGGGGGTGACTGGTGGTTATTATTCTGAATAGAGTGCCACTAGTGGTCTTTATACTGTGTGTGGGGCCACAGGGGGGACATGAAAATGTGAAAAAATGGCTGAAGGGGCCCACTAGGATTTATCGCCCAAGGGCCCACATGAACCTGGAGCCGGCCTTGACATAGATCAATGTTAAAGCCAATTATCAGGAGTGAACCATTCATTCTCAATAAATTCCTGATCAGAGGCGGTGAGAAAAACTGTGTTCACGCTTACTGTATGGGAGCCCAGGCTGCCCTGCCTTTTTTGAACGTTTCCCCGCCCAGCCTGTGCTTATACCCGCCCTCCTATTCTTTTCAACCTACAGTCCGGGCCGGGCATGTGCACTGCGATGCCTATTGTGGGCACGGCATCGCTTTAATTAATGCGCAGGCGAACGGAGCGAAACCAGCCGCAAGAGGGAGTTTGCTTTAATGCGCATGTGCCTGGCGAACGCCCTCTTGCGGCTGGTTTCGCTCCATTCGCCGGCGCATTAATTAAAGCGATGCCGTGCCCACAATAGGCATCGCAGTGCGCATGCCCGGCAAGACAGTGTGCAGCCGCAGGATCTCGGCCTGACTGTAGGTTGAAACAAGGGAATAGGAGGGCGGGTATAAGCACAGGCTGGGTGGGGCAACGTTCAAAAAAAGGCAGCGCAGCCTGGGCTCCCATACAGTAAGCGCCGCCCCTGGGCACCTTCAAGAGCTCATTTGCATAAGGATTAAACTTCGTTTTTACACCTTCAAGTATGAATAAAAAAAATACATGCTCCTCCCCTGCCACCGATCCGATACTGAAGACCTATCCTTAGGATATCAGGATCAGTATATCAGTCCTGGAAAACACGTTTACGGTCCAATTCCAGATAATTAGCCCATCTGAGCCATGTAAAGGTCAGTTTACATGGCCCGTCACATGCAACAGTCACATGGATGTAGGCAGGTCATTACTGCAGGAAATTAAAACAAGGACGACGGGGACCAGATGTGAAACTAGTGGTTTGCAAGTCAAGGGATTTAATATATATATATTTTTTTTTTTTTAATTTTGAAGGCATTTTTAGTTTTCATGAAGAGACTGTTTCCACCCTGCATGGCGTAGGTCCATACCAGTTTAGGTTTAAAGTGTTGTTTCTACCACTATCTGCCTCCCTCACACATACTATTGGTTGACTTCCTCACTCTGGACTTTTGGGATGTCTAGTAGTTTCAGCTTCATGTACTACAAAACATAATGCCAGATATCCCACATATTTGCTGCTGTTCAGTCAGCATATGCTCATTCTTGACGCCAGTGTACACCGACCCTGTCCATGAAGCATCACTGCCGACGTTCTGCCAACACGGCAGGGCTGAGGAGGAGGATCAAATGGTCTGCAGACACTGACAGATAGGCTCTGTTTGTGTGACAGTAGACCGATTAGGTCAAAAAGCATTACCCATTTCACAGACAACCTCTTTATACCTATGCAGGGGATTTGCAGCTCTAGATCAGAAAAAAACGTGAGAGCTCTATAAAAATTACAATCAAAGAATCATGACCTACTAAGATTCAGGGAAGGTTGGTCCCATTTTGGATAAGGTGTGGTCTCAGATTTAGGACCCGCACCTATCAGACATTTATGGCATATACTGTGGTATTTTTATGGTGGCAAAAAAAATATTGTTTCATTTATCTGTTCTTTTGCTGCAATCTTTTTATAAGTTTTCTTAGAATCCAGAGGGGTTAAAGTATGGCTTTCATGCAGCAAAAATGAAACTGTACTTTTCAGAGAAGAAAAATAAGACAATTATCCTGTGTTGCTCTATCTTTTGACGGCTGTATGAAAAATTTGGTATTGTCAGTAGAATCTTCTTACCGAGATCAACCAAATCAAACTTCAAAAACAGAGATCAAGAAGAATAGTGGACACAAAACAAATCATTTAAACTCAAACGAATTGCAGGTTTTTACGCAATATGACTGAAATGTAACTCACTCCATTGTGCAGCAGTTTTCCCATCCTTGGTGATGTCCCACTGGAAGACCGCATTTACTTTTTTAACCATTTCACTTCCAGCATTTTTGACACGACGGCCGATTTCTTCAAAGACCAGGTTACTCTGCAGTCCTTCGTCCTAGAAAGGCAGTCACAACATAGTTACATTAGGTACATATAAAAATTACAACATCTGTAGCTAATCATTGTCCTCATAAGAAGGGAGCTGTCATTTTTGATGTACATGGAAAGGCATAATGATTTTTCCTTACAAATTCACAGTTCTCAAATCAATGCCATGTACCATGGATTAACTTGTTACGTCTATTAATTCTATTACTCTGTATGCAATGGATTTACTGTACAGAAATTATTCCCAGTTGTACTGCCCTGTCTGGCTGAAGAAGCTACTGAAACAATGAATGTATTGCTTAAGGAGTTCAGCAATTACAACTACTTCTACCCTGTCCATTGCTTGCGGGATAAGTTTCTGGTCTGCAGGGGTCTGACCGATGGGGCCTGTAAATAAAGTAATACATCCTTGAACGCTGCCACTCCACTCAGCTCTAGGGGCTTGCTGGAGATAGCCCAGCACTTGCACCGTGAGGCCAAGATGTGACATACATACTACAGGAGACCCCCAATGGTGTGATCTTTCTGAAACCTCCCCTGGACATGGAAAAAGTGGTGGGCAACATATTTTAACATACAGGAGCAATAGTGCAGGTTTCCTAGAAGCCAAGTACTCAAACAAATTGCTTCAAAGTTGCGTATTTTTTTAGTAGTATCTTTTTATTAATTCTCAAAGTTACGTATTTACTAGTTCAAGAAGTAAGGTGTTCTGGTCTAGCAGAATGTAGGGATGCCGGGCCAATCAGGCAGGGCACCGGCGTTCATTGCATGCCGACATCACGGCTGTGTCAGCTAGGACATCAAGCCAGTCAGCACATATGCGAATATTCCAGGCTGGAGCTCGGCAGCATATTTAAACAAGTGAACTGCTGGCCACAGTCACCTGTGATTTGGTCTGTTAGCCCTTTTGACCTTGCCATTATCTGCTGAATCTACCTATGACTTGACCTCCTGGGTCTGACTTGGTACAGCAGGGCTTGACAAATTTACTTGGAATCTAGGAGCCAGCTAAAAAAGTTAGGAGCCAGGCGGAGCCGCGTCATAAAGCTCCCAATAGATGCCCCCATAGTGCTGCTCCCCCCCCACTTCTCTATAGAGCCCCCCAATAATGCATGCCAGTACATAGGGCCCCCAGTAGATGCCCCCATAGTGTTCCTACCCCTGTTTTCCATAGTGCCCCCCATAATGTGCGAGTATATAGGGCCCCCCATAATGCTTCCCCTTTTCAATAGGTTATATGACACGTCAGATGCTGCCAGCGTCTAAGTGATCGCCACTTGCGGCCGCCATGACATGTGGAAACCCTTACAAGGATTACAGGGTCCGGAGGGGAGGGCAGAGGGGTCCGGAGGAGAGGGCAGAGGGGTCCGGAGGAGAGGGCAGAGGGGTCCGGAGGGGAGGGCAGAGGGGTCCGGAGGGGAGGGCAGAGGGGTCCGGAGGGGAGGGCAGAGGGTCCGGAGGGGAGGGCAGAGGGGTCCGGTGGAGAGAGGGCAGAGGGGTCCGGTGGAGAGAGGGCAGAGGGGTCCGTCTTGTCAATCTCTTTCCCCCTTGTCATTCACTTTCTCTCACCCCCTTGTCATTCACTTTCTCCCCCTTGTCATTTACTTTCTCCCCCCTTGTCATTCACTTTCTCCCCCTTGTCATTCACTTTCTCCCATTCACTCTCTCCCCCTTGTCATTCACTTTCTCCCCCTTGTCATTCACTTTCTCCCCCCTTGTCATTCACTTTCTACCCCCCTTGTCATTCACTTTCTCCCCCCTTGTCATTTACTTTCAACCTCCCTTGTCATTTACTTTCACCCCTCCCTTCTTCCCCCTTCCTTGTCATTCACTTTCTCCCTCTTCCTCCCCTGCCTTTAGTGTAGCGTGGCCGAGCTTTGTATAGTCCCACGGGTACAGGAGCTTTAGTTTCCTGTACCCGGGCGGACTCTGACAGGAAGTGCACACTGTGTGCGCACTTCATGTCAGTCCGGACGGGTACAGGAGACAGATGCTCCTGTACCGCGGACCACGGTAGGCTCGGCCACGCTACAATGAGGAACTGACAGGAGGGAGCGCTAAGCGCTTCCCTCCTGTCAGTCCCTCTCTTCATGCTGTGCCCGGGCGGTGCGCCCTCATGGACGCGCCAGCCCGGGCAGTGCTGCAGCCGCCTGAGGCTCTATACAGAGCGCTCGGGCGGCTGCAGCATGAAGGGGGCCGGCGCTCCTAGTCCGCGCCGGCCCTGCGCCCGGGCACCTGACAGAACGGGCTGACAAATACCCAGGCGCCAGGACCAAATTCCTGGTCGCCATGGCGACCTGGGATTTGTCGAGCCCTGTGGTACAGTATTGACTTTGGGTTTGACTTGTGTCTGGTTCAGACTGCTTTCTCTGGCTAGCACTAAAGTATTCCCAATGTGCTCCATATTAAAAGCACCGCATGAGTACAGTGCGAGTCCCAACACCTAGAGTAGTGTTTCTTAAGGCTACATTCAGACGGCTGTATTGTTTTGCGGTCCACAAATTGAGGACTTGCAAAACACGGATACAGGCATGTGTGCGTTCCACAATTGGCGGACTGCACATGGCTGGCACTGATAGAAAATGACTATTTTTGTCCGCAATTGTGGACAAGAATAGAACCGTCTCTTTTGCGGGGCCAAGCTGTCTGCATCTTTTGCAGCCACATTGAAATGAACGTGTCCACAGTCGTCTGAATGAGTCTTAAGTTGTAAGGTGGGCATCATTAGAGGCATCCCCTTTTGTGTGTCTATTTTATCGCCCTACAGGGCTGAGGAGCCAAATTTTAAGACAAATGTAGGTAATTAAGTATTTCAATATAGACAACCAACCATACATGAGGTATCGGCTTTACTGTGTTTGCAGGGATGGATTGGGAACTTAAAATGGCGCTGGAAAAAAACTAAAAGTGGACCCATGTTGTAGACGGGACTAAATGGATTGAAAATAGGCCAACACAAATAGGCAGGGCCAACACAAGTAGGCCAGCAATAGCATAGTGCAGCACAAAGTAACACCCCAGCAGAATCAAATACCACAGTGCAGCAAGAAATACTGCTGCCCTCTCCACAGTATGCAACTGTATCACAGTCATGAGGATGGTAATACA
Source organism: Bufotes viridis (assembly GCA_033119425.1). Lineage (NCBI taxonomy): Eukaryota > Metazoa > Chordata > Amphibia > Anura > Bufonidae > Bufotes > Bufotes viridis. The sequence continues at coordinate 117,982,602 of CM065589.1, read as the reverse complement.
GTTCAGCAGGGCAACTGCGGCCTTTGAGCATCAGATCATTATGTACCTGGTCTGCGGCCATCAGGAGAGCTTAGGTGGCCCCCTGAGCATCGGCCCACCGGGAAATTTCCTTGTAGGGTCTATGGCCAATCCGCCCCTGCATGTTTGGTTGGTGATGCCCTAGAGCAGGGCTCGACAAATCCCAGGCGCCAGGTCGCCATGGCGACCAGGAATTTGGTCCTGGGTATTTGTCAGCCCGTTTTCTAAGGTGCCAAGGCGCAGGGCAGGCGTGTCCTGCACGAGGACTAGGAGCACCGCCCCCCTTCATGCTGCAGCCGCCCGAGCACTCTATTTAGAGCCTCAGGCGGCTGCCGCACTGCTGGGGCATCCATGAGGGCACACCGCCCGGGCGCAGCATGAAGAGAGGGACTGACACGAGGGAAGCGCTCTGCGCTCCTTCCTGTCAGTCCCTCATTGTAGCGTGGCCGAGCTCTGTATGGTCCGCGGTACAGGGAGCATCTGTCTCCTGTACCCGGCCGGACTGACAAGAAGTGCGCACACAGTGTGCACTTCCTGTCAGTCCACCCGGGTACAGGAAACTAAAGCTCCTGTACCCGCGGACCATCCAGAGCTCGGCCACTCTACACCAGAGGCAGGGGAGAATGACAAGAAGGGGGGGGGGGGGGAGGCAATGACAAGAGGGGGAAAGATAATGACAAAGGGGGGGGGGGAGAAAGTGAATGACAGGAGGGGAGAAAGTGAATGACAGGAGGGGAGAAAGTGAATGACAGGAGGGGAGAAAGTGAATGACAGGAGGGGAGAAAGTGAATGACAGGAGGGGAGAAAGTGAATGACAGGAGGGGAGAAAGTGAATGACAGGAGGGGAGAAAGTGAATGACAGGAGGGGAGAAAGTGAATGACAGGAGGGGAGAAAGTGAATGACAGGAGGGGAGAAAGTGAATGACAGGAGGGGAGAAAGTGAATGACAGGAGGGGAGAAAGTGAATGACAGGAGGGGAGAAAGTGAATGACAGGAGGGGAGAAAGTGAATGACAGGAGGGGAGAAAGTGAATGACAAGGGGGAGAAAGTGAATGACAAGGGGGAGAAAGTGAATGACAAGGGGGAGAAAGTGAATGACAAGGGGGAGAAAGAGCTGGGCATGGTAGTGATGCTGTGACTGCAGAGGCTGAGCGCCAGCTGGGGGTTGTAGTGCTCAGTAAAATGTCATGGTGCCCGATGTGACCCCTCTGCCCTCCCCTCCAGACCCCTCTGCTCTCCCCTCCGGACCCTGTAATCCTTGTAAGGGTTTCCACATGTCATGACGGCCGCCAGGGGCGATCACTTAGAAGCTGGCAGCGTCTGACGTGTCATTTAACCTATTGAAGAGGGGAAGCATTATGGGGGGCCCTATATACTCGCACATTATGGGGGGCACTATGGAGAACAGGGGAAGGAACACTATGGGGGCATCTACTGGGGGCCCTATGTACTGGCATGCATTATTGGGGGGCTCTATGGAGAAGTGGGGGGGGGAGCACTATGGGGGCATCTATTGGGGGCTTTATGACGCGGCTCCGCCTGGCTCCTGACTTTTAGCTGGCTCCTAGATTCCAAGGAAATTTGTCAAGCCCTGCCCTTGATATGTACACCACAATGTTGAGAACACAGGGTTTAGAAGACCTACTATTAATGTTGAGAGGAGGATGTAACCAACTACTGCCAATTGTGAGCAGTCTTGCCTATTTGGTTATTTAATTAAAATGAATAAGTAAAATTAAAAAAAAAAATTTAATGAATCCCCTAGATTAAAATCGTTACACTAAATACAACGTTAAAATGTGTATTTAAAATACCTATTGGTAATTATGACCATAAATGCCATTATTTGCAGGTGAAGTATCAAGTCAATTAAATAATAGTTTGCTATTTCCAAGTTGTAGTGTGCTCCACAAAGAACCCCCTCCTGTACTGACAGATAGAAGAATGCTTACTGTAGCTTATATGCAGGGTTGTAATACCACACCATGTATAATTCTTAACAACGCCCTCTACCAAATGCACTTTGTTTTAGCAAGAACCATGTACAGTGTGAGAGGATGACTTGCATTACATTACTGCAAATCACTGCTTTTCAACTAAACGCTGCATCTTAAGACTGTTTCCTGAGCATGGGAGAGGCATTGGCATTTTGTTCCTGGAGTGATCAAGTTAGCATTCGTGTTTCTATGTGCCAATTGAGACAAGGCTACAACGCACTTATTGGATTTTTAGCCATGTATCTTGCATCAATGTGCCGAGAAGGCAAATCAGAGTCAGGGATAACAGGAACATGGCAAGAATCAATAGGAACTTCTAATGGGCATGTCGGCTATTCTTTGTAAATAAATTGTGTTACAGAGCACAATCCGACAACTGACAACTGTATTGATGTGTGGTTTTCCCTGTAAACATAAATCAATACAGCAATGTAGAGTTAAATTGAACTTTTTGGTCTCTTTTACAATAGAAAGGACATTGTAATCTTGCGAGATTAAAAAATCCAGCTACAGCAAGTAAAAATCCCCAAATCTCCTAATTAATTCAATCTCCAAAGAAATCATTAACAATATATGTACGCCAAAAATCTGCCTAAAAAGTGGCGCAATCAGGCAAATTCTGTTTTTTTTTTTAGACAGATTGGCCCAGATTTACGACCTGACACACTGTCTACTTTAATCTGCGTTCAGGGCTACCTTTTGGTTCTTGAGTTACATCTGTATGTATTTCCTTACCTGGACTGTTGCCTTGGACTCCAGACTATTAGCAGTTGATGTAAGGTCAATGTAGGCACCAGCAATAGCAATTTCCCCAGTCTCTTTCACCTGGAAAAAGGGCATAACTTTCAGCTAGGACTTAAAAGTAAGAAAAACAGCATTTCAAGTCACTTAATCTTAGTTTAAGTCATCTCCTGTGACATTTCATGACATGTCTCCTCTTACAATACACACAGATCAATAAGTCTTATCCCTCGCGAGAGAACATTGCCATCATTCAATAAATGATAAAAGGTCAAATGTCTTACAGACATCTTTAATGATTTGTTCTCCAAGTGTGCAATTGTCTGTACACAACCAATTTCCTGTGCTTTTCTTAAATGGACAAAAACTTGAGACACGTGTTTAACATGTTAAATGTAAAATATGGTCTGTATGGTCAGCGTGCTGAATTTCAGCTATGTTGGTCATATATAACCAGAATTCGGTTATTGTTCATTGCAAAGATTAATCTCTTTATCCAAGAGGGCCTAATTAATTTGCATGACCTCGAATTATAAAGCCTACCCACGAGGAACTAGTCCTGAGGTTAAGGTTAATTATACTCATTATTTGACAGCTAAAGTGAAGAACATCAATATTCTTGACAACATGGCACCCTTCAAAAAGGCCATGTATGTTGGAACCAAGAAATTTGGCAAGCATAAGGCTCTGAGAAACTTTGACAAGTGGGAAATTGGGATAGCCTAGACTACTAGACCACATCAAAAATATGACGTATAGAAGAGCTAGTGTAGTACAAACAGCTAAAATATTAATAATCACCATTTAAAAAAAAAAAAAAAAAGTGTTAGACACTGTCAAAACACAAAGGGTCAATTAAACTCGGGCACCCCCTGTACAGGGGCTCGGTGTTCTCCTTGGCTCAAGTTATTTTACTGGCTGCAGCAGGTTACCGTGATCACAGTGATTGGCTGCAGGGGTGACCCGTGTGCACGATATGTCTCCACTGCAGCCAGGAATACAAATCGAGGTGGGGAGGACTGCAAAGATAAAGATAAATAAGACAAGAAGGAATTAAAATGTCAAAACGTAATAGTCCCCCTTAAAAAGACTGTCTACATGCCTCAGCGTGAATGGGAAGCTTTATGGACCATCAGAAAAAAAGCAGGACAGTTCTTTCCTTGTATTATCCCTTGCAACATCTAATAAATACTCTATTGTAAAGGATATGTATTCACTATATTAGGAGGCTAGTCCTGAAGCTATGATAATCTCCCGCATTATACAAAAGCAAATAGCAGCTTTAGTCTGGAACAATAGCTCCACAAAACAATAAAGATGGATATTTATGTGTCTGGGGTTTGCAAGATCACATTATAAGCTCAAGTTTTATAGAGAATCGTTTCATGCCTTTGCCAGGTTTTTTTTTTTTTTTTTTTAGGTGCTGCAAAGTAATAGCACAAAACAAAAGGCGATGTAATATCCACAATGTTCGGGTAAATGACAGAATGTATGCTTACAAGACAAAGGATGAATCCACTCAAACAAAAACTGCATGCCATGTAAAGCAGGACTACAAAGGCAGAGGAGAAAAACCACACAGTATCAAGTAAAAGCACCAGTTTCTACTGACCTTAGTCTGTAGGTGAATTCGGTTGCCCTCTCTCCACATTTCAGTTTGTAACGTTTGCCCAGGCAAGACTGGCTTCACAAAGCGCACCTTGAAAAGACAAAATAAGTTTAAGCTAAAATTCCTATTGATGTGTAGAAGCAACATACATAGATTGTCATCTGATCACACTGTTCTTACACTGGCCATGACCAACCTTTGATCGAGGTTGGTCAACCCTGCCAATTTCAGCGAGCATGGCGGACCATCTAATGAGGGGGTGCACAACGTTTTCTGGGTGGGGGCCACAGTATCAAACTGAACCAATGACAAGGGCCGAAAATAAAATTTAAAGGGGTATTAACTAAAATACTGTATTTATGGCACATTGAACATACAGTATATACCATTAGTGTCCAGTTACAGGACTCCCATCTAATGGGGGAATACATGAAAAACACATTTGAGGAGCCACAAGGCATAGACATGCATGTCTGTTAGGGTACTTTCACACTGGCGTTTTGGATTCCGTTTGTGAGATCCGTTTCAGGGCTCTCAAATGGTCCAAAATGGATCAGTTAAGCCCCAATGCGTTCTGAATGGATAAGGATCCGTTCAGAATGCATCAGTTAGGCTCCGTTCTGCTTCTATTCCGTTTTGGAGCCAGACACCAAAAACGCAGCTTGCAGCATTTTGGTGTCCGTCTGAAGATGCGGAGCCGAACGGATCCGTTTTGAATTACAATCTAAGTCAATGGGGACGGATTCGTTTTCAATTACACAATATGGTGCATTTGAAAACGGATCCGTTCCCCATTGACTTTCAATGTAATTCAAAACGGATCCGTTTTGACTGACATTTTTCTTTAAAACGAATGCAAACTGATCCGTTCTGAACAGATACAAACGTTTGCATTATAGAGCGGATCCGTCTGTGCAAATAAACAGACGGATCCACACCAACGCAAGTGTGAAAGTAGCCTTACCAGATGGTTGGGGGTTGCACAGAATGTTATCAAGGGCCACTGGTTGTGCACATCTGATCTTATGTGTAAGGGGGTGTCCAAAACTTCTTCCAATGGCAAAACGATGGAAGAAAGAAGGATCGGTTGTTGGAATTCAATATGCTTAATTGTTTCGCACTCAGGGAGATAAGCTAGCCCATGGAAGCTGGAATCACTTCTCTTTTCCCCATTCAGAACCCATGCAAACTTGGCCAAGCATGCATGCGTATTAGGGAGATAAAAGGGACAGCAAACACCCAAATACACATTTGTCCATCTAAACAGTTTATTCCCAATGGCCACCTTAAGTATCCCAATTACCAGTGTGACCTAACTGGTGGGATGACTTATGGACAAACCTTTAATGTTAAAGAGGTATTCCAATAAAAGATATATAGGGCATCTCTACATTATGCCATTAATGCCTTTTATAAATACTCCTTTAGTTAAAAAGCAGACCTAGCAAGTGAGCGCCAAGACAAGTAAAAGTGGTGACCGCATCCAAAGTTCTCCAGAACTTATTTCTAACATCGCCCACATAAAGAATACTTTTCAACCCATTGGTCTCTTCGTGAAGCAGTATTGCCTGTAACCTTCCTTAAAATTGACTTTTAATTCATATGCTAATAAGCACTCAAGTGCACTGTGGGGAGGAGAGCTTCTTGGTGTACCATACTTCCGGCCCTTTCCCCTCTATGCACCTCTCACTTTTGCTTGATTGATGGGGCCAGGCTTTCTTCAACTCATCATGCCTGGGAAAACCTGCACGGTTAGTTCAAACCTCTGCGCATGTGTTCCCTTGGCCCTGTACCGCCTCAACGGACTGTACTACGCATGCGCTGCAGTTCAAACGAATATTGCATATTAATTAAAACCAGGTAGAATTTGGCACAGTACAATTATATGGGGAGACTGCACAATGCTTGGTTGGGCTCAGTCTGAAAGTGATTTTTGAAAGGACACACTCCTTACAGTTTAATTCTTGATGATATCAAAGATCTCTGCTTAGTCTTTGAACTGAAATATTCTGGTTTACAGCCAGTGGCTACATACTTTCTTGACAATCCTCATATTTTTCCGATTACTTTTAAATAATGAAAAGCTTACCTTACCTGTCTATGCCCCTCTGACCCAGCGCTGCTGCTCTACACTCTCTGCTGGAATGCAGCCATGACATGTTTTGGCTGCACTGGTGACATGTATACCACTGCAACGAATCTCTGTATCCGTGGTCTTGCGCTATTCACCCATGAGGCAAACTGGTTGTAGCAGTATATGGGACACCAGCAATGTAGCCAAAACCATACGTCTCAGTTGCAGCCTGGTGGAGAGGGCAGAGCAGTGTTGGATCAAAGGAAGCTTGGGAATGTACATTTATAATAGCGTATACTCTGACCATGCCTTTTACTAGGACACTTCATATAAAATATAACTGCACAATGTACAAAAAAAAAAAAAGTAAAAATCATAAAATGAATGCCCATTTGGCAAGAAAAAAAAATGACACTAAATATTCTCTAACAAACCTAAAAAATAAAAAAACTTAACCCCTCTGCACCATACTTTCACTGAAATAATGTCCTGCCAATGAACACTGAAAGTAGACAACATTATTAAATCAGACTGAGGTTTTTCTTGTAGGACATAAATCTAAGTGATTTCCTATTGAGCAATCTTACAATACAGACACAAAATGCCAAGTACTGTACCTTAATTGCTTTAAACTTGGTTACATCATTATTTGCAAAGTGCTTCAAAACATGCCGGGCGGAAAATCCAAAAGTGCACAGACCATGTAATATGGGTCTTTCAAACCCTGTGGAGAGGAACCATTGTAAGGTGCAACTATAACGTCAAGAATTCTGTGTCATATTTACATCAACCAAGACATTGAGGTGCCATAAAAGCTGATTTATCTTGTTCTAGAGTGTTTACCGTGTTCATTGACTATGCCTTAAATGTTTACCATTATTATATTATGAAAAAATGAAATATAAATAAGTATAGTAGGAAAAAATTTACGTTAAAAGAAAAACATTTTTTTTTTACAGAAACCTGCACCAAAATGGATGAGGGCAGTCTATAATCTGATAACTGGAGGCAAGAACAAGAAGCTCATATGCACAAAATGGATCTCAAATTGTGCTGAAATACTAATCTATGTAACAAAGAAGCAGCCTAGTGGGGCAGAATTATCCGATGTATTCATGAAAATGTTCACTGGCGAGTTTATGATTTTAAGAAGAAAAAAAAAAAAGGCCAAGTCAAGGCTGATCTTTAGGATCTGCAAGCTATGTGGCTTTTCAAGGCGAATCTCCTTATTCCAATGTGGGGGACACCACCGGCCTTTGAGTTTACAAAGACAATCTACTGTATATGTCTTCTTCCAACTTCGTTGAAGGAAGCAATCCAAAAGTTGATGACTTTGCTATTTATAACTATCGTGTACACCCTTGTACTGCCTGAAAAAGGCCTCATGAGAGAGAAGAAACCTTACACATGCAGGGGAATAAAGTATTCATTTTTTTCACTGAACCATTGGCGCTCTGTCTACTTTTAGACTTCTGGATCAAGTGACATGAAGGTGGAGTACTGAAGTTTGCACCCATATTTGTGATATATAGTGTGTGATAACAGCGCTTAGCTTTACTTTTACACTTTAGGTTTAAAAGGTGTTTAAGTAGATGTGATCTATTAAGATCGAGGGAGAATACCATCATGGACGACTACTCTCTAAAAGTTAAATCACAGAGCACTCCTTTAAGAGTCTAACAAACCACCAGTTATTGAGACAAATGTCATCTGCTCAGACCCTTACATGCAATGCAATATACAGAAGGAATCTGCTAGCCTCGTCTAAAGTTGTGGCAGGTCCTTTAACTACAAAGTCAATAGGAGGCTAAACAGGTTGCAAAGTTGTATGAACCTACATTGCCAAGCATATAATACAACAACTTCAGACAATGAAATATCACATTCCATTGGAAACTTCTAAGGCATATAGTAGACATTCCAGGAACGATTAGGTTTTGTTTAGGTTTCTGAAGCTAATGGTTGAAGGGGTTATCCAACCTCTAAAATGCCTCACCATAGGCCTGGGCCGGGCAGACTTTATAAGCAATGTGTGTGCCGGGGAGCAAGGCAAGTACAACCTCTGAGGATCCTGGGCATATGGGGAGGCATTTTAGGGGTTGATTAACCTTAAACAAGCAGCAGAATATTTCCTATATACTTTCCTATTAAAATTCACACCTGGTTTTGGCTTCAAAACTGCATTAAAAAAAAAAAACACAAATACTGTGAGTGGGCATCCTAATGAATCTTGTACTATTTTGCTCACTTACCTCCCATTGCAGCAAAGCTGGGATCAATGTGCAGAGGATTCCAATCACCACTGAGGCGGTAAAGAGCAGCCTGTGGGAGGAGGAAGCAAAAGCATCAATCAATGCTAGATCTAATTCAATCAAAAATGTGTCTTGGCATCTACTTGACCATGGTTGCTACAAATTTCTACCTTAATGAAGCACACTTAAGTTTAATTAAAATGAAATGTTCTGCACTAATCAGAACTTAATTTGCAGGAGTCTGTTAATCTTAAAGGGAATGTGTCTTCAGAAAATCACCTGCTGTTTAAATTACTTATTTTTAAATAATGTGATGATATTTTTAATTTTCCATGTCACTTTTTATATTTAAAAACTAAAATCCTGCAGTTTTCCGACTGGCCACCATGTCTAATAATTAGTTCCACTTCTTGGTTTGTACAGATCACTTTACTGCAGTTAACTCATGCTAATCCTGCCTGTAATATCACCTCTGTGTATAAATAAAACAGGATCCACCTTTCACAATAGGCGATTGTCAAATCTTATCTATTCTTTCCTTGTACAATGACCTCTGCACAGGTCACAGAGAATGCCGAGAAAACTCTCCCTTGTAAGGCAATGAGGTCCCCTCCTGTCCATTGTATCTATGGACCATGGGGCTGCAGTAAAGCAATTTTTTTAATGATTTCTAAATGCTGCAAACTGCTCAGGCAAGATGGCCACCCCTGTAATCATGCTCAGAAAATAAAAAATCTACAATCCAAAAATAGGAGATGTGCTACTATCTGGTTTTAACTTTGTGACATTTCCTTTAAGTCCATTGTCACACCTGCAAAAACAGTATAATCAGAGAGGACGGTGTGCACGTGTATGGCAACTGTTACAGGCCTGAGATTCAGTCCTGTTTTGATGTTGAAATTAGACCCACGATTTAGAGTAATCGGTTGCTGTGGTTGCAGTCCTCACCCATCCCCCTGCCTGTGCTAAAGCCACAGATGCAAGGGATTCTGTGGAGGCCGGTGTGAATTATTGACAATAGCTGTAAAGCGATGAATAATATGTCAGCTCTATACAGTATAAGTGAATAATACTAATAGCAGCTATGCTTGTATTTTATTGCGTTTAAGGTGCTTTTTTTAAATCTTATAAATCTAATTTAAGGTAATACTGAGGCTTACAGGTATTGTAGCTGAGGTAGATGCAGTGGATTCCATGCACTAGGATGTTAAAGGGGAATACGGTTTTATCTAATGATTATTCATATCTTTTATGAATATTTCTCTATTATACTGGAAAGTCAAGGAGATATTAAAGAGGCTCTCTGGCCCTTTAACTTAATTAGTAGTTCTTTAAAAGAGCTTCCCTCTACAGGTTTTGTCTAATACTTACCCTTTCCTGATGAAACCATCCAGAGGATAGGTCATCAAAATCAGATCAGCGAAACTATTCGCCGATCAGCTGTTTGAAGTGAATGTAGCGCTCATACGACTGCTGCCTTCTCTTCTCCCCTGCTTGCCATACCGACTGCAGCAGCGAACAGGTGTAATTCCAACCCTGCCATCCCCTTTTACTTCAACAGGAAGGTACCATCCCATTGAAGTGAATGGGGACAGCAGAGTTGTAATTAAAGCTGCCTGCCATTGCAACGATGAGCAGGTAAATAGAGAACACAGCACTCATACAAGCCCTGCATTCTCTTCAGACAGCTGATCGACAGATAGGTCATCAATATAAAAACAGTGGACAGCCTCCAAGTTAAATGGCCAGAGAATCCCATTAATTTAGGGATTTACAATAATATTGGTTATCAAATATAACAATGAAAACAAAAAAAAAGTTGCAAATCAGTCATGGCAACTAAGCCAGAGACTCCGCCAAAAAGAAGAGTTACTATCTATGAACTGATTTTTTTTTTTTTTTTGACCAACGTCAGGATAGAGCATGGTACTGGCTGGCTTAGATGCCATAGATGCAGCTCAGGAGGTAGGGGACTGACTGGTGTATGAAGATTGACGTTAGAAAATCTGCATACTACTTTCCCATTAAACACTGGTTGGAAAAAAAGGTTCAAACCTGGAGGGTCTCTTAAATGAGAAATATGAGAAACGGTATCGGCATACCAAGGATGCATCTCATCCGGTCAATCTGTTGCCTAATCTGTACCGAATGGAGGCAAAACCCCCAAAACAACAACTGTCTACAGAGACTACTCCAAAAGGAAGAGCAAACTAATTTGGGAGTCTAGTTCTGGAGGAGTTCATTTGAATACCTCCTCCCCATAGATCCGATCTGAAAATAAGTCTCCATACTTCCCTCAATGAGAGCCAGTGCCTCTCCCCGGAAATGCATCAAAGTCCTCATTCAGAGGGCCGTAATCTTGGTGCATTTTGGAATTTCTATTACAGAAGCAAATCCCTGCCCAAGCACACGTCTAATGACCCAAACTAACAGTTAAGTGTGAATAGATCCTAATTATGCTATGTATTAAAGGATTCCTTAGAAATTAATTAATTTGAAAAGTAAAAATCAATAAGATGTTTTCCCCATTTCAGCATGTGCGCTAAAAGGTTTTTCTTTTTAGTAGACGTGAATTAAGTCTCCAGTTAGAGCCATCACAGCCTTCTGCCCCAACTGTCTCCCATCCGATCTACATACATATGTATTCTACATGGGAGTACTCCAGGCCGAATCGGCTTTCATTTAATGATTCATGATATAGTATACTATAGTCCTGTGTGGCTTTTCCATAAATTCAGGACGCTGCTGGCTGAAAGGCAAACTGCATAATCGCCTGCTATCCCTGTAATTACAGCATAAAAGAAAATCAATAGTGCAGGCCTACAATGATTTGCCTACACCGCTGCCTATGTCAGAGAAAAAACAGTCAGTGTAACGCTGCAATTACTGTACGGCTCTAAAGATTATTTTTATAGCGAATGAGGCCTTTTTTGTAAAGCACAATCATCTGTTTATCCAACTATGAAGAGTACAAGAAGCATGCAGTTATAGGTCACCTAATGATTAATGCTGCATTTAAATAGGAGGGATAAAAAGCTTAAAAAAAAAAAACTTCATGTAGCAATATTGTCATTTGACAATTTCTCAGGCTGAATCTGAGATCTATAGTTATCTTCTGCTGATATTCGATTACGACGTTTCGGTCTTTTTTATAGAAAAATAAACAAAAAAGGTTAATTAGAATAAGTTTACTGCAGTGTGACCCAAACCACCGTGTGTCCCGATTATCGGTTTACACTGCCACCAGTTCAGCAGATGCTTAAGACTATCGTTTTCTTCATTAAAGGAGTTTTCAGAGATTTTTTTTATATTTTCTCTTTACTGATGTTCTATCCTCCAGATAGGTCAACAGTATCTGATCGGTGGGGGTCCAACACACGGGACCCCCGCTGACCAGCTGTTTGAGAAGGCAGCAGAGCTCCGCTATTTCTAGGCCAGTGACATGTTCATCGATCACGTGGCCTAGGAGCATTCAAGTGAATAAGGCTGAGCTGCAATACCAAGCACAGCTGCTATACAATGTACGGCACTGTGCATTGTAAGGAGCGCCGCTGCCTTCTCAAAAAAGCCGATTGGCGGGTGTCCTAGGGCTTCGAACCCCCACCGATCAGATACTGATGACCTATCCAGAGTATACGTAGGTAATCCGTAAAAAAAATCTTGGAAAACTCCTGGAAGAGTCGTATGAGAAAGGGAAACGGTCTAACAAGAGTCTATTCTAAGCACAGGTATTGTATACACTTGGTATGAGTGTGGCACGAGAGAACATCAGCATTTTAAGATTTTATTTTTTCCATTAAGTTGTTTAGCTTTATTTATTTTTTTAAATTTAAGTTATTAATAAAGCCAAGTTACATTCACAGCTGTGACAACACATGTAAGTGGTATTGCAATACTTGTGATTTACGCAGGAATCCATCAATAAACAAGGATTGTGCTGCATGCCAGAAGTCTTGACAAAGACTCAACAGAAATTAAAACATTCTACTAGAGAAAGAAAAAACATTAGTACACTAGAGAATAAAAACTACATAGCTTTGAGTGGTTTGCAGTAGGTTGAAGTAGCGGACTTGTTTAGCTTCGTTTTATTGTACTCATCTTCACAAATCTTGGAATGCAGGTAGCAAAACACAGTCTACAATGGGATGTTTTCTTTCTGGTTACCATGGTTATGACCAGGAACATGAACACATCATATACTATTGTATTCTACATACAGTAATGTACTTTTGTAAAGTTAGAGTTGGAGCTTGCTTCCAGCTTCACCATCAATTTAATACGGGTGGTATTTGCAACAAATTTTGGCCATCCAGGTATCAGCATGTCCAACTCTACTAGGCACCATGCCTATTTTAGGGTTGATGCTGCAGACAGGTGCTCTTTAAGTCCATAGTTCACATATGGCTTTAGATTAAAAGGAAAATGGGGAAGGGGGTTATATTACTATTAAACAGGGTAACGAACATGCCATTCTTCCTTGTGATGGGGCCTACTAAGTGCATCCTAGAGTCGTGTTCAGTAACTGTACGGGCAGCATGTGTATGGTTTTTCCACACAACTTTTCTTTTCACACACATGCAGCTCACAATCTAATTTTCATATATTCCAATTCCTTACAAACCTCTCTCAAGCATTTTACTGCCATTTGTAATGACGGCTCTGCCCACTCCTCAGGTGCAGCCTGTAGCAGTCTTCATGTCGGCGCCATTAACCCAATTCAGCTGGGGAGGTAATTGATCTGTTCCCATTATACATGCATACTTTTTTTTTATAGCAACTTTACAGTAAAGGCCACTTACACAGGACAAGGATTGGGGCAATTATCGGGAAGGAACGTACCTCGGAACAATTAATCCTGATATTTGCCCTGAATAAAGGTGCTACCAATTATATGATGAAAAAGCAAAAGCTTATCAGGTGAAAGCAGCACTGGTGCAGGTCCCTTAATCACCATTCCTGGGCAGCAGCTTGTGCCATCTAAACTGAACGATTCTCTATGGCAGGGAAGGGAAAATTGAGTCTCTCCAGCTGTTGCAAAACTACAACTCCCAGCATGCAAAGACTGCTTACAGCTATCAGCCTACAGCAAGGCATGGTGGGAATTGTAGTTTTACAACAGCTGGAGAGCCGCAGTTTGCCCATCCCTGCTCTATGGGGGACGAGTGATAGCAGCAGCAAACCCTCGTTCCCACACAGAGCAAGTGATTGCTCCAAGTAAATGCAGCTCTAACCTCTGCTGACAAGCAGGCAATTATCGGGAACCAAGGAATGAGTCCTCGTAAATGCCTGCAGTGTCACACTGTATAAAAGGGCCTCTCTGCCACTAATGGGTAAACACAAATCCCTTCTGTTGACTAGAGCAGTGGTCCTCAACTCCAGTCCTCAGGGCCCACCTGTCGGTCATGTTTTCTGGATTTCCTTAGTATTGGGCAGCTGATATAATTAGTGTCCATCCATCAGGATTTACTACAGGTATTAGTTCTGTGGGATTGTCCTAAATCCTGACCGGCAAGTGGGCCTTGAGGACTGGAGTTGGGGAACCCTGGACTAGAGGTAAAGGTGCCTTCACGATGTGGAGTTTGTTGCAAGAATTTCTGCAACTGAAAATCAGTCTCAAAAGTAAGACAAGTGCAGAAATCCATTTGCTTGCTGTCCCATTTAAACAAATGGAACAAATATTCAGACGCGGAAATTTCTCAGACAAAATCTGCAGTGTATGAAGGCACCCTTAAGGCATTATTACATACAGCGATGTAGAAGGCAATTGTGGAGAGGGAAGCATTCCTTCCCAGCAATCACCTGCTCATTAATGGAGGAGACAGCTGCTATTACATGCAGTGATCTTCTCCACGGTATTTCTGGCAGCAGAATGTTATTAGACAGCATGATCTACCGCTGGCAAAAGATTTTTAGGCTAGGTCTACTCGACGACCTGTGTCTCACCAATGTCGCGAGACAATTTTTATAATGATAGTACATGGTGTCACACTGCGACATGCAAAATGCTGTGACACGACAGTCGCAAAAAACTCAGTCGCAGAAAAATCCATTTTGGATGTCGTGGCAGAATCTTGCATTTCGCACTGCGAGACCATAGAGTATTATAAAAATTGTCACGCGACAAATGTCGTCGTGTAGACCAAGCCTCAAAAGTTAAAAAATTTGGATTGCCCAACTACTACGAACTCTCATTAGCGATAATCTGGCAGACTAATGCTTGCTGCTCAAAAAAAAAAAAAAAAAATCAAAGCAGTTGACATTTAGAGGATAGACCATATTTTTACTTTATAAGACGCACTTTTCTTTATAAGACACACTTGGGGGGAACATGGCCCTGCGTCTTATAAAGCGAATCCTATTATCAGAAGCACGGGAAGCATTGAAGGCTCTGTACTCAGCGCTTCCTGGTCCTTGGCTGGGCTGTGGCTGAGCACAGAGTGAGGGCGCTCTGCGTTTTATTTTATTTGATCTGTGGCATGGGGGCTCATAAATGGCACTGGGGCTTATAGACAGCATGGGGGCTCATAATGGAGGCTTATAAATGGCACTGGGGCTCAGATGGCATGGGGGCTGATCTGAGGTCTGATTGAAGGTCTTAACATTGGGGCTGTCAGATGAGGTCTGATTAACATTGGGTGTCTGATTGCTGGCCTGATTTGAGTTCTAATGAAAAATATTTTTGTTATTGTCCTCTAAAACCTAGGTGCATCTTATCAGGCATGTCTTATAAAGCGAAAAATACAGTAATTCGATTTCGATTTTTAACCACATTTAGTTCTTTAGTATATTGAGCAAAAAATAGGGATACTAAAACACCACTAAGGGTGTGTTTACATAGTGTTTTTTCCCATCCGTATAACGCATACTAAATACGTATACGTTAAACGGATGCCTCAGACTGATGCCATACAGTGGCATCTGTTCACCATAGAGTTCCACTGTAAACAAAAACTTTTACCGGACTCTGCAGGATACAAAAATGTGATTATCTATATCCATCTCTATCAAATGGAGGAATAAAACATTATGTAAACCCATCCTAAGGGCTCATGCACACGATCGTATGTATTTTGCGATCCACAGAAAATAAGGATGACATCCGCGGGCATTCCGTATTTTGCGCAACAGAACAGCAGGCCCCTAATAGAACAGTCCTATCCTTGTCCAATGCAGGCAAAAATAGGACATGTTCTATTCTTTTGTGGAAAGCACTTACGGGAACAGAATGCAGAACGGACACAGAGAAAATAAGTTTGGGTGCACATAAGCGTGTGTCTTTTGCGTTCCGCAACACAGGTCCACAAAACAGATCTAAAAAAAATAAATAAAAAAAACAGATGCCATCCGTGTGCGGTCTGTGTTGCATTTTTTTTGCAGATCCATTGTAACTGTCCTTGTCTTCAAAACAAAGAAAAGGACATGTATTTTTTTGCATAACGGACATGGAATGCAGTCATTTCATTTTTTTTTTAAAGCCCCATTGAAATCAAGGGTTCTGCATACAGACCCGTAAAAAAATAAAAATAAAAAAAAGTTTGTGTGTATGAGCCCTAGGGGTGGTAAAAAGATTCCATTCTAGGTACAGTGCAATTGATAGTCCAATATCAATTCTGCGTTTCTGACTTTATTGCACAAGAACCCATCAGCTCACTTTATTATAGTCCTCAATCAATTACTCTGAAAGACTGACTTCATGTCCAGTAAAACTCTTAAAGCAAGTATACCCTTATGAAATTGGCTAAACTGACAAATGTTTGTAACAGAATATAGCCTGTGAGCCTTTTCTTTCTTCAGGTGTCAAAATATCACCTTGCTGTTCTCTCGTGGTTACAGTTATCAAGATAACTATAAATCCCGGGCTGGGCTGTACACTGTATAATTATTCTTACCAGAAGATTGTTAGTAGGTAGAAAATGCTACATATTGCCCAGAAAATGCAGAAGACAGGCAATTGCCTCACCTTTGATAAGTATTACCGTACATGAAGAACATATAAAGGTGCATTTACATGCAGAGACCAGGTGCAGATCATCGGTGGAGGAGACCACTGCATTTACATGCAGAGACCACCTCCACAGTATCGTCCCCATAAAGCTGCATTGTTTCTGGGCAACAGATCGCTGTTTAGACAGCACAATCTGCTGCCCAAAAACAATTGAGTTGCCTGCATGAACGACCAGATCACCCGATGAACTGGCATTTCTTACGTTAATCAGGTGATCAGCACCTTTACACTGGCAGATTGTCAGGAACGAGCGTTCACCGGAATATCTGTTCCCGATAATCTGTCAAAGAATAAGCCCATGTAAATCCATTTTAAGTCTCAGTTCATATTTACGTTAAAAATGTCTGCCATGTCACAGGAGCAGAACACCGAAAATAGAATTTTAGATCCATCATACGACAGACATTGGCGGGGCCCAATGGATCCCAGTGTCTTATAACGGGACTGTGGGGTTTCAGTGGCCATCGTTTCAATCAGAATTTTCCTTATATAATGAAATCTCCAATGGCTGTTCCTAACAGAATTATGATAAGTGCCTAAAACTATTATTCCATCTCCCACCGAACAAAAAAAAAAAAAAAAAAAAAAAAAAAAACACAAGAATGGATCAGAGAGGTGTATTGTGCTGTATTCCCTTGAAACTTCACTGACCTGCTATTTCTGATCCCCCTTCCTCATCCACACAATACCGTTCTAGTTTGAAAAGCACGGACAAGAATATAACCTATAATAGTAGATAAAATATACACAACTGCAGATCTGAGTTTTTCGTGATCACCCTTCTGTAGCGGTTGCCACTATCTTATCCCGTTTGTCCCTTTTTAACATTCACAAAAAAAACAAAAAAAATGTATGTATATATATATTTATTACATATACGTACATACACACACACACACACACACACACACACTATAACCCATGAACTTTGCTTTCCAAACCTAGACAAGACAACAAGGTGTCCGGTTCTCTATTACCTTTAGTAAGAAGCCGATTTTTATTTCGTATTAGACTAGTCCGTAGAACAGACACAAACGCATACCGAACAATCTTTCCCAAATTCCACCCAATTATTTTAGTCAGCTGTATATTGCAAGTGGACAACCAAAGTACTTATGGGTCTACAGTCCTACGATTATGCTCTCACTTTACAGGTTATTGCTGTAGAATAATTACAATGTGCCTAAGGGAATTTTAACTTCATTTTATAGGCACTGGTTAGCTGAAGGGAAGCATATTATATCATGCAAAAATTGGTTTCAATGGGCAAAACTGCAGTTTAATAGTCTCTCTATATACACTGTCTAAAAACAGGAAAGCCATAAAAGACTGCTTTCAAATACAACCGTATATCTATGCACAGAAAATGAAGTACTTAGCAGAAACGACCCTGATCATGGTCACATATTGTGTACAGAGTAGAAAGTGGTGCTCGTCTTTATTTCATCACTGCCTGTCATTGGTAAGCATTGCACTGCAAGCAAAATACTATTACTCACATATTCTGATCCAGCCCTTTATTTCAAGTAGTCAATATATCTGAATAGAGTTTATACCCTTTAAAAAATAACATTTCTTAATATAGCTTTAAAATATATCCCCACAAAAAGAGAATTAGGCTAGCCATAAATATTAAGAGATTATAGATCAGTGATGCCCAACCTACGGCCCGCTGTGTGATGCAGAGCTTGCGCACAGTTGAAGGTACACGCCTGGCAGTGAGGCAGTACAGAAACGATTCATATCCATTCTAAACCTCGAGGCAAATCAGGGAAGGAATGTAAGCGTTATAAGCTCTGTGACTGTACAGTGTTGTGTGCGTGTCTCTCACCGCTGTCGTTCCCGTGGGTAGTTGTTTGTAAGGGCAGTGCTGGGCTCCTACTGTGCTGTGGAAGGCTCACAATTCTCTATGTTGGGGAAGTGCTGTGTCTATGTGTGAGCTGTGCTGGTCCTTGTGATCAGGCTGTATGGAGGAAGGAAGGGCTGACTCTTAATTGTGGGCACAGGCGGCAGTGGTCTGTGTAGGAGCAGTGTGGTTTCAGAAGGGCTGCCCCCTGTGAGCGTGGCTGGCACTGGTACCTTAGTAAGGAGAGTTGGAATATACTGAAGGGCCAGTGGAATCCATGTGGCAGGGGTTCCGGCAGTACATGGCTTTGAGTGGTAAGAAGGGAACCCCTCCTTGTTGTTTGGGAAGTCCAGGACATGAATGGTGTTTATTGCTCTTGGTTGGAATTGTGACACTGGTAGCGTGGTTTGCGCTATGGCTGGCAGAGAGAGTGGCCCCTTCTCAGTAGTAATGCTCACATGAGTGCCCTTCATGGAAAAAATGCCCAGATGCGCCTCCTTTACAGTAAAAATGTCCAGATATTTGCCACTTCACAGTAGTAATGCTCACACGTGCCCCCACACAGTGTTTACATTTCCTTCTGGCAAAGATACCTGGTTCTGGCCCACGAAATTTATACCATGTCTAGTGTGGCCCTCAGATGAAAAATGGTTGGGCACCACTGTTATAGATGAATGGGACAAACAATGTCGAGAACATTTAAATATTACCACAATTGTGGTTAAGTATATTCTAATTTTACCACAAGTGTGGTTACTCACAGCATCTTTCCAAAATGGGGTCACATGTGGGGTATTTATACTGCCCTGGCATTTTAGGGGCCCTAAAGCGTGAGAAGAAAAATGCGTAAAAATGCCCTCCTAAAAAGGTACTCATTTGTTTTAGGGCCCCTTTGCGCATCTTGGCTGCAAAAAAGTGTCACTCATGTGGTATCTCCGTACTCAGGAGAAGTAGGGCAATGTGTTTTGGGGTGTATTTTTACATATACCCATGCTGGGTGAGAGAAATATCTCTGTAAATTGACAACTTTGTATAAAAAAAATTTAAAAAGTTGTCATTTACAGAGATATTTCTCACACACCGTATGGGTATATGTAAAAATACACCCCAAAACACATTGCCCTACTTCTGAGTACGGAGATACCACATGAGTGACACTTTTGCAGCCAAGATGCGCAAAGGGGCCCTAAAACCAATGAGTACCTTTAGGATTTCACAGTGCATTTTTACGCATTTGGATTCTCACGCTTTAGGGCCCCTAAAATGCCAGGGCAGTATAAATACCCCACAAGTGACCCCATTGTGGAAAGAAAACACCCCAAGGTATTCCGTGAGGGGCATGTCGAGTTCATAGAATTTTTTATTTTTTTTATTTTTTACAAAGTCTCATTCCAACTTGTGACAAAAAATAAAATTTTACATGAACTCACCATACCTCTCACGGAATACCTTGGGGTGTCTTCCTTCTAAAATGGGGTCACATGTGGGGTATTTATACTGTCCTGGCATTTTAGGCCCCTAAAGCGCGAGAAGTAGTCTGGAATCCAAATGCGTAAAAATGCCCTGTGAAATCCTGTACTCATTGGAATTAGGGCCCCTTTGCGCACCCAGGCTGCAAAAAAGTGTCACTCATGTGGTATCGCCGTACTCAGGAGAAGTAGGTCAATGTGTTTTGGGGTGTATTTTTATATATACCCATACTTTGTATAAAAAAAATGTTAAAAGTTGTCATTTACAGAGATATTTCTCTCACCCAACATGGGTATATGTAAATAAACACCCCAAAAACACATTGCCCTACTTCTCCTGAGTACGGCGATACCACATGAGTAACACTTTTTTGCAGCCTGGGTGCGCAAAGGGGCCCAAATTCCAACAAATACCTTTAGGTTTTACATGGCTGCTCACAATTTAGCCCCGCCCAAAATGCCAGAACAGCAAACACACCCCACAAATGACCCCATTTCGGAAAGTAGACACCCCAAGGTATTCACTGAGGGGCATAGCGAGTCCGTCTGAGATATTTTTTTTTGCCAGAAGTTAGCAGAAATGGAAACTATTTTTTTCCTCAGAAAGTATCATTTTCTGCTAACTTGTGAAAAAAAATGAAAAAAAAGTTATTCATGAACTCACCATGCCCCTCCGCGAATACTTTGGGGTGTCTTTTTTCTAAAATGGTGTCATTTGGGGGGTATTTATACTATCCTGACATTCTAGCACCTGAAGAAACATGAAAGGTGCTCAGAAAGTCAGAGCTGCTTCAAAATGCGGAAATTCCCTTTTTTGCACCATAGTTTGTAAAAGCTATAACTTTTACCCAAACCAATAAATACACTTATTGGATTTTTTTTTTTTTTTATCAAAGACATGTAGAACAATAAATTTAGAGAGATTTATATAGAAATGTAGTTTTTTTTTGAAAAATTTTACAACAGAAAGTGAAAAATGTCAGCAACAATGAAATACCACCAAATGAAAGCTCTATTAGGGAGAAGAAAAGGAGGTAAAATTCATTTGGGTGGTAAGTTGTATGATGGAGCAATAAACTGTGAAAGTAGTGTAGTGCAGAATTGTAAAAAGTGGCCTGGTTATTAAGGGTGTTTAAGCTAGGGAGGCTGAGGTGGTTAAAAAAGTTAATAAAGCTCAAAATATTTCTAATAGCTTTTATTTCCATACACACAAATGCATTGGGAATGCTACACATTCTATTCCAAATCAAAACATGAAGAAAAATATGAAATTTGTGTTGTTCCTATAAAAAAAAAAAAGAAAAGTGATTAGACTGCTCAAAAAAATAGCAGTGTTTGTATTCTTTACAAACTGAAACATTCACTATAAAAATTGAAAAATTTTGAAGATTCCTCTTTCCTTTGAATCACAACTAATATGGAGTCCACCAACTTCTGGCAGGTATTCCAGCCCAGGATGATTGGACCACATTCCACAGTTCTTCTCTATTTCTTGGTTTTGCCTCAGAAACTGCATTTTTGATCTAACCCCACGTCAATCTTGTTGGTCTGGAATAAAGATATTGCACGTTTACTGGTGTTTTTTTTTTTGGGGGAACGCTGGGTCTTGTTGAAACACCCATTTCAAGGGCATTTCCTCTTCAGCATAAGGCAGCATGACCTCTTCAAGTATTCTGATGTATTCAAACTGATCCATGATCCCTGGTATGCGATAATTAGGCCCAACACCGTAGTTTGAGAAACATCCCCATATCATGATGCTTGCGCCATCATGCTTTACAGTGTACTGTGGCTTGAATTTAGTGTTTGGGGGTCGTCTGACAAACTGTCTCCGGCCACTAAACCCAAAAAGAACAATCTTACCTTCATCAATCCCTAAAATTTTGCGCCATTTCTCTTTAGGCCAGTCAATGTGCCCTTTGGAAAATTGTAACCTCTTCAGCACGTCTTTGTTTCAACAGTGGGACTTTGTGGGGGCTTCTTGCAGATAGCTTGGCTTCACATAGGAGTCTTCTAATTGTAACAGTACTTACAGGTAACCTTAGGCCTTCTTTGATCTTCCTGGAGCAGATTGTTGGCAGAGTTCTTGCCATTTCGGCTATTCTTCTATCCATTCGAATGGTAGTTTTTCGCTTTCTTCCACGTCTTTTAGGTTTTGGTTGCCATTTTAAAGCATTTGCGATCATTTTAGCCGAGCAGCCTATCATTTTCTGCACTTCTTTATATGTTTTCCCCTCTTTAATCAACTTTTTAAATCAGGGTACGCTGTTCTGAACAATGTCTGGAACAACCCATTTTACTCAGAATTTAAGAGAAATGCACTGTAACCAGCATGTACAACATTTGCTGCCTTCTTTCCTTAAATAAGGGTAATTGCCACCAGTTTTTCAAAGAATGAATGATCTTATACTGCATGGGACATCCATTTTCAAGAATTGGCATCCTCTGCAAATGGGAACACTGGACAGATAGGGACTTTGTAGCGAGGGTACAGCTACCGATAAGTGGGGCTGCCCTTTTCGGGGCAATTACTCCTCTTTTAGGCAGGGACAGACACTTGGGGATAGCTTCCCTGATGCCTAATATCATATATATAAAAAAGTTTATGTAAATTTCTCCAGGGACTTGGGAGACCAAGTGCAACGTCTGACATGCACCTGGGGTTGTTTTTAAGTAAATTTGTCGTGACGCAAGTTGCATTAAAGCAACAAGGGACAGAGTCCCCTTAAGTAGATTGTGTTGGTGGTACCCAGGTGTAGGAATGCCAGAGTGGTGTAAGGGTAGCCTATAATATCCCTTTAGATGTGGCTGTGCACATGTCACGCTGCTCCAACCTGGATATCCTAAAACCTCAGGCGTGGTCATCTGAAGCAGAGCAAATAGGGTGAATAGTTGAGGGATTTGTAGAGTAAATTGAGTTCAGAGCTTGTGCTGAAGTTGAAACAGCTTTACTTTGCATAAACGTCTCTCCAAACGATTTACAGGCTCTCTTGGTTTCCAGCAGATTTTAGCATAAACTGGCAGGCAATAGCAATCTTGGCACTACTATGCTGAGAGGCTTAAATAGTAACTTTTCCTTTGATGTATGCTGCAACTTCTCTCTTTGTTGTCGTCACTAGATTATGTACCAGGGCACTTTTCCTTTGCTGAATAAGGCTCCAAGCTGTGTCCTCTATATGCAGCAGAGCTGAAGGTGTTCTGCTGGCTTATTTTGCCTAGCTGGGGTAAGCTAGGACTTTCCCCTAGAAGGGGGTAAGCTGAACTGAACTCTAACCAACTAGTCTCCAGCCTTCCTTAGAGAGGGTCAGAATGGAAAGCAGGTTCCATTCTCTTCTAACTGTAGCACTACCAAGTCTGCTGCCACCTCTGGTGAACCAGTAACATGAACACTAACGATTTCAAAAATATGAAATGCACAATGTCAAGGACCTAGAAAAAATACATAGAATTACACCGTACCAGCATACACAGGTAGAATGGCGTAGGAGTGGTAATGCCACTCGGAATTAATAAGCACTTACCACAAAGCTTTAGCATTACCACACAGCTTATAAGCATATAAAAAAAAACACAAAAAAAAAAAAACACAACACTTTACTGGTGTCTTTGTAATCACATAGTGCTTGTGAATGAGGCAGTAATATGTATATTAACTTTCTTAACAGATCTCAGTGTGGTGAACCTATAGTGCATAAGGTATATATTTACATGTTAGGACACACGTCTAGAACACAGCTTTTCCCTCAATAAGCTGGTGTCTAGCTCTGTCAATCAAGGGGAGGCAGGAGAGTTCAGATCTCAGGGGGGTGTCACAAAGCAGTGCTCAAAGGATTCAGCCAGCCTCCTGGTGCTCAAATGTCTCATTTGTGTATAAATTAAACATCTCTGCAACGGTTTAGTATACAGAAAAAAGTAAGGTATTGTTTTAATCAGCATTATAAGCCCTACCAGGCAGTATTCCTGGTTTAATAGTGTTGATCCTGGTGACTCTGCCTCTTTAAATAAAATTCTAAACACAAGTAACTGCAAAGATCAAACCAAGAGAAGGTGTGCACAGCCCATCTAACTCTAGATGCATTTTTACCAGTCTGATATCAGCATCTTTATACTGCCAATAATGATACAATTCTTGACTTTTTTTTTTGCAAACAAAAGTACATTAGCAAATACATAAGTCTACAAAATTAGGAAAAAAATAAATTACTTATGAAGATAAAAAAAATCAGTTAAGTCATTTTTAATTTCATGCCTTTAAGGGCATATATACATGTTCTGTATCAAAGGACTGTTTTCTTGGACGTTTTTATTATTTACTTAAAGAGCTTGTGGCAACTGGTAAGAAGTATATAAAATGTGACATGACTTACTGGCCCTAGAGCTTTACAAAACCTCAAAAAACCTCTTCAACATGGAGGTGCTGACAGGAAAAAAATAAAATGTACACAAATTAACATTCTATAATGGAGAGAAAGAATCAACTTTGTCACATGAGCCAGAGGTTTATGAATATTTTACTTCGCAAAGTGACTGTGGGACGGTAACACTGAATACATAAATGTTTGATATGAAACAAGCTACTTAGTTTGTATACAAATATATGTTCTTGGAAGAAAAAAATTGCTAAAAATCTGGCAAATAATGTACTAAAGACAAAAAAATAAAGCATTTCTAAGGCCTCTTACATTTGCGTTGCGAGGATCCAGCGTGCACTTCTGTCGCCGGAAATGCCCGCTGGATCTGTCCCAACGCAAGACAACTGAAAGCATATTGAAGACTGATCAGTCTTCAAAATGCTTTCAGGTAACCATGGCAGCCAGGACACTACTAAAGTCCCGGCTGCCATGGAAAAGAAGCGGGGAATCGGGGGAGAAGCTACTTGCATTACGTGTGGCGGCCGTGGCGCTCCTCGATGACATCACCGGGTCCACGGAAATCAAAAACGCTGATGTGAAAGGGGCCTAAACCACTTTGAGACCATGGACTAGGGAGGGAACAGCTAAACTGCTTAAATGACATGCAGAATATAAAATGCTCGTATATAAAGCATTTCCGAGATGTTTGCATCATAGAGGCAGCATATTTAGTTCCTACAAGGCAATGAACTAGAGGGGCGCAAAGAGCTTGTTGACCCAATGCTCCTTCTCAATCAGCTCCTAGGTCCCTAGTTATTTAGATGGTTATTATTCAGAGATATAACCTGAGAGACTACATGAGAGCACATAGGCATGCCATTGAAGACTGGGTTAACCTCAGATTGTTAGAAACCCTGAGAGAGACTACGTGTGCGGCTGAAGACAGGGTTATCCCAGAATTGCTTGCTGAATTTTGCTTTCTGCTGATCTAAGTTTTATTCTGTCGCACAGTAAAAGAAAATAAAAATAAAAAAATTCTTAAAGCCGAGAACTGCTAATATTTTTCTAAACACGTCCTGCACCTTAATAGGAGAAGGGGGTGAGAATTTTTTTCACAGACAACTGGAAGGATTACCTTTTTAATTATATTGGACAACTTATACAAACCAATGGCTTGCAGAAGGACTCCGTTTGGAGATCCAGCAGGCTGTTCCAGCACAGAGGAGCCTGCTGGATCTTCTACTTGACCAGCAAAACCCCACTTACTGCAATGGGGTCCGGCAATGAGGTGGACAATTTCGGACATAAATGCCAGGTTTTGGCATGGCTAAACATGCTGCCTGCAACATTTTACTGGCTGGCCAGCAGCCGGCATTTGCGTTGTATCTCCAAAATGGAGATATGAACTTAATCTTAGCGGTCAGCCGTGAGACTAAGCACAGGTCTGCCACATTACTTCAGGGTTTGAAGGCCATATTGTGCTGCACAGGAGGATGAGAAAAGAAAGAACAGAGCACTGAAAATGTAGATATATGAAGGCGAAACATGATAGAATGAGATGTGATAATGTTAATAGATCATGGTTACCCATTTGTCATACTAGAATTAGGGGCATCAGCATTAACTCTTTTGCCTCAACCTCCGTACAATACACAAATCATACTACCGTTAACTTATATGGTTTGTGCCAAGATTGAAACTTATCATATATCAACATGATAGGCGATTGCTGGGGGTCCACTGGGCTTTCGCTATCCGTATCAATTTTTTCTCACACTGTTTTTAGGTTGTTTTTTTTTTTCTATGAAGAGGAAAAAGTACTAAAAAAGAAACAATACCTAGAGCATTCTGCATCTGATGAAAAACGAACAAATCATAAGTAGGGTCATTCATTCCCAAACATTTCGCATCTTCTCAGCAGCACATCCTTTGATTACATGGGGAGATATGTAACTGAGAATATTGATGGAGACCCACATAAAAGATGCCATTAGCTGACCAGTGAGTGTCTGCTACTCTGTCAGGTGAATACGTTTTCCTATGTCCCCTGTAAAAGGGCTTCAAGGGTCCCTTTAAGTGGTCAATGAAACAAGCAAGGAGATTAATGACACTTTGTATTAGTGGTTTACTTCCCCCAGAATATTAATGCAAGCAGAGATTATATTAATAATGGCACTGTACAGGCTCTTTCTGAAAAGCCAGCATGATATACATGCATCAGAAATAAAAATACATAATAGCAAAACCACTTGCGTATAAGATTTTGAAATCTTAAATTAAAAGCATGTCTGCATAAACTGAAAGGAGACACAGATGTGAACTACATAACAGCGCATAAACTTTACAGATTTCCAGAATGCTAAAGATGCTGGGTATAAAAGAACCCAAGAGCCTGGTATGAAGCTCATTTTTGAGAGCTCTCTTATTCAGAAAGCAGCGCTAAGTCTACAGATATGTATAATCCATACTAGCTTCCAAGGAACAGCATGTTATCAAGATTTGTTCGGCAATACATCCACTAAAGAGCCGTCTAGTGAACTTTCAGGAAATAGGACTTCGGCACACAGCTGTACAAGCTATTTACCTGGGCTCCAGACGGCAAATAATTCAGAGCATCCATTGTTTGTTCAGTTAGCAAGGTAATCATTGTTTGGGGAAAAGCAAAATGCTTGATTGTAACTGTGGGATGCTTAGAAAAAGTCTCAGCCGATGCGCTCGAAACGGTAAAATACTAACAGTAGCATCTACAGGCTGTAATCCTCAAACAAAAGGAACTTTATAGCCTAGTAATATATCTCTAAAAATAAGGCATATTAAAGTTATTTTTACAGTAAATATTGCTTTAAAGGTATTCTACTAAGGCACATTGTGCTGACAATATATTGCTAGAGCTGCCCTGGGCCTAATTACCATAAAAACATTGCAGGTCTTGTTGGACTGGAAAAAAAAAAAAAAAAAAACTATTTCAGCCATAAGAGCGGGAATAGAGGGCTACCTACATACTCCAAACAATAGAAAACTGGAAGCTAGGCAAAAAATCTTCCCTGCAGAAAAGACGGAAGACAACCAAGTTAGAACCTTCTGCTAAAAGGGTAGTTGATGAATGGGTATGAACACTATGAGTCATACTGTACTAACCCCTTCAAGAGCCACAAGATTTAAAACTTATGTCGCGACTAGCCATATGAATGCTTGATATTGTGGGGCGTGGTGTACTGAGAAACTTTCAAGAGGTTCTTCACCTTTGGGGCCTTTCAGCTAGACCCCCATCATACAGGAAATTTACCAACAGGGACCAAAGTACAGCAGCAGTGGACCAAAGGTGCCAAACTCTAGTAGTGGAGAGCAGGCAGGTATGCTTCTGTCCACAGGTCTGGTGATGTGAATGGGTATTGCTGAATGTTTGGGATTTTCTTATAATATTTACCATGCAGTATTAACAAGTTAGTTACCTATATTCTGAAAGTTAGTACAATTATGGCAATACCAAATTAATAGGGCACAGTAAAAACACTGTTCAAAAACAGTTTTGTATCCTGTTCTGAGAATCATAACTATTTTTTAGTCAGCAGAGCTGTGTGAGGTCTTGTTTTGGTGAGAAGAGTTGATACAGCCTTTCAATCATTTTTATTCGTTTTTTTTATGGTTCACATTGTTTTTAGATGTCCATACCATTATGTGCAAGTTTTTTTTTTTACTACCATATTTTTACGACCAAGAAACACCTGTTCATAAGAAGCACCTAGATCCTAGGCCAGTGATGGCGAACCTTTTAGAGGCCGAGTGCTCAAACTGCAACCCAAAACCCACTGATTTAATCGCAGAGTAGTGCCAACACGGCAATTTACCCTGAATACTAAAGTCCAATATAGTATATCCTCCATGTACTTTATCATTTAGCTGTAATAGCCAGCCTACATTCAGTGCACTGCCTGTGTCGTTTATAATGTGCTCTGCGCTGATGAATGGCAGGAAAGGTCTAATGCATATCAGTACACCATAAACTTTTTCTAGCGTGCGGGTGCACAGAGAGGGCTCTGAGTGCCGCCTCTGGCACCCGCTTTTCCCCAAATGTCCTAGGCCAGTGATGGGCAAAGTGCAGCTCTCCAGCTGTTGCTAAACTACAACTCCCACCATGCCCTGCAGTAGGCTGATAGCTATAGACAGGCTTTGCATGCTGGGAGTTGTAGTTCTGCAACAGCTGGAGAGCCGCACGTTGCCCATCACTGTCCTAGGCTATATAGGAGGAAACTAAGACCCCAAAGACATGTCAGACCTCAGATCAGACCACTCCAAGCACCATCAAACCTCTGTATCAGACCCCCATTCCTTCTAAGACCTCAGATCGGTTTATTATGGCATATTTATATATCACAAAACATGAAGCACTTGCTGGTGACTGAAATAGTAGCGTGTAGGGGTTACAGGGATTTTCTGGGAACTTACCATTCATGACCTATGGGGTCCAACTCCTGGCATATCAGTCATCTATCAGTTTGAAAAGCCAACGTGCATGGTCACTACACTGTACAGAGATGTGGTGTTTCGGTGCCAGATTTCTGTGCACAATGGCCCTTCAAACAGCTAATTAGCACTGTGCTGGCATTTAGACCCCGTTGACCTGATATTCATGATCTACACTGTTTGTTGCCTGCCACTGTTAATATATGCTTCACAATATTATTCTTGAAACGGTCCAGTTAACCCTACTACAAGGCCTGGGGTTTACGAGTACCAAGAGACACCCTTAGTTCCCAGGAAAGCTAACTGCTATTGGTGGAGTCCTGTTCTGTAGTTTTGGGCCTGATCTCCGCTGAGTTATTATCTGGCCATAAGCTATGGCAGTCACACTTGAAAAGGTGATGTTGGGTAACACTAACTGAAAAAAAGTACCAAAATTGCTAATGACGTGCTCTAAGAATGTACAAAAAAAGTACAAAAAAATGTGTGGAATTCCTTTAAGTATATTTTCTTTAACTAGATCTATTTCAAATACCACTGCCAATAAGTTATAGCCACTGCTGATTTGATAGCACAGTCAACAGCTCTAAAGACAAGACATTTAAAGTGACATGAACCGTATTCTTCCAGAAATATGGGCAGTATTTTAAAGGCAATATCTACTTTATTTTGCAGCGATTTAGTAAAGTGAAAAGGGTAAGGTTTTATTACGATACTTTCTAGCAGCTTAAAACGAACATTAGCAAATCAACTTTGTTCTGCCGCATAAAGTGGGAGATATTTGTATTCACGGTCTGCTTTATCCATTACTCTACTTGTAAAAGTGCAGAATAAATGCAGATCCTAAACTTGTTATATATCCTACTCCAATACTAGCTAAAGCAAAGCTTTACTATATCACTAAAAACCATCACTGAAACAGTGTTCATTTTATAGGATGTCCTGCATCAAACGGACATCTGTATTTTAGGATATACAGGGCACAAATAATATTCCCCAAAAATTACGTATTTCTGTAAGAAAGAAGATCGGCAGGTATTTCTACTTGGCCAAGCAAAAAGATGAAGCATTGTTTGAAAACCACAGGGAAAATGTGATTGTGCCTAGACTTTGTCATTGAAAAAACTAATTTGTTGCATTTCAGACATTCAGCATGTTTAAAACATGTGTCTGAACAATTTCCAAGTTCCTAAAGTCAGTTCCAGAATTTAGTCTTGCCAGTTCTGCTATGTCTGAGCACTGTCCAAGTCCCTGAAGTCTGTGTCCAAGTGCATGAAATCCATATGTCTGTTCCTGGTCCATTTATCTGCCAGTGCTCCTAGTCTTATCTTTGGCCTGCAGTCATGTTTGCCTTAGATTTGCCTGTATTCTCCTGGTTCTGTATTGGGCCCACCTCTGGTGTTTTCATTAGTATCTCAGACCTCAGTAGGTCAGCGACAAACTGGGATGTTCTCATGAGGTAGCGGTCTGGTCTCTAACCTGCAGAGAAGGCCACGTCCCTGTATAGGGGTTAAAGGGTGGAAAATATCGGGGTGGTGCCAAATAACGCACTTAGGGTTTGGCTTAACAGCAAATCAGTTACTTGGCACAGTGGTTCCATAACCACTGTCCATATCAGCAGGATATACCAATCACTGATACTGAATTATTACTATCAATTAATTTTCATGCAGTAAGTGGACTAGGGCTGCAGCTATTGATTATTTTAGCAATCAAGTATTATACCGATTAATCCAACGAATAATAGAGTACTCTAATAAGAAAAAACTGCCATCGGTCTCCCCCTCCTCCAGTGCCATAAGAAGCTCTGCCCTACTTCCCCCTCCAATGCCACCAACTCCCCCCAGTGCCACCATCTTTCCCATGTCATCAGTTGCTTCCCCCCCCACTGCCATCAGTTCCCCCCCACTCCCCCTCCTAGCCATCAGTGCCCAGCCGCAGCGCCAGTGAACTAAAATACTTACCTTTCCTGTAGGGGCGCTGCCGACACTCCAGAGATCTTCCATCCTCTTTCCTCACTGCACTGGGACTTGACATCACACAGTGCCAGGCCATAGTGGGCACTTGCATGCGCTACATCCTGATGTGTGCAAGTCAGGATCCAGTGCAGCGTGGTACCAGCCGCCAGGTGACCACAGAGCGTGAGTAATAGCAAGCTCTTCACTCACACTCTGGTCACATGGCACAAACGAATAATCGATGCAGGATTTTTTTTGTGTTAAGTTAATTGATTAATTCGAGTAATCGTTTCAGCCCTAAAGTGGACCATAACATACTAAGATTCAACTACTACTTACTGAGAATGAAGAGGTTTTAGGTCCACACACTGCAGATTTTAATTCGACAAGTCTACAGCAAACTCATAGCAAAATCCACAAATTCAACACAAGGAATTTGCAGCGGATTCACAACAGATTCCATCCTGCTACATTAAAAGGGGAAACAAACTGAAACCCAATCACAGAAATCTGCAAAACAGGCCAAGATTTGTGCAGAAAAACTGCAGCATGTGGATGGAAGTTGTTTAGTTCCTATGCACGACTGGTACTGTAATCTGCTGTGGATTTTAACTAAGCGTGCAGGTAAAATCTGCAACATTTCCATCATGTTTGGACTTGTCCGCGTAAGAGGAAAAAAAATAACGAATCCAGGTTAGACTATATGAACATATAACAAGAGGATCGAACCCAAATTTAATATAAACTGAACCTGTCACATAGTGCAGGAGGAGCGGAGCAGATTGATATATAGATTGATGAGAAAAGATTCAGTAAAACTTATTTTATACATTTAAATTCCTGCTCATTCTGAGCTTTCAAGTCCAGTAGACGGTCCTATCAGTGATTGACAGCCTTCTCCCTATGACTGTGTATATAGAGATAGCTGTCATCACCGACACGACCGCCTCCTGGGCTTTAAAATCCAGAAGGAGTAGGAAAATAAAAAAAAGGTATAAGAACACAAGTTTTACTGAATCTTTTCCCATAAAAGTATTAATCTGCTCAACTCCTGCTCTATAACATGCTGCCTGTAGCTTGTATTGCACGGTTACAGTTTCCCTCCAAGTAAAACGACCTAATGCTCAGAAGTTCTCCATGTACATAAAATAGACTGGATGTAGACATTAAAGTCAGCAATGACATTCACTCAATTATTGAGACCTAAACTACAGTTCTGACGTACAAGATACTAAAAGTGAACTGGCATAAAAGGTGGAAGTTGAAACCAGAGCAAATGATCTTCCTGTGGACAGACATCCGAAGAAGAGTTCATTGATTATGGACAAGACTGAAGACAATTCTAATGTGGTTTGATTGTTCTCCAATTAATAATGTAAACTGTCAAGTCACATTTCTTAAGAATTTAGGAATTGAGCCAGATGGGAAAGGAGGGTGAAAGACTTCTTGTCTGAGCCAATTTTCAGTTTTGCCTGCAGACTTGCACTACTCCCAGAGAAGCTCAAGCTGGCTAGCCATGGCTGATGTCCCGAAGTGACAAAGCGATGTCTCATCTGAAGAGTGACATTTTCTGGACAAAAACAAACACTGCTACACTTTGCTTAACTTCACACTGTACACAACAGGGATGAAGGGGCTTTTCATAGAGAGACCGGTGCCCAAGGGATTTTATGCACACAACTCATTCTTTAGATCAAATATCTTTTACAGGCTTAACGCTTAATCAATTCAGCAATGGTAATTTTCTTCATCATCATCAATGCCATGGAAGACCATAGGTTTTCTTTTCCTCCAAGTATAATTCCCAGTACACATCTATAGAAGTTAATATAAGAAGGCAGGAGAACAAGGGTGAATAATGGCTACATAATCCAATAGTATTATTCCTAAATGATTTTTCTAAACAAAGTTCTTTACATTTTAACCTTTAGGAGACTAGCGCCATACATGTAAGGATCCCTGCCAATCACGAGAACGTAGGCCTGTGTTTCCCCATTTGAATAGAGCTGTATACATGCATGGGTTATGCTACTGCAATCAAGTATATGGGGCTGCCAGAGATAGCCAGCAGTAATCCAGCAATCCCAGTTAAATGAAGCATCTGACATGCATGCGTCTGTTGCTCCATTCAAATGTGGTAAACGTAAATGCGTTTGCGTAAATTGGCAGGGGTCTGAGACGTCAGACTCCTGCCATTCAGCCTTTTATCCCCTATCTTGTGGATAGCAGATGAGTTCTTGTAATGGGGTAACCACTTTAAAGAGGACCAAAACTGTTTATAATCAGATAAAGGGGTTGTCGCACAAAAAAAAAATAAAAAATATTCAACATTTTTTAAACCAGCACCTGGATCTGAATAGTTTTTGTAATTGCATTCAATAAAAAATTTTGTACAGCCAGTGAGCGATTCATTGAAATCCATCTGTATAACGCCACCTGCTGTTGACTTTCTAAATTATTTGTCCAGCTCACTGAGATCGAAGCAAGCACATGCTCAGTTCCATCCTTCAACAGCCACCAGCTGCAGCAGAAAGGACGTGCCCGATGTGAAAGGACATGTCCCCTGTGCTGCCAGCTTGAAATACATCTAGCAGAGCAATTGGAGCAATGAGTGGGGAGATCTCTGGATCCGGGTGAGGTCCAGGGCTGGTTCTAAGTTTGTTAGAAAGACCCATGTACTATATGATCTGATTTTCGTTTTTTTCATTAATCATGGGATAACTCCTTTAAGTAAACTTACAATTCTTTCAGTTTTTACCCTCAGTTGCTTCTTAGCAACATACTACAGAATGGCAAAGAGCAACTGAAAGCTACATGTGCAGTCAGACAGAACATAGGCTGTATTTGTTCAAGCCAACAATTGTATATATACTGCTTCCCTTCCATTTTTTCATCTATCGTAATAGAATAGATCTAATCATTTTGTAATTAGTTAATTGCATCCATACAGACACTAATCCAGACCAGAGAGCAGCAGTACAGTGGCAGGCTTACTGCGCATGTTCAACAGGAGCAGAGTAACGCGGAGTATTATGCAGCTGACAGTGGGTAGAGGTGTCTCTTGCCCAGACATTCGGTAACTGGCGTCCCACTTGTCACTGAACGGTAGGCAGCATATTTAGAGCAGATTCTTCTGCCCACATAAAACAAAAACCTGTTTGAAGTAAATTAGTATATTGTCTAATTACTGTGATCAATTGGAGAGACGCGATAACGAGTCTGGAATGCCCAGATCACCAATGGTAGTTTAACTCTTATTTATGTGCCGATTAACACACTTGCTATGTCAGGAATTATGGGACCTGGGTGAACTTTACATAAAAAAAAAAAAATATATAGATAGACATATTTCTTTTAGACATCCGAATCTACATTTATTGAGGCTCCAATACTATATCAACTATGTGGATACAATAAAAGGGGTTATTCGAGGCTGGAAATGATCCCCACACGGCCGCAGCTACTGCTCACCATTCGCAGATTAAAACATCCGTGTCTGTGATGGGGACA
The DNA here is from genome assembly GCA_033119425.1 of Bufotes viridis. Classification (NCBI taxonomy): domain Eukaryota; kingdom Metazoa; phylum Chordata; class Amphibia; order Anura; family Bufonidae; genus Bufotes; species Bufotes viridis. Next base: position 117,948,310 of record CM065589.1, on the reverse strand, counting down.
TTTTCATACACGCATGGGGACAAGCAGCAGCGGCCGTGCAGGGACCAGGAGCTGCGCAGGAAGCCCAGTAACTACAATTAGTGTGAGGGGCCCGGGTGTATGGGGGGGGCCTTTCCAGCCTTGCATAACCCCTTTAACTATGAACACTTAAAGGGGTTAACCCGCTAAAGATAATGATTACCTATTTTGAGGATAGACAAATATAAGCAGCAACACTGTTCCCTCCAGACCTCCACAAGGAATGCACATGCCAGTCAGCAGTCGCAGATCCACAATGACCGCTCCACATCAATAGCTCAAAAACAAAGTCGATGGCAGCATATCCTCATGGTTCTTTATTCGTAGTGGGTCCATCAAAAAGTACAAAGTGCAAAAATTGTGAAAGGTTTCGACTAAGGCCTCATGCGCACGAATGTATTTTCATTTAGTGTCCGTTCCTTTTTTTTTGCAGACCGTATATGGAACCATTTTAATGGATCCGCAAAATACGGAATGTAGTCAGTGTGCATTCCGTTTGTCCATTTCTGTTCCGCAAAAAAAAAATGGGAACACGTCCCATTATTGTCCTCATTACAGACCAGGATAGTACTGTTCTATTAGGGGCCAGCTGTTCCTCAAAATACAGAACGCACACGAATGTCATCAGTATTTTTTGCAGACCACAAATACATGCAGTCATGTGCATGAGGCCTAACACATAGGTTTTTCTCAAGCATACTCAGCATAGTTCCTCATTATCACATTGGCGGGGGTCCAAGTCCCAGCAACCATCAATCAGCTGTTTCAGGGAGCTGCTACACACTGAAGCTCTGGTGTGCATAGCCAGCATCTGAAAGCTTTCCTAGCACAGCACCATATATTGTATAGTGGTTGTGCTTGGTATTGCAGCTAAACCCCACTGACTTGAATGGGGCAGAGCTGCAACAAAGCCACATGGCAGATATACAGTGATGTCACATGACCTCGGAAGAGGACGTGATGTTCACAGATTGCTACCCTCTAATGGCAGGGGTCGATCCCGGCATATTTTCCGGGTAGCGGCCGGATCTCATCATAGTCAACTGGGTCAGTGGACATGCAATAACTTCCGTCAATGCCGGATCCAGAGGGCTCCAGCAGGCTGTTCTCTGCCAAAACGGCCTGCTGAAGAGCTCTCACACAGATGTGAAAAAGGCCTAAAAACGTATTGAAATCTTAAGACAAACACATTCACAGCGGATTCAAGGAAAGGAAAATCTCAGGTGAGCATGTTGAATGCATATTTCATTTTTAAGAAATATTAAAGGGGGAGATTTATCAAAACTGGTAAAAGGAAAATCGGATTAGTGGCCCATATGAACCAGATTCAACCTCTCATTTTTCCTTTCTATGGGCTACTAAGCCAGTTTTCCTTTACACCAGTTTTGATAAATCTCCCCCATTGTAAAAATAACGGAATAAAAGACATTCTATGTACACCGAGTACATGAAACCACTGATTTTGTCAGACAGCAATGCTAATATTCTACAACAAAGACCATCTTGAAATTACCAGTAATTTGAAATTCATTTTAGTGGAATTTAATACACTTCATACCATAGCAAAAAGATGTTCAATACATTAGAAAGCTCAAAGATGAAAAACGCAATTGGCAGCCCGATTGGGCTAAGAGCTTTTTAACCAGCTGTAGAGCATGGCATTCCTACATAGTTACACGTACACACACACAGAAAAATAAAAATCAATAGAATCTTTGAAATAAGATTGAAACCACTTCTAAACTCTCAAGAGATTAAAACATTTGTGTGATTACATTATTTGAGGCAATACTTTATAGTTAAAGGGGTCGTTCCATGAAAAATATTCTCGTTTTCAAACCAGCACCTGGATCTGAATACTTTTGTAATTGCATGTAATTAAAAATTTTGCATAGCCGCCGAGTTATTTAATAAAATGTATCTGTATAGCACCACCTGCTGTTTGTTCTTTTTCTTATTTTTGTCCGCACATGCTCAGTGTCATCCTTCAACTGCCTCCTGAGCCGTGATGGGGAGAGAGCTGCAGCAGAATGGACACTCCCCTTAGCTGCAGCAGAATGGACACTCCCCTTAGCTGCAGCAGAATGGACACTCCCCTTAGCTGCAGCAGAATGGACACTCCCCTTAGCTGCAGCAGAATGGACACTCCCCTTGCTCTGCTAGATTTATATGAACCTGTCAGCTCAATTCAGTGGGCATATCTCAATCCATGTGAGCTACAGAGCTGGTTCTACTGGTTTGTTAGACTGCCATGTAATACGTCTGATTTATATTTTTTACATCAGTCTTGGGATAGCCCCTTTTATATACCTCTTTTTAGGTCTGCTGCTAATACATGTCTGAAGCTCCCGACTTAAAGGGACCAGCAATGATCTCTACACAACTAATGATTTTGGATTACAGAGTAGTATAATAGAATGGTTTCAACTGTCCATCATGCATTTTCTATTTCTCTTATGGATTTCCATCACGTACTCATTACATGGCAAGTAACAAGACAAAGCTGCTACACAAGGTCTGGAATGAATGAATTGACCACGTTCCTCTCCACAACGCTTTAACACTAATAAGCAGTACCTCAAAACATGGCAGGTCTGGTCTCCTATGCAATGCAAAGTTAGCACAGGATAGAGGAGATGCTGAGCCCGAGGATATAGTTTTAATATTAATATAGCATTTTAATTGAAATAGCTATTAACCGGGTTGTTTGGGATTTTGATGGACTATCCTCAGGATAGGTCTTCAAAATCTGATGGGTGGGGGTCTGACTCCTGACACTCCTGCAATCAGCTGTTTGAATAGGTCACAGTGCTCTGGTGTAAGCTGCAGCCTCTTCCTGGGGCAGTGACGTCATGCTCTTTGGATTACATGCAAGAGCCACTGAAGGAGCTGGCAGCTCTGAAACGCGCATGGTGTATTTACTGTAATCCAAAAGGGCATCCCCGATACCATCATAGTCATGCTATACAAGTGCCAAACTGAATTGCATGACACAGGACCCTTACAACTTATTAAACAGCACGTGCTGTATCGGAGGGTAAGCAGGCAAGCAAAGCACGTGGGACACCAAGTAAAGGCATCACACAAGCCGACACAAGAGCAACACAGCACTCAGATGACCAACCTTTGGGAAGACAATGTATTAAAGTCTAACTGTTACCAGAAAAAGAAAGTTGTTTATATAATATAAATCAAATTTTTCACATCACCTGGATTAAGTAACATCACTAATCATTTACAATCATGAACATTGATTCTTAAGTGAAATTGTACATGGTCAACAATGCCTCTTAATCCAGGTTTTATATTCAGTTTCCTTAAATTATATACATTGACCATTGGACATAAAGAACATTTGAAATAATGTGATCATTGGAGGAATTGAGAATACTTGGATCAATTAATGGGTTACCTCCCCCTGCACCAAATAACACTGTCGATTATCTGAAACCGTATTTGGAGCATTTGTTTTGTTAAGATATGATCTCATTCACCTCAATTATGTATATATCCCACAAAATGGGAATTATGCCCAAATTTACCCGATTAAGGATTAATATGTAATTGATAGGTGACTAACTACTATATGAATTTTTTATGTTAATGTGCAGTTTTATTATCTTACATAATTTTTTATTTATGTTTTTTCTGTGTATATTTTATTTAATGGTTTATATTTGATATAGATATTAAAGAACAAATCCTCAACGCAGTCCCAGGTGATTGAGTGCCTGTTAAAACTTTGTAATACAGATAATTACCAAAAGGCTGTGGGGTAGGCCTATAACAGTACACCTATTAGCAGAAATTGAGCCACTATATCCTTGCCCATCATGAGAATAGGCTATCAATATCAAAAATCCTGAACAAGAATTTTTAAAATGTGCCAGGACTTCTAGAGAAAGCCTCCGAGTCCTGCTTCCCCCACTCTGAGATAAGTGGTCCACCACTCTGCCTGTGCGGGGTATGCAGGACTCACCAGCTTTCTCCTAGCAGCATTTTAACAAGTTTTACTTGAAATGATAAATCAAGCCATACAAAACATGTATACCACAGAACTCAGCATCCCCTTCAAGATAAAGGTTGCATAGGACTGAGACCTTGAACATTTTAGGCAGACCAAGGTCCGTCACCACCAGTAACATGCGGGAAATGAGAAGTTGCAATATGTGGCATGCAATTGAAATCTGGGGTCTGATTTTCTATCACAGCAATCGTCCTCATCAGTCCCCAGAGCAGTGGTACATCAGGTACTCTTCACCGTACAAACATCTACAATCAGTATTCCAAGTTTTTTGAAAATCCACAACGCATTGGTGATTCATGAAAAAAAACCTGCATGTTTCGGATAACTATACATGCTTCCTTACTCATGGTATACTAACTGTAGTGTTCACACAAGTTAAAAAAGCTTCGCCGCTAAACACAGGTGTGGGAAAGCTTCACATGGATGGTTCTCCACACGTGTTTTTAGCAGTAGGTGGGTCTGTTTGAATTTATTTTTTTTTTTAACATATGTGAACACCGTTAATGTACCATGATGGATGCATGTGTAGTTATATGAAATGTAAATTTTTTATGCATCACCAATGCAGTATGAATTTTAAGTCAGACTGAAGATATTTTAGGCAACAATCCCACTTTCATATTTTTAGTCCACATCTGATCCGCATTTGTTGCAGATTGGATGCGGACCCATTCATTTCAATAGGGCCGCAAAAAATGCAGAACATTGTGTGATATCCACATCCTTATGTCTGTCCCGCTGCCCCACAAAAAAGATATACCATGTCCTATTCTTGTCGGTTTTGAGGACAATAGGTATTTTTACAATCGGTCCACACAAAAAAAACACGAATGCAACAAAGACATCATATGTATTTTTTGCAGACCACAAAATAAACAGTCGTGTGCATGTGCCCCTATACAGAGAAGAGTGCTGGAAATATATTTTATTCGGAATGTGGGGCATATATTGAGTTGCAAGTAGATGCCAATTTCATGAGATTTCCATGTGGCCGTTTGCGGCAAACGCAAAGTGGATGCCTATACATCATGTTACTGCAGCTGTAGGCTGCAAGATTTCATTTGCAAGTACATCTCCAATAATTGTACCGTAATGAGTATATTTCATAGATTGTCAGGTGTTGATTTGCTGAACTTGCAAACTTACAGGCAGCATAGGTTTTTATATTTAGTGCTTACGTCCCCTTAGTGCCAGCACAAGTAGCGCAGAGCAGCTGCCAATTAACAACGCTTCCATCTGAAGCCGATAGATCAGTCAACACTGACTCAGGGATCCCAATTAGTGACTGAGTGGATACAAGGACAGGCACAGTGAATGCTCTTCTTTTTAGGTTTCAAATAGCAATCATTTTTGCTTTTACTGGCTAAAATCTTGAATAATGCTACAGCAGAATTTCACACAGTGAAGGTAAATGATAAGAACCAGTCATTTTTATGGGATACTTTGCAAACTTTACACAGATCTTAAATTTACCGAAGACAAAAATAAAAGAAAGGAAGGAAAGGAAGTGTGCCAAAATAGAAAATCGTATCCTTTAAAATGTGTTAAAAAGGTTTTTGCAAATCTTTGTAAGAACAGTGATATTATACTGCGATGGTACAAAGATGAGGCAAATTAGGCCAGATCCATTTCATCCCGTCCAGTTACAATATGCAGGGGTGCACCACCAATGAGGCGAGGCAATCTCCTCAGGCAGCACCAGGTGGGGGCAAGAGGGGGGCAGCAGAAGGGCTATGAGAGCCTTCATTGTTGCACAGGGGTAAGGTTAAGAAATAGTCATTGGGGGTGGTGCCATTTCAGTTTTTGCCTCAGGCAGCAGAAAGGCTAGGTGCACCCCTGACAATATGGTGTCCAATCTATACTTATCTTACCATACTAGAGTATATCCACACTGGTTGTACTATATTTGCTGCAGAAGATCCACATCATGGTCGGCATGAGTTACATGTGAATCTTGCTGCAGATTTGCCATGATTCACCCTATGCCACTGTATAACAAGGTATTTTAGTGGTTCATTCGCCTTTAGTACATTGTAATGTAGTTGGTTAATGGTACCCGGTTGAGTTCTTTCAGACTGATGTAACTGTACATGCATACTGCACACTGAAGACCTTTAGGAAGGGCCAGGAGGCTCGAAAACATCTAGCTATGTAAAAAAAAGTTGTGCCTTGCTTCCACCGCCTCTTTGTATCATATGGAGTCAGCCAGGTGCCATGTTGGGAACTGGTCGATGGGAAGTTCGATCCTTTGTTCACAGGTGGTGACTGTTGCTTTACTCACTTATATAGCGCTCAGTTATTGTGCAGAGCTTTACAGACACCACCACTTGTGGTCTCCAATGCGCCTCAAATCTAGGCTCCGTATCAGTATGTCTTTGGAGTGCGGGAAGAAGCCGGAGTACCCGGAGGAAACTCATGCACGGGGAGAACATCCAAACTCCATGCAGTTGTCGTCATTGGTCAGATTCAAACCAAAGGTCCCCAGCTATGCAAGGCACCAGTGCTAACCACCAAGTCACTGTGCTGCTCTCTGTATAGGTTATCTTTTGAATATATCTGATGCATCAGATAATTCTGGCACTGCAAACAGCTGCAGATTTTCTACCCACGAATATGAAGCTACATGGACATACCCTAGGGGAGCTAAAGCCATTTTGAATACAAAACGCCATGTGATAAGATTTTCCCAATTTAAAACGGATTCCAACAAAATCCTGCACTTCATGTACAGACATGCATGTCTTCACCATACAGCGCTCTCCTGAGGAATTTCTTCCCCCCCCCTTATAAGAGGAATCAGAAACCCCTGTGATAAGGCATTACAAATATGTACAGACAAGAAACTAGGAAGGCCTTCCTCTGATGGATGAGCCATAAGTTAATAGTGGCTGCTCTCCAGGGAAAGCAGCTAATTATAGAAAGCACACAAAATAGAAAAAAAATATGCAGTAAGGGACCAGATGATAGGAAATTAAAGAAAACCTATCAATTTTATATCCGAGGTGAAAGGTTTGCTTGTCAAAAACCCAGAGTATAAGAAGACTATTCCTGTTATATTTTACCATGGTCATTAATCACAACACCTCTGAGCTGTCATACAGAACTGATCTGTGTAGATGTTCAAGTATTTAACTACTGAAATTGGATTTGTGACTTTTCTTCATGAAACATGAGATATTTAATAAAAGCGCCTCATGCATAACATCTCAAACCCAATGTCCTTTAGTAACACTTTGAAAAGGTTTCAATCATAACATCAGTTACCGAGTTCCAATGCACAAGAACTCCCATCACTGAATTCTGGTCTAATTTTCCCATACATACCTGTTTTTTCAAACTGCCAAATTGTAATTTACAAAGCGGAGATGCAGAAAGACTCAAAAATATAATCCACAAATTTAAATTGTAATGTCACCGCATGTTTGAAAAAAAACAAACAAAAAACCAAAAACATTTTTTCCTTTCATTTGTTAGTGTGTTTGGTAAGAATTTACCTATTTGGGACAACTAATTTTCATCCCAGCTACATCTCAGGATGCTTAGTAGCTAGAAATGTTATTTTAAAGCTGACAATCTAAGCTTTAAAACAATACCACAATCAGTGTCAGAGCTGCAGCACTCACTCTGGACCTGAATTTAAAGGCTGTAACTCTGGTTGTATGGTAGCTATGGCTACGATCCTGATTTTGCTTTACATATTAGACTCCGCTTTAAAACAAGACCTGGCTCATACTTCTGAGATCTCAGCCAGCGTTGAGATGAGTTAGATAAGTGGGGGATGTGCTGAGGTTTTGCAGTTGTACTTGTCAAGGAGCAATCTCTATGCTGGAAATCGTAAGAGTAAGAACACAGAGAACAAATAGACTACAAACAGATTTTTGGTCTCTCCAGTTCTGGTGATTTTATGAAGATATTTAATTTTGACCTAAGTGGTATATACGCACTCTGTACGTGTTGAGCTTTTATTTTTAGAAGCTATAGCGCATACAACTTTGATAGGGTTACGATTTTAACCATTAGCATTTTTTATGACGCACAATTGCATGAAGGTGTCTGTGTGTATAAAGTGCATAGAGGCATTTTCACAATGTCCCTGGTGTGTCAGATTTCTTTGTAATTTAGGTTTTATTTGTCAAAGTTGAAAAAAAAAATGTCCCGGCTACCAGAGCATTTGGTTAAAGTACATCCAATCTTTACTACCGTGTGCTGTATTAAAAAGGTTGTCTGCGTTGACAAACCCGAGTGCTGTGCCAGTAGGGATTCCAAGAGCCGAGGACCACATGACTGTCTATGGTAAACAGTGGACAGCAAGCACCTCCATTGACTCCTACGAGTGCCCAAAAATCCCCCGCTTCCCTACAGAAAGTACATGATAAAACTGTCTGCCTATGGGAGCTATATTGATGGGCTAAATATGTGTATGCACTGAACTACCTATGGTGGTGGCTTCGGGAAAATACTAGGAATCTAAGTTTAGAGTCAGGCAACACCCTCACTATAGGACAATCCCCCATAACAGTAGAGTATTTTGAAACCAGTGTGAGCACTCCTGACATGTATTTCTAGAGCATCTTTTCTTATAACTCTATATGGCGCATTTCTTTTTTTATCCCTCCTGAGTACTGGGGGTCACCATTCCCCAAAGGGGCATGCACCTACTGTCTGATACTATCTGCACTGATTATACAGTGACACTGTATAAAGACACACACCCAACTGATAAACACCCAGTTCTCTATTTACACAAATTGTTAGAAATCTTTGATCCATTATTCCTCCTAAGAAAAGATTCCCCAGAAAGGTTATTTAAGGAGGGGTACAGGTATTTACTAAAACTGACATATCAGGATAACTGACAGGTGCCCTTTAAAGTTGGTGTGTGAAAAATATCAAGAGAAAAAACGGCAGAGGGAACAGAAGTCAGTGAAAATAAAAATAACCCATTTGAAAATACTGTACAGTGAAGACACCAGATGAATTAATTGTAATTGGAAGACTATCGTCAAGAGCATAATCATTCATTTCTACCTCAAATTTTTCGCTAACTTTGTAAAATAATTTAAGAAAAATGAAAAAAAAAATGAATATGTAAAAATATAATAATTGACACTGAAATGTATTTTACCACTAGAATGACTGGAGATAGTAAACAGTATAAAAATGTACCTGATCTACTGTGGTGACATCACTCGCAACAACATCTGGGGGGCGATTGGGTGCATTTGCAGTGGCCTAAAACAAAGTAAATAAAAATGTAAGATTCACAGGAGACACAAATAAAAGGAGAAAAAAAGCTGTTAAACCTTTCACTTGCCAGCAGAAGTCTTCCCGATTCTGTGCAAGAGTGTTTCATTTTGGTCCAATTCCCTTAAGTAATATGTTAAACCTTATCCAAGGCAAGTAGCACATCTGCCATACGGTACATATCTTCAATTCTGCAGCATTAACATTAAAATACAGCGAGAGCCTCCCTCGCAGTTTTAGCTCCTAGCGAGATTTTTCTTCTTTTTAATGGACAGGCAAGAAGTTGGCAATACACATAACATGAAAAATAGGAAAATAAATAGATTTTCGAAGAAACTCAGAGGAAGGCTGAAAAAAAAATAGGATATAGCAGCAAAATAGATGATTATGACCCCGATACTTGGCCAGAAAATGGATGTGCCCTAAATTTAACTAATATGGTTTATGCACGTCTCAATGGTTAACAAAAAAGAAATGTGTTCCTACAGAATTTGTATGACAGATCACCTGAATTATACTGAAATAGCAAAATTATAAACACGTACACAACATTACTATGTACTAATGGGTGTAAACGGTTGCAAATTTTTCTTAGCTTCTCCCATTCTCAATATGAGAAACCCTGCTGACTCCAAGTCAGATGAATCCCCCCTGTGTATAGCTTTTTAGAAAATACAGTGTAGGTCAACTACTTGTCTACTGGAATAAAATAACAGATTATCTGTGCAGTCACGATGCAGGAAAATGTGTTCTCCAAAGTGATGGTATCCTCAGAAGTGGGGTCATTGCTAGAGGCAAGAGACTGCGTTTTCCTAGGCCAGTGACATTGATCACATGATCTAGGCGCAGCTAAGCTGCATTCAGGAGAATGGGGCCGAGCTGCAATACCAGGCAGAGCGGCTATTGCAATGGCACTCACTGGAGCACCCCAGCCTCTTCAAACAGTTGATCAGCAGGGGAGCCAGGCGTCGGACCCCACTGATCACATACTGAGGATAAGTCATCAGCAGTAAACAATAGGAAAACCTCTTTAAAAAAATTCACTATGGATCACTTTGCTTTCAAATAGGGCAGCATAAAAGAGGTGACTGATTCCATTTAAGGCCTAGTTCACATCTAGCGCAGTGTTTATCTGAATAAATTAGACTTTACAAATGGCTTACTGCCCTGCCATAAAGGCACATACCACCTGTCAAAGTAACCAGGCTGTGCTCCTCCTATGACGTAGGAAGGGACATACAACAGTCAGTAAGTGTTAATCTCCAGCACCGGTGGGCGTTTTAGGCTGGACTCTGCAGGATACAAGAATGTAGTATGCGGCGTTTTTTTTGTATTTTTTTCTAAAGTATACGTGAAATGGACATATAAAACGTGATATGAATTTAAAGTGAAACTCCACTTGTTCACAAAATGTCAGTTTAGGGCCCCTTTCACACGACTAAGCTTTCCATGCAGGTGCAATGCATGACGTGAACACATAGCACCTGCACTGAATCCTGACCCATTCATTTCAATGGGTCTGTGGACATGACATAAGCAGGTTTCTTCTTTCGCAGCTCCCTGGTAACACAAATCCGGTTCAATTCGGAATATATCTTTTATATCAAGCACCAGTTAAATTCCAGGAAAATAAGTTTGTTCCTTTCTTTTTCAATTGTTCCCTTAATGACGCTATTTAAATAGCTGAAAGATGGTTTTTCAGCGGAAGTACAAATAAATGCTTGTTAATAAAGCAATTAGCACATTTCTCAAGAACAAGTTTGCAGCAAACTAATGAGAGCTGCTAGCAGTATGAGCACCCACCTCATGTTATCTGTGAAGGTACAATATATGGTAATCATGAGGATGACAACTGCTAGAAGTACTTTATATTAAGGGTAGGGCCACATGTGGCATATTTAAAAGGGAAAATCCGCTGTATTTTTAAAGTCAATCCGCAGCAAAATTTGTGACAAATGCAAGGCAAAATATGCAGGAGTCCCAGGCGATTATTGCCGCTATTGCAAAATGCTACAAATTCTGCACAAAACTCTGCAGAGAAATATTCACAGCGTGCCCCCATGGGATGTACGGAGGAAAAATCCACTGTATTTTGCTGTAGATCCATGTCAAAATTTGCATGATTTACATGCGTTTGTCAGATTTTGTGGCAAATTTCAACTCATGCATTGCAAAGGGCGAAATTCATGATGGAAAACCATAGCAACAATTGACATGCTGCAGATTTAAAATCCACACTGTAGGTCAGGCATGTCCAAACTCTGGCCCTCCTACAGCCATCAACCTACAGAAGAGCATGATGGGAGTTGTAGTTCTGCAACACCTGGAGGGCCAGAGTTTGGACATGCCTGCTGTAGGTCAATTTTTTCTGCAGCGTGTGGGATGGGACTTAAAATTTCACCCACTACACTGGTACTGTAAAATTCCGTGGATTTGCCGCATGAACATCCCTTGCAGCAAATCCATAGTCTGTCCCTCCCATGTGGATTTAACCCAAGGATACCTGTAAACAGTGCAGCTGTGCTGCGGTAACCCACACGTGGATCACCAATCTTCAAAAAAGCTAAATTTAGCCAACTAAGCGAGGCCATAGGCCTAACTAACTGGGACAAAGTCCTCAAAAACAAAAATACAGCCACAAAATGGGAGATCTTTAAAAGCATTCTAAATTCTCATTGTGAGAGGTACATACCATATGGGAATTAAAGGTTAAGGAACAAAAAAAAACCAATGTGGATAAACAGAAATGTAAAGAAAGCAATAAATGACAAAAAGCATATAAATCACTAAAACAGGAGGGTAGCCAGGAAGCACTGAAAAACTAAGAAAAAAAAAAAAAACGCGGCCAAACTAGAGACCGAGAGATTAATTGCCAAAGAGTAAAACTAACCCTAAAATTTTCTTCAATTATATAAATTGAAAAAAGTATAAATCTGAAGGTGTCGGCCCTTTAAAGAGTAATGAAGGTGGAGTTGAAGAGAGCGATGAGGAGAAAGCAAAGCTGTTAAATATTTTTTTCTCCAATGTATTCACTGAGGAAAATAAACTGTCAGATGAAATGCTGAATGTAAAAATAAATCCCCCAATAAAAGTGTCCTGTCTGACCCAAGAAGAAGTACAACAGCGACTTAAAAAGATTAAAATAGACAAATCGCCAGGACTGAATGGCATACACCCCCGTATCCTAAGGGAATTTAGTAATGTCATAGCCAGACCCTTATTTCTGATATTTTCGGACTCTATACTGACAGGGAACGTCCCACTGGATTGGAGCATAGCAAATGTGGTGCCAATATTCAAAAAGGGTCCAAAGACAGAGCCCAGAAACTATAGGCCGGTAAGTTTAACATCTGTTGTGGGGAAACTGTTGGAAGGTTTTCTGAGAGATGTTATCTTAGAGTATCTCAATGGAAATAAGCAAATTACGCCATATCAGCATGGCTTCATGAGGGATCGGTCATACCACACGAATATAATCAGTTTCTATGAGGAGGTAAGTTCTAGACTTGACAGCGGCGAATTAATGGATGTCGTATATCTGGACTTCTCCAAAGCATTTGACACTGTACCTCATAAAAGGTTAGTATATAAAATGAGGATGCTCGGACTGGAAGAAATCGTCTATAAGTGGGTAAGTAACTGGCTGAGTAACAGAAAACAGAGGGTGGTTATTAATGGTACACACTCAGACTGGGCAACTGTCAATAGTGGGGTACCTCAGGGGTCAGTACTGGGCCCTATTATTTTCAATATATTTATTAATGATCTTGTAGAAGGCTTGCATAGTAAAATATCAATTTTTGCAGATGACACTAAACTGTGTAAAGTAATTAATACTGAAGAGGACAATATACTGCTACAGAGGGATCTGGATAGATTGGAGGCTTGGGCAGAGAAGTGGCAGATGAGGTTATGCACATGGGAAGGAATAATGCAAGTCATCCGTACATACTAAATGGTAAAACACTAACATTGACATGGAAAAGGATCTAGGAATTTTAATAAACAAACTAAGCTGCAAAAACCAGTGTCAGGCAGCTGCCGCCAAGGCCAATAAGATAATGGGTTGCATCAAAAGGGGCATAGACGCCCGTGATGAGAACATAGTCCTACCACTTTACAAATCGCTAGTCAGACCACACATGGAGTACTGTGTACAGTTCTGGGCTCCTGTGAACAAGGCAGACATAGCAGAGGTGGAGAGGGTTCAGAGGAGGGCAACTAAAGTAATAACTGGAATGGGGCAACTACAGTACCCTGAAAGGTTATCAAAATTGGGGTTATTTACTTTAGAAAAAAAAAGATGACTGAGGGGAGATCCAATAACTATGTATAAATATATCAGGGGTCAGTACAGAGATCTCTCCCATCATCCTCTGCGTCTGGAGGAAAGAAGGTTTGTACACAAACATAGAAGAGGATTCTTTACGGTAAGAGCAGTGAGACTATGGAACTCTCTGCCTGAGGAGGTGGTGATGGCGAGTACAATAAAGGAATTCAAGAGGGGCCTGGATGTATTCCTGGAGTGTAATATTACAGGCTATAGCTACTAGAGATGGGTCGTTGATCCAGGGAGTACTTCTTTCCTCTGGATCAACTAGCAGGATGACAGGCCGAACTGGATGGACAGATGTCTTTTTTCGACCTTATGTACTATGTTACTATGATCACCTCTAACTGCTGGGTTGCATCCATACTTGCATCGTAAAGGGGTTGTTTACCTTCGAGTAGGCCCCTCTGCCAGACCTGCAGAGGGAAGCATGCTTAACTGTAGCTGCCACATGACCAGCATCAAACAGAGACCGGAGTGAGGCAGAGGGGATCTGAAGGTGCCAGAACCGCAGGGCGGGAAGCAGGAAAGTATGCTTCCCTCCGCAGGTACGGCAAAACGTGGTAGTCTGGCAGAAAGGTACCCAAAAGGTGAAAAAACCCTTTAAACCATGGGAAGTACAGGTTAATAAGACAACCGGCAAGTTATCGTCTAGAGTAGATTTTAGGTTAGAGGACAGGAATTTTAGGGTGGTAGGGAGGATAAATAAAAACAATAGATGAAGTGTACAAAAGGTCCTCCAGCCTCTGAAGACTTGATTACAGATAGCATTTCAACAGGCCATATTCCACCAAGCAGACTTCCACTGGCAAGAGGGTTGAAGCATCAACCTTGGTGTAAGAAATAACCCTAGAACCGACACCATTTTATTACCCAATTTACTGGGATAATTGAACCAGTAACCAGAGAATTCAGCCAGGAGGCAAAGCAGTTTTAGAGATCCAAATCTGCTTTGTGAGCCTCAGATTGGGGCTACTTTATGTTTATATGACCTGGAAAAAGCAGCTTTTGCTGGCATGTTAATAACAGATGGAAAGACAATTATCTGGAATAACTTTGGCACTCAGCTTTACGATGCAAAAATACCATTCTTGAGTAGATAAACTATTTAAATAAAGACTACATATTGAAGTTTAATTAGGGAATCTTTATTCATTTGCCCATAAAATCACAAGGTGTTGGTAAAATTAATTTTGCTATTTTCTTCGTCAAGAAAATAAAACCTGCTGGAGCGTATTTCTTAAAATGGGTCAATTTTGGGCCATGAACTGCTAAATTAAGTTCTGCATATACCCGGAGGGAATACCAATTTAAAAATGGAAAACGTGCTAGCAGACTAACTGCACAGCTAGAATATACTGAATATATTTACACTCATCCAGAAAATTATTCTTCAGTTTACAACAGGAAATAATTACGTGTTTACAGAATTATATTGAAAATTCAATAGCGGAGCTGAATCTACACCACCAGGCTCCAGTCACATTCTTGCCTTTGGCCTTGCTGCCCATCTAACGGTCCTTTAATGTATGCCTATTTTGGTAAAGACTAGACTGCTGGCCTCCAGCCAAGCCTCTTCACTTTTTTTGGACTATTTCACAGGTTTTAGTGAAAGCTATAATTAAAGGGTTTTACCATTTGTCCATATGATGTTGATGGTATATCTTTGTAACTGCATCATGATCACCAACATGTCACCTTTTCGACTCTTGCTTGGTTGCAATCTGGATGTATGTATTTCATTTCAAACTTGTCTCAATAAAATTATGATTGAACCATAATTAAAGGGTTTTACGGTTTACATCAGCATCCTTCAATGTAACGAATGTATATGTAATTTTGTTATGCAATTACTTTACTTTTATTGCTTCCATATTCCATTCTGGGCTGTGGCCATGTGAAAGTCCATGCAGCTCCTCATTTCCTGCGATTTTATGTCCATGGGTGTGTCAAAGCAGCCAGAGTCAGTGATTTTTTTGGGGAGGGGGTCTATATAACTAGCTGGGTGGGAAGAACTGTAAATGAGTTGGGTGTTAGGCAGTGTTGGCAGGAACAGGACGTGCTTTATACAAGATGGAAGGAAAGCCACTTGAGCTTTTATACAAGATGGAAGGAAAGCCACTTGAGCTTTGCATAAAATATATATATATATATATATATATATATATATATATATATATATACACACACACACACACACACACACACAGACACACGTATATGACCGCCATCATATACAGTAGCTTCGGGTAAACCACCTATATGCTAATTTCAACGGCAAGCGTGAGAATCACTGCAGTATTCTGTCATGTCGTAGATTCCAAACAAGTCAAAGAATGTCTTTGCTTTATTAGTAATGAAATGGCTCAGGTCTTTTCTTTCAAAAACTAGGTTTTTACCCTCTAATCGTTTCATTTCCTTTCTTTGCGGGTTCATTTCTACATTCTTTATCATATTTTCCTTAGCCTGAGTAATACGTTTGTCCAAAAAAAAGAATCCTACGTTTGTTTCTGAGAGATACCAAAAGTGTCTCTTACCCACATGCAGAAGTAAAAAAAAAGTGCTCACAGTTGCCAAGTGCTCAGAAGCTGTAGCATATCCAAATCATTCTTTGGAGCCCATCGACTTACAATTGCAACCAGTTTCTTTCCTATCAATTCTCGTTGAGGAATATTCAACTGTTTAGTGAAGAGGACAATTTAAGCGCATATATTGCCTTTGCCATCCACCTTGCTTGATGCAGAGCCCCTGGGATCCTGAAATTGAAGTAGTTTTTAAGCCTAATTCACACGTCCGTAGTGTTGCGGATCCGCAACACACCTTGCCACCAGCCCTATTGTGGGCAAGAATAGGACATGCTCTATATTACTGCGGAGCCGCCGGCCGGAAGATCGGCGGCACGCTCCGCAAATGCGGATGCGGAGAGCACAGTGTGTGTTCTCCGCATCCATCACGTCCCCATTCAAAATGAATGGGTCCGCACCCGTTCCACAGTTTTGCGGAACGGGTGCGGACGAACATTGCGGACGTGTGAATAGGGCCTTCGACCAAACTCCTAGGTACAGGAGTGAGTGTTGTAATAAAAGTGATCAATGTGTGCAATCCCTAAATATTATCCAATCTTCTTGAAATTTGGCATATATATCTTTTACATCACTGAGACTTGGGGCGTAAGTAAAGTCATATGAAAATCACATCTTTGGAAAAAAGAAACACCGCAATATACAATGTGTCTGAATCCCTTTAATTAGGTGGGATTTTTTTTTTTTTTTTAGGGGGGGGGGGGGATTTTATTAAGGCTTTAGCACTAACTATTTGGCATAGAATGTTGTAAAGTTTTGTGCATATTGGTGACTTATACCTCCTTTTGCTACTTACTAAAAAGTGTTGATAAAATTGTTGTTAAAGAGGTAATTTGGTAACAAAGTTATCCCTCGTCCACTGGGAGAAGTTGTCCCCTGACCCCTTTGAATGGAGTGGCGGTCAAGTATACACACTGAAATCAGACTATTAGATTGCTACTCTGCCATCTTTGGCAGTCCCATAAACTTTTAAAGAGGGGACGTGGGACCCCCACACTGGTCACTCGATGGTCCCAGGCATCGGACCCCCGCCAATCTAACAGTTATCCCCCATCAAGTGGATAGGGGATGACTTCTTGGCACTGGAATAGCCCTTTTATGTTGGGGGGGGGGGGGGCCAATGATCAGAAATATTGTGACAAATGTATTAGTTCTAAAGATAGAAAATGGCGCAACAAGTTGTGGAAATTTACGTCTGCTCATAGCAGTCATAAAATATATTTTCTGTCTTCAGATATATTAAATGCATTAAAAGGCATATGACTCAAGGGGCTTCTCCACCTTTTAAACAAATCACACCCCTACTACAATCCCCATCGGACCGGTAGAAGTAAACAATTACCTGATCCCCGCCACTGGGTTCCTACTCCTTCGGACCACCATTGCATTCGCTTTGCTCCAGTCCCCTCTTGTAAACTTCCAGTATGGACAAGATGCATCACTGGTGCAGCCAGTCATTGTATGCAGCATAAAAGGAAACAATTTACCACTGCGGCCTTTTGTTTCAGACTGGGGTATGAAATGCCAGTAAGCCTCTGAGGATTGTCCTTTTTCATGGGAGAGAGGCATTAACTGCTAGTTGTTACCCAACAAGCAGGGCACTCCTCCCTGGCAGAGACTCCTTCAAACATGATATGTTTAAAGAGCACTAAAGATCTCAAGAATTAAAAAGAGGAATAATAAAATGAAGAGGGAACTTATGTGGCAAGTATATACTTACCTATGGTTATTTAATACTAATTTAGAGGTAAATGTACGCCACATGCAGCTGGTTACAGAGCAGGAGGAGCTGAGCAGATTGATGTATAGTTTTATAGGAAAAGATTCAGTAAAACTTTTATTTTAGTCATTGAAATTCCAGCTCATTCTGGGCTTTGAAGTCAAGGAGGCGGTCCCATCAATGACCGTGTACACAGAGATAGCCGTCATCACCGATAGGACGCCTCCTTGACTTTAAAGCTTAGAACGAGCAGGAAGTTAAATGTCTAAATTATGTTTTACTGAATTTTTCCCATAAAACTATATACATCAGTCTGCTCAGCTCCTCCTGCTATACAACATGCTGCCTGCAGCTCTGACACAGTGTTCAATGTGACAGGTTATCTTTAAAGTGGAGCTATAGTCCCTTCCCCATCTTTAATATTAAAAGTAATAAAAATATGACTTACTCGGTCCACCCCTTCGTCAGCATTTGGGGGGCACACTGGCTGGTAAAGCTGCCAAGGCAACCATGGGAAACCTAGAGTGTCTTATGAAGGTTTTCCATTTGTAAAAATAAGATCCAATTGCAGACTCTTTGGGGCTCGAAACGTTATCTCAGTAACTGCACCGCCCTTCATGTTCTGTGTAATTAACCCGTAGAGGACCCGTGGCAGGTGTGTCTCAGACCATTTTGTACGCCTAAAACTGGCTTAGAAAATGGTCAAACAGCTAGGAAGCTAACATTTAGAACTGGTGCGTCATGCGCCAAAGTTACGGAGAGGCATGTACCTTTTCATAACTTCAGCAGATCCGCTGCCAGCTACGGGCCTTTTGTTGAGCGGCGTCTAAAACAATAGTCTTACTAAAGGTGCCCCAAAGTTTTCTTAAAGTTTTATGCTAAAAGGGGTTATTCCATTACAACAACTTATGCCATGTCCACGGGGGATAAGTGACTCACTGTCAGTGTTTTGACCACTGGGGCCCTCGCTGGTCAGAAAAATAGGGAGCCCTTGTTCCTCATTTGATTGGAACAGCGGTCATGCATGCGCAGTGCTGCTCCATTCAACTCTATAGAGGTAGACAAGTGCTTATACTCTGCTATCTCCAGCAGTTTCAGAGTCGAATGGAGTGGAGGAATACATAAATATACATACACACAAACCCCAAACCCAGCACATCTTCTGTCTTATACTGCACTCGAATAAAGAAGCCCAGGAGAAAGACCTGCTTTAAAAGCAAAATTAACATTACATTTTTAGATAAGGATGATACAGTTTAGATAAAAGAAACCCCAGGAACCTAGATTCTAGCACTAATAAAGCTCACTGTGAATTTCTCACGTAGTGTTTAACACTTTAATCAGTCTACATCCACATACTCAAGCATGAGTGGTATGAATTCATAATGCTCGTTACAGGTGCTGAAAAGGGACATTCACTACTTAGCGCTCGCACAGTAAGGAGTGCGCAGTACATTATACATACCTTGATCTTCGGGGATGACCTTTTCCCTCCAAATCCACCACCGCCAACCAGGAACAGGGAAAACTGATTATAGCATATCAGTTCTTTATCACAGTAGGTGTGTACTAGGAAAAAGAGAAAAAACAAGCAATTCAAGAGTCAGGACAGACCGGTAGGGAGAAGGGGAGGATGAAGTAACATGCTACAGGCAGTCTGCAACTGCCTGATGGGAATTACCCTTTAAATCAACCCTTAGGTTCACAGTAAACATTTCACTATACATGTAGGATATACAGTTAATGGGGTTGTCCAAGTAAACATTAAAATTTGGCCCACTCCATCTAATGCATTAAAATAAAAAATGGATTATATACACCACTCTGTTCTGTGCCGCTGGACCGGTCCTCCTGCTGCTGGTTATCTAGGCTGCAGCAGTGATGTGTAGGATTAGGTCTCTGTCCTGAGAGGGGTACAGCACAGGACCACAGTATAGCGACTGGCTGCTGCAGCTCACATGCCATATACCTATAAACCACAGCTGCAAACGTATGTACAAATAGCTGGAGGAGGACCAGAGCCGCGAACTGCGGAGGAGAAAAATGTGAGTATACAATCCTTTTTAAGGTTTATGCCATGATTTGTCCCATTCCCAATCCTCTCTTCAGGTATGTAATACTCTCCCCCTACTCATGGACTTAGAGGAAGATAAGAGAATGGAAATGGTACCCAAATCATCAGCACTGATTCATAAGAGATCAAGGAAAAGGATGAAGAGTGCTTCAGACTACTAAAGCACACTGCATAGGCTAGCCCAATTAGCTTGGTGCCATGGTATAGGTTATGGGCTGGACTGTGGCAGCATCAAGAAAAAGGAGTGCACTAGGCATGTTAAAAGGGTTTTCAGAGGTCAGGTCATCAGTATCTGATCAGTGGGGGTCTGACAATCCGGCATGTGTGAAGGCACCCTTACGAGATTTCAAGAATCGGCTGCTAAGGTCTTGGTGCTAGATGCAGGACAATGCTCTGCCCCAACTATGCTTGGGGACCACTGCCGACCAGCTGTTTGTGTCGCTGCCTTCTCACAGCCTAACAAGAACATTGTATTGCGGCTGTGCTTGGTATCGCAATCAGCCAATTCACTTCTATGGGGCCGAGCTGCGCCTAGGCCATGTGGCGGATGAATAGATCATGACTCAGCCTCACATTTGCACTGCTGCCTTCTCGAACAGCTAATCTACGGGGGTCCCAGGTGTCGGACCCCACCGATCAGAAACTGATGACCTATTGTGAGTGAGTATAGGTCATCGGTATAGAAATCTCAGAAGACCCCTTTAAGGGATCATGCACACCCCCATGTGGTTTCTACAGACCCATTCAACTTGGAGGAGTCCGTAAACTGCACCGCAAAACTATAGAACACATTCTATGTTTTTTGCGGTGCCTCAGTAACACACCGCACTTTCCGGTTTTAAGTAAATGGATCTGCATCCGTGATGCGGTGCACAAACAGCCAGGGCCTGTATTGCGGGCTACAACAGCCATGTGAATGAGCCCAAACTATACATTCTGCATTTATAGTGAGAAGTTTTTATTACTATAAACCAGGGGCTTGCTTGGGAGGGATAAGAGCCAAAACTGAACTACTGCAAAAAAAAAAAAAAAAAAAAAAAAAAAAAAGTGCACATTTTACATGCAATGTTTAAGATATTTCCCTGATGGTTTCCCCAATTCGAATCATTACAGGAAGCTGTACTTGTATTTTATCACTCAATTTGAGAAAAGTCCAGTTAGAAACTAACAGGCCTTCAAATAAAAGCTATTCATCCTGGAGAATCCATGACTACAAAACAGCACAAAGGGGAAAACAGATGTATAAATGTGTCTTTATGCTAATAGAGTTATTTGTAGCACACTAAGCACAAGAAAACATTTAATATAAAGCCGCCATTATTCCAATCATCATGGGAGTTGCCTTCCTTAGGCCGGCATCTAATTAGTTATGGAGATTTATGTACTTCGTTCATTGAATACCAATTGCTTGAGTTGACTATTCAAATCACATCAGCGAGTAGAAGAAATTCCCAATATAGGGAGAGTCTGGTTAAGACCTGTAACTGATATTACTTAACCTTTTCTAAAACTGACATACATATAAATGTATACATAGATATATAATACTAAGTCACACAGCACTAGTGATCCAAAAGTTATCAGGTGGCAAGAATAAGATCCAATGCTTTCCACAGGCATAACCTTAAAAACACCAGCATAACATTGTATAGGTCACCTTCACGCTGCGGTAAAGTAACTAAACCTTTGCTTAAAAATAAATAAATGCTTAGCTTTCATTGGCTTTGCTCCACTTTTCCAGCATGTGGAATACAGATCCATAAAAAGTACCGTATTTTTCGCCCTATAAGATGCACCTGCCCATAAGACGCACCAAGGTTTTTGAAAAGGAAAATAAGAAAAAAAAAATATGTTTTGAACCAAAAGGCGTGCCTTTGGTGGGTTTTGAACTAATGGTGGTCTGTGGATGGCACTGTTACGGGGAGAGTGGGGATCTGTGGACGGCACCATTATGGGGAGGGCGGGGTGGGTGGGGATCTGTGGACGGCACAGTTATGGGGAGGGGGTGGGGATCTGTGGACGGCACCGTTATGGGGAGGGGTGGGGATCTGTGGACGGCACCGTTATGGGGAGGGGGGGTGGGGATCTGTGGACGGCACAGTTATGGGGAGGGGGGGTGGAGAGATCTGTGGACGGCACAGTTATGGGGAGGGGGGGTGGGGATCTGTGGACTCACCGTTATGGTGGAGGGGGCGCGGGGGCTTATCTGTGGACGGCACAGTTACGGGGAGGGAGGGAGGGGGGAATCTGTGGACGGCACTGTTACGGGGAGGGGGATCTGTGGACGGCACCACAGATCCCTTCACACATGCCGGATTGAGGCAGAAAATTCCACAACTGAAAAAAATCAGTTCCATTAATTTGAATGGGGCAGCAAGTAGATGGATCTCTGCAAGTCCCATTAAGTTAAAAGGAACTGATTTTCAGTTGCAGCATTTTCTGCCACAAGAGTGAAGGACTTCATCAGCTTGCCTTCATCCCATAGAGCATCCTGGAGCCATCTCTTCCCCAGTTTAAGAAACACACAAACCACCAATAGTCCACGAGACAAGTGAAAATGTGATTCAGTAGACTAGACCTTCTTCTAGTGCTCCATGGTCCAGTTCTGATGCTCACTAGCCCATTCTAAGCATCTTCACTTAAGGCCTCATGCACACGACCGTTGTTTGTTTCCGCGTCCGTTCCGTTTTTTTTCACGGATAGGATGCTTCCCCATTCATTTCAATGGGTCAGTCAAAAAATGCGGTTGGTCAACCGTTCTTGATCCGCATCCGTGATCCGTGTTTTCATTCCGTCAAAAAAATAGTGCATGTCCTATTTTTTTCACGTTTGCGGACAAGGATAGGCATTTTTACAATGGATCTGCCATAAAAATCGGATCAGTCAAAAAAAACAGTCCATCATCCGTTTTTTTTGACGGACGCAAAATTTCAAGGAGGAGCGGACGCGGAGGCAGGTAACGGTCGTGTGCATGTAGCCTAAGTCAGCGTTGCCACTCTAACCAGTCTGCAGAAACATGCACTGACACCATCCTATCATGTCCAGCATTTACTTTTTCACCAATTTTACTTACAGTACATAGCTTTTGGGATATTCTTTGTTCTCCCATGCACTAGTGAGTCTTTGGCACTCAACCCTGACCTTCCCTACCCTTTTGGTCATGCTCTGATCCAGAAGACTATTGCAATTTAGTCCTTGTCAAAGTCACTCAAAATCTAACAAATAACTATTTTAACTGTGTCCAACCCATGAACTTCAATAACCAACTGTTCACGTGCTGTCTAATTTATCCCACCAATTGAAAGGTGCTTTAGTGTTATTTCCCTCACCTGTCAGTGAATTTGATGTTATGACTTGTTGGTGTATGTTCCCTTTATCCCTGCAGGGATTAGCATAAAATAGTCATACAGAATGAGACAACTCAATACTACCAGTTTTTGGTGAGGCACAGGACTTAGGTGCTTCAGTGCTCAGGACAATGTTGTGTACCAGAAGGCCACTGGATTACACCGCACAGGTAAAATGTCACCACTGTGGTCAGTTACAGGCTGCAGTGGCCATATGCCCCATGACAAAAGAATGTTGATTCAATCGGACACAGGAGCTGCAGAGCTGGCAGTGAAGCAATGAACCTGGAACCCAGCAGCAGGTAACATGCTGCATGGGTGACATGTCACCAATGCAGACAGTGATTGACTGCAGTCATCACGTGCCCTGCATCAAAAGAAGGTTAATGCTTGCGCACCTGGGAGCTGGAGAGCCATGAAACCAGGACAGGGAGCTTTATCTCCATCACAGGTTTGGACACTGTGGGGGCTGAAAAAAGATTGGACAAGCATTTTGACCCTTTTGTGCCCCCCTGACATAATATAACATCAGTGGGGCATGAAAGTTGAATAGAGCAGAATCACGAAACTCGCTCAATAAGCGGCAGGTGCCGGCTGTATAATACAGCCGGCACCTGGCCACAATGATTGGGACTGTCGATACTGCAGTTTCCAGTCATTTAACCCCTCAGATACTGCGGTCAATAAAAAGGTAGTTAGACAAAGGGAAGCGGCTCCCTCTACAAAATTTCAGGGCTCCGATTGGTTGCTATGACAGTCTTGGACTTTGTGAAAGTTCCCAGTGTTATCACAGCAAGCTGCCTGCAGAGCTATGCCCGAGGCACGGCTTGACAAACGAAAAACGAAAACTGTCTGGGTCCTTAAGGGGTTAAATTCTTAATAAAGTGAACAGCCCTACATCTCAATATATGCAAACATTTCTTGTGCCGTTAAGCTAGAGTGCATTGTTCAATAGGAATCGGGGACTTGGGTACTGACGTATGCCATCAGAACAGAGAATATGAAGACATCTGATGTACAGATTACATCCCCATAATCAGGGTGCAGCCTCTCCTCCTCTCCTCTCCACCTCATTAGTAATTCTCAGCCACTGCTTTCTCTTCCGCCTGAAACGACCTTCACTTCGATCAGAAATGTGAATGCCTTCTCCTCTAGTAATTCTAACTGCAAATTGCTTTGGTGTGAAATGCTTTTGACAGGAGTTTTGTATTAAGGGGGCAACGCGAAAGCAAACTGTATGGAGATGTGTACTCTAATAAAACTAACTCTGCTCTCCTTGTCGGAGTCATTAACCATTTCATCACTACCTCCACAGATACTGTACCTACCGTCAAGCAGAATGACTGCGCCAGAGCCTTTGTCCAGTATGTCTGCCACTGTAGATTCCATACGCATCTCTCCTGTAAAATAAACACATAGTAATGCAATTAAAGGGCTATAGATATAAAACTGCCTGCTATAGGAAGATAAATGTTATGCCGTCCAGAAGGCCCTGGACACATTCTTCTAGCTGAACCTACAAAAACTATTATGAACCTGAAATAAAAGCTCAGAAAACTACAGGGGAGGAAAAGAACGTCACATAAAAATGTTTGTCAGAATTCGGTCTCTTCAACCGCTAATTAAGCATAATTTCAGAGTAGAAAGCCAAGATGGGAAACTGATAAAAGCTTAATAAAAAGCCAAGTTATTTCACCTCATTTGAGACAGTCTAAATCAGTCAAATTAACCGCTAGTCATTCTGCATGTAACATAGGCGAGTGGGTTTTGGTGAGGATTACCGTAAAATGGTCTATGTTTAGCTAAAGGCCATTTTAGCCAAACTAAAAAGCAATTAATTTAATCTAAACATTAAAATTGAGCTTTTGTGGAGAGGGAAAAAAAAAAAAAAAAAAAAAAATCAAAAAGCATTCCATAAAGCTGGACCAGGAAGGTCACCCTGTGCTACCTGCACATTTCTATCACAGGCCAAATATTTTACCTTGAAACATAAAAGGGGTCATTCAAGAAAAGATTATTATGACTTATCCTCAGGTTCAGTCATCAGTATCAAATCTGCGGGGGTGCGACACCCGGGACTCCACAATCAGAAGAGATCTTGAGCACTGCATCCTCTCCCTTACCATTCCTCAGTCACATGGCCTAGCTGCAGCTCAGACCCATTCAAGTCAATAAGACTGAGCTGCAATACCAAGCACTGCCAGTATACGATATATGGCACTGTGGAAATCTGCAGGAAGTCTGCATCACTCCAGAGCTCCGGTGAGCGCAACGGCTCCCTGAAACAGTTGATTGGCGGATGCCGGGTCTTGGAGCCCTGCTGATGTCATCATGATGACTAGAGATAAGCGAATTTCTGCTTATGAAATTCGTTCACAAGTCGTTTGGTGGTAAACTGTGAATTGCGTTATGGATTCCGTTACCACAGACCATAACGCAATTCTGACGGAATGCCTTTAGAGCAGGGGTGCACAACCTTTTTTGGTCTGGGGGCCGCAAAAAAAAAAAAAAAAAAAAGTTAACCAGCGCTTGTTTGCATCAGCCTATTACACAGGCTAATGCAAAGTGACTGGGGAGCAATGATCACTACCACAGTCATTCCTCCCTCATTCACTTCTATCGATTATAGGAAGCACATTCCTGATTACACAGTGAGAAGTGCTGACGATAATTGTACATCTTTCAAAATAAAAAAAATAATGCAAATCAGCCAAACGAGTGATTCCTTGCTGATCAGCAGCACGATTATACCGGCCAGATATCAGGAATGAGAGTCCCTATGAACACTTGTTCCCAGTAATTGTCCTAAAAAATCATGCCTTGTAATAGGGGCTTAGAGATTTCCTGGTAAAAAAATGTTAGCACCTTCCTGCAGCATGGGCCTGAAACAGAAGATTCATACTTTCCTGCTCCCCGCCACTCCTGCGGTCTCCCTCTTCTGGTTCAGTCGCTGTTTACATCCGGTTGGCTATTGGCATAATCAGCTGTACCTCTCCAGCCAATGACTGACTTCAGTGGTGATGTGGCCACCAGCAGCGTTTCACCGCTAAAGGCCGTCATTTGCTGGAGAGCTGCTCCAAGACAGGAGGATGGAGACAGCGAGAGCAGCACGGAGCAGGAAACTTCTGTTCAGGGACCATGCTGCAGGAACATGTTAACCATTGAGACTCCTTTAAGCTGTAACATTTCCTTCCTGCCTCCTACTCACAAATGAGCGCTTTACTGCAGAAGACAGCGCTTACTGGTTATTACCGCCTCCTGCACCCCCAGTTTATTCAAAGTATAGCTCATTATTTAAATATGCAAATTATTATAATTAGTTCCTTATATGTGTTGGATCCTTTTATTACACTTTTTTTTATATATTTCTGCTACAAAAAGACCTTTGGGGGACAGATTTTTTTTTATTTTGCACTATTTTTTCTTCCTTTTATTTGTATTTTTTAACTGTGCTTTCAATTTTTTTATTTAACTTTTAATATATATTTGCCACATAATTTGTCCCCAAAAGGTCCATAAAAGACCTTTGGGGACAGACTTTTTTGCACTATTTCCACTGTAACTGGAGCATACAAAGGAGCCCCAGTTACAGGGAATACCAGCCTGCTGAGGGGGGCTTTGTACAGGGCAGAGCTGGTGAGGCTCTGCCCCTGACACCTGGCGATGACGTGATTGCCGGGTCTGAACTGCGCTACTCACCTGTGTGAGTAGAAGGCAGAAGCGCTGATACACTGCTGCCTTCTCCTCGGCTCCCCCGTTGTCTGACAGCCAGGGACCCGTACTGCTCCTGCTACAGTGCAGGAGCAGGAGCTGTAATGCTCCATCGTGCGGCACTGCTGGCAGAAACAGCAGATCGCGAGACTTTGCAAACCAATAAATTCGGCTCATCGGAGCCAATACATTCTAATACTGTACAGCGCTCCTGCTCCGTACAGTATTAGAAAGCAGTTTTATGCAAATCGACTTTGGATGTTTCGTCTGGAGTTTATTCGCTCATCCCTAGTTTTGATCAGTGACGGATTAAGTGTTGAGACTCCCACTGATCGCTACAATGAGTAAAACCCACATACATAGGGTACTCTCATCTTGTTGCAGGAGATGGAGTCAAGACGGGCTCAGACTTCTAATGAGCCATCTCCTACACCAAGGAGATAAAAAGTGTGCTATGTGAGGGTTTTCATTCCTCGTTCTAGAGAACAGTGGGGGTCTCGGCACTTAAACCCCTAATCGATCAAAACCTATGATATATCGCTACGACATACCAAAATGTTTTTTGAAAGCTACACAGTCAACTATTGAAAAACTACAAACAACTATATGAAGAAAAAAAAAATCCATCTTAAGAGAAAAGGTGTGTGACAGTGTTAATACGGTTACTTATACATGGATGGGACTGTGCACACTGTAAGCCACTACTGGTAACTCAGCATAGTCTGACTAGGGAAAGGGCAGACCTAAAGCAACTGGCTGATGCAAAATTAGTTTTCTGCCCGATTGCAGGTGTAGGGTGGGCAATGTTTAAGGGGTTTCCTATAAAAACGTATCTCTTATATACAAGATAGCGAGCAAGTGACTGATCAGCAGGAATCCAACGGCCAGATCCCCAGCAGGTCTCAAGAACAGGGGTCCCTTATTTTCCTATCTGAATGGAGCGGCAGTCATACATGCGCGCTCCCACTTCTTATACCAGTACAAGGGGTCAAGCTATCTCAGGTAATCCCATAAAGCTTCATGGAGATGCAACATGCATGTGTGACTGCTGCTCCATTCAGAGGAGCACAGGACTCCCATTTAGGGCATTAGCAGTGGTCCCTCAAAGGCATTGCTGTGAACCATTCGGACTACTAAATACTAAAATAATAATCAATTTCCTTTATTTCTACACGATTAGACAGTGGAAGTAGCCATACATTTTTATTTCCCGATTGTGAACTTTTAATTCTATTTCTTGAACATGATTATCTTACCTGAGCCTCTGTTAATGGCATTTAGAGCAGCCATGTGAACCATAGACTGACCTGTGCAGGTTATTGTGGAAGGAAGTAGTAGATAAGATGTGACCATCACCTGTGTGAATGGTGGATCCTGGGTTCTGTCATTGTAATCCAGCCTGTGATAATTATGACTGCTAAGAAGTGATCTCTACAGTACATGGATTGCCCATAGTCATAGCAGCTGGTGTTAAAAATTTTATTTTATTTTTTAAATATATGAAACAAGTCCCAGTCCCATACATGTATGGTAAAAGGGAGGGGTTTAAAGAGGTTGCCCACTTCTGAGCACAGATGGCGCCATGGCTGCAGTTTTGCACAGCAGATACCCAAAAGCCATTGTCTGGAAATGGCAATGCCAATCGCAGCCATTTAATCCCTCAGATGCCCTGGTCAAATGTGACCACAGCATCTAAGAGCACTAAAAACAGAAGCCTGTGCTTGCCAGCCCAGGACACCTTCCCCTGGCGGAGATCAGGACAGAAGACCCATACTAGTAATAGGCCTGAGCCTGTATAAGGCTTCCAGACAAATTACTAGTCTATTCCAATGCTGGCCTGCAGCTGGCAGGACTGCTTTGGGATATACTGAATCCTGTATTTGTTTGTTTATGGAAATATATCCAAGTTGCAATCTAATGACTGCATGTTATAGTAACCAAGGGTGGCTTAAAACTTAAAAATGTAAAAAAAAGGTTTTCATAAATATAAAAGATATCTAAAAATTCAAATCATGCCTCTCCCTCATAATGCAAACTGCTATCTCAACATTCTTTACCATAAGTATATGTTCAGCTTAGACGAGCATGCGTGTTTAGGGGGCATTCACACGACTCTACCCATTTTGCGGATCCGGAGAACATGGATAGCAGCCGTGTGCATTCTGCATATCCGGCCCTTTGTGAGAAATGCGTATTGTCTGAAAAAAAAATGACTAGAATAGAACTCGTTCTAATTTTTTGTGAGGCTGCAGAATGAAACATGGTATGCTGTCCCCACCTTTTACAGCCCTATTCAAATAAATGGGTCCACATCCGATCCGCAAAAAATGCAGATCGGCTGTAGATCGAAAATATAGATTGTGTGAATACAGTATTAGGGTCCATTCACACATCCGTTTTTACACTCCGTTTCCGTTCCGAATTAAATCGGAACATTTTTCTGGATCCATTAATTTCAATTGCCTCCGCAAAAATGCGGACACCAATCATGGTGCTGTCCGAATCACGGAATCCGTTCCGTTTCCGTTTTTTCCAGGATGCGGATCCTGAAAAAAAATTAAGCTTGTCCTACTTTCTGTCCGTTTTTCGGGTCCGTTGTCCATTCAAGTCAATGGATCCGCAAAAATGCGGATGACATGCACAAAACCATCCAAATGTCATCCGATTTTGCGGATCCGTTTACAGGAAACAAAAAAAAATTTAACCCAGCCCTCTGTGCCATGTGCTTTCTGTTTTGAGACGGAAAAACGGAAACACGGAACGGATTCGGATGCACTTTAGTACAAAAACGGAATGTTGTACAGAAAAACGGATCCGCAAAAAAACTGAACGTTTATCTGGAAAGGTAAAAATACTGACGTGTGAATGGACCCTTACTGTCAGGCATCTAAGACCACTAAAAACAAAAGCCCTCAATTGCCAGGCCAGGACACCCCCCCCTGGCTGAGATAAAAAACTGTCAGGGATAAGCTGCTGGCAGACACCTTCCAAGTAAACCAAAGATAGGGCATGGTGAGATCCAACAACAATCTTCGTTTTCCGCCTACATCTGTTTAGCAAGATTTAAAAAAAAAAAAAAAAAAAAAAAAAAAGGAAATTGAACATCAAAGAGTGAATACCAAATCAATGCAATCATTTGAGCATCAGGGAAATGCGAAATGTTATTAAAACTAGTCCATTCCAATAGATTCATGGAAGTTGAGCTGCAGATGCCATCCAGCCCGCTTCTGCATACATTTTTATTCAAGTGTTGATTAATCAATGCAATTTTTCTTCTTTAAAAGTGTAATTAAAACAACTTTCATTTTTGACCTCATAATGAAGCCAACATAAAATAAATTCACAAGAGACTGGTGAACCATGAACTGTACTGGCAGGAAATTCAATATAGCACATAAGGGTGGATGCAATTATATCAGAAACAGATTGCAGACTGTCACCAGCCTGTATTTATACCACAGATAAGGCTGGTTATTAGCAGTGATTGAGGTAACAGAATAAAAAATAGAAAAGATTTACAAAAACAGGCTTGAAAATGAACTTCAAAAATACATAAATGCAGCAAAAAGCACAAGAAAGCAGCTAAAATACTGAAGGTCGCATTCAGTGTTAAGTATACAATGAACTGTGGAAGAAAACTGTACAGCTTTTACATATTATCTATATAAAATGGTAAGGAACTTTATAAATACATTGCGTGCCTTACCCTGTATTGACCATAAAGCAGGCAATTAAAGATAAGTGAATTTATGAAAATTTAGATTCTGACGATTCGCCGAATTTTACAAATAAATTCGCTTTGTGACGAATAACTTAGTCACAGAGCACTTTTTTTGTAATCAGCAGGTGCAATGACAGAGCAGCGATAGTGCAGACACCCATCATTGTACTCCAATGCCGCATTTATACATGATCACGGCATCAGAGTTTAAAAACAGGGTGAAATTAACATTTAAAAAAACAAAACAAAACTCACCGCCTCCATTTGCTTGCGACGGGCCGGCCGCCGCCATCTTGCTTGAAGATCTGGAACGAACTCTCCCAAGGCACAAGATTACGGCACCATGAAAGGGATTTTGGCTGAGATTTTTAATCAAGATGGAGGCTGGCGGCCGTCGCGATCAAATGGAGGAGGCAAGTATGAGTTGTTTTTTTGCACCATTTTAGGTTAAATTGATTCGCCGACACGAAGTACGAGGAAATTCGGCTTTGAGGCGAATCGAATTTATCCTTCGTGGGATTTAAGTCGCTCCTCTCTACTGGCCATACATTTTGAATAGCTGTTGGCTTTACCATGTGTATTGAAGGGGGGAGTGGGGAATAAAGGCACCATCAGAAAACTCGTCTACTCGAGAACAAAAAGAAAAAGGCAGTTGAATCCAAACACCCAACCTTACCAACCCCTATATCTGCCATCAATGGAGAGTTGGGAGACCCCCATGCACATATGGCATTCTGTGCCCACCAATTATTCCTATTCCTCCCCCCCAAAAAACCGCACTCCGCCACTTTTGCAGCATCTGTTAAGCTCTGCAGGCTGTGACCTACGTGGTTTCAAAAGATTCCTAGCCCTATGCACTCACTCAGGCCCTGAAAGGGCCAGCAGGCACACAGCCAAATGTATATTTTGCCAATGGATGGATAGTCTGTGGTATACAAGACAGCCACCCCAAGGAGAGGGTGCAGGAGCTTAGGCAGGGGTGTGGAAATTTAAAAAAAAACTACTTGTCGAAGGACTAAAGTGGGGGCTCAATCTACTTGTCCCTCATGGCCATCTACTTGTCCTGAACTTGTACTAACGGTATACTGTATGGGGGCCACAAGGAGACGTCATACTGTATGGGGCAGGGGCCACAAGGAGACGTTATGCTGTATGGGGGCAGGGCCACAAGGAGACGTTATGCTGTATGGGGGTGGGGGCCACAGGGAGACGTTATACTGTATGGGGGCGGGGGCCACAGGGTGACGTTATACTGTATGGGGGCGGGGGCCACAGGGCGACGTTATACTGTGCGGGGGCAGCCCCAAGGTGACGTTATACTGTATGGGGGCGGGGCCACAGGGAGACGTTATACTGTATGGGGGCCACAGGGTGACGTTATACTGTATGGGGGCAGGGGCCACAGGGTGACGTTATACTGTGCGGGGGCCACAGGGTGACGTTATACTGTATGGGGGCAACAGGGAGACGTTATAGTTTATAAAGTGCCACCTGCAGTGCAGATTGCAGGCAGGGCCAGAGCCTCAGAAGACAGACAGCACAACCTTTATTTCTGACACCCTGCAGATGAGCGTTCCTCCCAGAGTCTGTCAACTGAGCTCCCAGCCTGACCTGCAACCATTGACTGGGGTCACATAGCATTATACTGACTTATGATGCTATGTAACCCTTACAGTTCTGGAATGTATTGGATAACGCTGACATAATGCTGTCAGTGTTATCCAACACATTCCAGAGCTGTAAGGGTTACATAGCATCATAAATCAGTATAATGCTATGTAACCCCAGTCAGCGGAGCTGCGATGTGGACAGGCTCCGGGAGGAACGCTCATCTGCAGGGGGCCGTGGGGTCTCACTCTTCTCCCATCTTGTCTCTGGAGACGATTTGCTGACTTGCTGTGCGCTCCGTGCTGGCAGGTGGGAGGAGACTTCGATACAGGAGCCGGGAGGAGCGGGGGCCGCCTGCAGGAAGTGCTATGTACGGGTCATATGCACGATGCAGGGGCAGGCTGACACAGATAGGAGCGGTCAGCTCGCATATGACCGCTCCTATTACTGTCCAACCACATGTCCCTGCTACTTGCCCGCACAGGGCTAAACAACTGTTTAAAGTACTTGCCCGGCGCCCGGAACTGCATGTCCCGGGCGTCGGGCGATAGGAATTCCACACCCCTGTTAGGTTCCTAATCTCTAGTTTGCCAAGTGAAGGAGCAATTTTCTGACTACTACATACCGAATTGCTCTGACCTTTGGCTAGTTTTCTAAAACCTGACCCTCTTGGTGCTTTACACCAGTGTCTGACCCCTGTGTGTTAGTTGGCAACTATACCAGGACTAATCCAGGAGATAGTGGTATGGTTGGTCCCCTGCAGCAAAATCCTAAACCCTACAAAGGGTTAAAGGGTGAATAACAGGAAACCACCAGGATAAACACCCTTAGGTTTAGCCCAAAGTCAAACTGGTTAGTTGGAGCAGAGGTTCTATACCCACCGTTCATTGCAATGGTCAGTTTCCACTGAAATTGGCAGGTTCGGCCAACATTTATTTAATGTGTATGGCCAGCTTACATTATAACCATCAATGGAAACAGTCCCCAACAGCTGAGCTACTATTTCATTTAGTACATCACATTACTCCCCACTACTTGTAAATTCACTAGAGCAGACAATGCAAAGTTACTAAATTATGTGCAATGTGTTTCTATATGTAAACTGCAAGTTGTAGTCATTCACTATAAATGTCCTAATGTTCTCTGCTGTCAGATGGACATCAACCGTATTTTTTGCAGTCGTGTGCACGAGCCCTAGAACGTCAGTCATTTTTCTCAGCAATACAGGCACATATGAACAAACCAACATAGATGCCTTCAGCTGCCAAGCAGACATGCAGCAGGTCAGCTACTTTCAGAGGTTCAAATCTGTTGACGGATGCACTTTAAGCCATGAGCTTATAGTCAAAACACTTACTAGAAATTCTTACCAAATCCTTGAACTACACTAGAAATATCAAAGTGGTAAAAAAAAAAAAATTTGTAAAAAAAGTATTGGGACACCTACAGGAGCTTCTAAATCCATAGATATTAATGTGGAGTTAGTCTTCCCTCCCCCTTTGCTGCGAAAACATCTTCCACTCTTCTGGAAAGACTCTCTAAAAATTTCCAGACCCACTACAAAATCTTGTAATTATTCAATCAACAGTTTTTGTGAGGTCAGACAATGTTGGAGGAGAGGACCTGGCTCGCAAACTTCGTTCTGGTACTTTGCAAAGGTATTATTTATTGGATGGGGTTGAGGTCAGGACTCTGTATGGTACAATTAAGTTGCTTGCCCAACCATGCCTTCTTGGACCTTGCTTTGTGCACTGGGGCACAGTCAAGTTGAAACAGTAAATGGCCTTCCCTAAATTGTCCCCAGAAAGTTGGAAGTACTTGCCAAAAAATTTTTAGGCTTTTTTCACACTGGTGTTAGGCTTGTCCGCAGGCTGTTCTGGCAGAGGGAACAGCCTGTCAGATCCGTACTAACATTTGCACACATGTGCTGCTGGAAGTGTGGCCCGGCCCCATTCACTATAATGGGGACAGGTTGGAGATGTGGCTGCAGCACCGCAAACATTCAGAGAGGTTGCTGGACAAAAACCGCAGCCCTGAAAAAACAACCCCATAACATTATCCCTCCTCCACCAAGCTTTATAGTTGGCACAATGCAGTCGGGTTACTGCACATTCTCCAAACCCAGACTCCACAGAACATGTCTCCACTGCTGCACAGTCCAGTGGTAGTGTGCTTTACACCACTCCATCTAAGGCTTGGCATTGTGCTTGGTGATGTAAGGCTTGCAAGCAGCACTCAATCATGGAAACTCATGCTATGAAACTCCCGATGCAGATGTTAATAACTGCAGTGTTCCAAACCTAGTCTGGCATTGAGTCAGAGGGTTTGACCTGGGGTAGAATCATCAAGAACGGCACTTTTCATGCTGGCCTTAATATCTCCTGCACTCCTAGAGGATGCACCCAATTTATGATGAGGCTCAAGCCTCATAAAGTAGGATCATCCAGGCCAGTCTCTAAAAGAGAAATCTATGGCAGCTCAGCTGCCACAGATTTCTGGCTTCGTTGGCACCAGAAAACTGGTGTAAGTTAATATAAAATATTGCAAGGGCACGAAAAAGTGGGAGATGCAGCAATTAAAAAATTCAAACACACAGGGGGCCATTTATTAAGCTGAAATAAACCTATCTGCATAAATCTACGACTTCTCCACGCTGATGCTGGGTCTAAAATTGTGGACGGGGAAGGGGACGGGCTGCTCCCCATCATTGTACCACTCAGATGCCACTTTTATACATGATCGCAGCATCTGAGTGTAATACAGTTTAGGGTCCTTTCACACTGGCGTTTTTCTTTTCCGGCATAGAGATCCGTCGTCGGCGCTCTATGCCGGAAAAAACCTGATCAGGATCATCACCATGCATTCTGAATGGAGAGAAATCCGTTAAGGATGCATCAGGATGTCTTCAGTTCAGGACCGGAACGTTTTTTGGACACAGCAAATCCCGCAGCATGCTGCGCTTTTTGCTCCGTCCAAGAATCCGGAACACTTGCCGCAAGGCCGGATCCGGAATTAATGCCCATTGAAAGGCATTAATCCGGATCTGGCCTTAAGCTAAACGTCGCTTCGGCGCATCGCCAGATCCGACGTTTAGCTTTTTCTCAATGGTTACCATGGCAGCCAGGACGCTAAAGTCCTG
Source organism: Bufotes viridis (assembly GCA_033119425.1). Classification (NCBI taxonomy): domain Eukaryota; kingdom Metazoa; phylum Chordata; class Amphibia; order Anura; family Bufonidae; genus Bufotes; species Bufotes viridis. Next base: position 117,912,789 of record CM065589.1, on the reverse strand, counting down.
GTTGCCATGGTAAAGTGTAGTGGGGAGCGGGGGAGCAGTATACTTACCATCCGTGTGGATCCCGGGGCGCTCCAGAGTGACGTCAGGGCGCCCTACATGCATGGATCACGTGATCACATGGATCACGTGATCACGTGATCACATGGATCACGTGATCACATGGATCACGTGATCACATGGATCACGTGATCACATGGATCACGTGATCACATGGATCACGTGATCTATGCGCATGGGGCGCTCTGACGTCATTCAGGAGCGCCCCGGGAGCCGCACGGACTGTAAGTATACCGCTCCCCACTACTACTATGGCAACCAGGACTTTAATAGCATCCTGGCTGCCATAGTAACCTCAAAGCATTTCGAAGACTGATCAGGATCCTGATCAGTCTTCCAATGCTTTCAGGCGACTTGCGTTCTGACGGATCCGGCGGGACGGAAGTGCCTGCCGGATCCTCAGAACGCAAGTGTGAAAGAGGCCTTAAAATTAACTGAAAAACGAAATCATACTTACCGCCTCAATTTGCTAGAGACGGGCCAGCCACCATCTTGCTTGAAGATCTTTCAGGTTAAAAGATCTATTCGCCATCATGAAGCACTAGGTAATTTGGCTTCATGGCAAATTGAATTTATCCTGAAATTCAGATCGAATTCCATTTTGTTGGATTTGCTTAGCGCATCTCTAATTGCCATAGTTAGTCCTCATGCAGCTGGATGTTTCTGGGCCGTTACTACAGTAAATTTTAATTATTTCGGTCTTTGTAGTAGGACCTGCAACTGTGCAAATCATTAAGTATGGGAACTGCCGAGTAATGCATTACATCTCTTATCCTTCCCATCATTTCAAGGTCATAAATGGAACATTTTAAAGTGGAACCTTGAAATGGTGCTCCGTCACATAAGAGTCCCCAAGGTGTTCTCAGTATTTATCACATACATATCACTTGGGAAGCATGTGAAAACTGCTGCAGCCCTGCAATAAAATACCAACAACCTCCTAAGTAGGGCTCTTCACAGGAGATTTGCATGCATTTTATTTTTAAAGGCTTCTTAAAAAATGATGAATTTAGTTTATGTCTCATATAAAAGCACCATATGACACGTGGAGAAAATCCATTTACCCACAGTAAGATCACCACAGCGCCCACAGAGAATCAGACGGAAATGAATAAAGCATTTCATTCCTTGACCGTTTCGGGGCAAGAGGAAAAAGCTGTGTAGAGTCCATCAGCATATGCGGTCAGCCCAAACGAAGTATTGCCAAAGAAAAATGATCACTTACATGTTAATAAAAAAAAACTCTCCCTCTCCTAAATCTACTAGAAGACAAAGTCCCATAGGTCTATTTTTCTTATACTTTAGTCGGCATTCTGAATATAAACTGTCTTTGGCTTTTTTTCTTTATGGTTTATTCTTAAATATAATTACTTTTTGTATCGTGATAATCCATACCATGAAAGTCATTTAACCTCTATTGCATTCATTTTTAAGTGACTACAGTAGAGCGACCCTGAACTGCCCCAATACACAAGTACATTAGAATCAAAACCTTCAACCTTCATATTTCTATTTGAAGAGAAGTCAATGAATACACTTGTCACCAGGATTGAAGTGATTGATTAGACTAACGATGCCCAACCGACAGCCCTCCAGCTGTTGCAAAACTACAACCCCCAGCATGCCCAGACAGCCTAAAGCAGAGCAAGGTGGGAATTGTAGTTTTATAACAGCTGGAGAGCCGCAGGTTGAGCATCCCTAGATTAGACTACACTGCTCCTAGTGCGAAATCTCACCAAAAAAAAAAAAAAAAAACGAATACAGTGCCAGCAAGATACATGAAATTGAAGTTTACTGTACATCTTGCCATTCTTTTCGGTGCAGAAATTGACCAGCGTGTCAAGCGTTTGGCACCAAAAATCCCACAATTTCACCCTTTTCAATCAAAGGGCGAGATCTGCGGTAAAAACCAAATCTAATCCAAAAACCGCAACCAGTTTTTGTTGCAGATTTGGTACAGAAGTCTGCGTGGAATTTTTGTTTTGAAATCTGCACTCATGTGCAGGTACCCTTAGGGCTCATGCACATGGTCGGACAAACAGCGGGTTCACAATACAAGGGCACCATCTTTGTGCACACCCTATTCACTTGAATGGGTCTGCAATGCGGGAGATGCGCCAAATTTATAAAGCTGGCACACGCTATTTAAAGTTTTGGCGCATGTTTTATGTGGGGTTTTTTAAGCAATTGTACGCCGGGGGTTATTTGAGGTACATTGCGACTGGTTGCACTGGTAAATGTTGCAAATCATAAATGCATTTTTTTTTTTTTTTTTTAAGAGAATAGATCAGACACTCTTTCCACTTCTGAAATCTGTATGGGAAGCCCATGTTATGTGCACCAAAACATATGACAATTCACCACCACAAAACTGGCTTAGCATTCATAAATGTGCTCCCTTGTGTTCCAGTAGAGTTCTAGTCATCTGCCTGAATGTTTAAGGGAACATTCACATGGTGGGTTTTACAGCGTCATTTTGGAGCTGAAATTCTGCTGAAAACCTGCCCATGGCAGAGTCCTTTCTGCTCCACATACATCACAATGGGACGTAGCTCTGAGGATCGTGGAGTTGCAGCTTATAGCAGAGGACACAGCAGGGACATGTGTGAGATCTCGGCGTGGAGAAGTGTTTAAGCCGCCACTCCATGCTCCTCAGTGCTGCCTCCCATTGAAAAGAATGGAAGACAGAAAGGGCATGGCTGCTGGTGTTTTTTTTGCTAAATTTAAAGTGTCTGTCCATACCGAAATTATGTTTTAAAAACTGCCGTGTGTACGTACCTTAACGACATGCATCTTATATACCTACATGGACTATATAAAACAGCTTTGCCCGAACACTGCTTGGGTTTTGAGAAAAAGAAACAGTTCAGCCCATCAGAGCTAGGGCAGCAGGGACAGTGCAGAGCCCTAATTTAACCCCTTGTAACTCAGGCTTGGAAATTATTCAAAAGCTGACAGTCTAGGGTTTAAAAAATAAAAAAAAATAAAAAAAAATAAAGATCATTTACATCAGGAGATAGAACTGTTAGAAATCAGGAGTTCTAGCAGCTGAAAGTGAAAGCAGGGTTCTGCTGCTTTCACTCCAGACCCGATTTCTAACAGCTACAGCTCTGGATGCAGAGGAGATAATTCTGTCAGTCTTTAAACTGGCCTTAGGCTTTGAAACAAGATTGTCCGCTTTCAAAAAAGACAAGTCCATATCTAGCTGCTACCAAGCCCTTGCTATGAAGAGTTAAAGCAGTCCTCCACCCTATAGTTCACTGTGATCTCAGCCAGCCTGAAGGAGGAGGGGGGCAGTAGGGGAGCAGACAGCTTGCATTATAGGAGAGGGGGAAAAAAAAAAATATAATAAAGGGATATATAAAGGGGGGGGGGGCGGGGGGGGGGGGATGCACTGGTGTTCCGAGTTGGGCGCCAACTAGATTTACTTCAAAATGTACAGTAAAAAAGTAACATTTTCATGTGGCTGTTGAGGAGTTAAGAGGGGCTTAACTACTGCAATGTGGTAGAAACAGACTCATAATATTAATGTTCCTCGTAAAGTTTGTATCCATGTCGAAGGAGTGCAATGCTTGACTGAAAGGACTTTAAAATAATGTACCAAGCATGTTTTAATAAAATGATAGCATTTTAACAATCTAAATCTGAGACAGACACTGAACAAATAACTGAAAATACAAGTTATACGTGCGGATCATCTAACTATGAACTATACAGACTGCGAGGTCAATAGCATCATCATCTTTTCATTTCATTACAAAAACTACTTCTGCTGCAAAATATCTGAATCAATAGTTAAAACATCCACATTTTATGTGGCACCGAGCCAGCAAGCCAGTGATGAAAAGAAGAACAGTTGAGGATACGGAATCAAAAATAAACACTAGACATTAAAAATGAAGAAACAACCAAAGCAAATGAAGACATCAGTTTTCAAAGCCGTTTAGCATTGTTTGGACAAAACTGAACAGCTGATAAAATGAAAAGCAATGGTTTTTTTTTATCCCAAAACCAATTAGAAGAAACCTAAAATGCTACAAAATGTACCTTACTTTTTACTGTACAAGTTGTACTCCCCCCACCCCTCCCAAAAGTGTGTGGGAAATATCAGACAATCTTATAAAGCAAAAACCAATGAGTGCTTCCATTATGGACGCGCTCATTAGTATAGTAGGATTGGTGAGCAGCGAAGGTAACACTGGTATTATTCACCACTCCAGGGTCTTCTCCAGGCACCAGGCTGTGCCCTGACATCATACAGTATCAGGAAGTACTGTGCACATTCACCTGATGTTGTGCATCTAGATGACTGAGTGACAGTCATCTAGAGCAGGAGGGGTAAGTTTAGTTTTTTTTTGTCTAACCTGAGGTCTGATGACTAAGGGTCTGATCAAAAAAAAAAAAAAAAAAATGTTTTCCCTCCTCTAAAACCCAAGTGCATATCTTATAGAGCAAAAAGTACAGTAGTTACATTCTGGTAAAAAGTGGAAACAAAGTGAGATTTATAAAAAGGCTTATAGTAGAGGTGGGTGAATTTTGTAAAAAAATAAAATAAAAAATGCTGAAAGTCAAAAAAAAAAATCTAGATTACTTACCGGTAATCTTTTTTCTTTGAGCCTATGACAGCACCCATGGAGAGAGACCACCTCCTAGCCCAGGACAGGAAACAGGAACCAGGAAAAAACACCCCATAAAAGGGGCTCCACCTTCTATCACTCCAGTCCTTTTCCAAGAACTAAGAACAGAACAGATACACATACAAACACTATCCTACATTTTTTTTATTTTTATTTTTGGGGGGGGGGGGGAATTTAGCTGGGTGCTGTCATAGGCTCAAAGAAAAAAAGATTACCGGTAAGTAATCTAGATTTCATCCTTTCGCCTTATGACAGCACCCATGGAGATATAAGCAAGCAGCATTAGGGAGGGACAACAGCCGAGAGGATCTTTCGGCCGAAATCCAAACCCTCATCTGACGGAAACCGGAGTCTATAATGCTTGAAAAAAGCATGAGGGGAACTCCAAGTGGCTGCCCTACAGATCTGCTCTAAAGAAACTGAGGCCCTGGCTGCCCAAGATGTAGACACTGATCTGGTAGAATGCGCCCCGAACCCTGAGAGAGGAAGCTCATCCTTAGCAACATAGGCCCGCCCAATAGCCTGCCTGATCCATCTGGCAACGGATTGAGGAGAAGCGGCAGCTCCCTTCCTAGAACCCTGAAAACAAAGCAGCAGCATGGAGGAGGACCTCCAAGGTTTGGTGACCTGAAGGTACTGTATGAGACACCTTCTGACATCCAGACAGTGAAAATCGGACTCCGCTTTGGTCTTAGGAGAAGGGAAAAAAGAAGGAAGCACCACCTCCTGGGACCTATGAAAACTGGATGACACCTTGGGAAGGAAGGCAGGATCGGGTACAATAATAACTCTATCTTCCAGGATCCTAAGGTACGGCTGATCAATGGAAAAGGCAGCTAGCTTACTAACCCTCCTGGCTGACGTTATGGCTAACAGAAAGGCTAACTTACAGGAGAGCAAATTTATCGAAATCTCACTAATTGGCTCAAAGGGTTCAGACGTAAGGGCAGACAAAACTAGGTTCAGGTCCCAGGGGGGCAGGGCATTTCTAGAAATCAGAGCGAGCTTAGAAACTGCAGTAATAAATCTTTTGACCCATGGATGTGTTGCCAACTTAAACTCAAAAAAAGGCACTGAGGGCTGAAACCTGCACCTTCAGTGTACTGGGCCTGAGCCCCTTATTCCATCCCTCCTGAAGAAAATCTAAGACAAGGGGAACATTCGGGGGTTCTAGCATGTCTACCGGACCCCCAGCGAAGTGACAGAAGGCCCCCCAAACCCTTAAGTAGATTTCTGAAGTAACCTTCTTACGACTCGCTAAAAGGGTAGAGATCACACTGTCACAGAGTCCTTTTTTCCTTAAAATCTCCCTCTCAAAAGCCAGGCAGTCAGATGAAGGGATCTCACCTCCGGATGTAATATTGGATCTCACCTCCGGATGTAATATTGGATCTGCTATTGACATGAGCCTGAGCTCCGAGAACCAAACCCTCCTGGGCCAGAAGGGAGCTATGACTATGACAGTAGCCTGATCTGTCTTGATTTTCTTGAGGACCCTTGGGAGTAGCTTCAGAGGGGGAAAGGCGTAGAGGAGGCCTGATTTCCAGGGTTGGGCAAATGCATCCAGCGCCTTCGGATGATCCACAGGGGAATCACCCCTCTTACCCCACCAAATACCGGCGTTTCAGTGCCAGGTTCTGCGGCATCAGTGCGCTGGGGTTGCTCCATGTTCCACACGCCACCAGGCTCAATGGAGACGACTGCCTGAGCTTCTCCGGCCGGCAGGATGAGCTGGCTGGGCATTTCATATGGCGTGCACATGCCGACTCCTCCCCCTTCCGGCCGCTCCAGCCGCGCACCGGAAGTGCGTCACAACACAGGCGCACGTGACCCGGAAGAGCGCGGCCGGGCGTACAGCACGGATGCAGAGGCCCGCAGCACAGGGGAGATGCGGAAGGGCAGTAAGCCCAGTAACATTCCCCCATACCGAGGAGAAGCCTGGCAGGAGGAGGATGAGAGAGGCCCAGACTTCCGGCGGCTCCCAGTGGAGACTTACGCCGTACGGGTAAGCCCTCCTCACAACCATACACGGGGCTCCCGCAGCTCGTGCACACGTCTTTCCTGATCCCTCCTGTCCCTAGGACAGGAAACAGAACTGGAGTGATAGAAGGTGGAGCCCTTTTATGGGGTGTTTTTTTTCTGGTTCCTGTTTCCTGTCCTGGGCTAGGAGGTGGTCTCTCTCAATGGGTGCCGTCATAAGGCGAAAGGATAAAATACAGTTTTCGATATTGCTCCCAGTTCTTTGCCCAGGCCTCATCTCCTGGAGAATGACAGGAGAATGAGAATGACACCCTGTCCACTGACAAGTCATGCCACAGTCAATCATAACCGAAGCCTATATATAAAAAAAGGGCAATGCAGTGTCGGGATGTTCTGCTTATCAAGCGTGACAAAATTAAAGCAGCATTAATCACCCATCACTAATCCGTGCTGCCGTTCCGAGCTGATGTCCATGCCGTTCTCCAATTCCTGGTTAAGCACAGAGGAGATGGCAGAGCAAGACCAGGAAATGGATAGCAGAGGGGACAGAGGCAGCTTCGGAATGGCAGTGTGTCGACTAGGGAGAGTAATACTTCAATTTTATTTTTAAAGGGATTTCCCAGTAGTTCAATACTAATGATCTATCCTTAGGACAGATAATCACTAGGATATCACTTGGGGTCCAACTCCTGGCACCCCTGTCGATAAGCTGATAATGGCCTCCTCTCAGCACCATACAACGTATAGTGGCTGTTCTTGGTATTGAAGCTTAGGCCTACTCACTGGAAAGGGACGGAGCTGCACGTAGGCAACACTGGACCACTGCAGTCTCTAAACAACTGATTGGTGGGGTGCCAAACCCCCATCGATCTAATACCGATTATCTCTCCTGAGGATAGATCATCAATATCTAACTCCAAGAAAACCCTTGAGCCCACTTGTACTTTTTAAAATAAATCGCCACACCCCTTTGACATTATATTTAGAGTTGAGCAAAGCATCTGAAGTGGAATTCAGTCCGAATTTTAGGAAAAGTTTGATATTAAACCAAGCCAAATTTCCTCGCGTTTCACGGTAACGAACCATATTTCCTAAAATGGCAGCTGTGGTGGTCTTTGATATACATTAAAAAAGTTTTTTTTTCGATTTTGTCACTCTGCCTCTGCACAAGCAAGTGGATGAGGTGTCCGCTACTCCAATTACCAAAAGACCTGCTGCGCATGTGATCACGCCGTCACGCTCAGCGCAGGTCCTTCGGCAGGTCTTTATCAATCAAGAGAGGAGTGGACTGCCTCTGCGCGAGCAAGTGGATGAGGTGAATGATTTTTTTATGTTAATACGCTAGTGCAATATGGACTTTTGGGTTTAACCATTTTTAATGGCCGTTAGACGGGTGCACTGTCTAATCTTCCGTTAAAACAGTCCCATTGATTGATGGACTGAATGGGGTTTGAACATAGCAATTCGTGGTGAATTAGTAATGAATCAAAGTTCTTGTCAAACACTGGCAAAGCTGACAAATCTAATTTTTCAAAACTTCGCTCATCTCCAATTATAAAGTTTGATTTGTGAAACCTTGAAGTTGCGGTTACAGCTTGCAAAACACAACATTTTCTATTGTATATAGTTTATTCGAAATTAGAAGTGAGAATTCTGATCAGTTTCCCTTCACAGATTCTATAGACCTACATCGCAAACCGTTCCCATACAATAACTTCATTATTATTGTTTTAAGGTAGAACTTTAATTTAAAGCCGACTTGCAAAAATACAGAAAATTGGCAAACGGCAGGAAGACTTGTCCTGTGGAGCTGAAATAAATTAAGTCAACCAATAATGAAAACCTGCTAATTCAGTGGCACTTGATAAACTGCGCAGGCCGTCTAACTGCAGAGCGACCGCAACATTTTTCTATTATACATCGTCATATTTGTATGCTGTTCTTCCGTGCCCAGTCCTTTAGTTAAGATGCTGAATGGAAGTACTGTACAATTAATCTCAAAACTAGACTCTTACCTGAAGTCGGAATAGGTTTGTACACTTCCAGATACTGTTCTCCATGAAGCATCTAGGTATAAAAGAAAATAAAGAAGTTGCATACTGATCAGGTTTAGGTGATTGAGACAGTTTTTGGGTTTAATACCTGCTAATGAATATAAAAAGGATTTTAAATGTCTTGAAGCCCCAGTAAACATTAATAGAAGAGGTATTATGCCAGTCTCAAAGTCTTTGGGCGTCCAGTACTAATTTAGCATAACCTTTTATTTTGAAGAACTCATCTGTAATTTTTGTACTATTGCTCCATTGGGAGGATACACTTTATACTATTCTGTAAGACTAGCTAAACTGCTCAGCTGGCAAGTACAATGAGATTGCTGGCCCCTTGGTAGAGCTTAGATTCCCTTCTTCCTCTCTATTGTGTTGTCAGCCCATCCCTATGTGTCTTCCCTACATCAGCAAATACCGCAGTGCAGACAATTAAGGAACCATGCACAGAACCTGACACCACAAAGTCTACAGCAGAGGAACGGGAATACATAAAGAAACATCCAGGATGTAAACGGCCGATCCTTGTTCTGGAAGGTACTATGCCGTTTAGTGAAAAACATTCCTTATAATACTGGCATATAGCCATCAAAAGATTTGCCTGAAAAGCACAGATGCATATAATCTCATCAGGGAGCACATATAAAAATTTAGAGATCATGCTCACAACCAGATGCGTTTTGTGGTCCACAAACCACAGATCCACAAAACACAGATACAGGTCATGTGAATGCCACCATTTTATTGTTACCTTCTATAGAAAAATCCTACTCTTGTCCACCAAATGGACAAGTACAGGATATGTTCTAATTTTTTCTTTTTGCGGGAGTGTGGCATGGACATACGGATGCAGGCAGAACACTGCTATTTGCATTTGTTGTAGCCCCATTGAAATGACTGGGTCTGCATCCAATCTGCAAAAAATGTGGATCGGATGCAGCAATGTGCATGAGTCCTTATTTAAAAGGTAAATATCCGGGTACATGGACCGACAATTGAGAATTATATAGGAGGACTGTGCCTAAGAACGCTAGTTACCAATCCCCACCCTGTTTACAGGTGCCACAATAAACCGATGAACAAGCAAATGCTTGTTTATTGGGCAAGTCTATCTTTCAGCCGACACTTAAATTATTGTTTCTCTGTAACTGATCGTCCTGTGTAAACAGATCTCCTGGCCAGCAACAAATCCTTATAGGGAAGAGCAATTGCTCAGCGCCAAAAAGATGCCTGCTGCATGTAAATGCAGCTTCCCCTATGCTGATGAAGCCGTTATCGAGAGCATTCGGTTTGTCGCCGATAACTGCCTGTAAAAAAGTGTCTCGTGAGAAAGGACCTCTCTCAGGAGACCATGATCGAGCAGTTATCAGGTACTAGTGATGTAGATCTCAGCTCTGCTCAATACTTAGCCAATGATCATGAACTAACAATTCATTTCCAATCACTGTTTAAAGGAACCTTAAAGGGAGTCTTCTGTAACTAAAGATTGATCTGTCAAAATAAACATGCAAGCCCAGGGCAAGATTTTTCTGATGTCTGAAAGATGCGCAGAAAAAGTTGCACAGAAAGGCCATGATGAAACAACTTGCATTTAAACTATTATAAGTTATATCGCTTCATTAGTGTGTGAGCTCAACTTACTGAAATAAGATCTATACATGAAATAAAATAGGTATTCACAGCCACATATCTAGGTGCCGAGTTCACAATAAGCTTACGCCAGCAACCTCCGGCGCTCCAGCTGTTAAACTACAACTTCTTGTATGCACCATTCGTTTCAAGAGCAACTCAGATGGTGTGCATGCTGGGAACTGTAGTTTCACAGCTGGAGCACCGGAAGTCGCCGACCTCTGGTTTATGTTGTACAAAAGAACATAGAAATGAACTAACAATGCCATCACCAACTACTCTGCAGAATCTTTGGTAGCACCTACTGATGTGAAATCGGCATCTTCATCTCCTGCATGTCTCAAAAAAAGTTGTCTGCTAAACTCCAATGCTGGCCAGAGGACTTTCAATTAACAGGGTTATCCCCCAAAAAATATTACCTACAGGATAGATGATAAAAACCTGAATGCAGATGGGCCAACACCTGGAACCCGATTGATCCCAGGAAGGGCTACCAGAGCCACTTCTTTGAATGGAATGGTACTGGACATTTCAGACCAACATGCCATACATTCCTATGACTGGTGGAGCACTGTCCACGTTACCCCTCCATTTAGAGAGGGAACTCCGAATAAATTTTACAGACAACTATTGGGAACCAATTAAATGTTCCCAATAACTGCCTGATCATCCGCAGAAGGGAAGCTGTGTGTTCATGCAGGAGTCATCTCCTCTGTACAGATGAACGATGGCTATAGTAATCACTGCCCCCCATACAGTTTGTCTCAATGGGGATCTGCTGGCTAGTAACAGTGATGTGCTGTCAGGAAATGATTTTGGGAGCATGTCAAAAGATAACGGAGGAGTGATTAGTGGCACCTTTACACAGAGCTTGTCTCTGGGAATTCACTAACAAATTTTCAAATAGGTCCAGAGCCTTGGCATTGAAAATAAAACGCAACTTATTTACATGAATTGCCCTCCGTCTTAATTTCTAGTACGATAAGTAAATGCAAAGAGGGAATTCATTCCATTGGCATCCCCAAAGTTATAACTCAATTAATATGACAAGGCAATCGTACAGTGATTATAAAGCATTTAGGTAACATTACTATGAACCAATGAATTAATCATTTCTGGGGGGAAAAAAATAAAACGGAAACCATGGTCAAAACATGAGAAATTTCAGGGCACAAATCCACCAGTTGTGTTAAGATGTCACCACTTCAACAATGAGCTAGTAGACTATAGTGTCCCTGCAACCCTTGTTAAAAGGAATCTGTCACCAGTTAATCCAGGTACAATGTATTGTAGGACTATCTCAGCTGAATGTACTGACACCTTTCACAGTTAAGTGCACCAGGAGCAAGCCCAAGCCACTGATCACAGTTGCTCCTCTTTTCTACCAGCCGCTCCCTCGCCTTGATTCAAAAGGCCAGGTTAAATGACTATGCAGGGACCTGGTCCTACCAATCAAAAAGGAGAGGGAGGGGCTGGTAGAGGAAACAGAAGGAGCAAAGGTCCAGAGTGGCTTGAGCCCGCCCTCTGTGCACTTAGCTGCCGCTCAACGCTCATTTGCATTTAGATTAAAAGTACATTTTATCTAGATTGAAGCAGTGGTTTGCTAAATGAAAGGCATCATTATATTCAGCTGAGCTAGCTAGTGAAATTCACCAAATCTAAATCCAAAGTACAGTAGCTCAATGACTAACAGTATGTTACATCAAATCTTCTACAAACCTTAGGACGACTTACCTGTGTAAGATCAATATTAAGGCCTGGAACTGAAGCAAGTCCTCCGCCCAAAATGGCAGCCTGAGCAGGAATGACTCCGAATGTTGGTAAACAGCTATAGTCTTCACTCCTTTCATAAAGGAACTTCAGGTGATCTGGATCCTTGGTGGACATGCCTACTCCAAGAGCATATAGAATAGGATGTATACTGCTGTACTGGTACACCGCTGTAGGTAGCTTCTTTCCAACTGCCTGAGCCTACAAGCAACAAGAACAGAACATGTAATATAAATGATTTTCCACATGCAAAACACCTGAGGAAAAAATAAAAATAACCTAAAACAGGTCACCATGAAAACAATGAAGCATGTTAGGTTCTAGAGCAGGAGGAGCTGAGCAGATTGATGTATAGTTTTGATGGCTAAAGATTCAAAACATTTAATTTATTTAAATCTATGCTCATTGTAATTTTAGCAGTCATTTAGGCGGTCTCATCAGTGATCCGCAGTATTCCCTGAACATGTGCATGCATAGATATCCAGCCATCAAGGATTAGGACCATCCACATGATTCGTACACAGAGCTGAAATTGAAGTTAATTGACATGTTTCGCAGAATTATTTCAAATAAAACTATTTTAAAAAAATCTGCTCAGCTTCTCCTGCTCTATACCAGGATGTCTGCAGAATGCACTGCATAATGGTGGTTTACTTCTAGTGGTTTTCCAATCTTGAAATGACTGTGTGCAAACAGTTTAAATGCAGTGTGTGTCTAGTCAATAATGTACCGCCTGTAGCTTAGATGCCTCTAAGGCTAGATTCACATCTGTGCCAGGGGCTGTCAGATGCCTCCATTGCAGATTTGTCAGCAGCTTAGGCAGGGTGCTGAACATCCTTAAAGAGGCCAGTCCTGTATGGAGACTTACTGGAAGTAGTCTATGGTATGAAGACTTTTGGCAATGGGAAACTGAATATGCAAAGTGTTCTCTCCCAAAAAAAAGAACACCATCCTGCCAGCACCACCTATTGGAAGTGGCTCCCTATGAGTCAAGATCTGAATTTCCAACAAGCCTTTGGAGTTGGCAAAAATATAGAAAGACAAACAAAGCTATTCTTTCAAGTAAAATGCTGGACACCATGACAGAAACCAAAACAAACCCCGTTATAGTCTCCATAATTGGGTCCATGAGGCAATGTTGATGCAAGTCATCTGACACTGCCATTTTTATTTTGCTGATACTTTAACCCCTTAAGGACCCCCTCCGTAAAAAATTTAAAAAAAAGTGTTTCTCATAAAAACACAAAAAATTGTTCCACCCCCCTCACCTGAAGGCTGGAGAAAAAAATGTCAATAATTTTGATCCCCTACATAAAAAACATGATTTTTTTGTTTAAAAACACATTTATTGTATAAAACTTAAATAAAAAGTATACATATTAGGTATTACAGGATAGATGAGACAGCACTCAATTCTTGTATGCTGAGTGAATTTATTTAGCCGGACATGGTGAATTTGTTACCTCACAAATTTTTTTATATAGAGCAACCAAAAATTATATGTACCCTAAAATAGTACCAACAAAAACTGCCACCTTATCCTGTAGTTTCCAAAATGGGGTCACTTTTTTGGAGTTTCTACTCTAGGGGTGCATCAGTGGGTCTTCAAATGTGACATGGCAACCTAAAATTATTCCAGTGAAATCTACGCTTTAAAAAACATATGGCGTTACTTTCATTCCATGCCCTGCAGTGTGCCCGTACAGCAGTTTCAGAAATTCTTAAATCTTAAGATTTGCTTCTAAGCCTCCCAACATCCCAAAAAAAGAAAATGTCATTTACAAAATGATTCAAAAATGAAGTAGACATATGGGAAGTGTAAAGTAATAACCATTTTAGGTGGTATCATCATCTGTTAAAGCAGAGAAATTGAAATTTTTAAAATTTCAAATTTTAACATTTTTTGTAAATTTTGTATTTGTTTTATAAATAAAAACGAAACTTTTTGACTCAAATTTACCACTGTCATGAAGTACAATGTGTGACGAGAAAACAGTCAGAATGGCTTGGATAAGTAAAAGCGTTTTAAAGTTACCACCACAAAGAGACATGCCAGATTTGAAAAAAAAATGGTCTGGTTCTTAAGGTGAAAGATGGCAGGGTCCTGAAGGGGTTAAGAAAACGGAAAAAGCAAATATAAGATACGTGAATCTATCCAAAGTCAGTCTTAAAGAGTCACATGGCCACACCCCTAGTGTTTATCTCATACTTGTACGAGGTTCCTACAGGGACCTTACAAATCCTGTCCACTTCTCAGACTGCTATCTCCACTGGTCACTAACTATCCTCCCTCCCTGTCTTTAGAGGAGGCATATTTCAGATGCTGGGCAGCAGACTGTCCACTGTCAGTAGCAGAGCAGCGTTGTCTGAAGAGGGGAGCAATTACAGCAGTACTAAAAGGGGTTTTCAGAGACTTCTACTGATTAATCTGTGAGGTCCGACACCCGTGACCCCACCAATCAACTGTTTGAATAGGCACCTGTGCGTGCAGTATAGCCCCGGCCTTCTCCGCTCACCAAGCACAGCACCGTACACTGTATAGCGGCGGTGCTTGGTATTGCAGCTGAGCCCCATTCAATTCAGTGGGGATGTGACATGGCTTGGGTTAAGCTGCGAGAAGGCTGCAGTGCTATTGCAAGTGCTGATGCCTTCTGAAATATTGGATCAGCGGATAGGTCATCAATATAAGTCCCGGAAAACCCCTTTAATACACTGAATAAAGGAGCATGCATGCAGACTGGGGAGAAGAATGATGGAAACTAGTTTCTGTTTTTACATTAGTAACACCACAACAAGCCCTAGCAGCATGAAAACTACTGTGCTGCACTGAGCTATGCAAGAGAATGGAGAAAAAAAATAAAAAATAAATACACACTCTGCTATAGTGGCATCACCTGGTAAACATCCAGCATGTTTGGTGAATAGAGCCATATTATACTTCTATATTATCTCACAACTACAAGTGCAGAACTTCTTTCTGGACCGCGCCAAACAAAACATTGACCCTTAAAGCTTGTCATCTCCTGAGCTTTATACAACACAAATCATCATCTATAGTACCATGCATGTTCCTTTTATGCCCAGCACAGTCTTCAGTGACCTGTCAGCTACAGCAAGTTCCCCACAAGCCATTCAAGGATTTAGACACAAGTTCATGACAGAATAACGAACGTGATGAGTCTGTTCTGCAGCGCAGTGGATGGGCATGGACACATTAGAGGAGGGTGCTGTGTAACAAAGAAGACAAGCAGCAAGCATTAAGCTGAAATGGGACAGCAGGATGGTGGAGTATATCACCAGAATGAGAGACACTAGAAACAGATGTCCGCAGTGACAGATTTTAAAGGACTGAACATTTCTTCTTTCCTGAAAAGTAATACAACTTAAGTAGGAGGCATTTCATTTATATAGACACTCAGCACCGGATCTGCTGTAATGCTTGTCTGAAATATCCATGTATTTCTTGCAGACAGGTACAGCTGAGATTTTGTCATTATTCTTATTTATACCCTTGAGAGGATTTTGTATTGCAACGCTAGGTGTACAGAAAAGACTATAGACTCTGCACAATGTCCTGTCCATACAGCCTACTATCACTGTGGAAATAACTAAACTGAATTTACATTTATTTGCAATTTGCCGATAAGGACTGGCAAGATGGAGGAGAAAGCAGTCTGTTCAGTATTTTTCCAGTGGCAGACTGATAAAGCCCATTCAGGGAAAGGCTAGAACAGCAGTATGTACTGGTAGCAGTGAGCAAAATAATTAAGCAAATCTTCTTCCAGGATACGCATACTGGGACGGGAAATTGCTTGGAGGTTGTGAGTCACCTTTATTTAGACAAAAGGATGTCTGAATGAGTTCTTTGCATGTTCGACAGCAAAAACCTCCAGGGGCAGAACGGACCTTTATCGAGAGGCCATTCTATCAGTGAACAGGAAAGAAAAACCAGGAAAAATAATTAAACATTCTCTTTCTGAAAATGAACCTGCAGAGTCTGCTCTGCAGCCTTCCCAGTGTGCAGCTCTTAGATGAAACCATGTATTCAGTTATGTTACATACGTGTATATTTTATCCACCACATGTTTTACAAGAGGCCTGAAGCATATATGTCACTTTTCATTGTATTTGGTAGAAATCATAAAGGCAGGAGAACCATATCGGAATGCCTTGAGATAGCGGTTCTGCCTGTGACTAGAATGCATAAAGCCATATACAAATGCAGAATTTTAAGGAGTAAACTAAAAGCTATAGAACAGAATTTTAGGATCCAGGTAGACCATTCCAAGATCCAACTAACTTCTGTTTAGCATCTTCTGACATACATGGAAGACGAAGGAAAATGGTGGTTGACAGAAAAGTTCTGAGCGCACAAACTCATGGGCTTCTACAGATATGAATTACCAGGGCTCTGGAGAATATTCCTTGGAGAATATAAATGGCGGCTAATGACTAAAAAGCCGAGGTGAAATTACCCTCTATGAAGTATTGAAAGATCTGACTGAAACATGATGGGGGTTTACCAGAATTACTATGGTTATTAGATGTGCTCATGTAGTCGCTTGGCTCATGTACATCTTCCCTATGCCTTCTCTTCTCCATCTTGACTCTCCTGACCCATTTTCAAGCACTTCCTGTTGCTGCATCCAACCAAACCCATGATGCACTCCTTTCTCCGCCAAAGCTCCAGCACCACCCCTAGGAACACACAGCTAGTTCATAGCTCCTCCCATCCAGTTACATAGACACTCCCACATTAGACACACCCATGAACACATCATAGGAAATAGCTGCGTGGACATGGCCAGAATGGAAGATATGAGCAATACAAAAGGTAAAAGAAGTACATTACAATACTACAGCTACCTTCAGAAGTGATTTTAAAGGATATTGATGCAAACTGGAAAACCCCTTTAAGTCAATCGTTGGATAATCCTTTCAAACTACCTAGAACAAACCCCTTGATGCAGATCCTCAGAGAATCCAGATTACACTGCTCACGCAACAGCGATTTCCACATTTCCCTGGAGGAAGTAAGTAGCGCAACAGAGGACTTATTGGAATTCATGACTACTCATTGCATTAAACGTTACCCCCATTTTTACTGCGTTATCTAAAAAGGTAGGCTTGGTGTAAGAACCCCTACGAAGCATTCATTTGGAGACTGTATGAAAACATGAACCACTTTGATGACCAAACTCACCGGGTCAACAGAAGAAGTCCTCTGGCTTGTGGGATTCATAGAAATGCCTTCCTCAGAGTCGATGGATGACAGGACTGCATACAGAGAACCGGTGGACTCTAAAATCGGGATAAGAAAATAAAACTAATTATGAATATTTCTGCATTTATTGATGTAGAACACACCAATGTGATTGTAACGGTTTTACGACTTGTGATACTACTGTACCATTAGTAAGCCCCCTGCCAACCACTTAAAATGATTCTGTGGAGAGAAGCTCCTGCAATAAATTATTTAATCAATTTACCAGGGGAGAGCTACAATAATAGGATCTAGAGAGCTCTCCTGAATCAAGCTAATTTTGGTCAGAACTAAAATACACGCAATTTCAATGTTTGTCCAAGGCATGTGTCAACATAGTTCAAATCAATGACTAAAGACACTGGCATAAAGACCATTGCAAGGGAATTACTCATTAAGAATACTTATGTGGCAGTGATGACATACAATGACCCTTTGAGGAAAACCAAGGACTAGATAAGCACCCCTGAAGACTTCAATTGCCTACAGCAGGGATGCTCAACCTGCGGCCCTCCAGCTGTTTTAAAACTACAACTCCCACCATGCCCTTCTGTAGGCTGATAGCTGTAGGCTGCCCGGGAATGATGGGAGTTGTAGTTTTGCAACAGCTGGAGGGCCGCAGGTTGAGCATGCCTGGCCTACAGTATACATAGGTGCCACAACATTTGTACAGGTGTAAGTTCTAAACATGAGTGATATCACTTAACATTGTAACACAATAGCCATTGAAAAAGTCAATTAACAAATCCCTGCCACTGTTTACCGCCATGAATCCGTCCATGTTGGGAAATCTGTAAGAAAGTAATCATTTTCCTGATCCCCACGGCTGGGTTGCAGCTCCATCGCTGCCCAGCTGGATCTGCAGGTCCAGAGTCACCCTACGTTAACAGCTGGTTTGACGCTGGTCATGAGACCGCTGCAATGGTGACAGGTCATTCATCAGTGTGATTTCTGCATCCGTAAGTCTAGCGGATGTCACGTGGACGTATCTTTATTTTACAGATACATTTTGTAGACTGCAAAATACAGAGTTATGTGAAAGTACCCGTAGGTTGCAGGTCCGCCATATTACCCAAGAAACACAACCTACTATTGGCTTGAACAATCCGCTAGGAAAGACTATGACCACACTTGAGTCATGACTTCTGTTCTTAACAGAGGTCACAAATCTCTGTTGTATCCATCATAACAATGGAAACTAGAGTTGCCCAAATGTCTTATAATGGGGGTCCATAAGGTTCTGGGATGGAGTCCAAATGTGGTCTGTCAGTGTTTTAGAGTGGTATAAAAACATGATGGAATATGCAAGACAACCTCCAATTAAGATGAGAATAGAGCCCAACACATACTTTGTACAACAGAGCAGGCACAGATTATCTTCTAATACAGGATATTCTCTCTAAGGTAACTACAGTACATTACGGTCAATCTGCCTGGTAGAAGCCCTACGGCCTTCTTAACTTGGCTCAGAATGTCTGCTAGCATGGCTGACTACAGAATCTCTTAACAGTACCTTACTGAGATATACAAGCTGGTCCTAGAGATGGATCTACCATGGTGACCGTGGTAACTTTCCCCCTACTAATGCCACTGAACATTTTCATCCCAAGGAAGAGGACCAATGGTGGCACCAAAATTTTGATGTAAATCTGTTTACTTTCAAAACCGTACAGGCACATTTTACCATTCTTTTTTCTTCAGAGCCAAAATCACCCACAACAAAGTGACTGCTTAGCTGCAATCAACATAACATCCTACGAGACAGCAAATATGATTTCCTTGGTTTGATTTTCTTTGTATTTTTCCTTAAGGTTAAAAAAAAAAGGCTTAAATGGGAGCCTCCAAGACAGTATTTCATAGATCAATTTGCAGAGTGAAATATTTTATTCACACGAGGCCTGCAGAGTCAATCAATGGCTGAAATAAAGCAATTAAACTCTGCACAATTTCCTGTAATCTTTAAAACTTCCAACGGAGCATCGCTCTTCTAGAAAAACGTATAATCGGAGCGCAAATTATTCCAAACTTGTGAATGCCAGCTATTGCTTTCCAATGCTAGCAAGGTCAGGAATCATTCTGTCTCTGCACCTCAGATATCCGCCAAGCATGTGCACACTTGTAGACACCAAGTCAGAATCGATTTCTGATTTAAAACATAATAAAGGTGCTTTTCAAATGTACATCTATCCGTGCGCCAACAGCAACGTAACGATTTCATTACCGCCGCCTGGACTGCACGTGGGGGAAGAGGGAATAAGATCGTTCTATTGTATATGTGCCCCATATGATTTATCAGCTGAAGGAATAGTAATACTGTATCTGACAAACCTAAGACTTGCATAACAAAAGATGAGATATTGAGTATATAGTGTTTCCAGAAAGCATTCAGAACGCTCAGCATTGGAAACAGCAGGAACATGGCGAGTCAACACTATTCTTTCCCCCATTTTAAATAGTTCCTTCACAAGCTTATTTCTTAACAGATAACAGCATAAAAATCACTTGTGCTGGCAAATTATTGCAATTCATGACCATCATCAGCAAGAGAAAAACTGAATGTGCAGCACACCCCGCTGTGACAAGAGGAGGTAATGAAGGCATGCAATGAGGAGAAATGAAATCACTTCCATTGTGTTGCAAAGTAGCACGGCAAGGGCAGGAGTACGAGGACCAGACAGCTACAGCAAATGAAAAAGGCTGCAACCCTGTATAATGTTGCTCAACGGTAGAGTGGTCAGAAAAAATAAATAAAAAAAAAATGTATTCCAATTGTGTAAGAAAATGTGTTCTCGAAGCATCGGGAAAATGTTTTCCACAAAATGAACCGCCACTCATTTTCATAGGTTTGTAAATGAACTAAACTCCCTTAGAATATGCAGGGATAGAAAATCAAACATTGCTTCATCTGTGCATGATGATTTGATGATCCGAGTGGTTATGCAGTTCTGCGGTACTGCACTAAGACTACAAGATACAGTAGGTCAACCGGCAATTAGACATTACAGCATAGTATCTGAATGGCAAACCCTGCGCTGCTGCATCGGAAAGAAGAATTAAAGAGGACCTGTAGCCTCTCCTGATCGGTCTCGGTAACCATCTGCAGTATGACAGATTATGTACTGTACTTTTAGAGTATCGCTGCATGTGGATTAACAACCTTCTAAAATCAATTCACTATTTCCAACCTCATGTGGATTTTTCAGCATTCAGTTATTTTATCTGTAAAGAACGTCCCGAATTTGTCAACATTTGGATTTGGTTTTACTATTCACAAAAGAGACGGTGTGAAAAGAGACAAAGCTCTTTACACTGATATCATGCCTTTATTATAACAGAAGAAATAACGAAGGATCGAAGCAGCGCCCCGCGAACCCTGGTCACTTATAATAGGGTCCATCGACGACATTTCCATCACTTTGACAGCAAGAATAACACCGCACGAACAGCTATTCTTTCTTTCAAATGTGGGGGAACCCCTGATGGAGTCTACAATAACTACTAAATGTGAACTCTGATGCCATGCAAGGACATCTAGGAGGAGGGGGCAAGTACTTTTCTACGCACTCATGTTCTCCCAGACAGACTTTTTCCCCCTCCACATAAAATAAAGCATGGCATTTGTTACTGCACCAGACAAGCCACATTACAACAGGTGAAGAAATATCAATGACAATGAGAAGAACAAAACCATTAAAGTTAGAGGTCCTGTCACCACATACACAGGGAATAGAATAGCATGTCTAAGGACAATTACATTGTAACAGTTTATAAGGCTGAAAAAAAAACGACATCTGTCCATCCAGTTCGGCCTGTAATCCCGAGGAAAGAAAAAACCCTGTGAGGTAGAAGCAAATTTTCCTCGCTTTAAGGGAAAAATTCCTTCCCAGCGCCAATCAGAAGGGCTCATGCACACAAACTTGTCTTGTCCGTGCATTGAGGACCGCAATTGCAGTCCCCAATGCACGGCAACATCCTTGCAGCTGCTGCAGACGGATCCGTCCATTCCACAAAAAAGTAGTGCATGCACTACTTTTGTGGTGCAAAGGCACGGCCAGAAACACCACGGAAGAACTCTGTAGTGCTTCCATGGGATTCCACTTCGTCCTTCCGCACAGCATCTCCCGGATCGTGGACCCATTCAAGTGAATGGGTCCGTGATGCACACGGCCAGTGCCCATGTATTGTGGACCCGCAATACGACCACAGCTGGCACATGTTCGTGTGCATGAGCCCTTACCCCCTGGATCAACGACCTCTCTCGTAGCTATAGCCTGTAATATTACACTCCAGAAATACATCCAGGCCCCTTTTGAACTCCTAGTGAATTCACAACCTCCTCATGTACTGGAGGCAGGTATGTACTGGTGACTTGCATTATTCCTTCCCATGTGCATAACCTTACGTTTGTCAGTGTTAAACCTCACCTGCCCTTCTCTGCCCAAGCCTCCAATCTATCCAGATCCCTCTGTAGCAGTATACTGTCCTCAGTGTTAATTACTTTACACAGTTGTGTCATCTGCAAAAATAGATATTTTACTGTGCGAGACTTCCACAAGATCATTAATATATTGAGGATAACAATATCCAGCACTTCAATGAGCACTTTCTCCTGTCCACTCCGTTCTTCCTCATAGGCTTCAGGCTAGTGGCCTGAAGCCTATGAGGCAACAGAGCGATCGTAGTAAGTAGAATGTAGTTGCTCCTGGTAGGTATGATGATGTCAGGAGAAGAGACGGTGCTTCGTCATACAAGGGGTGGGGGCTAAACATGTGCAGGGAGACTCTACAGAGCAGGTTGCTGGACAGAGGAGCAGAAGCTGCAGGTGGCTGTGAGATAGAGAACAGTGACTGGTATTTTTACTGAGTGACCAGCTGGACCGCACCCCTGTCATAGTGAGTACTGATGAAGGCGATTAGGCTAGTTTATCAATAGGAGAGTAATTGATTTAGGTTTAAAGAGAGACTTTACATACAGAGAATAAAGTACTGTAATGCTGTGACACATAGGGCCATGAGGAGGACCAGCATAAGATGCTATATGTGTGTCATCCACACATCATCTTATTCTGGCCCCCCTCATGGCCCTATGTGTCACAGCACACATCCCCCATAACAGTGCGTCATCCACAGATCCCCCCATAAGTGCGCGTCATCCACAGATCCCCCCCCATAAGTGCGCGTCATCCACAGATCCCCCCCCATAACAGTGCGTCATCCACAGATCCCCCCCCCATAACAGTGTCATCCACAGACCCCCCATAACAGTGTCATCCACAGATCCCCCCCATAACAGTGTCATCCACAGATCCCCCATAACAGTGTCATCCACAGATCCCCCCCCCCCCCATAACGGTGTCATCCACAGATCCCCCCCCCATAACAGTGTCATCCACAGATCCCCCCACAACAGTGTCATCCACAGATCCCCCCACAACAGTGTCATCCACAGATCCCCCCACAACAGTGTCAGCCACAGATCCCCCCACAACAGTGAGTCAGCCACAGATCCCCCAAAACAGTGAGTCATCCACAGATCCCCCAAAACAGTGAGTCATCCACAGATCCCCCAAAACAGTGAGTCATCCACAGATCCCCCAAAACAGTGAGTCATCCACAGATCCCCCCAAAACAGTGAGTCATCCACAGATCCCCCAAAACAGTGGTCATCCACAGATCCCCCATAACAGTGTCAGCCACAGATCCCCCCATAACAGTGTCAGCCACAGATCCCCCACAACAGTGTCAGCCACAGATCCCCCCATAACAGTGTCAGCCACAGATCCCCCATAACAGTGTCAGCCACAGATCCCCCATAACAGTGTCAGCCACAGATCCCCCCATAACAGTGTCAGTCACAGATCCCCCCATAACAGTGTCATCCACAGATCCCCCCACAACAGTGCGTCAGCCACAGATCCCCCATAACAGTGTCATCCACAGATTCCCCCACAACAGTGAGTCATCCACAGATCCCCCAAAACAGTGAGTCATCCACAGATCCCCCAAAACAGTGAGTCATCCACAGATCCCCCCAAAACAGTGTCATCCACAGACCCCCCACAACAGTGCGTCATCCACAGACCCCCCACAACAGTGCGTCAGCCACAGATCCCCCCATAACAGTGTCAGCCACAGATCCCCCCATAACAGTGTCAGCCACAGATCCCCCCACAACAGTGTCAGCCACAGATCCCCCCACAACAGTGTCAGCCACAGATCCCCCACAACAGTGTCAGCCACAGATCCCCCCATAACAGTGTCAGCCACAGATCCCCCCACAACAGTGTCAGCCACAGATCTCCCCCATAACAGTGTCAGCCACAGATCCCCCCATAACAGTGTCAGCCACAGATCCCCCATAACAGTGTCAGCCACAGATCCCCCCATAACAGTGTCAGCCACAGATCCCCCATAACAGTGTCAGCCACAGATCCCCCCATAACAGTGTCAGCCACAGATTCCCCCATAACAGTGCCAGCCACAGATCCCCCCACAACAGTGCGTCATCCACAGATCCTCCCCCACAACAGTGCGTCATCCACAGATCCCCCACAACAGTGAGTCATCCACAGATCCCCCCCCCACAACAGTGCGTCATCCACAGATCCCCCCCCCCCCATAACAGTGTCAGCCACAGATCCATCCATAACAGTGTCAGCCACATATCCCTCCATAACAGTGTCAGCCACATATCCCTCCATAACAGTGTGTCAGTGGAGTTTTGTATTTTATATGGGACTGTATGATGCAGGGGGCCATAGTTATGGCTATAATGCTACAGAAGTGGCCATTATATATCATAATTATACAGAGGGCATTATAGTTGTGGGCACTATGGGGGAGGTCTGTTATCTAAGGATGATAGTAAAGTGAGAAATCTAAAAATGTTTTCTGTGAAACTCTACAGAGACTAGACGCAGCTGAAAGGACCACCATGGATATAGAATTTGGCCCACACTGCCTGAGCCCGGCCCCAGACTTCAGGTCCCACTGTGTGTGTTCTGAATTCTGGGGCCTCACAACCATCTACTACATTATCTGTACTCAGAGAGTTATCACTGTGTTATATGTAGTGTTACATAGGACTGCAGGTGACATCTACTGCATGATTTGTTAAAAGGGGCGTGGTGGTCAAAAGTTGGGGGCGCAATACTTGGCTTGCCCCGGGTGCTGGCAACCCACGCTACGCCACTGCCCAACACTGACCCCTGTGGTACTCCACTAGTGACAGTGACCCAATCTGAGTGTGTACTGTTAATAACCACCCTCTGTTTTCTATTACTGAGCAAGTTACTTACCCACTACAGACATTTTCCCCCAGTCCAATCATTCTCATTTTGTACACTAACCTTATTATGTGGTACAGTGTCAAACGCTTTGAAAGTCTGAAAGATTAGTTTGACATGACCGATCCCTCATGGAGCCATACTGATATGCTCATTCATTAAGGTACTCCAAGATAGCATCTTAGAAATCCTTCAAACAGTTTACCCACGACGATGTTAAACTTACCGGCCTATAGTTTCCGGGCTCTGTTTTTAGACCCTTTTTGAATATTGGCACCACATTTGCTATACTGTAGTCCCCTCCTAAAGTCCCTAAATCTCAAGTCACGTAATCTAAAGTCACACACTTAATACAAACACACTTGAAATTAAACACTCAAACGCTCACAAACTCGCGCTGTTTGTCTGCCTGTATAAGTGCTGCTCCCAAACAGCTTGAAACCAGACTGCTTTTGTCCTCTATCATTTATTCTTATGACTATGTTGTGCCATTCCTCTATTATTCCTGTGCGAGGCTGGTGCTATGTGGCAACATGTTGTGTAACAGCAAGTTCAGGACAAAAAAAAAAAAAAAAAATGCGCCATTTCTTTGCAACTTGCTTTCACTCAACTGTTCTAAGGTAAGAAATGGCTGTAAAAACACGGCCACGTCACAGAAGAGTCACCAATGGAGTAAAAGCAATGTGGGCAGGTGCGACTTACTACACAAAATCCATCATGTCTGGAAAATCTGCAAAAAACGCATTAGTTGTGGCCACACTATTAACTCAACGTTACATGGCTTTCATGTTGGGGGGGGGGTACAGATCTCCGTTTAGCCCCAGCCTAAAAAGTTCAATTGGTGGTATGGCTCTGCACAGTCTGACACTGGCAGCACTGTGCAGGGACACACCCCCAAACAGTAACACCCAGCTGTACTTCTAGTCAAACTTCTCGCAGGAATAATAGAATATAGTGGCTCCAAAACTGCCGATGTGTCAGGAGAGGCGACAGGTCCTCTTTAAGAGATTTAAAATGATTAGTATTTAGAGACTGTGAAAGGTCATGTCAGGAAACGAGTCGACAGGTCAATTGGGATTCATGCGAGAACGTTCATTAGTGAAGCCAATTGTAATAGAAAGGTTCATTCTCTGTTCCCAGGATACGAAATTTGATTTAACAGCGTTTAAATATAAAAAGGTTTTCATACAATTAGGAGGAAAAATAAAAAGATGAAATTACAGTCAGATGCTGACTCGAGCACAGTGACCGAGCGCTCCTTAGACGTCCATTGCTCTGTTCACGTCTTAAATGTCAGGATGTGAAATCTCTCCTGGGGGAGATATGTGCAACTATGGAAGGAGATTTCAATCTTTTTTTAACAAGGAATTTTCATCAAAGAGAAAGCAGATAACACATTTTCAACAGTGCCACTGGGATAAGAAAGATCTTACGGAGCATTACTGTAGCTTGTTTACCGTCTCAAGGACTTCCATGCATTTTGCAGTGTGAAGATGTTGCAGCAAACGCTCATCCTCCACACCATAAGGTTTGTTAATGGCAGCCGGCTCCCCAGTAACACGTGTCAAGGACACAGCGGACATATTATGGTCTTGGGTCCACTAAAGTGCAAGAAGCTCTTGCCTTTCGAATCTAATTTTAATCAATGATTTGTATACATTTGTTAATACGGCGCCATATTGACTGTAGCACCAGATTATCATGGAAATTATTATAATTAACCAATGTAAATTTGCCACCAGTCACCAGACTAGGGGTGGGACGATATGGCGATGTAGACGATATGCGATATGAATTTGTGCCACGATATCGATTTTGTCTATATCGCCATATCGCGGTAGAACATGGTATGCGCCGCTTTCGGCACATACCATGTTCTCCTGAGCCGGCACAGTGGAGAAGGAGGGAGTCCCTCCCTCCCCACTGAGAGCCGCCAATGAGAGAGGAGGAGGGGAGGGACTGTAGCCACTGCTACCAATGAGAGCGGAGGAGGGGAGGGACTGTGGCCTGTGGCAGAACGTCACAGGCAGGGAGAAGGAACGCCCAGGGAGAGAAGCTGATGTCTCCTCCCTGGTGTTCCCACCATGTGACGGGGGCCAGAGCGGGCGAACGGAGCCCCGCACATACATAATAGTAAGTGCCCCTATGTGCCCCCTAATTAAAGGTCGTATATGCCTGCATGTGCCGGCCATATATCATACCCGCTTCTATGACTGCCTGCTGCGATCCGCCGCAATTAACCCCTCAGAACCTGAGGGGTTAATTGCGGTGAATCGCAGAGTGCAGTCACAGAGGCCCAGTATGGTATATGGCCGGCACATGCAGGCTACGTTTCTATTCACTTATTGGTGGCACAGTGGCCCCCCCCCATCATTGGTGGCAGTGGCAGTTGTGATCGGAGCCCCAGCAGTGTAATCCTGGGGCTCCGATCGGTTACCATGGCAGCCAGGACACTACTGATGTCCTGGCTGCTATGGTCAGCTCCCTGCTGCTGTGTGCACAGGGCAGCAGGGTCAGTGTCAAGTCCTATTTACCCTAATAGAGTTCTATCAGGGTGAATAGCACAAGAGTCCTAGCCCCTAAAGGAGGCTAAATAGTTATTAAATAAAAAGTTGAAGGAAAAAAAAAAAAAAAAAGTTTAACAACCCCCCCTCCAATATAGAAAATTTATATCGCAATATATCGCATATCGCACATGCTTCATATTATATCGCAATATAAATTTTAGGCCATATCGCCCACCCCTACACCAGACACACAAGAAAATCCTATGACAAAAGAAAAACGGAAAGCTCAACGGAGATGTAAACAAAGCCATAGGGCTGTGATGGCTAACCTCCGACACTCCAGCTGTAGTAAAACTACGACTCCCAACATGTATACTTGCTTGGCTGTTCTCAGAACACCATAGAAACTAATGGAGCATGCTTGGAGTTGTAATTTCACCACAGCTGGAGTGCTTGGGTTATCCATCACTGCCTTAGGGTAAGGGCAACATATGGTGGGTCAATAGAACATCATCTTTCAGAATTGCGCAGCAGCAGGATCTGCGCCGATTTGAAGTTTTTTGTGGAATTCACTGCAGAATTTGTTGCGGTAAATCTCCAGATCTGCAATTCAAAGGGTGAAATCTGTGGCAGAAATGCAAAAAATAAGGCGGATATTCTGCAGATTTAAAATCTGCACCACAGGCCAAGTCATATGCAGATTTTGTTGCTAAAATTTTCCAGTGCGAGGATGAGTGTTAGGGTACTTTCACACTTGCAGCATGACGGATCCGGCAGGCTATTCAGCCTCCCGGATCCGTCCTGCCGCAAGTACCAGTGCACTGCCAGATCACCAGACTGAAAAGTCGGACATGCAGGACTTTTAGTCCGGCAATCTCCGGCCGCGCACTGCCGTGCTGTAGCTCCTCCCCCCGCCCTATTATAGTCAATGGGGACGGAGCGGCAGCACGGATCCGGCAGGCTGAATAGCCTGCCGGATCTGTCCTGCCGCAAGTGTGAAAGTACCCTTACTAAAATCTCCCCAGGTTTGTTGCTATTCTGCTAGAAGCGCAGCAGATTTTCCAGAAATTCCAATATGTGGCCATACCTTCAATCTGCAGAAAATATTTGCAACAAAATGAAGTCTTAACTTTTTTTTTTTTTTTAATACGCCCCCACGAAAGGACAGGCAGTCAGCCCTTCAAGGAATCATTCACTTCGGTGCAGACTAGGGATGAGCGAATTGACTTTGGAACAAACATCCAAAGTCAATTCGCATAAAACTTCATTTGAATGCTGTATGGAGCAAGCGCTCTGTACAGTATTGGCTCCTATGAGACATAACTGTACAGTGTTACCTAGGAACCGAACCAGAGATCGGGAATTTTTTTTTACAGTAGAAATTTATAAAGTTATTATGCGAAGTCTAGTTAGACTTTGTGAAGTAATAACTTTGGCTCATAGGAGCCAATACCTTCTAATACTGTAGGGAGCGTTTGCTCCGTACATTATTCAAACAAGGTATAATGCGAATCGACTTTGTATGTTTAATCCGAAGTGTATTCACTCATCCGTAGAGCAGACCATCAGGCGAAGAAACTTTGATACTTCTACAACTTGTGGTTTGCAAACCTCATTACAATTATGGCCTTCACAAGTCCCATGAGAGAGAGAGATTGAAAATGTATGTGTGTGTATATATATATATATATATATATATATATATATACACACACACACACTTCAGACTGGCATATTTCACTTAATGTTTGTGTGTTAAAAGATAAACAGTATCCCCTATAACAGTGACCTCCACAGCGCCCCGCTGCCTCAACAGTGACCTCCACAGCGCCCCGCTGCCTCAACAGTGACCTCCACAGCGCCCCGCTGCCTCAACAGTGACCTCCACAGCGCCCCGCTGCCTCAACAGTGAACTCCACAGCGCCCCGCTGCCTCAACAGTGACCACCCCTTTAATAGTGTCCCCTGCCCCATTAACAGTGACCTCCACAGCAGCAGCCCCTTTAATAGTGGCCCCTGCACCCTTAACGGTGAACTTCAGTGCCTGCCCCTTTAACAATTACCTCCAGAGGGCCTGCCCCTTTAGTAGTGGCCCCTGCCCTATTAACAGTGACCTCCACAGCAGCGGCCCCTTCAATAGTGGCCACTTCGCCCTTAACAGTAAACGTCACAGTGCCCGTCCCATTAACAGTGACCTCCACAGGGGTCTTCCCCTTTAATAGTGGCCTCTGCCCCCTTAAGTGACCTCTACAGCACCCTGCCCCTTTAAGGCTAGGGTTACATGATGTGTCAAGCGACATTGTCGTACCAATGTAGTGCAACAATTTTTTATAATGATAGGTTAAAAGGGAATCTCAGGAACGGTACGTCCTAGAGAACTGTGACCCCCACAAGATTTATTTCCAGGTAGCAAGGGATGTGTATACCAAGTTTCATTGAAATCGATTGTTGCATTTGATTGATCGCGGAACATTACACACATATATCATTTCTAAAGAAGAATATAGAGCGAGATAGATCTCTCTCAGTATCTGATCAGTGGGGGGTCCAACACCTGGGACCACTGCCTATCACCCGTTGGGGAAGGCACCAGTCCTTGTAGTAGCGCAACACCTTCTCAGTTTTTCCTAGGCCAGTGACAACATGTTCATTGGTCACTTGGCCTAGGAACAGCTCAGCCTATGATGTGAATGGGGCAGAGCTGTGACACCGAGCACAGCTGCTATACAATGAACGGCAGTGTTTGGCAAGCTGCGAGAAGGCCGTGGCGCTCACAGGGGCCCCAGTATCTTCTCAAACAGCCGATCTGCAGGGGTTCAAGGTGTCGAACACCCACCGCTCAGATGATGTATCCCGCTTTATATCTAGCCAAATTATACATTTTTTGAAATATGCAGCATATATCAATGTCATCCCTGTCATTCCCCAGTGTCGAGATCAGCGTGAAAACCTCTTGTGCACCTAAATCTATGCACATGGGAGTTCAGAAAGCCAAAAATTAGGCTGTGTGATTTTCTTACACCATGTCATAATAAATGACTCCCATTGTCTTTTCAACCACGCCTCCATACCTAAAGATAATTTTGGAGGGTTCTAAAACCAGACAGCTCCCAGTAAATGCTTCTAATGTCTCTTTAGTATCTGATCCATACGTATATTTTAAGTATAATCTTTGATTCATTTTTTGGTCTCCAATTTCCCAGTCAGCCTGCTGACACTACTATGGACGGATTATTGTATTCAGATATGCACAGCAAGTATTGAGTACAAGAATGTTCCAAGATCTTATGACAGAGGAGATGAATGAAGTCTGAAAAGGCTATACAAATTTAATTGGTACAAGGTCCACTGACGTGATTAACCCACGTCACCGCCTATGTATTGTGCCCTACAGACGTAGCAGTGGACGAGTGATATTTTTTATACAACACACAGATGTGCCTTCTCGTGCGCAGTGGGAGTCATTGTGTGACATTCCACCCTAGACCAGTGATGGGCAACGTGCGGCTCTCCAGCTGTTGCTAAACTACAACTCCCACCATGCCCTGCAGTAGGCTGATAGCTATAGACAGGCTTTGCATGCTGGGAGTTGTAGTTCTGCAACAGCTGGAGAGCCACACGTTGCCCATCACTGCCCTAGACCATCAGGAACATTATAAGCAATACATTCACTAACCAGTAATCCACCCCATGCCGATACAGCACCTGTACAACGCTGGAACGTCTTTAAAGGGAACATGTCACCATGAAAAACACAAATTAAGCTACAGGCAGCATGTTAGAGCAGGAGGAGCTGATTGGATTACCATATAGTTTTAGGGGGAATACATTTAGTATAACCTGTATTTCATTCATTTAAGTTCTTCATCATTCTGAGCTTTGAAGTCCAGGAGATGATCCTATCAGTGAATTTTTTTTTTATTAAAGCACCATTCATTCCATGGCGCTGTACATATGAAGAGGGTTATACATAGATAATACAGACAATAGCGCTAAGCATGAACAAGGTGAGTTACAAACTGGTACAGAAGGAGAGAGGATCCTGCCCATGAGGGCTTACAATCTACATGGTATGGGAGAAGGACATAGGAGGGTGTAAAGTTGGTCATGGCGGTAGAGGCAACAGGGTCACTGGTTGGAGGCTTGTCTGAAGAGCTGGGTTTTTAGGTTTTCTTTTGAAAGATTCCACTGTAGGCGAGACTCTGATATGTCGGGGTAGGGAGTTCCAGAGTGTGGGGGATGCACGGGAAAAATCTTGGAGGCGATTGTGGGAGGAGGAGATGAGAGGGAGGTCTTGTGAGGATAGGAGATTGCACATGGGGATGTATCGAGAAAGTAGCTCAGATGTAGGTAGGGGACCGGATGTGGACGGCCTTGTATGTATTTGTTAGCATTTAGAACTGTACTCGCTGAGCAATGGGGAGCCAGTAAAGGAATTGGCAGAGGGGAGAGGCAGAGGAGTAACAGAGGGTGAGAGGTGGATTAGTCAAGCAGCAGAGTGGAGGATAGATTGGAGGGGTGCAAGAGTGCTAGATGGAAGGAGGAGAATGTTGCAGTAGTGTAGGCAGGAGATAAGGGCATGTACAAGCATTTTCGCAGACTCAAAGTTAAGGAAAATGCGGATGCGGAGATGTTTTTGAGTTGGAGGCAGCAGGTGGTTAAAATGGCTTGGATGTGTGGTCAGAAGGAGAGGCCAGAATCCAAGGTCACTCCAAGGCAGCGGACTTGGTTGACTGGGGAGACTGTGCAGACATTGATCATGATCGATAGGTCTGTTGGGGGGGGGTTTAGCAAGATGGGGAAAGATGATGAATTCTGTTTTATTCATGTTAAGCTTTAGAAAGCGAGAGGAGAAGGAGGGTATGGAAGATAGGCATTGTTGGATTATGGATAGTAAGGTGATGTCTGGACCACAGAGGTAGATTTGGGTGTTGTCAGCATAAAAGTGATACTGAAAGCCATGGGACTCCATGAGCTGTACCAGGCCAAAAGTGTACATAAAGAAGAGCAGGGGTCCTAGGACAGAGCCATGTGGGACAACAGACAAGGAGGTGGTGTGAGTGGGAGACGCTAAATGTCCGCTCTGAGGTATTCAGAAGAGGGCCAGGTCAGTGATGTCCCGAGATGAGTTTGTAACAGGAGGGAGTGGTCAACAGTGTCAAAGGCAGAGGACAGTGTGACTGACCTCCGGTACTCAGGAAGAGTATGTCTGCCGCTGTATTCTTCCTCGCTCAGGAGATACTGCAAATCCCTGATCTTTAGCTCCCAGTCTCCCGTCACTATCGAGACTGAATGTAGGGGAAAACAACTTCTGCTTTATTGAACTGCAGAAACTTATATCCAGAAAGTGGTCAGATGAAACTGTAATTCCATCACCTCCCCCTTCCCCTGCACAACACCACAGTGGTCCACCTGCTGATAGCTCCAGGCAGCTGTAGCAAGAGCCTGACCAGAGTGGCATTGTTCTGAGCTCCTTCAGATTACAATATGAGATAATTACACATATCCAACACCAATACACATTTAACTCAAACTGATGACCAAGTTAAAGGATAGCAGACCCGGTAAGACCCTCTCCGGGTCCACTTGGGGATGTCTATGATGTTACAGTCACCCTCTTCAGTTCAGTTTGCAGAGATAGTCCGTTGTCATCAGCTTTGGGTTTCCAGAGCCTGTATTGAATTGGGAAATTCGATGGCTGTAGGGCAAGGCTCCACCTCAACAGCCATCTATGGCCTCCGGACACCCGCTTCAACAAATGTATAAATGTATTCAGAGAAAGCTGCTGTCAATCACCAATAGGACCATCCCATTGACTTCAAAGCCCAGAATGAGCAGGACTTTAAATGACTAAAGTACAAATTAAACTGAATCTTTTCCCATAAAACTACCGGTATACAAGTCTTCTCAACTCTTCTGCTCTATAACAAGCTACCTTCAGTGCGACCATTTCCTTTAACATCCACAATTAAAATAAAACAGGGAAATAAATGTTACTCCAAGCCATTAAAAACACAACCGATTAATAGGAAACAAAAAAAAAAAAAAAAAAAATTATATATATATTAAAATTAGAGGAAACTGTAACTTCACATTATGCACAAGGCCTTATAGAGGCAGAATATATTTAAGACAGGGGTATAATTTAAACAAACAGATTTAATTGGATTTAGGAACATTTTGAAACCTGATTAATAGGCTTACCTTGAATTGTTTGTGGCTTAGTAGCATTATCAAAGTCACAAATCTTTGACCACTCATCACGAACGGCTTCTGGTGTCATCGGGCGATTCTTCTGCCTGATAATGGCACCGAGAGTTCTCTCCCAACGCACTAATTACAAGTGAATAGAAAATATTGATCAGAATCCTCAAGGTGATCCCAAAGTGTATGAGGCAACACAAAATAAAACTTACTTCTAAAGGCTACGTTCTAAAGAATTCTCAAAACCATCTCAACCCAACTGCATTTTGTTTGCGAACAGCTTTATAAAAGGGTCTCTCCACTTCTCCACCACAAAGCTGCCCAGCACAGGAGGGAGGAGACCTTTCAGAGGAAAACTTATAAAGTCGCTGAGGGTTTTTGTTTGCTTTTGTCGAGCACAGACAGCTTTCAAAAAGTAAAATGACTTTTCATGCTGAAATGCCTGGCCCTTGAAACGGCAGCAGAAAAGGAGTGAAATGCAGCGCGGGTGAGAACAATACTAAGGAGCATTCTGTGTTACTGGCAATTTGTGAACCTTTAGTGAGTTGTTCAATCACATGTTATTCTAAAAAAGTTTTCAGAACACAAGACTGATGGAACAGGCTTAAAATACAAAATAAAAGCTAGGACAGGGTGGCCCACTTTCATTAATCAAATTGTGGCATAAATGGAACCACAAAAAAACTAAACAAAAAATGGCAAAAAGTAGAAAATCCTGACATGTATCTATGCCTGCTCAAATGTCCCCTTGTTTTTGTGGTTGCAACGCAATAGATTTGTGTACGAATCTGCGACTTCTTCCCCATCCACACCACATACAACAGTTTTAAAAAAGGGGGCTAATACTTAAAGGGGTTGTCTCCCTTCAGCAAGTGGCATTTATCATGTAGAGAAAGTGAATACAAGCCACTTACTAATGTATTGTTATTGTCCATATTGCTTCCTTTGCTGGCTGGATTCATCTTTCCATCACATTATACACTGCTCGTTTCCATGGTTACGACCACCCTGCAATCCATTAGTGGTGGTCATGCTGCTTTTTCCTATCATGTCCAAACAGCCACCACTGATGGATTACAGGGTGGTCTGTAACCATGGAAACCAGCAGTATATGATGTGATAGAAAAATGAATCCAGCCAGAAAAGGAAGCCATATGGATAATACATCAGTAAATGCCTTGTATTACCCTTCTCTACATGATAAATGCCACTTACTGAAGTGAGACAATCCCTTTAAAAGGTGTATTCTCATCTAGGACTTCGGATATAGCACATATCATAAAGGTCTGTTAAGTACCGTTCCCACCTCTGGAACCAACTCCTATCTCTAAAATGGGTCTGTAATAAACGGAGAGCAAGCCGCGCACACATGACCATCCTCCGTTCATCACGGAGACTTCTGAAAATACTCCCATAGCAGTAAAGTGTGAACACGTCACACGTATGATGTGCTGTCCATTAACTTCAGAGCCAAGTTCTGAACACAGGAACAGGTCTCAAAACTGGTAGCCACAGCTATCAGACATTTAGGGCATATCCCATCAATATGCCATACACGTTCCAGATGGGAGTACCCCTTTATTCCTGCAGGTTTACAATCTACACCACAGGTCACTTTCTGCTGCAGGTTTTTTTTGCTTATAATTTTCTTATTCTTATTAGTGTAAGTAAAACTTGTTCACTTTGCTGGTACTGTAAAATACTGATATGCGTGAACACACAAATGCCTGCTGTTAACTGCAAGCTTTAGTATGAATACGTGATTACCTCTAGTTCAAACATACTGTATATACTAAAAATATACATTGTATTAGAAGATACTCACACTTTCCAGCCCACCCAGCTCCAACCTGAAAGAAAGAACACGCATTTACTTCTGCTAGAATAAGGTTTGTTTTGTTTTTTTGACACTTCTTTCATTTAAGGGTGCTTTCACACTGGCGTTTGGGGATCCGCTTGTGAGATCCGTTTCAGGGCTCTCACAAACGGTCCAAAATGGATCAGTTCAGCCCCAATGCATTCTGAATGGATAAGGATCGTTCAGAATGCATCAGTTCAGCTCCGTTCCGCTTCTTATTTTGGTGTCCGTCTGAAGAGACGGAGCCTAACGGATCAGTTTTAAATTAAAATGTAAGTCAATGGGGACGGATCCGTTTTGAATGACACAATATGGTGCATTTGAAAACGGATCCGTCCCCCATTGACTTTCAATGTAATTCAAAACGGATCCGTTTTGGACTTTGTCATTTTTCTTTTAACTAATGCAAACGGATCCGTTCTGAACGGATACAAACATTTGCATTATAGGTGTGGATCCGTCTGTGCAAATAAACAGACGGATCCACACCAACACAAGTGTGAAAGTACCCCAAAGTGGTCGTCCAGTCTAACTGAAGGCCTATCCTCGGCACCGCCACGATCAGCTGTTCTGTGCAGGTCCATCGACTGAAGTCAGCGCCACAGCTACAAAGCACCAGCAACACTGTAGGAGCGGTCCTATTGAAGCCAATTGGAACGGTACTGTAGTAGGGAGCTCCTGCTGCAGCAACATCAATGGTGCTGTGTAGCTCTGGCAGTGACATCAGTCGACAGACCTACACAGACCACCTGATCAAAGGAGGTGGTGTCAGAACCCCCACCCCCAAATCAACTAGTGAAGGCCCATCCAGAGTAAGAAAAAATAGTGAACACCATTAGGGGATGTCCATGTAGGACAGATTATGGTTACACAGGTTGCATTATGAGTAGAGGGAGAGGTGTTCAATAAAGGGGGTGTTCCCGAACTTATTGTTCAAGATCTCTGATGTTCTGACCTCACTAAACACTAAACCGGCATCCTCAAACTGCGGTTCTCCAGCTGTTGCAAAATTACAACTCCCAGCATGCCCGAACAGCCTACAGCTATCAGCCTACAGCAGGGCATTGTGGGAGTTGTAGTTTTACAACAGCTGGAGGGCCACAGTTTGAGGATGCTCGACTTAAAAGGTGCATTTAGGTGCACCAATAATCATCCAGATTATCGCAAACAGTCGTTCCCGATCAACTGGCCGTCTAAATGTGCCGCCGTTGTTCCTCGGGTGATCCTGACGCTCGTGCAGGCACCACCAATCATTGCTTCTGAGCAGCAGATCGTCGTGCTGCCTAAACAGTGACTTGCTGCTCAGAAGCAATGAATTTGTATAAGGACAAGGCATCACTATACCATCCCCCGTCCTCATACAGTGAAGGAGATTGCTGCATGTAAATGCAGCAGTGTCCTACACTGAACGAGAAGCCGATAGTCAGGAAGGAAAAATTCCTTCCCGACAATTGGCCGCTCACTCGGCCCATCAAAATTCAGCTTAACCTATATTCTTACCAGTTTGATAAGAATAGATTTATAAATAGTCAGGTCAGGAGATCAGAGGTATATATGAGCCATCAGATGACAGGATTCAAAGAAAACAGACTGATGGCTTGCAAACACTGATTGTTAACCCTTGTAACTCAGAAAAGGCCGAAAACTGAT
Organism: Bufotes viridis; assembly: GCA_033119425.1. Classification (NCBI taxonomy): domain Eukaryota; kingdom Metazoa; phylum Chordata; class Amphibia; order Anura; family Bufonidae; genus Bufotes; species Bufotes viridis. Next base: position 117,875,905 of record CM065589.1, on the reverse strand, counting down.
AACACTTTAATAAAAATGTAATACATTAAATCTAATGATTTGTAGCACAACATGAGTTGAATGCAATAAGAAAAATTGTCCCAAAGCTGTATAGTCTTTAAGACTATACATCAGAGGCGTCATTCACGGGCAAAGATTACAAATGTGTAAAGCGCCCTGCAGTATACAGAAACGGAAGCCGTCTCATCAGTACTTATATACAGTATAGATTGAGCAATTAGTAACTATAACTGTATGAGATCACTGAAATGTATGCAGTTTCCAGACTTATAGGTTCCTCAAGAAGGGTCTGCATTTTAACAGACATTTTATTTGACTCCACAGCTATGAAGCAAAGCATATAATACATTTTGTTGCTTTGTTAATCAGGTGAGTTTTACGGTTATTGAAATGGGTGCATGCCAGTATCATGTTCCCAGATGATCAGCAATTCCAAGTAATGATCAAAGAGCTCCTTAAAAGCGTGTACATGTGACATTCAGGAACAGGAGACTAAAACAAGCTTTCTCCTGCCACTCAGGTTACCTGCCTACATTCTATTCCTCTGCAGTTATTCCACAGAAGATATCAATTCCCTAAAATAAAAATAATTGGCCATTCTTGACAACATAAGAAAAATCTCACCTCAAACAAACTGCCGTTTTCTTGACAGCTTTCATGACACAGCCACAGCACGATGGGAGCCACATACTCTGGCTTTAGAGCGTCTACAAAGTCTAAAATTAAAAGAGACTGGCTTAGTACAGAAAAGAAAATATATTCATGTTATTGAATGGCTTAGATTTCTATCCCATTATTAGGGCACGGTCAGCAGGTTCAACTTGAATTTCCTAGTGTATTCCACACCAAAATCCACGTGAAAATGGTGGGTATCCTCCTGCAGAAGAATGAAAATTGATATGGAGGCCACTGGTGGCTAGGCAAAAAAAAAAAAAAAAAAAGAACCACATAACACAACAACCAGCATGCAGAGCCGCAGCATTGCAAGCTGCAAACCTGCAACAGAAAGCCGAGGTTCAGCCTGGGATCACTGCCATGGATTTGCTTACAAATCAGCTGTCTGAACATGCCCTATAGCGGGAATCAGCACTCCAGCTGTTCTGAAACTACAGCTCCAAGAATCCTCTTTTCTTTCTAGGGGAGTTATAAAAATAGCAGCGCAAGTGTGCATGATAGGAGCTGTAAAGGTTGCTGATCCCTGCCCTATATGGTTTATGACTAAAGGGGTTGTTCACCCCTGGGGACCTTTTTGGCAGACCTTCAGAGCACGACTGAACCTGGTGGTGGAAAACATGCTTACCTGATCCCTGGAGCTGGGTTCCAGCTTCATGACTCTCCCTCGGGCACCACAGGCCTGGGGTCTCCCCGCATTAACATCCTGGTTGATGTGGGTTATGTGACCACTGCAGCGAATGTCTGGCCGCAGTACAGATGCGTTACCCATGCGTCATGTCACTGGGTCATGTGATACACGGGCAACGCATTAGCAGTAGAGTCTAGGGAAGCCAACAGTGATGTCGGAACATTAGCAGAAGCTCCACCAGAGAAGAAAACATGCATGACCACCCAAATTGCACCACTTGAGGACTGTACCAGTGGCAACATTTCTGACATATGGAGTGGAAGTTAATACTGAGGATACACCTATATTATACAGATCAGTCAATGGGCTTAACGGTGAGGTGTTCAGGAATGCCACATGACCACTAAAAGCATTGACAGTCCAGCACTTGCGCTCTTAGGACAGGAGTAGTGGAACTAAAACCAGGACATTCCGAAAGCGCTTTTCTTTTTGTTACACCAGGTCCGGCACCCTGCCAATTTTTAAACCACCATTTGAATCGAAAGACCCCAATAAAATAGTAACAGAAAAACATTCTAAAGGTGAAATTACCATCTGCTCCTAAGGAAATGGAATGAAATAAAACCAACAAATTCTAGACAACGGTCCTTAGATGTGGAAGCTCTCATTCAGAAATCTTCTCACATAGTAGCTGGGTTTCTCTCAGAATAAAAATCCCAGTAAAACAGCTACGTATTCAGTGCTTTTGATAAGCCATGCAAGCTCCAAACATACTTTCTCTCATCCAGTGCTGCTTAAAGATTTAACCTGCCTTTGCCGGCACGATGCTGTGGAGGTGTCTGTTTAAATATTTAGAGTCAAGCTGGCACTTGCCGCTCCTGCTATCTAGGTCACAAATTCTACCTTCCGAGAGTATTCACAGTCATTCTGTCCGCTGGACAAATCAGACGTGTCCAGACTTAATTCTTGGCTGTCTGCAAACCAGAGGCATCTGAATGTTCTCGCTCGACGAATCAAAGGCCCTTTCAACATCTACACAGTGCATCAATCTGATATTTGCAGTGTTCCCCTTAACTATGACACTGGGTGGAGACAGCTAGAAATTCACTTTGCGCAATTAAAGGAAAAACAATCTTGGTTATCGGTAGACATTTGTAAAATACCTTGAGGCATGATATCCTGTGTGAGCCGGGAACCCGCAGTTGGTGCAATTGAATTGCTATGGACGTTGTACTTTGCTCCCTCAAGAGCAAGCGTATTGGACAGACCCAAAAGGCCAAGTTTGGCAGCACTGTAGTTGGCTTGCCCAAAGTTCCCATAGATTCCAGAAGCTGAAGTGGTCATTATTATCCTACGGATACAGAAAGCGATTAAACATGCAATCCAAAGAGGCATCATTAACTCTATGTTAAAAGAGGATTTCATTAGGTCAAGGTATAGAGTATAAACTTGTAATACAGTTCTATAATATACTATATCTTACTTTGTATTGGGTACCCACAATTTGGGGACCAAATGTACTTTAAAACAGTTACCAGCCGTGTGCATCCTGCAGAAACCACATGGCCAGCCCTATGATAGAAATGCTTATTCTTATCCGTAATTACAGACAAGAATAGGACATACGCTATCTTTTTTGCGGGGCCGCAGAACGGAACTATAGATGGACACCCCACTGAAAATGAATGGGTCCGCAAAAATTGAGGAACTGATGCAGACCCAAAAATACAGTCGTGTGAATGTGCCTTCTAGGACTTAAAAGGGTTTCATGGCCTCTCCTCCAATTAGGCCATCAATACCTTATCAACTGGGGCCCTGCCGCTCAAGTGCTCAGCAGCAGCTCCAGTGCCGGAAGTAAGCGCTGCCCAACGTGTAGTGGAAGGAGCAGTTTACTGCAGCTTTGATGACAATGAAGCGAGTGCCGCAGTAAGTAGGCTATTTAAAAAAATAAATTTAATTCACCATGCTTATGCAAAAAAAAAAAAAAAAAAAAATATATATAAATCTTTACCGGGTTCAATTAACTCAATATCTCTGCATAGTATTTATTTTAAAGGCGCTATCTCATCAGAAAGCTGCATTACAGATCAGCTAATCTCCATGTGTCAGGCTTCTCAATACCCCAACTAAGCTTTCTATGCCAAGGTAATTCAGGGACAGCCAGGTATTTCAGATGAATCTCATCTAGAACGTCCATATGCCCCTACTAGATTATAAACAACCTTGATATTATTGGATTTTGCTTATTTTGGGCTAAAAACTACGATGGCTCGATCTGTAGTTCTTAACACTCATTAAGGGCCGTTTCACACCAGCGAGTCCATTGCGAGAATCAAGTTCCGTGTGAGAGTGACCCTCTCATTCTGGACTTGCAGGATCATAATGACAAAGCTACAAACCAAGTAACATCTACATATTTAGATAACGCTGAAACTTCCGTTAAGTTTATCCCACTGCTTTAAGCCTCATTCACATATCACTGACCGAAACACTGACTTCCATCAGTGATTTTGAGCCAAAACCAGGTGCGGCTCTAAACACAGAACAGGAGCAGATCTTTCCCTTATACCATATGTCTGTGGAGGCTCTATACTTGGCTTTGGCTCACAATCACTGACCACAACACTGACGTGTGAATGAGGCTTCAGGCCTCATGCAGACAGGTGTGGTTTTGGGCCATGTTCTATCTGCATACTCTGTGGAACCACTCATTTCTATGGGTCTTCAAGAAAATGTGGACAGCATCCGGATGTTATCTGTGTGCCGTCCACAACAGGTCATTTTTGTCCACTTTGGGAATTTCTACTGATGGAAGTTAGAAAATTGCGTCCTGCACACAGAAAATAGTGTTTAAGATCACTTGATTATTAGCGACAACCTGCGTAACAAGCCTGAGCTCTTTGCTCCCACATATCCCAGTAGTCCCTTTAAAGGGTTTCTGTCATCAAGTTTTGACATTATAAGCTGTCTGACATTAGCTATGTGCTAATGTCAGACCAGCTTGATAATGTCTTTATAAAAATCCGATTTTTATTTTGGCTGAAAAACGTACTTTTATAATATGTAAATTAGCCTCTAGGAGCAGGGGGGCGTTGCCCTGCTCCTAGAGGCTCCGTGCGGCAACCTGCTGGCACGCCCCTTCTTACTTTGAGTGAGTGCCGGGCAGCGATCCTCCGGCACTGTCTCCTTCTGAAATCCCGCGCCGCCGCTCTGTATTCGGCGCAGGCGCGGTGAGCAGAGGACGCTGGTGCCTGCTGTCCTCAGCTCACCACGCCTGCGCTGAATACAGAGCGGCGGCGCAGGCGCGGGATTTCAGAAGGAGACAGTGCCGGAGGATCGCTGCCCGGCACTCTCACTCAAAGTAAGAAGGGGCGTGCCAGCAGGTTGCCGCACTGAGCCTCTAGGAGCAGGGCAACGCCCCCCCCTGCTCCTAGAGGCTAATTTACATATTATAAAAGTACGTTTTTCAGCCAAAATATAAATCGGATTTTTATAAAAAAGACATTATCAAGCTGCTCTGAAATTAGCACATAGCTAATGTCAGACAGCTTATAATGTCAAAACTTGATGACAGAAACCCTTTAATGCTGCTCAGCACTCCTACAAGACACCTGACCCAATGCACCTTACTGCTCGTCTTATATCTAGCAGTCACTGGGATAAGACCAAGTAGAGACCTGGTAACTTAAATATGGATATGAAGAATCAATCTCTACTGACAAATTAGAAGACCAAGATCCAAGTGTTACAACTTTCGTTAGAATTGGTAGCACACAAGTAGCATACAAAAAGCATGTCTCCAAAAATACTGTACCGACAACAGTACGTACAACACAAAGATTTATACTCAAAAGTTTATAAATTATTTCATCTCAATCCTAAACGGTGACAAGCATGTTCCTACACAAAACATACACTTTCCCCATTGTAAATACACAGGGGGTCATTTATAAAACTGGTGTAAAGTAGAACTGGCTTAGTTGCAACCAGATACCACCTTTCATTTTCGACAGGTACTATGGGCAACAGCCAGTTGTACCTTACACCAGTTTGATAAATGACCCCAACAGCCCTTTTCCAGACGTTACTGCTGGGGAGAAAATGCAGATCCCACGAATCAACACCTTCAGTGTTGCAAATCACTAGGAATGGAGAAATCTTGTAGTGGTGGTCAGTTCCTGCAGCATAATCATGTCATCCCCATGGGGGTCACCAGGGGTGTCTCATGCGTATAACCCGTTAAGTCATTTGTAGTATGGCCTAATAATCATGTAAAACGTAATTTATTAAATGCAGATTTAGACATGGATTTAGTGTGGAAATCAGAGAAATCCATCTTAAAATCTGCAATGCATGTTGATTAATGCACAGAATTTCCATGGCGTGTAGAGGAGATTTGTTAAAATGTCATCTACTTTGCTGGTACTGCATTATGCTGGAGATTTCAGTCGGTAAATCCAAGGTAATACGCGACATACGCATGTAGCCTGAGGGTTACAGCTGCATATAACACAGACGTAAAGTTCAGTTCATGCAGATTTCCGTACAGTTAGAAGTAATAAGCGCGTTTGCCAGAAGTGATGCTGGCAAACGAGAATCATTATGCCTTTGACTACGAACACTGGTTACATTTGAAAGAGTACTGCTCAAACACTATAGTAATGTAAGCATATATAAAAGGTTGTGTTAATTCCTCTTCTCGGGCACATTTCAGGGATTACTTCAAAGCCAACCCTTTCTTTGCATTTGGCTTCAAATGGAAGGTTTGCAGTTGAAGATGCAGATTTTTGTACTGAAGAAAGCCGCAAAGCTCAAGGTCACGGACAAGAAATGTAAAAATTAAGATGTTAAATTACAGAAAGTTTTTTCTCTTCCTGGAAAGGAAGACAATTGACCAGTAACTTCTGAAATGAGCACAATCTTACACTGCTATGCTGCAGTCCTTTCAATACAATTTACAGACCGTCATGCTCCCTAGGGTCTGCAGGCCTGAACTGTATTCCTTTTGAGTAGTTTATTTTAAGCTTCTTGTAAGTTATAGAAAAAGAAAAAAAGCCAGTACCACTTGGTGTTGGGTTTTTTCCAAGGGCAACTACAGTACATAAAACATGATCTTGCGTAGTCCTCAAGAGGGAGCAGCACTTTCCAGTGGTCTTCAGCTTGTCCATATGCCCAAAGAGTGCATCCTAAAAAGGAATTTCCTGAACCGCTTTTTCTTTCCACTAGTTTTCATCAAAATCCGTACTTTCACATTGCTCGAGGTGTGGACATTATGACCGCCATCTAACGATCTAGCAAGCACATTATTGCTCGTTTAAACTTCTCTAATAAGATCGTTTGTCGCTATACAAGTTACAGTATGTCTGAAGCACATCTTCCATTTACACCGGAAGATTAACTGCTGACCAGCAAACATTAGGTTTGCGCAAAAGATGCGATTGGTTGAATAACGAGATTTTGCACGTTTGTTGACTAAAAAGGTTGGGGTATAAGTGGGCCAATGATTAGGAGCAAGGATTTGTAGAAATAGGGTTGAGCAAACTTGTTTTTTTTTTTTTTAAGTTCTGCGTCCAAAGTTCGGGTTATCGAAGAATCCCATTATGGATTTCGCTACCACAGACCAAAACGTAATTTGGAATCCATAACAGGATTCTTCGATAACCCGAACTTTGGACGCAGAACTTAAAAAAACTAATTCGCTCAACACTAATAGAAACCTTTGTTCAGCCAGGCAGTCCATATAAAAATGGACCCTGAAGAGGTAATCCAGCTTTTTGACACAGATGACCAATTATTTGGATAGGTCTTCAATATTAGACTGGAAAACTGAACCATGGACATAGCCGGAAGCAGAAGGATCTGTCCACTTTGCCGGCATACTGCAGCTCAAGTGAATTGAGAGTTGAGCTTTAATTTCTAGCACCAGCCCGAATCAGCCGATTGTGCAGATGCCAGTATAAGGTTACATTTTCCTATCATACTTGATCACAAGAAAGCACGGATAACAGATCAACTTGCAAATGTAGTTCAGTTCCCAAGCTAACCCTACGGGGGGCAGGTAGTATGCGTTAGACCTTTTCTGAGCACAGAACCCATATTACAGGTCCATACACTGTCCTTTCAGATGCATAAGCAAGCAGACCACAGCCATTAAAAGTCCAGAGGATCTCCACTCTGAGCTCAATTTTTTTTAGCACTTTCTGTACAGAAACAAGACAAGCAGTAATGATGCAACAGACTGATAAATGTTTCAAACACTGTTCTGAAGTTTTGACAGTTTGTTCTCAGTGCATAACTTTGTGCTATACAACTGGAGGATAATATTAGCACAAATAATCAAAGGGTGTCTATGACACAGGAGAGAAGAACGAAGGACCAGTTTCTTACCTTCCAAATTTTTGATTCTTCATGTGATTCCATGCTGCTCGAGTGACAAGAAACGACCCTCTCAAATGAACTCTATGAATAATATCTGTAGAAAAAAAAAAAGAAGAAATTAACTAAGACCTGACAGAAGGCACTCACTTTTTAAAAGTATTTTCAAATCTGCCCAAGAGGTGCCCTGGCTTGTAGCCATCCTTATACCTTTATATCCAGAGATTTAAACAGCAGCAAAAGATACTAAATAATAATCAGTGGACATTTCTTCTAGGTGAAAGAACAGTATATAATGTGCCCAACAACCACTGCAAATAGAAACCATTGCAACTTAAAACCATGACCCCATGGAAAACTAGTAATTGGTTTAGAAGCCTCCAAAACGGGAGTAACGGAAAATAGAACCAAAAAATAAAAGTTGCAAGTCACTTCCTATGCTGAAGACAGGAGCTTTGTCAGGGTCCTGTACAGGATACAGTTTCAGGAAAAATAAAATGGTGTCCCTCACCTAATGTCCAAAAAAGCAGCTCATCCTGGCACAGGTAGACAGTACTACATAACCTGTAGCTGAGTTTTACCGTAGAATGGTGATATTAAGCAGTCACTTAATGCATACACATCAATATTACAGGTACATCAGTGAAATGACTATGCCGACATGCTGCATCTTACAGCCAACCACAAACAAGGCAGATTGGCAGTGCCTAATGCACTGTTGAAGTTGGTTTCAAAGGGGTTCTCTGGGCTCAAAATGAACACTTCTCTGTGCAGAGCACCCTATTTTGCCCTATAGGCCTGCTTTTCACATTAGCACTGCCATTCACCTCTTTTGTGCATCATTTCATCTGAGCAGGATGTTCCTCCTGTGCAGGACCTCCCGTTTTCATCAGCTTCCTGCTGGGCTTGCTCCTCCTAGCATAACATGGAGAGGGGAGGTGTAGTGGGGCAAGTACTGTAGAGGGCAAGGTATGGCAGGCAGGGAATGCTCTGTAACATTCCTCTGGGTAAAAGCATGCTGGGTTTGGGTACAAATCCCAGCAGGAAGCTGCTGAAAACCGTCCAGATGTGATGATGCAACAGAACAGAAATTTGGGGCAAAAATATGCACCATCTGGACAGTTAAATTAAAAAATAAATGACTGTGGGAATGTAGAACTCAAAGTTACAATCACCCATGGATTTGAAGGATTATTTTACTGTTTAAATAGATTGCTTTCATCTTTTAACATTCACCAATAAACGGGCAATAAAAAGCATTTTTCACATTTTCAGTATAGAAAAAAAAAAATGCACACTATGGCCCAAAATTTAAGAGAAAAATGTTGTACTTGAAGTTGCTACAGAAGTGTGCTAAAGTGTCACCTCTCTAAGGAAAGCTAACAGAGAGCATGCCAAGGAGTTAGTAGGCCGCTGCTGCTGTTTGGTGAAGAGAGCTGTAGGGGAAATTTGGTAATTGAGGAATTGCACTCAGTTTGAATATGGCATTTAGCAAGTATTGTGGCAGCCTCGTAGGACTACGTTGGGGCATGTTCAGTAGCACAACTAATACTGACTGTCCCTGAAAAGACATGTGACCTATATAAGTAGCTTTGCTTTATACAAGATACAGTCAAGTTGGACATTTGGGGTTCCTTCACACACGGTAGATTTTGTGGCTGAAAATTCCACGACAGCAAAAAAAAAAAAACTTCTATTCACCTTAATGTGGATTGCAGAAATCCATGTGTTTGCTGCCCCATTCAAATGAATATAACTTATTTTCTGCCACAAAATCTGCGGCGTGTGGAGGCTCCCTTACCCTACCTCTTATAGATAAGATTAAGGAACATGTATTTCACATTAACCTAGGCCCAACAACGGGGATAAAAAAAATGAAAAAAAACACAGAAAAGAAATTCCTCTAACATTATGGGTTCCTTGAAGGGACAGCCTACATGGATTGGGGGCCTCTTAGGGCAGAACCCCAGTGGCGTATCTATCACGAGGCAAACAAGGCATTTGCCTAGGGCGGCACTTCCAATGGGGCGGCAAGATGCCTTGTTTGCCTCAGTGATAGATTTTTTTTTTTTTTGTCCGGGCTGCGCTGCTGAGGGTGCGCCGGCGCCGCTCCTCCCCGCCCAGCGCCGTTGTAGGTAATTTATTCACTCCACTTGCCTGAGAGAAGCGCCCTCACACAGGCGCACTGGCAGAGGCATTGAAGTGGGGGAGGAATCTGTGGATGACACTGAGGGGGAATCTGTGGATGACACTGAGGGGGAAATCTGTGGATGACACTGAGGGGGAAATCTGTGGATGACACTGAGGGGGAAATCTGTGGATGACACTGAGGGGGAAATCTGTGGATGACACTGAGGGGGGAAATCTGTGGATGACACTGAGGGGATCTGTGGATGACACTGAGGGAATCTGTGGATGACACTGAGGGAATCTGTGGATGACACTGGAGGGGAGAATCTGTGGATGACACTGAGGGGAATCTGTGGATGACACTGAGGGGGAATCTGTGGATGACACTGAGGAGGAATGGCACGAGAATCTGTGGATGACACTGAGGGGGGAATCTGTGGATGACACTGAGGGGAGAATCTGTGGATGACACTGAGGGAATCTGTGGATGACACTGAGAGGAATCTGTGGATGACACTGAGGGGGGAATCTGTGGATGACACTGAGGGGAATCTGTGGATGACACTGAGGGGAGAATCTGTGGATGACACTGAGGGGGGAATCTGTGGATGACACTGAGGGGGGAGAATCTGTGGATGACACTGAGGGAATCTGTGGATGACACTGAGGGGATCTGTGGATGACACTGGAGTGGATGACAGAGAATCTGTGGATGACACTGAGGGGGGAATCTGTGGATGACACTGAGGGGGGAATCTGTGGATGACACTGAGGGGGGAATCTGTGGATGACACTGAGGGGGGAATCTGTGGATGACACTGAGGGGGAATCTGTGGATGACACTGAGGGGGGAATCTGTGGATGACACTGAGGGGGAATCTGTGGATGACACTGAGGGGGAATCTGTGGATGACACTGAGGGGGGAATCTGTGGATGACACTGAGGGGGAATCTGTGGATGACACTGAGGGGGAATCTGTGGATGACACTGAGGGGGAATCTGTGGATGACACTGAGGGGGAATCTGTGGATGACACTGAGGGGGGAATCTGTGGATGACACTGAGGGGGGAATCTGTGGATGACACTGAGGGGGAATCTGTGGATGACACTGAGGGGGGAATCTGTGGATGACACTGAGGGGGGAATCTGTGGATGACACTGAGGGGGGAATCTGTGGATGACACTGAGGGGGGAATCTGTGGATGACACTGAGGGGGAATCTGTGGATGACACTGAGGGGGGAATCTGTGGATGACACTGAGGGGGGAATCTGTGGATGACACTGAGGGGGGAATCTGTGGATGACACTGAGGGGGGAATCTGTGGATGACACTGAGGGGGGAATCTGTGGATGACACTGAGGGGGGGAATCTGTGGATGACACTGAGGGGGAATCTGTGGATGACACTGAGGGGGGAATCTGTGGATGACACTGAGGGGGAATCTGTGGATGACACTGAGGGGGAATCTGTGGATGACACTGAGAGGGGAATCTGTGGATGACACTGAGGGGGGAATCTGTGGATGACACTGAGGGGGGAATCTGTGGATGACACTGAGGGGGGAATCTGTGGATGACACTGGAGGGGGAATCTGTGGATGACACTGAGGGGGAATCTGTGGATGACACTGAGGGGGGAATCTGTGGATGACACTGAGGGGGAATCTGTGGATGACACTGAGGGGGAATCTGTGGATGACACTGAGGGGGGAATCTGTGGATGACACTGAGGGGGGAATCTGTGGATGACACTGAGGGGGATCTGTGGATGACACTGAGGGGGATCTGTGGATGACACTGAGGGGGATCTGTGGATGACACTGAGGGGGATCTGTGGATGACACTGAGGGGGGATCTGTGGATGACACTGAGGGGGGATCTGTGGATGACACTGAGGGGGGAATCTGTGGATGACACTGAGGGGGAATCTGTGGATGACACTGAGGGGGGAATCTGTGGATGACACTGAGGGGGAATCTGTGGATGACACTGAGGGGGAATCTGTGGATGACACTGAGGGGGGAATCTGTGGATGACACTGAGGGGGGAATCTGTGGATGACACTGAGGGGGGAATCTGTGGATGACACTGAGGGGGAATCTGTGGATGACACTGAGGGGGAATCTGTGGATGACACTGAGGGGGGAATCTGTGGATGACACTGAGGGGGGAATCTGTGGATGACACTGAGGGGGAATCTGTGGATGACACTGAGGGGGAATCTGTGGATGACACTGAGGGGGGAATCTGTGGATGACACTGAGGGGGGAATCTGTGGATGACACTGAGGGGGAATCTGTGGATGACACTGAGGGGGGAATCTGTGGATGACACTGAGGGGGGAATCTGTGGATGACACTGAGGGGGGAATCTGTGGATGACACTGAGGGGGAATCTGTGGATGACACTGAGGGGGAATCTGTGGATGACACTGAGGGGGATCTGTGGATGACACTTAAGGGGGGATCTGTGGATGACACTTAAGGGGATCTGTGGATGACACTTAAGGGGGATCTGTGGATGACACTTAAGGGGATCTGTGGATGACACTTAAGGGGGATCTGTGGATGACACTTAAGGGGGATCTGTGGATGACACTTAAGGGGGATCTGTGGATGACACTTAAGGGGGGATCTGTGGATGACACTTAAGGGGGATCTGTGGATGACACTTAAGGAGGGGGATCTGTGGATGACACTTAAGGAGGGGGATCTGTGGATGACACTGAGGGGGGGAATCTGTGGATGACACTGAGGGGGATCTGTGGATGACACTTAAGGAGGGGGGATCTGTGGATGACACTGAGGGGGGATCTGTGGATGACACTTAAGGAGGGGGGATCTGTGGATGACACTTAAGGAGGGGGATCTGTGGATGACACTTAAGGAGGGGGATCTGTGGATGACACTTAAGGAGGGGGATCTGTGGATGACACTGAGGGGGGAATCTGTGGATGACACTGAGGGGGGGAATCTGTGGATGACACTGAGGGGGGAATCTGTGGATGACACTGAGGGGGGAATCTGTGGATGACACTGAGGGGGGATCTGTGGATGACACTTAAGGAGGGGGATCTGTGGATGACACTTAAGGAGGGGGATCTGTGGATGACACTGAGGGGGGATCTGTGGATGACACTTAAGGGGGATCTGTGGATGACACTTAAGGGGGATCTGTGGATGACACTTAAGGGGGATCTGTGGATGACACTTAAGGGGGATCTGTGGATGACACTTAAGGGGGATCTGTGGATGACACTTAAGGGGGATCTGTGGATGACACTTAAGGGGGATCTGTGGATGACACTTAAGGGGGATCTGTGGATGACACTTAAGGGGGATCTGTGGATGACACTTAAGGGGGATCTGTGGATGACACTTAAGGGGGATCTGTGGATGACACTTAAGGGGGATCTGTGGATGACACTTAGGGGGATCTGTGGATGACACTTAAGGGGGGGGGATCTGTGGATGACACTTAAGGGGGGGGGATCTGTGGATGACACTTAAGGGGGGATCTGTGGATGACACTTAAGGGGGATCTGTGGATGACACTTAAGGGGGATCTGTGGATGACACTTAAGGGGGATCTGTGGATGACACTTAAGGGGGATCTGTGGATGACACTTAAGGGGGATCTGTGGATGACACTTAAGGGGGATCTGTGGATGACACTTAAGGGGGATCAAGGGAGGGGTGTGAGGTGTGGCTGTCGTTATTCACTTTTAAATACAGGAATACAGGAAAGGATGGAGCCTAAAAGGAAGGGCGGGGTTTACAGAGAAAGGGGTTTGGCCTTGACAGGAAGGGGCGGGTCAAATTTATATTAGGGGGTGCCCGAGTTTAGTCTCGCCTAGGGCAGCACAAAACCAAGATACACCACTGCAGAACCCCCCACAGTATGTAATACAAGGAAATTGGGTGAAATAACCACTTAATCCTGCTCCATAAGATACTACATGGATTATGTACATTTAATCTATAGGTTGATTTTTTGTTTAGTGTACTGCCAATTGAAGGGAGCCTCACTTTAGAGGCTCCTCAAACTAGACTAGTTGATGAGTAGTACACAGGATGTTAAGCTCAAATCAGTAATTCTTACCCTGCCGTTTCCTGCAAGCTTGGCATGCAATACACAGAGGACTCCTGGGCGCACATATGTAATGGCGAGGACTCCAGGACTAGTTCTCTATGCATCACATGGCTGGTTCACAGGCACACCGCAGGGAAACGGCAGTGGATAAAATTCTATCCAACTTTAGCTCAGTATCCTTTATACTAATCATCCGTTATAGTACTTTATAGGAGGTGGGTCGAGGTGACAGTTCCTCTAATAAGATACATAAAAACTATTACAGGAAAAAATAAAAAATCATCAACTTGTTACACTTTTGGAATGAGAAAAAGTGGAAAAGTTCCTGTTTTGAGATGTGCTTTAAAGGACACCTATAAGAAAGGGGTATTTTTCTTTAAATGGGTTGTCGGTACGTGACCGAGTGATGTCTAGCAGATCACTAGGGTCTGACATCCTGCATCCCCACCAATCAGCTGCTCTGGTGTAGTTTTGTCACTAGCTGAAACTACATAGCTCCATCAACCTTGTAATAGATATAGTGTTCACTTAGTGAGGTCTGGCCAAACCCTTTAAAGCCAATGGGGGAGATTCATCAAACTGGTGTAAAGTAGAACTGGCGTCATTGCCCATAGTAACCAATCAGACACCACCTTTCATTTTCCAAAGAAGGTGGAATCTGATTTGTTGCTATGGGAAACTAAGCCAATAATATTTTACACCAGTTGGATAGATCTCCCCCAATATGCATAGACTTGAAAGATCCAAAAGCAGAAGGTTCCGTCCACTGTAGTGGCCCTGTCAGCAAACTGCAGTTCATGTGAATGGGAGCCCAGCTGCCGTATGCTGGCACTGGAAACAGTGGATGGAGGCTTTGGTCTACTGTATAGTTTCCGAAATAGCTAATCAGCGGGGAGAGGGTCAGCAATCTCATTAGTATGCAGTTCTGTACGGATACTTCCACTGGAGTCTACAATCCAATAGATCTTAATGCCATAGGTGTTGACTCATCGGAAGAACTTCTACAGGCTATTCTAAGAACTTTCAGACAGATGAATGCAAGGAGGAGAGTTCTGAAGGCCAAACGAAATTGGGCCCTCTGTCCACCAGGCAATTACTGTACTACTGCTTCCAACACTGATGAACTGCACCTAAATCTTTGCCAACCTGTGGAAAGAATTGTACAGCCAAGTATAACAGCAAATAGACTTTTAGGAGAAGTATGGTCAATGGCCCTAAAGCACTTGTTTCTTTTGGCATCTACTATACAATTAGATCATGCATCGTATTGGAGACAAAACCTGCCAATACAATAGTGCACACAGACATACAACATACACATGACATTATAGAGCAGTGCTATATTCCATCATTTGTTGTCATAACTAGAATAGAAGTCATCACAGATAGTGATAACTTAGTGTTGAGCGAGCATGCTCAAGTCAGTGTATTTAAATCTAATTTAGCTCCATTTCTATGCAGAAGATTGCTGTACAGTGAGGGAATCCCCCAGTGTGAGTACCTGCTCTGACTCCATATATAGCTAGGTCCATATATGGAGACAGTGCTTGGGGGACACCCCAGTGTATTTAAATCCAATACAGCCTGTATTTCAGAAAAGTTTCTGCTGGGATTCGAACTCATGACCTTCTGCATTATAGCTGAGTGGTTAAGTGCCTCACCCTAACGCAGAAGGTCATGAGTTCGAATTCCAACAGAAACTTTTCTGAAATACAGGCTAAATTAGATTAAAAATACACTGTGGTGCCCCCAAGCACTGACTCCATATATGGACATAGCTATATATGGAGTCAGAGCAGGGACTCCTAAGCCGAACTAGAGTCCCAACAGCTTCCCCTCTTCAGAACAGGGGGTGCCTGGTTTAATGCTCGGGTTCTCCCATTAACTTCTATTGTGCTCAGTAGAGCACCCAGACACTGGTGCTCGATCAACACAAACTATTAATCTTAAGCAAAACCTCACAGAAACAGATGACCATTTGCACAAAAGAATAAACATCTAAGCAGAGATCTTTACTTACCCCAGTCCTCGTCACTTATTCTTGCAAAAGTGCGATCCCTCAAAATTCTGCAAGAATTAACAAAAGTATCAAAGGCGGATCATAGAAATAGATGAAAACATGCATTCAGTAAGGAAACAAAAAATCCACTTGAAGGTAGTTTTGCCTGCACAGTCATCAGTTATACAACCAAAAGAGACAATAAAAGGCCTCTATGCACTGTAGATTGACTGATCTGCCAAAATTGGCAGGTTCATCTGCCAAACTGCACACCTATTATGTACGGCCTACTTAAGCAAAAAGGAAAGCCGTTCTATCTGCTGTCAACAAGACAAAACAATCCACTACATCCAGTAATTGAGAAAGTGTAGATCTGGTAAACGGCACAGAACATTTATTTATGGGTGATGGATAATTTCTGGTAAATAGAGAGGCTGACTCCAGCAGGAAAGGTTACACACTGCTGAGAGAGGTCACATAGCATTTCATTTGCACCCGTTTAAAATATTGGAGAAAAAAAATAAAAAAATACCCAGGAAGAGTTAACACAATAGGCAACACTGTCCCATTAGGTTACAGTAATTAAGAAAAAATTATGCAAAGTAAACCTTTATTATACAAAGTATCTGGAACGCAAAACAGCAACTGTACTAAAAAAAAGAAGTTAATAGGATAGGGGAATACAAGAAGCTTTGTAATATATAAGAAAAAAAAAATGCAGCTCACCTCACTTCACCTGTCCCCTCTTCATAGCCTTCTATGGATGGAGTGTGCCTTTGCACCGCTCCCCTCCACTCTAAAGTTGTTCTCTGGGAATGCTTTAAAATGGCTGCATACACCCTCTCCTAGAATGGGAGTAGGACTGGTTGCCTCCATTTACAGAGCCGTCTAGCAAGCTAAAGGAGCGAGGCCACCCTACATATTGACACTTACATATATTGCATACTGGTGGGTTCTTCTGCAAGGTTGCTCAGCCATGATCGTATATCAGAGGCAGGAGCATGTCATTACCATCTATTGTGTGTATGAGGCCCTGTCCCCCCCGACCCCCTACAAGAGGAGACAACCAGTCCTGCTCACATTCTAGGACAGGTAGCCGGTGGCCATTTTAAATAATTACAGACGAACACCTTAAATATTTTTATGGGCAGTCTGTAATGTGATCCATAAATCAGTCAGTCATGTCCCTCTAGAGCAGGGTTTCTCAACTCCAGTCCTCAGGACCAGTGGCGTATCCATCACGAGGCAAACAAGGCATTTGCCTAGGGCGGCACTTGCCAATGGGGTGCCAAAATGCCTTGTTTGCCTTAGTGAGTTATATATTTTTTTGCCCCTTGTCCGATCCTTCACTATGCATCGCATAGTGAAGGACTTGATGACTTACTTCCTCCTCCGAGTCCTCACGACTTCACCCCAACCTCCCCTGCGTCCGCACGTTGCCGTTGTGACATCACACGGAGGGGGGAGTCAAGGGAGGGCAACGCTAGGGCCTACACAGCGTATGCCGACTCCTAGAGAGTGAGACCCATTTAAAACGCGAGTACCGCGGAAATTACTGTGGAGGACGATTAAATAAGTTATAAAATACTTGTGTACACAAGTTGGGCATACTGAATCAGCCCGTAAAAGACATTGAGAATACAAACATCTCTAAATATACCGGATGCCAGCAGGATCAATCTATACTGGGGTTATAAATTATTCAGAGACACGCCAACAAATAGTAGGAAATTGGAACAATATACCAGTGACATGCACATTGCATCTGCATGATATTAAAGGGATTCTGTCACCACATATAACTTATATGTGGTGACAGAATCCCTTTAATATCATGCAGATGCAATGGTGCCTGGCAGTCCAGTGCCCAGCACCTCCTTCCCTGCTTTCATCGCCGCCTACTTCACCTCTGCGCCGCATCTCCCTCTAATTGATGTAAGTAAATGGTGTGTAAAAGTCTGTGCTATGGCTAAAGTAATGTAATGGACTGGATGTGATGATATGTACAGTGGCATTGTCTTGTATGAATGACACAAATTGCGTATGCATGTCCAGTAACTGCTGTTGAAGCCTTGGTGCTGTTACTGCTCATGTGGACTGACCACGTGCTAATTCAAACAATTTGAGTGTCTGTGATCAATATAGTATAGTTGACCTGAATGACTGATGTTTGTAAAGTGGTTGAATTTACACTTTATATTATTATATCTAAAGATTCTCTTTAAATAATAGATGCAACATTTGGTACAGAAAACACAATATTGGCCTTCATTATTCACTTTCAAATACAGAAAGGAAGATATGAAGCTCTAACAGGAAAGGGTGGAGCCTTAAAAGGGGTGGGGTTTACAGAGAAAAGGGTGGGATCTTGACAGGAAGGGGTGGGTCAAATTTGTATTGGGGGGGGTGCCCGAGTTTAGTCTCGCCTACGGCAGCACAAAACCAAGATACACCACTGCTCGGGACCCACAAACCAGTCATGTTTTCCTTAACCACTCCCGGACCGCCGTACGCAGGATTGCGTCCTGCGGGCGGCCGGGATCTTCTGAGTGGACGCATCGGCGCGTCCTCTCGCGAGACCCGTGAGTTCCTGTGAACGCGCGCACAGGCGCGCGCTCACAGGAGCGCGCGTCTGGAGAGTTATACTACAGCCTGCTAACGATGATCAATCGCTGGCAGGCTGTAGATGCGATATAAATCGCATCAAACATGTATACCAGACGCTGTTTTGTAAACAGCGTCTGGTATACCTGCTACCTGGTCCTCTGGTGGTCCCATTTGCTGGGATCGACCACCAGAGGACCAGGTAACACAGTAAAGTTGCACCAAACACTACACTAACCCCCCCCCCACCCCCCCTCACCTATTAACCCCTTGATCACCCCATCTAGACCCCCTGATCACCCCTCTGTCATTGATCACACCCCTTTATGTGTCCATATGTGTTTTGCGGATCCGTGGATTCACGGATCCGATCCGCAGATCCTCAAAAACACGGACACCGGCAATGTGCTTTCCGCATTTTGCAGATCCGCACATTGCCAGAACTATATAGAAAATGCTTTTTCTTGTCCGCAATTGCGGACAAGAATAGGACATGTTCTATATTTTTGCGGAACGGAAGTGCAGACCCGGAAGCGCGGATCCGTAATTCCGGATCCGAGCGGGACAAAGTCTGTCCCCATAGAAATGAATGGGTCCGCAATTCCGTTCCGCAAACAGAATTGCGGACGTGTGAATGGGGCATAAGGGTCCCTTATCACTGCCAGTTAGTTAGCTACTTGTTAGGTAGCTAGCGCCCAGCCCACCGCAGTCACTGATTTTGGCAGAGATTTTTTCATCCACATTGACCGATGCGAATGAAAAATCTGTGCCGTTCATTTTTTTTTTTCAGCGCAGAGGCTGAACGGAAAAAAATCTCATTACCCGTATGCTCAATATACGGAGAATCGCAGAAACTCCTAATGCTGGCCATACGTGTAATGATTATGGAGACCCTCAAATGCCAGGACAGTATAAATACCCCACATGTGACCCCATTTTAGAAAGAAGACACCCCAAGGTATTCCGTGAGGGGTATGGTGAGTTCATGCAAAATGTTATTTTTTGTCACAAGTTAGTGGAATATGAGACTTTGATTATTAATAATATAAATTCAATTTCCGCTAACTTGTGCCAAATTTTTTTCTGTGAACTCGCCATACCCCTCACAGAATACCTTGGGGTGTCTTCTTTCCAAATGGGGTCACATGTGGGTATTTATACTGCCCTGGCATTTTAGGGGCCCTAAAGCGTGAGAAGCAAAATGCGTAAAAATGGCTCAAATCCTAAAGGTACTCATTGGATTTGGGCCTTTACGCATCTTGGCTGCAAAAGTGTCACTCATGTGGTATCGCCGTACTCAGGAGAAGTAGGGCAATGTGTTTGGGGTGTATTTTACATATACCCATGCTGGGTGAGAAATATCTCTGTAAATTGACAACTTTGAATAAAAAATTTAAAAATTTGTCAGTTTACAGCGATATTTCTCACACGCAGCATGGGTATATGTAAAAATACACCCCAAAACACATTGCCCTACTTCTCCTGAGTACGGCGATACCACATGAGTGATACTTTTTGCAGCCAAGATGCGCAAAGGGCCCTAAAACCAATGAGTACCTTTAGGATTTCACAGGCCATTTTTATGCATTTGATTCTCACACTTTAGGGCCCCTAAAATGCCAGGCAGTATAAATACCCCACATGTGACCCCATTTTGGAAAGAAGACACCCCAAGGTATTCCATGAGGGACATGGTGAGTCCACAGAATTTTTATTTTTGGCACAAGTCAGCGGAAATTGTAAAAAACAAAATAAAAAAAAAAAAAAAAAAAAAACAATTTCCGCTGACTTGTGCCAAAAAATAAAAATTCTGTGGACTCACCATGCCCCTCATGGAATACCTTGGGGTGTCTTCTTTCCAAAATGGGGTCACATGTGGGGTATTTATACTGTCCTGGCATTTTAGGGGCCCCTAAAGCGTGAGAAGAAGTCTGGAATCCAAATGCGTAAAAATGCCCTGTGAAATCGTAAAGGTACTCATTGGTTTTAGGGCCCCTTTGCGCACCCAGGCTGCAAAAAAGTGGCACACATGTGGTATCGCTGTACTCAGGAGAAGTAGGGCAATGTGTTTTGGGGTGTATTTTTACATATACCCATACTGTGTGTGAGAAATATCTCTGTAAACGACAACTTTTAAAAAATTTTATACAAAGTTGACAATTTACAGAGATATTTCTCTCACCCAACATGGGTATATGTAAAAATACACCCCAAAACACATTGCCCTACTTCTCCTGAGTACGGCGATACCACATGAGTGACACTTTTTGCAGCCTGGGTGCACAAAGGGGCCCAAATTCCAACGAGTACCTTTAGGTTTTACATGGCGGCTCTCAATTTAGCCCCGCCCAAAATGCCAGAACAGTAAACACACCCCACAAATGACCCCATTTCGAAAGTAGACACCCCAAGGTATTCACTGAGGGGCATAGTGAGTCCGTCTGAGATTTTTTTTTTTTGCCAGAAGTTATCAGAAATTGAAACTTTTTTTTTTTTTCTCAGAAAGTGTCATTTTCCGCTAACTTGTGAAAAAAAATGAAACGATACATGAACTCACCATGCCCCTCCGCGAATACTTTGGGGTGTCTTTCTAAAATGGTGTTATTTGGGGGGTATTTATACTATCCTGACATTCTAGCACCTGAAGAAACATGACAGGTGCTCAGAAAGTCAGAGCTGCTTCAAAATGCCGAAATTCACTTTTTGCACCATAGTTTGTAAACGCTATAACTTTTACCCAAACCAATAAATATACACTTATTGGACTTTTTTTTATCAAAGACATGTAGAACAATAAATTTAGAGAAAAATTTATATAGAAATGTAGTTTTTTTTTGAAAAATTTTACAACAGAAAGTGAAAAATGTCATTTTTTTTCAAAAATTTCGGTCATTTTTGATTAATAGCAAAAAAAGTAAAAATGTCAGCAGCAATGAAATACCACCAAATGAAAGCTCTATTAGTGAGAAGAAAAGGAGGTAAAATTCATTTGGGTGGTAAGTTGTATGTCGGAGCAATAAACAGTGAAAGTAGTGTAGTGCGGAATTGTAAAAAGTGGCCTGGTCATTAAGGGTGTTTAAGCTAGGGGGGCTGATGTGGTTAATATTGAGCAGGTGATCTAATTAGTGTCCATGCATCAGGACCTACCACAGGTATTCAATCTGTGGGATATCCCCAAATTCTGACCGGTAGGTGGGTCCCGAGGACTGGAGTTTAGGAGAAGTAAGAAAGGCATTTTCTCTTATAAGATCAAGATAGCCCATTTTTCTTGGTCGTTTAGAGAAAATGTGTCAAATTTTATCTGCCAGTTAAAACCAGACAGTAACATGTCTTTCTAATCTGGTTTATTTTCAGATTTTTTATTTTTTTCTTAACATGATTATGGGGGCAGCATTTACAAAGCATTACGAAAATTGCTTTATGGCAGCCCAATGGGCTATAGACAATGTTCAGGGACCTCAAAGATTTCTATGGGAAAGTTTTTTCTGGGCATGCTCTGACCTGTGCAGAGATCATTGTACAAGGAAAGAATAGATAAGCTGTGACAATCACCTATTGTGAATGGAGGATCCTGTCTTCTCTATACACAGGGGTGATATTACAGGCAGGATTACAATGCGTTCACTGCACTAAAGTGATCTGTACAAACAAAGAAGTGGCGCCAAGTACTCAACATAGTGGCCAGTGGAAAACTGCAGGATTTTTTTAATTTAGTTTAAATATGAAAAAAAAAAAAAAAAAGGAAATTAAAAATATGTTAACATAAAAAGTGATTTAAACAGCAGGTCTTTTTTGATGACATTCCCTTTAACATCAAGAAAATCTATTTAAAAAAAGTTACCCCAGAATGGTATCAAACTACAGATCACCCTGCAAAAGTAGTCTCAAACCGTTTTGTATACTATAAAAAGTTATGAGGCTTAGAATATGGCAATGCAAAGACGAAAAAAAAAAAAATCTGCAATGTTTAGTTTATATTTTTTTGGTATTTAAACAAGCTATAAAAAAAAAGTGGCATCGCTGTAATCATACAAACCCAGATAATAAAGTGAACATGTAATTTTTACCCCAAGGGAATAAAAAAAAAAAAAACAATAGCTGCAGACTCAAAGTACAACTTGCCCTGTAAAAGTAAGCCCTCATAAGGCTATGTGAACAGAAATAAATAAAAAATAAATAAAAACGAAAACCCCGTGTCAAAGAGGTGACAGGGGTTTTCTAGGATATAATATTTATTGCTAATCCTTGGGCTAGGCCACCAATTTCTCCCCTTTATGCCTTGAATGACATTTGCTCATTACTGCAAAAATCTGGAGGGAAAAAAAAAAAAACAAGTCTAGTGCTCCGTTAAACCATCAATTGATTTGGTAAAGTCCTGAAAATCACAGCTAAAAGCTGAAACGATGAGCAGCTGCTTAATTATGCAGCATCTGGAGAGTACAAATTGAAATGGATGTCTCCATAGAGCAATTTAAAAGCGTCTAAGAACAAAGGCGTGTTAAGTGAAGAATTACGGGTATAAAAAAATAAAAATAGTGCACCGAGGAGGTGAATGAAATGTCAGGTGGAATTCTTCACACTATAGATTTCTTTAATTTTGCTTACAAGCCTCTCAATAACTAGTCAGTGTATGGTACAGAGGCCGATCTTCACAGAAGTTACTGTGGTCAGGAGGGTGTGTCACAGGATGCATGTACCGCACTATACATGCAGATTTATGCATTAGGAACAAGTCTTAACATTATTAATAGACTGCCATTGGTCTATGCCAGGGATAGGCAATCTGCGGCTCTCCAGCTGTTGCAAGACTACAACTCCCAGCATGCAAAGACTGCTTACAGCTATCAGCCTACAGCAGGGCATGGTGGGAATTGTAGTTTTACAACAGCTGGAGAGCCGCAGGTTGCCCACCACTGGTCTATGCAATACACGTTGCTTTATAAAATACAATTAAAAGGGGTTGTCCATCAAAATATTCTACAGCACCTGGATCTAAATACTTTTGTAAATGCATGTAATTAAAAATTTTGGATAGCCACTGAGCTATTCACGGAAATAGCGCCACCTACTGTTTGCCCTTTCCAATTTCTCTGTGCTGCTCACCGAGATGGAAGCACATGCTCCGTTCCATCCTTCATCTGCCACCAGCTGCAGTAGAAAGGACATGCCCCCTGAGCTGCCAGCTTGAAATACATCTAGCAGAGTAAATTTTAACGATCGTTGTGGAGATCTCTGGATCCATGTCAGGTACAGGGCTGGTTCTAATTTTGTTAGAAAGATGGTCATGTACTATGATATCAGATCCATAATCCTTTTAACGTCATGCATGCACTTTACATGGCAAAGCATTAAAACTTACATTTAGTTTACCGGTAAATCTCTTTCCAGGAGTCCGGAATGACAGCACCCATGGAGGATGTCCTATTGGTGCCTGCAGGGACAGGAAGCGAGAGATTAAAAAGGACCCCTCCCACCCCCCACTCCAGTGTTTTACAACTCACTACACCGGATAGGATGCCATAATTTTATTCTGAACGAATGTTAAATTCACATCGTATACAGAAGGTTACAATACAAACCAACGATAGGCATAAATGAGGGCGGGAAATACCAGGGTGCAGTCATTCCGGACTCCTGGAAAGAGATTTACCGGTAAACTAAATGTAAGTTTCCAGGACGTCCTCCATGACAGCACCCATGGAGACCTAACAACTTAGAACGTAATTCTAGGGGGGGACCACTGCTTGTAGGACCTTGCGGCCAAAGGCTAAGTCCTGGCTAGTTATAGAGTCCAGTCTGTAATGTCTGATGAAGGTAGTGGAGGAGGACCACGTTGCGGCCTTGCAGATCTGCTCGATGGACGCTCCTGCTTTCTCTGCCCATGAAGCTGCCGCAGCTCTAGTTGAATGGGCTTTTACCGCTAAAGGACAGGACAGGTTCTGCAGACTGTAGCAATGCCGGATGGTCTCCTTGATCCACCGGGCCAGAGAAGTTTTTGAAGCTTTGCAACCTCTATTTCTCCCACCGAACTGCAAGAAAAGGTTCAGGGATTTCCTCCAAGGTCTTGTCCGGTCAATATAGGTAAGAACCGCTCTTCTTACGTCCAGGCAGTGAAACCGCTCCTCCTGTACATTCTTAGGGTTAGAGCAGAATGAAGGCAGAATTATTTCCTGTTCTCTATGGAAAATTGAGACAACCTTGGGCAGAAAGGAATGGTCTAATTTTAGGATTAACCTATCGTCCAGGATTCTAAAAAGGGGTCCCTGATGGAAAGGGCCTGGATCTCACCTATTCTACGCGCCGTAGTGATGGCTAGTAGAAAGATTGTCTTAAGGGAAAGCAACCTTTCAGAGATGTCAGCTATAGGTTCAAATGGGGGCCTACACAGGGCATTTAAAACTATATTTAAGTCCCAAGGTGGGATAGACTCCCTAAAGGTTGGGCGCATTCTAGAGACTGCCTTGATAAACCTTTTGACCCATCGGTGTTCTGCTAGGGGCGGTCAAGGTAGCTGCTCAGGGCCGAAATCTGGACTTTGAGAGTGCTAGGTTTTAACCCTGTATCAAACCCTCTCTGGAGAAAGTCCAAAATGTGACCAATTGATGGAGTAACCCTGCCTGGGTGGTTCTGGGCCAGCCAGGATGAAAATCTTTTCCAGACCTTCAGATATATAGCCGAGGTAACTGGTTTTCGACTTTGCTGTAGCGTTGAAATTACCTGGTCCGAGAGCCCTTTACCCCTCAGGATCTGCCTTTCAGGATCCAGGCAGTCAGCTTCAACTTGGAAAGGTTGGGATGTTCCAGAGGTCCCTGGGTTAGCAAGTCGCTCCTGAAGGGGAGAGGAATTGGGTTCCCGATTGACCCTTCTTTTAGAATGGGGTACCAGGCTCTCTTGGGCCAGTCTGGGGCTATCAGGATAAGTGTAGCGGAACTGGTCCTCAACTTCTTCAGGACTGCCGGGATTAAAAGGAGTGGGGGAAAGGCATAGGCAAGCTGCATGTCCCAATTTTGAGCTAGGGCGTCTACTGCTGCAGGATTGTCCCTGGGATTTAGTGAACAGAAACAGTCCAGCTGAGTATTTTGGCGAGTGGCAAAAAGATCTATTTCCGGTTTGCCCCACACCTGACAGATCTGATGGAAGACCTGCTTGTTCAAACTCCATTCCCTGCATCTACTTTGTAGCGGCTGAGGAAGTCTGCCCTTGTGTTTTGGGATCCCTTTAGATGGGTTGCCGAAATGGAATGAACCTCCTTCTCTGCCCACAGGAAGATCTGGTTCGCAAGGGACTGGAGAAGCGGGCCCTGGTTCCACCCTGTCTCTTTAGGTAACATACAGCAGTTACGTTGTCTGACAGGATCCTGACGTGTTGCCCCGGAGATGACGCGAGGCTGCCTTCAGTGTGTTTAGTACTGCTTTTAGTTCCCGGTAGTTTGATGAATTTATTCTGTCCAGGGAGCCCAGGAACCCTGAAATACTAGATGATCCACATGCCCCCCAGCCATTGAGACTTGCGTCTGTGGTCACTGTTATGGCCGGGTTAAATTCCATGGAACTCCTTTTCCCAGATTCCGGGGGCCGTCCACCAAGATAGGGAGCCAAGAACCCTGGCTGAGAGCTGAACTGTGGAGTTGAGGGACCGATGATCTCTGTCCCAGGCTGCTAGCACTGCCTCCTGAAGGGGCCTGGAGTGGAACTGGGCCCATGGAACCATCGATATACAGGAGGTCATGAGGCCTAGGATTTGCATTGCCTCTCTCAGCGAGTGGGATGACTTCCTGCTGAAGGTTTCTATTCTTTCTCTCATACCGACCTGTTTCCTTGCTGGAAGAAAGGAATGTTGCAACTTTGTGTCCAGGAGGGTGCCCAGAAATTCTTTCCTTGTGTCCGGGTTGAGATCTGACTTTTGGTAATTTATTATCCACCCCAGATCCTTGAATAGGGCTAGGACCTGATGAATGTTTTCTTCCAGTTTCTGCTTGGAATCTGCTATCAGCAGAAAGTCGTCCAAGTAGGGAATGATTAGGATCTGTATCTGGCGAAGATAGGCCATGATCTCTGCTACAACTTTCGTGAAAAGGCGAGGTGCAGACGAGATCCCGAAAGGCAGACATTGAAACTGGAAGTGTAGAATCTGACCTCTGTACCTGACTGCAAATCTTAGGAATTGCTGATGTTGAGGATGTATGGGGATGTGGTAATATGCATCCTTGAGGTCTATTGTACAGAGTAGGGCATTTGGAGGGATCAAAGGGGTAGTGGATCTTATTGACTCCATCTTGAACTTGTAGTAAGCAACCCATTTGTTTAAGAACTTCAGGTTGATGATCGTTCTTAATGACCCATCTGGTTTTTTCACAAAGAAAAGCTTTGAGTAGTGACCCTTGAAGTGCTGGAGGGGAGGGACCTGGATGATGGCTCCTAGATCGAGGAGTTTTGTACATCCGAGATTAGCTGTTGATGTAGGAGAGGAGATTCGAAATGAGTCAATTGGAAGGTCTGAGGAGGAGGACTTTTGAAGTCTATTCTGAAGCCTTCCCTGATGGAGTCCAGAATCCACTGATTGTGAGTGACTCTTTTCCAAACCTCCCAAAAGTGGCGAAGTCTCCCTCCTACTGGTCTGGCGTCACTGCTTCCCTGTGCTGGTGTTAGGGTTAAAGAGAAACCCTCTGCCTCTACCCCCTTGGAGTAGCTCCAGCGTCCTGACTTCCCCTTTCCTCTATAGGACTTGGACTGGCTGGAGCTTGTGGTTCTACGAAAGGACTGCGGCTTTTGGACTTCTCTTCCGGAAACCCTTTTTTGTTGTCGGCCGCATTTTTAGGATGGAATCTAAGACTGGGCCGAACACAAAGGAACCTGAAAAGGGGATAGAGCAGAGTCTGCTCTTAGACGCCACATCGCCTGACCACGATTTGAGCCACAGGGCCCTTCTAGCCGTATTGGTTTGGGACTGAGATTTGGCGGAGAACCTGATAGATTCTGCTGAAGCGTCCGCCAAAAACCCCGCGGCCATCTTCAGCAAAGGCAAGGATTCCAGGATCTCATCCCTGGGCGTCTTGGCCCTGAGGTGATTTTCCAGCTGATTCAGCCAGAGTACTAAGGCTCTAGAAACTGATGTGGCAGCAATGTTAGTATTTATGGAGGCTGCCTCTGACTCCCAGGATCTTTTTAGAAGACCGTCCAGTTTACGCTCCATGGGGTCTTTTAATTGAGAGGAATCCTCAAAGGGAATTGAGGTTCTCTTCACCACCTTGGCCACCTGGATGTCCACCTTCGGGATCTCATCCCATAACTTGGTATCTGAGGGATCAAACCGTAAACGGTTTTTGAACTCTCTGGGAATGTAGAGTTTTTTTCTCTCCTTCTGCCCACTCCTCAGTAATGAGATCTTTTAAATTCTTATTAACTGGGAAAGCCTTCCCTTTCTTATTTTTAAGGCCGCCAAACATCTCTTCCTCCACTGAGCGTGCCTGCTCCTCCTCTTCTATCGCCATGGTCTGTCTAATGGCTGTTAGTAACGGATCCAGGTCTTCGGATGAGAAGAAATATCTTCTCTGATCCTCTAGAGGATAGGACGCCGAGTCCTGGTCGTCCATGTCCTCTGAGTCACAAAGTTCCTCTTCCTCCAGCTCAGAGTCTATCTGAATCCTGACTCTTTTAGAGGGAGGGGAAGAAGGTAGAGGGTCTGGAGTCTGAGCTGACGATGCCGCCTGCACTTCCTCTCTAACTATGGCTCTCAAATCCGTTAGAAAAGACGTGCGTTCGTCCTTAAGGACCTTTGATATACAGTCAGCGCATAACAGCTTGCTGTATGAATCTGGGAGCCTAGCCTGGCAAGTTGCACACTTCTTGCCCTTTTTTCCAGGATCCCCATGTGACTTGTGTCCCGATTTCTTAGAAATCTAAGGATAAAAGGGACACCGGCATTAGGATCCTGAACCCTTGGGACCCCAAAGCAACCCCGCTCTGTTACTTACAGGGGCCTGAACGGGGGGGTCTGCACCAGTCTCCTGCTGGGTGGACGCCTGGACCTCCATGATGCAACACACAATTAGTGGCCATCTGGGTTTAAATAGGGATTGCCCACCCCCAAAAAAAAACACATCGTTTTCCTACCGGTCCTCCCATTGCCGCCTGGCTCCACCTCTTCCTGCGCTTCTCGGGGGGACTCATTCCGGACGAGAATCGACCCCCCTGACATGCGAGACCAGAGATCTTCAGCATGCCGATGCGCGCCGCCATCTTCTTCCGGTGACGCGTCCAAACTTCCGGTCACGTGACGCGCATGCGCAGAAGGACGCAGGAGACGCCGGAGCCGCCGCCGAGCCCAGAGCTCCCAGAAGGAGAAGCAGCATCGGCATCCACGATCCCGGCGGCTATTCAGGGGGACCGGGAGCAGCCAGGGGACCTCTTCCCCGAGAGGTGCTGGCACAGGGGCTGCGCTGAGCCTGAAGAGGAGAGGTAAGAACCCCCCGACCAGGCTCGCCCCTCTCCACCTAACCTAGGCGGGAGATTACTCGCTCCCTCCTATCCTGACAGGGACAGGAAGAACACTGGAGTGGGGGGTGGGAGGGGTCCTTTTAATCTATCTCGCTTCCTGTCCCTGCAGGCACCAATAGGACATCCTCCATGGGTGCTGTCATGGAGGACGTCCTGGAAATCATAAATTCTTAGGCCCAGGTGACAGTGGTGGAAGCAGAAATAGCCAATACAAATGTAGGCATGGGCATGTGGAAGAAGGGTAATGCTCATGTCTAAACTATTAATTTAATTAATATAAATGTGTTACCAAAAATGTTATCTACCAGTTGAAACCAGAAATGCTTATCCTTTCGTTCTAATCAGTTTTTTTCTGAATGTAGATTTATCCTCTTCAATTAAAGTGATTATGGGGGCGGCCATCTTGTCCGAGCTGTTTACAAAGCATTAAGAAAAGTGCATAGTGTCTATGGACCCTGGGGCTGCCATAAAGCAAGAGAAATCCGCAGCACTCGTCCAGTTCCGCCAGTGGGGTTTTCTTCAGTAGTTAGGCAGCATACATAGCTATGGCTACTGAATAAAACACCACTGATTGAATTGGACGAGTGCTGCGGATTTCTCTACCTTGCTGTGCCTACTGGGATCCCTCACAGCGTACACCACATTGCCCTGGATGCAAACCAGGTGACTTGGACATTGAATATGGATTTATCCCACTAAGGGGCATGGAGTGCTTCTATTCTTTATTTGTACCATAGACACCATGGTCAGGAGGGGACCTCATTGACTTACATGGGAGAGTTTCCTAGGCAGCTCTGACTTGTGCAGAGGTCATCGTACAAGGAAAGAATAAAGCTCTGACAAGCACCTATTGTGAATGGAGGATCCGGTCTTCTCTATACACAGAGGTGATATCAGTACAGGCAGGATTAGTATGACAGATAAGCAGGTAACAGCAGTAAAGTTATCTGTACAGACCATGAAGTGGCACCTCCTATTTGGTTTAGTGGCCAGGGCAAAAACTGCAGGATTTTAGGTTTATTTAAATCTGGATGTTTACCTGGAAGTCTAAAAACCATCAACAATTCTATACAAAATTTTTTTTTTTTTAATATAATCATAAAAACGTGACTTAAAAGGGAATGTGTCACTAGAAAATGACCTATTGTTTAAGTGCATCTGTCATTAAAATGGATACTCATCAATAATCATTTTGGGGTATGCCCATGTTCAGCCCAGCTGCAACTAGTAGAATGCGGTCCTCATGCACCTAATGTGTTGCTCTCAGGAGAAGGCAAAATCCCATTGTGTTGCTGCCTTCCCCATGATGATCATTAGACATTAGCTCTTGTACTGTTTCCTCCTCGGGTTGAGGCTGTGGCACATTTCCCATTTACAAAATCAGTGCTTGGTGTAGGCCAGGGATGGGCAAACTGCGGCTCTCCAGCTCTTGCAAAACTACAACTCCCAGCATGCCCAGTCTGGCTACAGCTATCAGCCTACAGCAGGGCATGGTGGGAGTAGTAGTTTTGCAACAGCTGGAAAGGTGCAGTTTGCCCATCTCTGGTGTAGGCCAATAAATATATACAGTAACTAGGGTGCAGGAAAGAGCATGAGCAAGGCAAGTGACAGAACTTTGGAAAACTAAATTCCGTGGCAGGTATCCAGCTGAAAAGGACTTTGGAAAGAACACGGAGGGGAGATTCCTATATTAGCTACATCGAGAAAGCCACAGACAATTTCACAAAGCCCCCATTCTATAGACTCCTGGCCTTATGACTGTGCATCCAGAATCTTAGGACCACACTGTACAAGTCAACCCCTGAAGTACTGAATTTCTGTAATATTAACAGTCCCCTCAGAAGCCGCTGACTAGACCACCAAACTTCAATTTCAAGTCGTTTAACCCCCACTTTTATTATAAGGGGGAATTTGTCCATCCCTTCTGCCCATTAAACAAAATTCTAGCACAAGCTAGTGAAACAAAGCAGTTGTGCAAGCATAAATTGTGTCCCTGACAGGTCCATTGCTGAGAAAATTAGGTTTTATCCTACATGCAAATTTACAAATGCCCAGTGGATGGTCCCAAGCCTGGCAAGTGCACATGTTCCAGTTACTAAACCCTGCCCCACGACTCCCCCATTGTTCAAGGTCACACTCCCCGGTATTGAAATGAAGACCAAAGGGGTGGTGTGGGCAGGGACTATTGAGGACAAAATAAAAAATATTTTGTGAAATAATTTTTATATTAGATCAACCTTCATTTTCTTGGTAATTGGACATGCGTCCAGGGACACGAAGCTGTGACTGCACAAGAGTCCACTGCCTGGCACTTTGTCTAATCTTCAGGAAGGAGACTGCTGACCAATTTTAATGGAAGCAGTATTAATCTGCACTGTGCACGAGCTTAATGAGCGCTTGGAGCACAGCAAATGGGTTGCCTGAGAATTAAATTCTAATGCGAGCTCCGCCCCTTGGAAAAAATTGAAATAAAAAAAACATACGGTACTCCTTCCTCCAGCACTGTTGTCTGCCATATATGTGCATGTCACTGCTGCAGTCTAAACAGGACCAGACCGGCGACGCAGAGAACGGCATCTGATATCTACTGCCTGCGAGACTGAGGGTTTGTTTGCTCTCATTTTTTGCCTTTCACCACTGATAATACAACATGTGTTCTGATGAATACATCCATCTGTATCACAGGTGAGAGAATAGCCATGAGTCCTCAAAACTGGTGGGGTCACAAGAAGTAGGATGAAGCTACATTGAAGGTTTATCAGATCCAATGTAACGTTTTCTACTATAGGCTTAAACTACATTAGCCTGAGGAAACTGTCAGAAAGTATTACATTTGGAGCTTTGAAAAGATCATAGTCTTCCTGTATCTTTTGAAACCCACAGTAAATCTGCTAGCAGCACAATCCCAGCACAAGGGTGCCGTCCGTTATATTCCAGATCCGATTTCTCAGAAAACTCCCAACACAATGCAAAGTCCTGCAGTAAATGTGTCTGCTTTCCAATCAAGTATGGCTGCTGGAGTCAGGGGAAAGTAAAAATCTGGTGTGTGCAAAAATGGGTTTATTTCCAGCTCTTTGCTGCAATGGGTAGGGTTGGCTGTTGACCCCTGTGAAATGCATTCCTACATATCGGAAGATATCAAGAACAGACTAAAGCTTAAATTGTCCGCTTTCAAGCAAGACCAGACAAAAATGGCTATGATATGAAGGGCTAAAGCAGTCCTTTCATCCTGCTGCCTGTGCTGAACTGTTAGGTCCCTTTCTCAAAGCCGGAGTACAGCTCAGGCAAAACTGTTAAGGGGGAGTTCCTAGGATTCACAAGACCACAGCTCCCGGAATGAAGGAAAAACAGCTCACACACCGACCGGATCAAATCCACAGTGTTAAGATAGCTGCAATAATTAAACACACATAGTGCAATACGATTTTAAAACAAAGCTCTTCGCTGTTTATTGCACTTACAAGATGGATGATGGAAACAGGCTCATAACAAATCACTGTGTGAAGTTCACATCAATGCCCGACCCGGGTTTCGCTCCTTCCAAGCTTCGTCAGGGGCTAAAGTGTTCACACTTTGGCCCCTGACAGCTTGAAGGAGCGAACCCGGTCGGCATTGATGTGAACTTCACACAGTGATTTGTCATGAGCCTGTTTCCATCATCCATCTTGTAAGTGCAATAAACAGCGAAGAGCTTTGTTTTAAAAACGTATTGCACTATGTGTGTTTAATTATTGCAGCTATCTTAACACTGTGGATTTGATCCGGTCGGTGTGTGAGCTGTTTTTCCTTCATTCCGGGAGCTGTGGTCTTGTGAATCCTAGGAACTTCCCCATTGAAAGCAGCGCGGTTCCATTTTGGACTTAGACTGTGAATGTGTTAACTGTTTCCCACAACACGCATAGGAACCTGCAGCAGCAAGGAAGAGGACTGCCCTGAGTGTGTCCGGTATTATTTGACTTTAAAAACTGTTAAGGGGTTAATGGAGTTTCCGCATAAACCTGTAGGAGAAAGTCTGTAATATACTTGCAGTTCTAAAGTTGCATGGATTGGCCACGCAGGAGCCCAGTCATGCAATGCTCCTCTTCTAAAAAATCCTACATCCGACATCATGCCCTTCACCAAGTAAGGAGCCTAGGCTATAGAAGGGTCTAGCATTATTCCTCTCCCCAGCACCTGTGTAGAGGCGTTCAGCTTACACTTGTACCAAGGAGGGGAACAGTTCTGGCCCCTTCCACAGTTGAGGTGAAGTAGTCTAAAGCCAAAGTCAGAAACTTGGTAAAGAATGTCAGCTGAACGGGGAAGGCGGCAACACAATAGGATTTTTCCCCCAAGAGGAGCATCACATGACCAGGTTCTCAAGGGGCCGAGACACACAACTTCAGAACGCAAGTGTGAATGCACCCTTACTGTTCTGAGGATCCGGTGTTCCGTTATTTTTCCCTACCCGTGAACTTACCTTTAGATTGCATTAGGATAATCCTAATCAGTAGTTTTCCGGCATAGAGCCCCAACAACGGAACTCTATGCCGGAAAACAAAAACGCTAGTGTGAAAGTACCCTAAGGATACTCACACTAAAAAAAAAAAAAAAAAAGCAGCATAATACAGTACCAGAAAAGAGAATGAGGTCTCAAAAATTCAAGTACAGTTTGCATATTTTTTTGCATGTGGAAATTGATTTTCTGTACAGATTTTTAAATCTACACAATGTCGATTGTTTCTGCAGATTCAAATCTGCACGCAACGTTCATTTTTAGCGCAGGTTTGGTGCGGAAATGCTGAGAAATCCACATGGAGATTCCGTTTGGAAACTTGCAGGTAGCCCAAGTGTATTAAAACGAAACTTCCTTCAGGCCCATTATCTGCAATTAAGAAGGGTTTGCAGGAGTCGCTAAGTCCAAGAAAATCCCTTTAGGCTACTTTCATATGTAGTTTAGGGGAGTTTATCTGCACTTTGCGTTCTTGGCGACGCGTTTTGGTGCAAATTGATCTGGAGTCCTCAGAAGTCTAAAACACGATATTCAATAAAAGCATTCAGCCCTCAGTAATTAGTTTTATAGCAATGGCATAACCGTTAATCTACACCCAAAACATAGAAAAATAAAAACTAGTAAGCAATCAAACTTATGAAAAACAATTCTAGTTCATTAGCCATCCAGGACAGTAAGGGAACACCATTTGCTAAGCTAACTTTTTGCTGCATTCTTCGGGGAAATAAAAATGCATTGTTTATGGAACAAGACCAGAAGCAAAATTAAAACGTATATTATACGTCTTCCAGACACAACAAATATGCTGCAGATGTAAAATGAAACTAATGAGCACTGCATCTCTGTGTGGAAACGCTCTTCTCGGAGAAATCTGGTTCAGAGTTGTGCACAGGTGTTGTCTTATATCATTAGCCGTTACGCCACTACAAAGATGACAACCGGATGGGAGGCCGACCTGAACACTGGAGACGGGTGCACAGCAACCTAGATAAGGGCACAGACTCCAGCTAAGCATCCCTGCGAGTGCGCCAGTTATTTACTTAAGAGACATTTAGAGAACACTTAATCCCGTATGAAAGTGGAAGAAACACAAGTATAGCCCTGGTTACTTACCCTGCATTGTTTATTACAATATCTGAAAAATGAAATGAGAATATGTTACAAAGGTTATAAAATATGAAGATTAAATCATTTTCTTTAGTTAGCTATATGGGTTAATGAAGAACTGACTTTTTTGCAGTGGTTGGGTTGGGTGGGGGGGTGGCATTGGAATCACATCGAACACCAGTGTTGTTCCAATTTAAAAAAGGTTCTCTTCCATTTCCGGTTATTGGAATTCCCCACTATGACCGAATGCCTGGTGCTCACAAAAAATTAGTGTAGCGCATCATGGTGCCCTACATAGCGGGGTAACTCAGCAATTTGACAGTGATGATAGCGGTTCCTTTATCTTCATACTTCCAACAGGGGATTACTTGGCCCACTCTCTGCCAAGGATGTATGTAATAGGTCATGCCTTTAAAGGAATTTTCTGAGTGTTTTATACTGACGACCTGTCCTCAGGAGGCACAGATATTGGTTGCATTTATTAACTTATTTTCACGAGTTGTTAGGCATAGGTGAAACTTTTTATGCATCTTTTTTAACAATATGTTATGCTAAGGGATAGGAGAGATTCTCATGGTGCCAAACTTCTTTAGGAAAATATATATTGGGATGGACCTACAATTTTTTCTTTTTTTTGGAATTCAGGTTGTATGTCAAAAGTCTCCTATATCTAGAGGAAAGAAGGTTTCTCCATTAACATAGAAGAGGATTCTTTACAGCAGGCATCCTCAAACTGTGGCCCTCCAGCTGTTGTAAAACTACAACTCCCACAATGCCCTGCTGTAGGCTGATACCTGTAGGCTGTTCGGGCATGCTGGGAGTTGTAGTTTTGCAACAGCTGGAGGGCCGCAATTTGAGGATGCCTGCTTTACAGTAAAAGCAGTGAGACTATGGAACTCTCTGCCCGAGGAGGTGGTGATGGTGAGTACAATAAAAGTTCAGGAGGAGTCCGGATGTATTTCTGAGTGTAACATTCACTGGATTTCTGTAGAAGGGTCGTTGATCCAGGGACACCCCTATAAGTAATAAATCCCCTGATGTGTTAGGAGAAAAGGAGTCAGCAGCATTTCATGCGATTCCTACAAGTGCTGCTTAATGTCAGAAATGAAAAGGCCATTATAAATGGTCAGCCATTCTGATGGACACCTAGGCCACTTTCACACGAGTATTCCGTGCGGGTGCAATGTGAGATGCGAACACATTGCGCCCGCACAGAACCCTGACCTATTCATTTCAATGGGTCTGTGTACATGAGCGTTGGTTTTTACGCATTACTTGTGCGTTGCGTGAAAAATCGCAGCATGTTCTATATTCTGCCATTTTCACACAACGCAGGCCCCATAGAAGTGAATGGGGCTGCGTGAAAATCGCATTGCATCCGCAAACAAGTGCGAGTGCGATGCGTTTTTCACGGATGGTTGCTAAGTGATGCTGTTTGTAAACATTCCGTTTTTATCACGCGTGTGCAAAACGCATTAAATCGCATTGCACCTGCGCGATAAAAACTGAACGCAATCGCAAACAAAACTGAATGTACTTGCTTGCGAAATCACGCAGTTTTCACTGAACGCATCCGGAACCAATCTGGACACGCTCGTCTGTAAGGGGCCTTAGGGCTCTTTCACACTTGCGTTTTTTGGTTTCCGACCTAGAGTTCCGTCCTCGGGGCTCTAGGACTGAAAGATACTGATTAGGATTATCCCCATGCATTCTAAATAGAAAGAAATCCATTCAGGATGCATCAGGATGTCTTCCGTTCAGTATGTGAAAGTTTTTTTGGACGTTGACAAAACCGTAGCATGCTGCGAATTTGTCTCAGTCCAAAAATCCGGAAGACATGCCGTAACGTCGCATGAAGGAGCGCCCGGCGGCCGCAGCACAGGTAGGTACACTGCTGCAGAGTACAATGGCAGCCAGGACTTCAGTAGCGTCCTGGCTGCCATGGTAACCTGAAAGCATTTCGAAGACTGATCAGGATCCTGATCAGTCTTTAAATGCTTTCAGACGACTTACGTTCTGACAGATCCGGCGGAACGGAAGTGCCCGCCGGATCCTCAGAACGCAAGTGTGAAAGCCCTTAGGAGACTTTGTAATCGATACAAACATGTGATTAACATTGGTTACCTATTCTCCCAAATGCATCCAGGGCTGTTTGAATAAGTTTCTCTCCTGCTTCCACTGAATCTACAGATAAGAACAGAAAACATTAGAAAACCATTTACACGTGAATAAATCAGATAGTTCTAACCTACATGGTAATTTTTAGAGCTTTTCCCCCACAGGGTTCAAGGCACTTCACATCGCTACACAATAACATACAGGAACTATGAGGACTGTTCCAGGGACCTCAGAGCAAATGTTCTTGTAATAAAAAAGCGAGATTTAAATGTGGCCAATTCCAGGCAATGAATGGCAGACCACATACTGGGTAGACTGCTTTGGCGGATCCAGGGGGGCAGGGGGCAACGGGCAATTGTCCCCCCATGAGAATCCGAGAAAATAGTTTTGCAGAAGTTTAAAATAATTCCCCTGGCCACTGCGAGTGCGCGCCCGACGTCCGCACAATTACAAAACCTGTGGGTTTTAGGGGTGGAGCTAGTCCGAGCCGAGGCAGAGCCGGGGCACGCACTCAGCTAGTGGAGAGGGAGTGGTCCCGGCTGGGCGGTACGCTGGCTGCAGTGCCAGTGAAGGAAGAGAAGAGCCCGCGGCCTGCCCTGCCTGACTAGTCTTCATCACACTCACCACACGCCGTCCCGATTCCCGCGCTGCGCCTGTTAAGTGAGGTGAGTGAGGCAGCTTGCCCAGCTGCAGCCTTCTGCTCTCCTGTCCCTCAGTCAAGACTCAAGTGAAGAAGACTAAGTATTTCTCACTGACAGACTCTGAGTCTGCCCTGCCTGCAGCCCTGGCTGAGAGTAGACCCTATCAGTAGCATATAAAGTACCCTGCACCCCTCCTCAGCTCAGTTATATTACCCCCAGTAATGTACCCTGATACCCCTCCGTTATATGACTGATGGGTATCAGGGTACATTATACAGGGGGTAATATAACTGAGGAGGGGTATCAGGCTGATACCCCTCCTCAGTTCTATTACCCTCTGTATAATTTATCCTGATACCCCTCAGTTATATTACCACCTGTATACAATGTGATGTCCCCTGATACCCCTCCTCAGTTATATTACCCCTCCTCAGGTATAATATACCCTAATACCCCTCAGTTATATTACCACCAGTATAATGTCCCCCTGTACCCCTCCTCAGTTCTATTACCCCCTGTATAATATACCCTGATATCCCTCAGTTATATTACCACCAGTATAATGTCCCCCTATACCCCACCTCAGTTATATTACCACTGTATAAGGGTACTTTCACACTTGCGGCATGGCTATCCGGCAGGCTATTCCGGTGGGGGAACAGCCCGCCGGATCCGCCATGCCGCAAGTACCTGTGTGCTGAAAACGGATCCGTCCCCATTGACATTGTAAGTAAGGACGGATCCGTTTTGCTCTGCATCGTCAGGCGGACACCAAAACGTTGCACATGATGGGGGGGAGAGAGGAGAGTGCCACTTGTTACTAGCACATGATGGGGGGGAGGGGGAGAGGCACTTTTCAATAGCACATGATTGGGGGGCATCTATGGGGGCACCTCTTACTGGCACATTATTTGGGGGCACTATGGGGACATCTACTGAGGCCACAAAGAAGGGGTATTTTATATGGGGGTTCTGTGTGGTACTAGTATTATCAGGGGTATTATCCGTTTCTGCAGTATAGTATTGGGGAGCACAGCGGCACAGTATTAGGGTAGTAGGATGATTTGTCCAGAAGATGGGAAGATGATGGAAAAGTAGTAAACTGAGTTTTTTTTTGTTGTCAAACTGGTGGTCTGGTCTGCAGGTCTGAAATGACAAGATGAGAACAGAGAGCATCTACATCAAAGGAGACGTCACTGGATGCAAGAGGTAAGTGGGGCTGTATTTCTGTAGTGATGGGAGCAGGGGCGTATCGATCCCCGGAAGTGCCCCTCCCGAGACCAGGCTCTGGATCCGCCACTGGTAGACCGTTTAGGCCATTTTCACAGGCTGCTCCAGCGGGCGAACAGCCTGTCGGATCCGTCCTGCCGCTCTACAAAGTGCACTGCATTTTCAAGGTGACAGGTCCCCTTTAAGGAGTGTTCCTTTCTAAATTGTACACTTCATATTTTAAGATAATTAGAAGTTTCCAGTAGAAAGATGGCGGTGCATATTACTTGTGATCGCCCCTGTATCATTAATCCGAGAAGTCAACGATGACTGACAGGAAACTGCTTTGTGCCGCACACCCATCACCATGCAATACTGTCAGTGCATCCATCAACTTAAGGTGCAGGAACGCATCGCATATCTATGACTCAAAATACTTGTGTCCGGAGAAAGAAGGCATAGTGAATGAAATTATATAAAGCGAAATATATAGCAAAACATCGGAGAATGCCACTGCGAGAAAAGACAGACTGTCATGCACTCTGTTGCCAATCACCAATAATGGGAAAGTCCGTTACTCAGGCTCAGCAGGAATCTAGTGGCCAATTTCAGACTGAGGATGGCATTAAGACAGCAATGATTCGACACTTCAGTAGAATGCCCTCACTCTCAAGGGTCGGCTTCTTGCAGTGTCTTTTTAATGGAAAATAAATCCACTTGTATGAAACAAGCTTTTACTAATCCTAAATAAAAGCCAAATACAAGTTATAGGCAGACTTTGCAAAGTACAAAAAAATAGACGTCTGCGGCGCGTACATAAAATGAGCCAACAGCCAGAACTGGGCTGTTTGGCAGCAGATTGTAAAGGTGGTAACTTTCAGATGCTTGCACGGTCACAGTTAGGCCCCTTTCACATATGCGTTTTTGCTTTACGTCCTAGAGTTCCGTCCTCGGGGCTCTAAGATGGAAAGATACTGATCAGGATAATCTTAATGCATTCTGAATGGAGAGAAATCCGTTCAGGATGTCTTCCGTTCAGTATGTGAAGGTTTTTTGGACGTTGACAAAACCGCAGCATGCTGCAGATTTGTCTAAGTCCAAAAATCCAGAAGACATGCCGTAATGCCTGATCCGGAATTATGTCCATTAAGAAGCATTAATCCGGATCCGGCTTTAAGCTAAACGTCGTTTCGGCACATCGCCGGATCCGACGTTTAGCCTTTGTGAATGGTTACCATGGCAGCCATAACGCTAAAGTCCCGGCTGCCATGGTAAAGTGTAGTGGGGAGGCAGGGGAGAAGCATACTTACCGTCCGTGCGGCTCCCGAGTCCAGGGGCGCTCCACAATGACGTCAGAGCGCCCCATGAGCATGGATCACGTGATCACATGGATCACGTGATCCATGCTCATGGGGGGGTGCTCTGACGTCATTGTGGAGCACCCCTGGACTCGGGAGCCGCACGGACGGTAAGTATGCTTCTCCCCTGCCTCCCCACTACACTTTACCATGGATGAACGGATCCGGTTGTATCATCTTTGCCAAGACAGCTCCGTCATGAACTCCATTGGAAGTCACAGGGACAGATGAGTTTTCGATTGTGGCAGAGAAAACTTATCCGTCCCCATTGACTTGCATTGGGGGGGTCATACCGGATCAGTCTTGCACCGCATCCCAGGACGGAAAGCAAACTACATGTTGCTGTTTGCTCTCCGGTATGGGAACACAACTAAATTGAACGGAATGCATTTTGGAGAATTCCGTTCAGTTTTGTCCCCATCGACAATGAGTGGTGACAAAACTGAAGCGTTTTTTTCCGGTATGGAGCCCCTATGACAGATCTCAATACCGGAAAACTAAACGCTAGTGTGAAAGTAGCCCAATACAAGTAGACAAAACCCAAGTTTTGATGGTTCACGTGTTTGATTTCCAGCGTGTGACTTTAGATTACGTGACAGATTTAGG
Source organism: Bufotes viridis (assembly GCA_033119425.1). Lineage (NCBI taxonomy): Eukaryota > Metazoa > Chordata > Amphibia > Anura > Bufonidae > Bufotes > Bufotes viridis. The sequence goes on along the minus strand of CM065589.1, from coordinate 117,835,375 downwards.
GACTTTAGGAGGGGACTACAGCAAGTCATTTGCTCATCGCTGCTTTCCTGAGAAATCCCCATTAGAATGAGTTCCATTATTGACAGCGCAGTCCAGTGCACATCTTGTCCAATGTATGCAGTCCTGGAACAGCCATTTGAGGGTGCATATCTGTTTAAAATGTGAGCAAATTGCCCATTTGGGATCGCACATCGTGTATCTAAACGAGCAAGTTGACAATCACTGAGCAAGCACTATGGGGCAAATGTAGAGGAGGGTGGTAGCGAGGAGGCTCAGGAAAGGGAGTAGCTATCTGGATAACAGTCTGAAACCAGGGTAGAGGGAGGAGTGCCAGGGAGGCTAGCCCTGATCTAACACTCCAACAAGTTTGCAAGGTTAGCAGATGAGAGAGAGGTAAGTTCAGGGATGGCACTGCTGCAGCCAGACCCTTCTTCTGCCAGTCAGCAGAATGTCAGCTCTAGTAATCAGGGGACCAGGAGAGCAGGGCAGGCCAGACCGGTGCTGATAGTGGGAGACTATCATTAGGGGTACAGTTCACTGCCTGCTGTATGCAGATCCACCCTATGCCTGAAATGATATGCATGAAATGCAAATAAAGAAACCCATCTCGTCAGCGAGTGCCGCTTATGCGTTTTTCTTTTTTGGGATATTAACATGAACACTTTAAAAGCAGAGCACCACCAATAGTGAGGATACAAGACCCGCTATGAAACCTGTCCAAACTAGGAGGAACTGTGGCAGCACCACCCTGTCTGTTTCCTAAGGTCTGTTACAGATCGTGACAGATCGCACAAAGACCAGTCAAACGGTGGGTTGCGTTCCTGGTGCTAGAGTTCAATATAACGCAGATTGGGTAGACAGATTACTGGGAGGGTCTGGCGAAGATCCAGCAGTCATGGTCCATATGGAAACCAATGACAAAGTTGGAGGTAGGTGGAGTGCCCTTAAAAAGGATTTTCGGGATTGAGGTAACAAGCTTAGGGCAAGGACCTCAAAAGGTAGTGTTTTCTGTACCATGAGCCACAAGAAAGGCAGCAGGAGATTGGGGAGGTTAACAAGTGGCTCAAGAACTGGTGTAAGGAGGCGTTTGGGTTCCTGGAGAATTGGGCCGACTACAGGCTCTATCGTAGGGATACAAAGCCTTTCTGGGGAAACACATCAAGGTGTCAGTGCCTGGGGCAGTGTTCCGGATCAGTAGTGAGCCTAGTCACAGGGTATGTTCCATTAGGACGCTTGTTTCCTGAGTTATGTATGGGATATAGTAGATTCATACTATCTCACACCATATTTTGTAGTCCAGTATATTGGGTGTTTATGGCATTCCTCCAAGATATACAAGTGAGTGATATTTATTTTTATCTATACATACATGAATCAGGTGATATATTCAGTAGCACTGCTGATATATTTTAAGGATATCTGATGAGGCCTTTTCTTGGATGTGTGTGGTGATGCTCCATGGGCTTTTGACATCGATTAATAGGATGGAGAGTTCAACCATACATACTACAGTGGTGGCCAAAAGTTTTGAGAATGACAAATATTAGTTTTCACAAAGTTTGCTGCTAAACTGCTTTTAGATCTTTGTTTCAGTTGTTTCTGTGATGTAGTGAAATTATATGCACTTCATACGTTTCAAAGGCTTTTATCAACAATTACATGACATTTATGCAGAGTCAGTATTTGCAGTGTTGGCCCTTCTTTTTCAGGACCTCTGCAATTCGACTGGGCATGCTCTCAATCAACTTCTGGGCCAATTCCTGACTGATAGCAACCCATTCTTTCATAATCACTTCTTGGAGTTTGTCAGAATTAGTGGGTTTTTGTTTGTCCACCCGCCTCTTGAGGATTGACCACAAGTTCTCAATGGGATTAAGATCTGGGGAGTTTCCAGGCCATGGACCCAAAATATCAATGTTTTGGTCCCCGAGCCACTTAGTTATCACTTTTGCCTTATCGCACGGTGCTCCATCATGCTGGAAAATGCATTGTTCTTCACCAAACTGTTTGAAAAAGTTGCTGTTGGAGGGTGTTTTGGTACCATTCTTTATTCATGGCTGTGTTTTTGGGCAAAATTGTGAGTGAGCCCACTCCCTTGGATGAGAAGCAACCCCACACATGAATGGTCTAAGGATGCTTTACTGTTGGCATGACACAGGACTGATGGTAGCGCTCACCTTTTCTTCTCCGGACAAGCCTTTTTCCTGATGCCCCAAACAATCGGAAAGAGGCTTCATCGGAGAATATGACTTTGCCCCAGTCCTCAGCAGTCCATTCACCATACTTTCGGCAGAAGATCAATCTGCACTGATGTTTTTTTGGTGCCCTTCTTGACACCCGGCCATCTTCCAAAAGTCTTCACCTCACTGTGCGTGCAGATGCGCTCACATCTGCCTGCTGCCATTCCTGAGCAAGCTCTGCACTGGTGGCACTCCGATCCCACAGCTGAATCCTCTTTAGGAGACGATCCTGGCGCTTGCTGGACATTCTTGGACACCCTGAAGCCTTCTTAACAAGAATTAAACCTCTTTCCTTGAAGTTCTTGATGATCCTATGAATAGTTGATTGAGGTGCAAACGTAATAGCCACAATATCCTTGTCTGTGAAGCCATTTTTATGCAACGCAATGATGGCTGCACGCATTTCTTTGCAGGTCACCATGGTTAAAAATGGAAGAACAATAATTTCTAGCATCACCTTCCTTTTAACATGTCAAGTCTGCCATTTTAACCCAATCAGCCTGACATAATGATCTCCACCCTTGTGCTCGTCATTCTCACCAGAGTTAAAACTATTACTGAAATGATCTCAGCAGGTCCTTTAATGACAGCAATCAAATGCAGTGGAAAGTTTTTTTTGGGGGCTTTTGACCGATCAATAGGGTGGCGAGTTCAATCATACATACACATACTACAGTGGTGGCCAAAAGTTTTGAGAATGACAAATATTAGTTTTCACAATGTTTGCTGCCAAACTGCTTTTAGATCTTTGTTTCAGTTCAATAGGAGTTTACTATAAAACCAGCTAATATACCAGAGTCCACAGAAAATCTATTACTAAATGAGATGGACAATGCGGCAAATCATAATGAGGTTGCTATTATGGGGGACTTCAACTACCCAGATATAGACTGGGAAACTGAAAGCTGTACATCCCATAAAGGAAACTGGTTCTTGGCAATAACCAAAGACAATTACCTTTCCCAATTGGTTCAGGACCCCACTAGAGGGACCGCCATATTGGACTTGGTATTAACCAATAGACCTTACAGGACAACAGATGTGCAGGTTGGGGGACACCTGGGAAATGGTGACCATAAAGTAATTATCATTCAAAAGAGTGTTTCTTCAGGGAGGAACAAAAAAAGCATTCAAAAATCACTAAAAACAAGAGGGTAGCGAGGAAGCATTGAAAAACTAAGAAAAAAAAAATATTAAAATATTTGAGAGACAAAAGTAGCCAAACTAGAGATGGAGAGATTCATTGCCAAAGAGTAAAAATAACCCTGACATGTTCTTCAGTTATATAAATTGTATAGTATAAATCTGAAGGTGTCGGCCCCCTACAGAGTGAGGGGGGAGGGGGGGGTTGCAGACAGCGATGAGGAGAAAGTAAAGCTATGGAATATATTTTTTTTCTCCATTGTATTTACAGAAGAAAATAAACTGTCAGATGAAATTCAGGATGTAAAAGTAAATTCCCCATTAAAAGTGCACTGTCTTACCGAGGAAGAATTGCAGCGATAGACAAAAATCGCCAGAACCAGATGACATACACCCCTGTATCCTAAAAAAATTAAGTAATGTCATAGCCAGACCCTAAATACTGATATTTAATGACTATTATGGCAGGGAGTGTTCCACAGGATTGGCGCATGGCAAATGTGGTCCCATTCTGGAAACTATAGGCCAGTAAGTTTAACATCTGTTGTGGAAATGCCATATCAGCAGGGCTGTGGAGTCGGAGTCAATTTTGGGTACCTGGAGTCGGAGTCGGCAAAAAATGGACCGACTCCTACTAGATTTAAATTGGAATTAAAAAAAATTGGAATAAAAAAAAAAAAGCAAGTTTAAATGTCCCAATTCAGATAAAGTTATAATTAATTACTTCTCTACTGTAAGAATAAAGGCCAGTGCATGCAGTGCGTCACGTTACCGCTAAACAAAGACGTTAAGTGACCGTAAAGAAGCATGCTTTTCATATGCTTTACTATGCAGTTAAAGGGACACTGACAGGCTGATTTACCGGCTAAAGATATATCTGCTGGTATTCATCAGAGGATTAGGAATACAACTAGACGACTGTTACCCCCAGTTGAGGTTTACTTGTGTTTAAAAAAGTTTTAATCAATATGCAAATTCTCTACCTTTGTGCCCAAGGGGGCAGGCGCACATGTAGAGTACTGGCAGCACTAGACAGGACTAGGTAGCAAGGAGGAAGAGAGAAAGCTGGCACAGCCTCAGCATAGCCGGACGAGGCTGCTGCCAGCACTCTACACGTGCGCAGGAATTCAGCGTTCGGCTAGCCTGAAAAAAAAAGGCCAGTGCAGTGAATAATAACGAGGGGAACAGCGCTGGGAAGCTGTACTTCGGGCGCGGCTGGGCACAAAGCCGCAGGAGACGCTGCCCCATTGGGCACAAAGATAGTGAATTTGCATACAGATTAAAATGTTTTTTAAACACAAGTACAGTTTAACTGGGGGTAACATTAGTATAGTTTTATTCCTAATTCTCTGATGAATACCAGTATATATATATATATATCTTTAGCTGGAAAATCAGCCTGTCAGTGTCCCTTTAAGGAGCGGCAATACTTACACTTTCCATTGTCTTGTGGTCTGCTGTTACAGGGAACCCATTGTTATCCTAGCCTCTCACTGATAACTGATTAAGGACTGGAGACACTTGTATAAGTGAAGGGAATGGATAGTCAATAGTTCAAGACTGAAGCTGTAAACCATTTGAAAAACTGCTATCATTCAGCTAAGGCTATAAAACATGTAAACTCAGATTGTTAGCTTAAATTTTAAACATGACTATGGGATTCTACTAGGAAAATCATGTTTTAAAATAAATGCCCCTTCCCCTGCCCCTTCCTGGATCCTCCCACTGCTCTATCTTCAGCAGAAGATCAGCACACAAAGGAGAAGGCAGCAGCTTCTGCTCAACTACCTCTCTGTGCTAGAGGAGATTAGAAGAACTTGGTGGAACAGCTTCGTATTTGCATATTAAATACAGAGGAGTCGGAGTCGAGGAGTCGGAAGTTTCAAAATCTGAGGAGTCGGAAAATTTACCTACCGACTCCACAGCCCTGCATATCAGTATGGCTTCATGAGGGAGGTAATGCCAAAGTCAGTCATGCCAAACTAATTTAATCATTTTCTATGAGGAGGTAAGTTCTAGACTTGGCTGTGGCGAATCAATGGATGTCCTATATCTGGACTGCTCCAAAGCATTTGACACTGTACCACATAAAAGGTTAGTCTATAAAATGAGAATGCTTGGACTGGGGGAAAATGTCTGTATGTGGGTAAGTAACTGGCTGAGTAATAAAAAACAGGGTTGTTATTAATGGTACACACTCAGATTGGGTCACTGTCACTAGTGGAGTACCACAGGGGTCAGTATTGGGCCCTATTGTCTTCAATATATTTATTAATGATTTTGTAGAAGGCTTGCACAATTTTCGCAGATGACTGAAGTAATTAACATGGAAGAGGACAGTACAGCTACAGATGGATCTGAATAGATTAGAGGCTTGGACAGAAGTGGCAGATGAGGTTTAACACTGACAAATGTAAGGTTATGCACATGGGAAGGAATAATGCAAGTCACCAGTACATACCACATGGTAAAACACTGGGTAACACCGACATGGAAAAGGACCTAGGAATTTTAGTGGAAAGCAAACTAAGCTGTAGAAACTAGTGTCAGGCTGCTGCTGCCAAGACCAATAAGGTAATGGGTTGCAACAAAAGGGGAATAGATGCCCGTGATGAGAACATAGTCCTACCACTTTACAAGTCACTGGTCAGACCACACATGGAGTACTGTGTACAGTTCTGGGCTCCTGTGAAGAAGGCAGACATAGCAGAGCTTGAGAGGGTTCAAAGGAGGGCAACTAAAGTAACAACTGGACTGGGTGGACTACAGTACCCTGAAAGAATATCAAAATTAGGGTTATTTACTTTAGAAAAAAACACAACTGAGGGGAGATCTAATAACTATGTATAAATATATCAGGGGTCAGTACAGAGATCTCTCCCATCATCTATTTATCCCTAGGACTGTGACTGACGAGGAGACATCCTCTGCGTCTGGAGGAAAGAAGGTTTGTACACAAACATAGGATTCTTTACGGTAAGAGCAGTGAGACTATGGAACTCTCTGCCTGAGGAGGTGGTGATGGTGAGTTCACTAAAGGATTTCATGAGGGGCCTGGATGTATTTCTGGAGTATAACAATATTACAGGTTATAGCTACTAGAGATGGGTAGTTGATCAAGGGAGTTAGGCCTTATTCACACATCCGTAGTGTTTATGGATCCGCAAATTGCGGATCCATAAACACACCCGGCCGGCAGCCCCATAGAAATGTCTATTCTTGTCCGCAATTGCGGGCAAGAATAGGACATGCTCTACATTTTTTGCGGAGCTGCGGCCGTAAGATCAGCGGCGGGCTCCGCAAAAACTGATGCGGAGAGCACAGTGTGTGCTCTCCGCATCGTTCTGTGCCCCATTCACAGTCAATGGGTCCGCATGTATTCCGCAGAATTGCGGAATACATGCGGACATGTGAATAGGGCCTTGGTCTCATTGCCCGATTTGAGTCGGAAAGGAATCTGGCTTCTTCCATATTTTGCACGTACTGGGGGTAATTCACAAGGACTATGCAAGTTTTCTGGAATACAGTCAAACACAGGTTTGTGATTTTTTAAATGCCATTGTACTCAAATTTAGGTGCAAGTGGCATCCCGACCACTTCCCAAAAAACAGGGTGCAGTATGCGGTGTGTATGGGGCCTTCCACCCTGGCATGCTTACCAACACTTACGCCAGTTTACTGACATAAATGACGACCAAAATCTACACCAGCTATGAGCTGGCGTATACTTCAGTCTAGTCACACAGACTGCCAGAGGAGACCCTTGATTTATGATGATGCCTGTAAAAAATTAAGCAAATCCTCTGGCGCTGCAGGGGGGGTATCAAGAACAGCATACAAATGTTGATCCCGATACATGACCCCTGTCATTTTCATCGCACCATTTTATTCCTACAGAGAAGGCAATGTGAAAACACCTGCAAAAAAAACCTGCTACAGCAGGATGATTTTTTTTCTTTAAAAATGCACCACACACATGTACCAAAAATGTGCTTGTCTGTCCATTTCCCATCATCTGGACCTGGCATTTTTAATGCGGAGAATACGCCAAAAACCTTGGTTTTTCTGCATTATTGCCCATCACCCTTTGCATTGGACACATAGATGTGGTTTTTTGGCAGTTTCACCATTCCAGGTAGTCATTCTTATCTAGTGCACTCATTGCTCAATATACAGATTTTTGTTTAAATCTATCAAAAAGCAATGAAACAATACAAAAATCTTAACGCAACTTTAAATGCTAAACTTTAAATTTCACATTAAAGGAAATCTTATTAGATGTTCAACTATATGAAGCCACATAGCCAAATTATGTCAGCAGGAGAACTAGGGATTCATGAGGCACTCATTACCAGCTTTTGAACAGTATGGCTTTAGACCCATAAACTATAAATTGTAAGTGCGACAGTAACTGAAAGTCTACAAGTCGTGGATGTGACAACACAACTGCACAGGAACTTTCTTACCGTAATTGGCCACTGCTTTTCCGCCTTTCGCTCTGATTTCTTCTACAACCTTGTCTGCAGCGGATGAATTTTTTCCACCACCTTTGGCATCACCTCCCAGGTCATTTACTGCAGAACATTATAAAATCTTAAATTATTTTTAAATATGCAGAATCGTTAGACAGAAAATCTATGTTCTAAACAGCAAGAGACCATTAGATACAGAAGGGGAGGTAGTACTCCGAAACGGTGACAAAAAAGCAGAGTTGTATTCACGTGTAATAAGCTATGTATAAAGGCTAAATCGGAGGTTCCTTCTGTCAGATTTTATACAAATCCAACAGAACAAGTTAATAAAATAATAAATAAAAATCATACAGAGGGACTCAACATATACACAGAGCCCAACAGAGTCAGATCAGTTCTGCACTAGAGACGCAGTACAGGCTCCATACTCAGGGATGTGCCATCTGCTGGATCCCTAAAAGAGGCACAGCTACACTCAGCTTCTTGGTGCACCTCCGGGTACCCAGTGCACAATCCCCATGCCTCTATATAAAGCTTATATTGCTTTGCCTGCATTCAGTCAGTAAGCAGTCCTTACACTAGACACTGTTACACTTCATTGATTGCCATGTACAGAATATGGTTGCCCCATTGCCTAGGGATTACCTGATTGCTCAGAGTCCTGTGCCAGGCACCTCTAGCAAAACAACGATTTCGCAGGGAGCAGTCACGATTGGCCAGCCATATCCTTGGTAGCAATATCTGCGGCCATTCAAATAAAAGGCTGAACTCGTGAGGGTGGAATTGCACCCCCAGTGTTTGTGGCAGTAACAGTCTAAGGCTCCATTCACACGACCGTATGTTGTCCGCAAAAAAACAGATCTTTTTTGCGGATTAGATGCTGTCTTATTCACTTCTATGGGGCCCTTTTCTTCCATTGCACAGCTCAGCAAAAAAAAAAAATGAAACACGTCCTATACTTGTCAGTGAAAATCAGGACATGACCCTATTGTAGTCTATGGATCAGCAAAAAAACTAAATGCAATCCTTTTTTTGCAGACATGCTGAACTGTCCGCAAAAAAAAGGATCCTTTGCGGACAACATACGGTCGTGTGAATGGAGCCCAAGGGGGAGATTTATCAAAATGGTGTAGAGTAGAACTGGCTTATTTGCCCATAGCCACCAATCAGATTGCACCTTTCATTTTTCACAGCTCTGTTGGAAAATAAAAGGTAGAATCTGATTGGTTGCTATGGGCACCTAAGCCAGTTCTTTACACCAGTTTGATAACTCTCCCACCAAGTACCTACTGGAATTAAAAGGAATGGGAAATAAAGGATTTATGCTTCCCCTTCCCGCTTCTTGTTTTGCCTTAAAAATCTGCAGGTGTTTCCTTGAGTCGTTCCTAAAGAGGCACTCCATTCTGGCTCACAAAGGGTAGCCAGTGGGGTACACTTCTCTATAACATTTATACGCCCAAACTGTGCATTTGGACAGGGTTTACCGTCATGAGGCAACCCCTAAAATGGCAATACCATATTTTATACCATTTTATCCAGGGGATTCCAGGGAACCTGTCACCAGGAAATTCACTGATAAATGCTGCCTTGTAGGGCTCACCCTGCTGAATATAATGATGCCTTTTACTCGGTGATCTGTTGCTTTATTTTGGAGAAATGTTACGGTACTTTTAATCCATATGCTAAATGAGCCGATTTGAGTCCAGTAGTTGATATGAGTCCAGCAATTTTTCTATTCAGAGCTGTAGCCACTCCCCTATTCACTTCAGATGTAAAAGGGGCGTGGTTTATTACATTATTCATTCATTTTAATAATTGGCGGCAAAATGAACAACAAGGAATGCTAAGGTATTATATTACTGAGGTAAAAAAAAGGGGGAGGAATATACTATTGAAGTTAGTAATTATAATAAGGGCTACTTTGTTCATGGGGTGATAAACACATGTTTGATAAACAATTATTAAAGTGAATTAACCACTTCAGCCCCCCTAGCTTAAACACTCTTAGTGACCAGGCCACTTTTTACAATTCTGCACTACACTACTTTCACCGTTTATTGCTCCGTCATGCAACTTACCACCCAAATGAATTTTAACACCTTTTCTTCTCACTAATAGAGCTTTCATTTGGTGGTATTTCATTGTTGCTGACATTTTTACTTTTTTTTCTATTAAAAATTTAACGACATTTTTGCAAAAAAAAAAAAAAAAAAAACATTTTTCACTTTCTGTTGCAAAATTTTTCAAAAAAAATTACATTTCTATATAAATTTTTCTCTAAATTTATTGTTCTACATGTCTTTGATAAAAAAAGAATCCAATAAGTGTATATATTTTGGTTTGGGTAAAAGTTATAGCGTTTACAAACTATGGTGCAAAAAAGTGAATTTCGGCATTTTGAAGCAGCTCTGACTTTCTGAGCACCTGTCATGTTTCTTCAGGTGCTAGAATGTCAGGATAGTATAAATACCCCCCAAATGACACCATTTTAGATAGAAGACACCCCAAAGTATTCGCGGAGGGGCATGGTGAGTTCATGTATCATTTCATTTTTTTCCACAAGTTAGCAGAAAATGACACTTTGAGGGAAAAAAAAAATAATAAAGTTTCCATTTCTGCTAACTTCTGGCAAAAAAAATAAAAGATCTCAGACGGACTCACTATGCCCCTCAGTGAATACCTTGGGGTGTCTACTTTCCGAAATGGGGTCATTTGTGGGATGTGTTTACTGTTCTGGCATTTTGGGCGGGGCTAAATTGTGAGCAGCCATGTAAAAGCTAAAAGGTACTCGTTAGAATTTGGGCCCCTTTGCGGACCCAGGCTGCAAAAAAGTGTTACTCATGTGGTATCGCCGTACTCCGGAGAAGTAGGGCAATGTGTTTTGGGGTGTATTTTTACATATACCCATACTGTGTGTGAGAAATATCTCTGTATAAAAAAAAATTAAAAAAGTTGTCGTTTACAGGAGATATTTCTCACACACAGTATGGGTATATGTAAAAATACACCCCAAAACACATTGCCCTACTTCTCCGGAGTACGGCGATTCCACATGAGTGACACTTTTTTGCAGCCTGGGTGCGTCAGATCAGAACTACAGGACCGCCGGACGCATCCGTGCGTTGGGCGGTCCTGTAGTGGTTAATGATGCAATAAACCGCGCCCCTTTTATATCTGAAGACGTGAATAGGGTAGTGGCTACAGCGCTGAATAGAAAAAACGCTGGACTCATATCAACTACTGGACTCAAATCAGCTCATTTAGTATATGGATTAAAAGTACCATTTCTCCACAATAAAGCAACAGATCACCGAGTGAAAGGTATCGTTATATTCAGCAGGGTGAGCCCTACAAGGCAGCATGCCTGCTTTATAAGTGAATTTCCTGGTGACAGGTTCCCTTTAACCTATATCCCTAACTTGTACAGGAACCCAGAACATTTGATGATCTCGGACGATTAAAGCGGTTCTGCAGTTTGTTTAAACTGATGATCTATCCTCCGGATAGATCAGCATCTGATCGGTGGGGGTCCCGGGTGTCAGACCCCGGCCGATCAGCTGTTTGAGAAGCGCCAAGAGCACCTCGGCCTTCTCACCGTTTACCGCCGGCCCAGTGACCTCACGACTTGTATCATCTGGCCTGGGCAGAGCCAAGCCCTGTTCACTTCAATGTAGCTTAGCCCAGCCCAGGGCCGGAGTGTCGCTGCCTTCTCAAACAGTTGATTGGCAGGGGTCCCGAGTGTCGCACCCCTGGCGATCAGATGCTGATCTATCCAGAGGATAGACCAGTTTAAACAAACTGCAGAACCCCCTTAAGTTCATTCATATCTGGCTAAAATAATTTACTGTACTAGCAAACAAAACCCCACTCAGCAAACACTAAATGCACTCAAAAATAAATAGAATTTGCTAAAGAGATGAGCAAATTGGTTTGGTTTTGGTTTTATTGTGTACAAACATCACTAATTTCATTATCCTCCGAGTACAAGCACACAGGCTGTTCCACAATCTGCCGCCAAAATACCCAAGTTATTGTTCTATTTATGACAATTATAATGAATATAACACAACTGAAAATCTGTCAGAGGATAATCTTATTCTATTCATCCTGATGTTAGGAAATAAGTACTTTCTAAAACCAGGCAATTCAACACATGATGGAGCATTTTACTACAGTTTTTTCCTCAGAACATCACAATGAACAGACGAAGTAACCCAATTAGGCTGCGTATAATTAAAGTTTTGCTAGGAAAGGAAGAGGGGACCAACAGGGACATTATAGGGAACCCATTATGTGCAATATTTGAATTACCATCATTATTTTGTCTTTTCCTCCCAAGGGAAATAATGAGGTTTCATGTGGCAGTGTTGTGGCTTTACCACTATGTGCAGGCAAATAAACGTCACATGAAAGCCCTAGCCTAAGGTTGGTCACATACATCTGTCAACAGGGTAGAGCGAGGAAACCATCATACAGTCAGCTGCTCAAGCCTACAGTAATCCAACTAGATAGGCAAACTTGTAGATTAGGATCTTCTGGTAAATCTGACAGGTTCTGAGTAGTTTTTAGTTTGATAATTTACCTTTCACAGTTGGGTGAAGGTTTTTGTTTTGGTTGACGCCAAGGACAAACTGACGAGTTGGGCTTCTGTCAATAGGATGCAATCTGTTCAACATTTCATCCTGGTAGGATGTTCAGAAGCAAATCTTCCCATGTTTCCTCAGTTTTCTACTAGATTTACTAACCAACCCCAACATGATTTGGTCTGTAATGTTTTAGAAAGCTTGCTCCACCAGCTTTACTGTTCCCTCTGCAGATGTCACACCCCCTACACCTCCATTCCATATCAGGACAGAAAATGAAAGCATGTTGGGTTTGTCGTAAACCCAGCAGGAAGCTGTGGAAAACAGGAAGTTCTGCACGTAAACATCCTGCCTGAATGTAATAATGCAGAGACTGGAGTGGACTGGCCATAGACCCTACAGGGTCCACTTGAGGAGCATACTACTGGGCGTACTATAGGATGCATTAATTGGGGCAGTCCAGGCAGCATGCTGAAGGTAGGGCTGGCTTGTTACAGTGGCCTACAACCCACCTTCTAAGCTTCATATCTTAGAGACAACTGGAGGAGGAAAAAAGACAGACCATGGCAGCTGGTGCTAGCCACCACAGAAGGACACACTCTGGAGAGGTATTTTGTTGTGTGCTGCGGCATTTGGTTCTGCAAACCCCACATACCTATGCTCCCTTGTCTATATAGGGCCCCTTAGGCGCCTAGTCCACACCGGGCAGAGAATAAGGTTAGTAAAAACACACCAAAAAAAAAAAAAAAAAAAAAAAGGTACTTGGGTCAAAAATATGCACATAATTATGGGACCATGGAAACTTCTTTAAAATCAGGTTTTCACATTTTCCTGTGCCTAGCATAGCCTATTAGGTGACTATCAGCTGTAAGTGGTCAGCATTAGTCATTATGGACAAGAACAATCACTTGAGTATGGCTGTCCTGGGTTCAACTATGGGTAGAGACAGGGTTCCTCACTTTGTTTCTGTTATCAAACAGACTGACATCCTCTGTCTCTATCCCAAATGAATAAGTTCTGTTGTGAGACATTAATACACTTCAGATGTGTCACATATTTGCTTTTTGGAATATGTATGCAAAAAAACACACACACACACACACACACACACACACACACACACACTTGTAAGCACCTTGTGTACATGCAGTCAGTGATCTAAACATGGTCCCTTCAGTTCTTTGGTAAAACAGAGCATTTTAACCATAGCAGTAACCTCTATTACTAGAGTAATGACCCACCCTGGCACCATAAGGCATTGCTCACACTACAAGTAAACAGATTCATCATCATTCATATTGTCACCATTATAGAAGTCAAGTGACTCCCACTGAAGTCTGAGCTCAAGAACCCAAGTGCTCCCTGTAAAGGACGACTAAGGCTACTTTCACACTCGCGTTTTGGCTTTCCGTTTGTCAGATCCGTTCAGGGCTCTCAGAAGTGGTCCAAAACGGATCAGTTTTGCCCTAATGCATTCTGAATGGAAAAGGATCCGCTCAGAATGCATCCGTTCAGTCACCATTCCGCTCTGGAAGCGGACACCAGAACGCTGCCTGCAGCGTTTTGCTGTCCGCTTAACGAAACTGAGCCAAACTGACAATAGAAAACAGATCCATCCCCCATTGACTTTCAATGGTGTTCAAGACGGATTCGTCATGGCTATAGAAGACATAATACAACCAGATCTGTTCATGACGGAAGAAGCGCTTTTTGCAGATCCATGACGGATCTGCAAACACTGGTGTGAAAGTAGCCTAAATAGGACTAAAATGAAAAAACATTTTTAAATAAAATCACTGAAAGAGGGAAATGGGAATGACCTCTTTACCTCCTGGCTCATTTCAATGACTGACAGTACTCAGCAGAAATCAATAACTGAGAATAACTGGAAAGCAGTTCATACAGAGCATTGTCCACCCAACAATCTTCACGTATGAAGGCCAAGTGAAATGAAAGCTTGTTGTCCCTTTAGCAGGGCTATCTGTTCAGATGACACATCACAGCTACCTTCTGACACTTCCCATTCCCAACCTGGAAGATCTAAAGGCTCATTCATATGGAATTATCCAGATTTAGGTTTTGAAATAATCAAATCCTTGCAAGACAACAAAAAAGCTGCAGATGTTTCAGAGCGTGATAAAAACTGCAGTGCATTTTTTCAGTGGATACGGACAGAAATAAATGGCTGTGTGAATGGGCCCTTAAGCAGAGCTTACCTGCAGCAGTTATAGGGGGCCTGTCACCATAAGATGCAGCCATCAGATTATATACAGGGGGAGCTGAGCAGATCAGTATATATTTTCATGGGAAAACATGCAGTGAAACTTATTTCAGTCATTTATATCCATGCTCATTCTGGGCTTTGAAGTCCAGGAGGAGTCCTATCAGTGATGACGGTCTTCCCTCTATGACTGTGTATACAGAGATAGCTGTCACTCATAGGACGCCTCCTTGACTTCAAGGCCTAGAATGAGCAGGAATATAAGCGGAAATACAAGTTAGACTGAATATTTTACAACAAAACTATCAATCTGCTCTATAACATACTGCCTGTAGCCTATAATGAATTTTCATGGTGACAGGTTCCCTTTAAGGTTGCAATCGATACAACTTCGATCGCTTTCGGCCAAATGCTTGTCCAGGTGACCCCTGAAGCTCCACATACATATGCTTGGCAAGCATGCATGTGTCCTCAATAGTGAAAGTGGAATAAGCAACTGCCAGCAGCTTCTCGCTGGAACAAAAAAATAAATAAAAATTGGGCATGTTAAAAATTGTACAAGCCTGACCAATTTGTCCCCACAATGGTAGAGGTCGGTGGAGAGTCTGAGGTCCCCACACACATTCGACAGTCAGCCCTGCTGAAACGGTCATGTTAGCCAGCGTTTATCTGATGTCTGTTGATTCAAGGGTTAGTCCCATCACAGACATTTACAGCATATCCAAGGAATATGCCTTAAACATCTGCTAGGTGTGGTTCCCACAGGTGGTCAGGACTATGGAAACAACCAAGTAGGCCGTGAAATGCCGTTACCCCAACCCCCATTTACTTCGCTGAAGCTACCAATGAAAACATCTTTGGGTGCAGTCACACACAAATAACTAAAAATAATGAAACTGTACATTTTTAATTTAAAAAATAAAACCTGGAAACATCTGAAGTAAAATCTCCGCGTGTATAAAGCATGTGAAGACAAGGTATAGGGAATCACATTAAAGTCTACATTTTAATAATAGGATTAACTCTAGTTGCCATTCACTTTAATACATTACTACATGATCACCATCCACCCCACTGCATCAGTAGATTCACGTTATGCTGTATACCAAGGGCCGTCTCCCCGGCGAGCACATCATTACATAATTCATATACATTTTTACAGAAGGTACAGCAGGCTGAAGAGGATCTTATTAGAACAATGAGATGCTCAGTCAGCCATTCTGTGTGAAGTGTTGGATCTGAATGCAGGAGAATTCATTTTGCCACGCGTCCATGAAAAACACAGCAATTACCAGATTCTTTGAGCCAAAACAAACACATGCCATCCAATTCATACTATTAGATACTGCAGTAACACTAACCGGAGGAGCCACTACACCCGGGGGGGCATAGTTATTACTTTGTTCAATTGTAGGCCAGTTTAACAATTACAATGTCAACCTCCCGGCATTGTGCCCTGGGACTTTATTCTTTTTACCTGGAATACAAAACCAAGCCTCCTATTTCAAGGTGATCCAGGAAGAAAGCGGCCTTCGTGCCTATAGCAACCAAAAGTTTATAAGCCAATAGATAGGTCTATTGTATTAAACTGTTTTAGAGCAAACTAGTCTAGGTTTTTCATCTGCTCTGCACTTTTCTAAGTGCTCCTGCCGAAATACCTGAGGGTTCGATAGGCTGGGTATGCATTTCATACAGACCATGCACCTTGAATTAGCATATAATACATTGTTCCGAGGCTTTGTACACACTGGTGCCACTGTCAGTCTGTGGAAACTTCCGGTATTTGTATGGAAGCATCGTTTTACTTGGGCAAAATTACCCAAAATGGTAACTTGGAAGTTCTAGGTTAATTTGGGGCCACAGAAGATGAAACCTTTGTCTGGGTTCACAAGTCATTGATTAACTGCAGATTTGTAGTTGCAGATTTTTGTTCATCAAGTCTGCCGTGTTGTACAGTACAAGGAAAGCGAGTTTTAGCAATTCTCATTCATACACTGCAGAAGAAAAAAAAAACGCAGCAGAAACTAACATGCAAAGAAATAAACTGGGTCTAATCTGCAGCCTTTCTACAATGAAGCCGCTCTTTGGTGTGTTTTTTCAGCTGCAGATTTGTTTGCAGTCAATCAGTCACTTGTGAACCCCGCCTTATGGGGGTTTTTCGGAGAACAGATATTGATGACCTTTTCCTACATCATATACCATTCTGGGAGCTGCAGTAAGCTGGCACAGCCACTACACAGAATTTGTTGGTCTCTGATTTTCTGGTACTGGTGGTTGACGTGAGCAGCTGATGTTTGGAGATGAAAGGTTTGGGCTCCCCATCAATTATTGTAGGAAAAGCTCATCAATATCTTAGACCAGAAAACCCCTTTAAGGGGTTAGCCAGGTAAATTTCCCAGTCAGTGGTAACTGTAGAGAAATCCTTACTCACCTGCTCCCCCGCTGCTCCATTCCAGCTCTGTGGCTCCCGGGCCATTTGAAAGCACCATTAAATTCCATGGCGCTGTACATCAAGTGGTGCTACACAAGTAATATATAAAAAAAAT
Organism: Bufotes viridis; assembly: GCA_033119425.1. Taxonomy (NCBI): domain Eukaryota; kingdom Metazoa; phylum Chordata; class Amphibia; order Anura; family Bufonidae; genus Bufotes; species Bufotes viridis. Next base: position 117,818,171 of record CM065589.1, on the reverse strand, counting down.
ACCAATACAATAAACATGAAACTATTAACAGACTGGTACAGAGGGGGAGAATACCCGGGCCCGTGAGCGTACAATCAGACAAAAGGAAGGCGAGGGCAAAAGTGTGCTGGTAAGCTTTCCTGAAGAGTTGGGGTTTTAGGCTGCTGTTTTGTGAGTGATGTGTTGGGGTAGCGAGTTCCGGAGTAGGGGAGAGCCATATGAGAAAATCTTGTAGAATGTGTGAAGAACAGATGAGAGGAGAACAAAGAAGGTCGAGAGGATCAGAGATTACATGTAGGGATAAGTCAGATAAGTAAGGAGGGGACTGGTTGTGGGTGGCCCTATATGTAGTTAGTATCTTAAACTGAACTCACTGGGCAATTGAGATCAAGTGAAGGGATTGGCAAAAGAAGCAGAGAAGAAAAGAGGGAAGAAGATGGATTAACCAGGCAGAGTTGAGAATAGACTGGATGGTGCAAGTGCAGGATGGGAGGCCAGAGAGGAATGTTGCATTAGTCCAGGAGAGAGATAAGTGTAAGCACAATCATTTAGTTGACTTAGTCTACTTTCACACTAGCGTTAATATTTTCCGATATTGAGATCAGTCATAGGGTCTCACTACTGGAAAAACGCTTCCGTTTTGTCCCCATTCATTGTCAAATGGGACAAGACTTAACTGAACAGAACGATCCAAAAATGCATTTTGTTCCATTCTTATACCGGAGAGCAGCATGCTGCGGTTTGATTTCCGTCCTGGGATGCAGAGCAAAACAATCGAAAAACGGATCCGTCCCCCATTGACTTTCAATGGAGTTCACAACGGATCCGTCTTGGCTATGTTAAAGATAATAAAACCAGATCCATTCATAACGGATGCAGATGGTTGTATTATATCAGTAACGTAATCGTTTTTGCAGAGCCCTGCCGGATCCAGAAAATACAATAGTGTGAAAGTAGCCTTAGGGGTGAGGAAAGCACAGCAGGCGGTGGCAAGGGTTTGGATGTGTGGCTTGAAGGACAGGGCAGAATCAAAATGTTATCCCCAGGAAGTGGACCTGTAAGACTGGAGAAGGCATGGTGCTGTTAACTGTAATGAATAGGTCTGTAATGGATAGGCTGGGGGGAAGCTGAGTGACTTGGGGGAAAGATTATGAATTCAGTCTTCTACATTTTGAGTTTTAAGAAGTTGGAGGAGAATGAAGTTATGACCGACAAGCTGGGATTCTGGATTACAGTAAAGGGATATCTGGGCCAGAGAGGTAGATTTGAGCATGATCAGCATAGAGGTGGTACTGGAAGCCATGGACTCATCTTAATTTATACATTCGGCATGGAACAGCCAAGTAGGGAAACCCAGGACAGAGCCTTGAGGGACATTAACAAAGAAGGCATAATGAGGAGATGGTGTATGAATGGCAAACACTGAAGCTTCTGTTGGTGAGTTAAGAATTTCCAAGAGAGGACCAGGTCTTTTATGCCAAGGGAAGAGAGGGTTTGTAATTGGAGAGAGAGTCGCCAACAGTGTCAAAGGCAGAGGAAAAGGTCAAAAAGTAGGCACACCAAGTAATGACTTAGCTTTAGCAAGTAGCAGATCATTGGCAACTTTGGTTAGGGTTTCAGTGGAGTGACTGGGTAGGAAGCCAGATTGTAGTGGATCAAAAAGTTAGCTGGATGAGTGGTGGAAAGAGTTCAAGATGGAGACATTCTAAGAGTTTTGATGTGAATGGGAGCAGCAAGAGAGCTGGATAAAAAGGGGTGTCTAGGGGAGGGCGTCTTGAGTATGGGGTGTAATGGTTCCATGTTTAAAAGAAGGAAATACACCAGTGGTAAGAGATGGGTTAGGACAGAAGTAACTGTAGTGGTGGTTAGGGATGAGGTGGGGTGTGATTTGGAGATTACAGTGGAGAGCTTTTCTGTAATGGTGGTAATCTGGGTTATGTAGGAAGAGCACTGAGCAGTTGTGGAGGGGGGGGGGGGGGGGGGAATTAGGGGTTGTTGCTTAAAGCCCTCTCAGATTGTCAATTTTATCTTTTAAATATATGAGGCAATCTTCAGTTGAGATAGGAATGAGAGGGAGCACTGGGGAGACAATAGATGGTTAAAAAGGTATTAACCACTTACTGACCAAGCATTTCTTGATTTTATAGTCACGTTCAAAGAGCTACAACTTATTTTTCTGTCTATATAGCTTTGAGGGCTTGTTTTTTTGCAGGACAAGTTGTAGTTTTTAATGGCGCAATTTTGGGGTACACAACTTTCTGATGAACTTTTATTAACTTTCTGGGAGGGAGATGGGAAAAACAGCAATACTGCCACTGCGTTTTTACGTTAAATTTTACAGTGTTCATTTTTGGCATAAATATCTTTATTTTCTGGGTCAGTACAATTACAGTGATAAATACTTTTCTTCAAAATTTTACTTTTTTAGCAATAAAACTTTTAAAAGAGAAAAAATGTTTTTGCATTGCCCCTTCCCCAGAGCCATAACTTATTTTCCTTCTATGGAGTTGTGTGAGGGCTTGATTTTTGCAGGATGACTGGTACTTTTCATTGGTATCATTTTGGAGTAAATGGCACTTTTTGATCACTTACTGTATGTTTTTCCGGCGGCAACTAAAAATTAGCAATTCGGTCTTTTAAAAAAAAATTATGGCGTTCACGGTAGGGGATAATTTACATGATATTTATGTAGTCTGGGTCCTTACAATACCAAACATGGGGAAGATTTTTTTTTTGCAATTTTCTTCATTGAAAAGCGCATTTTCAATGGGGGAATAAAAGTGTAAATTTATGGGATTTGTTATTGAGTAAATAAGGTTTTTCTTCACTTTACCACTTAATAGTCCTACAAAGGGACTAGAACAGACTGCTTTTTGATAGCTTTTAAAATGCAATGCATTATCCCTATAGTGCATTGCATATTAATGGCAATGCTATTCTGACATTGACCAGCAGGCTGGAAACTACTCAAGGCTGGTCTGGGGCCTACATCAGACCCCAGGCAGCCTTTACACACAAGAATCACAAAAATAAACGTGGCCTAAATGGGTGGGACTGCTCCAGACCCCAAACACTGTGGCGTGTTTCTAACTGGGGGGGCAGTTCCTCCGCATGTGGTTCGCAGCGAACGGCTATCCCCAGCAAAAATTGCATACAATGGAGGATGCCGGCGCGAACCAGAAGCACCACACAAACATCCTACACAAAATAAAACATGTGCGGATGAAAATATATAAACACATAACTCACAGAAAAAAGATGCACCACATGGATAAGCAACTGACAACACTGGCTAATCCCTCACTCTGGTGTTAAAAGCTGAGAGATTCGCCAATATTTCCAATCAGGAACATATCGGAGCCCCTTTAGGCACCACTTCACGGTATCTCAGCATGACATGGGGTCCTACCACTAGACTACCTATGGTGTGTGAACAAGGTCTGAACAGGTATTAAGCAGCCTACAGCCCCATCCCACTCACCTGCACTGCAGGACCAACAATGCAAAGGGGAACAAATGAGGCCGCAAGCTTTTTTTTTCTGTGAGTTATGTGTTTATATATTTTCATCCGCACATGTTTTATTTTGTGTAGGATGTTTGTGTGGTGCTTGTGGTTCGCGCCGGCATCCTCCATTGTATGCAATTTTTGCTGGGGATAGCCGTTAGCTGCGAACCACATGCGGAGGAACTGCCCCCCCAGTTAGAAACACGCCACAGTGTTTGGGTTTTGGAGCAGTCCCACCCATTTAGGCCACGTTTATTTTTGTGATTCTTGTTTTATATGTATTGAATGTGCCATTGCTTATGGCTGGTAAACATTCTGTTGCACCTGGAAGCCGGTGTCACATGGTCTGTTGTAGGTGTAGCTTGCGGCCTCATTTGTTCCCCTTTGCATTGTTGGTCCTGCAGTGCAGGTGAGTGGGATGGGGCTGTAGGCTGCTTAATACCTGTTCAGACCTTGTTCACACACCATAGGTAGTCTAGTGGTAGGACCCCATGTCATGCTGAGATACCGTGAAGTGGTGCCTAAAGGGGCTCCGATATGTTCCCGATTGGAAATATTGGCGAATCTCTCAGCTTTTAACACCAGAGTGAGGGATTAGCCAGTGTTGTCAGTTGCTTATCCATGTGGTGCATCTTTTTTCTGTGAGTTATAGCCTTTACACACACACACACAGGCACCCCACAATCGCATTTGTGGGATGCCAATGGGATACAGAGGAAATCCGCTCCCTCTGTCAGCACTTTACATGCGACGGGCACCAATGCACGCAGCATGCAAAGTGTTAAACATCCCAGAGTGCATTCTTCCAGTATCATTCTGTGATTCTGGAAGCCTGTCAGGTTTTTTTTTGGTCTGGTGAGAATGCCAGAGTTGTGGATTGGTTCCACCCATCTGTCAACTTCTGCATGGACAAGGTCAACTGTACCGCTGCAACCAATGAGTGGTCTCACTGCTAGGAGTCATATTTCTTGGGTACCCATCCCTACTGGGGCCAGTCATCCGCTGCTTCGGCAAACATACATATAAATACACATTAGCACTAAAAGGTGGATTTTTGTTTTTTTATTTAATGATTGGTGAATCTCAGTATGTCATTTCATGTCCTTGTGTGAACTCAGCGTTACAGCAAAAGGCATAGCTGTTAAGACACAGACGGTTTGCCCGTACAGCATATTCCTCTTAAAATACCCCAACTACGTATTTCACAGAAATGAACATTTAGATTTGATTATACAAATCGCAAAAGAGCGATATGCGATTCAACAACTCAATAGAAAAAGCATTGAAATGTGTAAAAAGGATCACAAGGTTAATGAGCAGGGCTATTTGCTAAAGAAATGAAAGTGGGCAAGAGCCTGTGAAAATGAAAGGAAGGAAATCAAGCCTGTAAAATCAAGTTCCAGATCCAGGATGACAAAACTGCTATAATCATGAAACAATATGTTAAGCTTACGCCAATGCTCAGTCTATGAACAATAAGATGGAAGTAATCGGAGCAGACAGAAGCCTTACAGTCATAATGTACAGTCTTCTGACTGCTCATGATGATGCACTGACGCGCTTCAATTTATTCTGCAGAAAAATGTACATCTGATGCAGAGCTCATTAAACTGAAAAAATAAAATAGGTAATAACACCAACATACCAGTAAAACAAGGTCACAGCAACATGACTCATCACTGATTAAAATCAGCATCACTGTATACAGTAGGTGTAAAGGGGTCTTCCAGGGCACAGCGGACAGTGTGGCTGCCGGATGTACTCTTTAAGGCTTGTGCTTAACGGAGCAGAGACATACTGTAGTAAAGTGCAATAATGTTCCAACTTAAAGGGTTTCTCTGGGAATTAAAAAATGAAAATACTTAAATATTACTTTATTATAAATATATTCTCAAATACCTTTCATTATTTATAATGGCTCCTTTTGTCTGGGGAGCAATCGGGGGAAACATAATGGCAGCTGTCCCATTAGTTCACACAAAACCTGTTCTAATCACACAGCAGGACAAGTTACTTTACAACACTGAGGTAAAGAGCTGCCTCCTCTTCTCCTACTTGTCAGGAATTATAATCCTGAATACAGATAAGAACTTCAGCTGAATATCTTTTGGAATGGAGTTCATGAGGAGACAAAGTGCTCATTAGCCCCACCTCACCCTCCTCGGTCTCCTTATCGCCATTCCCACAGAGATTCACCTTTACTCAGGATCATGATTCCTGACAAGCAGAGCTGAGGATGAGGCAGCTCTATGGCTCATTGTGGTGAAGTATTTTGTCGTCCTGTGTGATTAGGACAGGTTTTGTGTATACCGATAGGATGGCAGCCATGTTGTTTCACCTGATTGCTCCTCAGACAAAACAAGCCATTCTAAGTAATGAGATATTTGTGTATTTTCCTTTTTCTAATTCCTGGAGAACCCCCTTAACTGCCATTGCATCCCTGACCTACTGGACCGAGCCGTGAAACGTGCCGACAGCTTATAAATAAATTATGCAAGACGAATGGATTCATGAATTAGTAAATTGCTATTCTCTTTTGTCCATCTGTCGCTCCTCCGTTTGGCATCATTGCGACCCCCTACAACAGACTTTCGCACTGCAACAGCTGTTGGCCACTGTGTGCCATCTTCTGACCACCAGATCTTATTTCCGCAGGAAAACCCTTGTCTGAAAGTTCTGGGTTAGTTTCTCTTAAAGGGGGTTGTTTCACTTCAGCAAATGACATTTATCATGTAGTTGCAGTTAATACAAGGCACTTACTAATGTACTGCGATTGTCCATATTTCCTCCTTTGCGGACTTTATTCCCTTTTCCATTGCATTATACACTGCTCGTTTCCATGGTTACAACCACTGTAATGCAGTGGGGGCGGTCGTGCTAGCACACTAAAGGCAAAAGCACCAGTTTATGCTCAGTCCCGTGGTGCCAGCCACCAGACATGCCACTGCTTTTTCTTAGAGTGCAAGCACGGCCACCAGTGCTGGACCACAGGGCAACTAGGGAGAAGGGGGGGGGGGGCGGTAAGGTTATGACAAAAATGAAAAATAGTGATTAACTTCACGATTATAGAAGATTTGGGGGTGTGGCTCGGAAGTGGCGTTCTATAACCAATGGTTTAATCATATTTTGAGATCTGCTCTTAATATTCCTGTGTACTTAATGTACATATGCTTAAAGGGAACCTGTCCCTGGGATTTTGTGTACAGAGCTGAGGACATTGGTTGCTAGATGGCCGCTAGCACATCCGTAATACCCAGTCCCCATAGTTCTATGTGCTTTTATTGCGTCAAAAAAAGGATTTTAGAGATATCCAAATGAACCTGATACGACTCCTGTGTCCGGAGAGGAGTAAAATTTTCTGAGCGCAGCACCGCCCGGGCCGTCCTCCGAATCTCCTCCTTGCTGGCCGACGTCAGGACTGGAGCGCCGAAATCTCGCGCATGCGCAGTGTCTGCATCATGTTCCTTCCATGTGCTGGCATCAGCACAGGGAACGAACTACGCATGCACTAGGTTAATTTGCATATCTCTAAAATCTTTTTTTTTTACGCAATAAAAGCACATAGAGCTATGGGGACTGGGTACTGCTGATGTGCTAGCGGCCATCTAGCAGCCCATGTCCCCAGCTCTATACCCAAAATCCTGTTGACAGGTTCCCTTTAAGTATGAAATCTGGGATATTATGAAGAGTACACAGCAATATAGAGTATATAAAGAACTCCTATATTCCTGTGTACCTCTGTATATACTTCCCTGTACCGCTATATAGCCATGTACTCCTGTTACAGTACACAGATATACAGCGATATAGCAAATACATACAGAAGTACACAGCAACATAGAGGGGTATATACTGGGCCTTATCAGTGGTCATGTACATGTCGTATCCCCCTCCCCAACACATTGCATGTCCCGGCCTCTAGCCTCCCAGGCTCAGTCTCTGCCTCAGACCATAGTGCTCGAACAGGCTTCTTGTTCCAGAGGTGGCAGCAATGACATGTCCGCACTTTAAAACAAGCCCACACAGCATGCCAGCAGAGGTGTGAACTTTCTCTACACGATAAATTCCACTTACTGAAGTGAGACAAACCCTTTAAAAGAATCCTGTCACATTGAAAATGCAGGCTGATCTGCAGAGCGCACATTATACGGCAGGATGACCTGAGCAGATTAATATTAACCCTTGTAGGAAAAATCTCTGTGGGAATGGAGTTCATGAGGAGACATGATGTTTATGGAGGAGGGTGGGGGTGTAACTAATGAGCAGCAGCACTTGTATGCAGTCTTCCTTACCACAGCCCCACATTACCTCAGTGTTTCCTGTCAGTACTTCATGTCTCCTCATAAACTCCATTCCTACAGAGATTAATCAGAAGATTTTATCATTTGTATTCAGGATTATAATCCCTAACAGGTAGGAGGAGGATGAGGCGGCTTAGGCCTCTTGCACACAACCATATGTCTTTCTGTATTTTGCGGGCAGTTTTTAAAAAAAAAAAAAAAAAAAAAAACACACACACACACAACACCTCCATAAGGTTTCCGTATGCGATTCGTTGTTTGGGGATCGCAAACAGAAACATAAAAATTTTGTAATCATTAGTGTAATGCACAGTAATGTTTTAACAGTAAACACATGGGCAAAGTGGGCATGGATCCGCAAAAAACGGATGACATACAGATGTGTTCTGTATGCATTCCGTATTTTTTGTAGTCCCATTAACTTAAATGGAGCCACGGATCGTTATTTGCAGGCAATAATAGGACAAGTTCTATCCCTCAGCGGAACAGATAAATGGAATGCATACAGAGTGCATTCTTTTTTGCAGAACCATGGAAATGAATGGTTCCACATACAGACCGCAAACAGAATCCGCAAAACCGGAACGGAAAAAGAAAAAAAAAAAGAAAAAAGAAACTTGTGTGCACGAGGCCTTAGGTTCAGTTCAGAAGCGACTTGTCCTGTGTGATTAGGACAGGTTTTGTGTGTACCAATAGGACAGCGGCCATTTTATTTCACCTAATGTTTGCTCCCTAGACAAAACGAGACATTATAACTAATGAAAAGTATTTGGGAATATATTTATAATAAAGTAATTCGGTATTTTCATAATTCCCGGAGAACCCCTTTAACCAGAAAACCTCCAACAAAGATCACATAAGACTACAGGATGGGCCACCTGTGTCCCTTGTGTGGACTGTACAGGAGACTGCTTATTGGGCCTCTTATCAAAACTGTCTTACAGTAAAAAGGTCTTGGTTGCCCCCAAAGCATCCAGAGCCAAGTCATTTTATCAAAAAAGTTGAAGTGAATGAGGCCCTATCGCACAGATCAGCAACCTCTGACACTCCAGCTGTTCAGAAACAACAATACGCGAGCAAGTTTGAATGCTGTAAAAAGTGGTGCACTTTGGTAGTAGCGCCACGTGGCATTCTCGCCGTTTATTGCAGGCCCAGGGATGTCACAACTTGCATCACTGGCTTGGGAAGGGGCTAATCTTCGTTCACTCAAGTGAAGCTTAGCCCCGCCCAGTGATACAAGTCGTGATGTCACTGGGCCTGTGGTAAAGCGCAAGAAGGCCATGGCGCTACTGCCAGTGCCTTCTCAAACAGCTGATCGGCGGAGGTCCCGGGTGTCGGACCCCTGCCGATCAGATGTTGATCTAGCCAGAGAATAGATCAGGTTAAAATTACTGCAGAACCCTTTTAAAAACTGTAAGAAGCCCGAGGAAAAACAAGAATTATCCGAGCAGGCGCATGTTTGCAGAACATGCTGGCATGTACTAAATGCTTCACCCAAACCAAGTGTCAGGTGTGTAAGAAGAAAAACCAAGCATGAAGCATTGCAAGTGGCTACTGGATATCATAGTAGATAGACATTTGGATCCACTGCAAGATATGCAATATGCTCTCCTGGAAATGGCGCATGAACTAAGCAGAGGGACAAAGTAGGTAAAGGACTGCTATCCAGACCCAACGGTGTGCCACTTATCTGTGGGGTTACCTGAAGGGTTTATGAAACGAATCCCTAGACATCGCCTAAACTGAAACCGAAAATTAAAATTATTGTCCAAGTATTAAATATGTGGTGTTGCAGAAGGAGTTCCTGAACATAAAAGACAGGCACAACTTTGCATAGCGGCTGGTGGGCACCACTTCCAGGATCTCCGGTTTTGTCCCAGTATCCTGTAAAAACCACACAAGAGAAACAAGGCTGCTATAACATGAGGTTCTATGATTATGGGCACACCCCAACATATAGTTGGCTTCATTTTAAAAACAGGGTTGTCGACCTCCAACCTTTTCACTTATTACAGACATAAAATCTGAATTCTACATTTAATACGCAATTTTGCATTAAACCATAATCTTTTGTAAAATGCATAGAAACTCAAGTTTGTTGCTAAAGATTTGACCCAAGAAAAGCCGTAGATGCTCAACACTCCTTAATAAAAGATTAGCAGAGATCATACATTATTATTTCACTGACGGGTCTTAAAAGGTCTATTTCGGTTTGAGGGCATCTGTGAGGGCATTTCCTTTAGCTTTATTGCTCCCATATTCCATTCTGGGCTGCGGTCACATGACCATGTCCACACAGCTCTATTTCCTGTGAGGTTATGTCCATGGGCGTGTCAAAGCAGCAACAGCCAGTGATGGAGGAGTGACTATACAACGAGCTGGGTGGGAGGAGCAATGCTAGAGAAAGGAGAAGTGCATCATGGGTTTGGTGGGATACAGAAGTGCCAGAAACCAGAGATTTGTTTACATGGTGAAAACGGGTCAGGAGACCCCAGATGGAGAAGATGTACATGAGGCAAGTGACATGAGCAGATGGTAATGACCATAGTAAAGCTCCATACCTTTTACCTGGAAGCCAGAATTTGAGTCAAAGCCTACAACTGCAGTAAACCTAATTTCATGCAGGGCTCCTGAGATTTTTAATCTGCCCGTCATGCAAACAGAATATTCCTATAACACAATAGACACTAAAATGAAACGCAAGAACTTCCGGCTCAGGACTGGATTCTCAAGAAGTTATTTGATGTCCGCAGCAACGTCCATGATATGATCACATGCGCTACGAAGAGCCTCCCGCTGTAAAACGTAATCAAGCACATGCCAACCTCTTTCTAACAAAGATAGAACCCGTCATGTACCTAACATGGATCCAGAGATGTCCTTATTCATGGTTCTGCTAGATTTATATCAAGCTGGTAGCTCAGGGAGAGTGTCTGTGTCGAGCGAACTTCTGCTTTCAAATTCGACGTACAAGGTTTGGGATATCTAAGAATTCCGCTACTACGGACCACAACTTATGGTCTGTGGTAGTAGAATCCATAAAAGAATTCTTAGGAAACAAAAACTTGAAAACAGAAGTTCGCTCACCCCTAGGCGGCAGTTGAAGGATGGAACTGAGCATGTGCTTCCATCTCAGTGAGCAGGACAGAAATCAGAAAAAGAACGAACAGCAGGTGGCGCTGTACAGCTAGATTTCATTGAATAACTCAGGCGCTGGAAAACTGTAGAAATTATTTTTTTGCGTAGGATAACCTCTATATATTTTGGTCTATTTTTGATCTGCCAGGTAGATGGCATAAAACTTCAGGAATAACGTGAAGAAATCTGATGCAAATGATCTTCAGGGACACAGCAGCACTATCGAGACTGCAGCATGGACCCATTCACTTCAACATGAGGGAAACACATGTAACATTCAAGTAGCCATACTTACTGTATATAAAAAATTACTAGCTATTCATGAGATTTACTGGAAAAGTGAATTCAGTTTAAAAATACACTAGGAACCAAGAAGTCTGTAGAGAAAGATGAGGAATGCAAGATGAGAACTTCAACAACCAGCGTTATTTAGTGACACTGGAGCTCCCCCATGTGTCCATAAGGCGTACTACAGTCTAATAATCTGCTCAGCAATTCATATGGATTGATGAAGAACATTAAGTTTACCCAGGCTCTAATGCCCTGGAAAAAAAGGCCTCCTGTTCTTTCAATAAAGGAACAAGAACTTTCTTTGAACGCAATTAAAGAGGTGAATAAAGTATGAGTCAGGCCTTTAAAGTCACCCTACAGTGACAGTTCTGGCCGATCACTTACCTGCATTTTAATGCGAGGGCCAGGAATACACTGTGCCTGCACCTGGAATCCATCCAGAAATTATGTCTTGTTTTGCAAGTCTGCTAGACACTTTATGACTGCCATTACAGACCGAGAATAGCGCGGCATTAATATTATTTATAAAGCGCTGACAGTTTAAGCAAAGGTGCATTTTCCACAAGTCAAGGATAATGAACTCTCCGGAAGAATTTCCTGCGGCAAGCGGCGCTGTCAATGTGCATCAATCTACGCCTCTCATCAGGCAGTTATTTCCGTACATACACAAGCCTAAACCTTGCTTAAAATAGGTTAACAGCGATTTAGCATCAGTTAGAGTACGGTCACACGTGGTTGGCACACTGACCACCATATTGCGGCATATTACAAGATCTCATCCACAAGCTGCAGAAAATTCTAAGCAGAAACGGACTTTCAGCACACAATTTAAATCTGTAGCATGTCACTTTATGCTTTGGATTTTCACCACGGATTTCATACTTTGCAATGGACCGGATGACAAGTCCGCATGTAATAAGTCAGTAGGGATATGCCCATTTTGAAATCCAACTGGAATTCACATTAATTATTCAAGAGACTACCATGAAGAATGCGGAACTAAATGGGTAAAACACATTAAGGATGGTGAGGGGGACGGAGACCCACTCCTACAGTCTCTGCTGCTCTACACTTTTCAGCAGCAGCAAAAAAGTTTTTCCCAAGTTTTTATTCCCAGAGAGAACCCCTGTAATATCAACAAAGGATATTAAAGCAGATATTTTAGGTCTTATTCAGCCCCCTACGATGTAAAGGTACATATCATACCGTGTTCCTCACCTCCAGCCCTCAGGGCCCACCTACCAGTCATGATCTAATCCCACAAAAAGAATACCTGTGGTAAGTCCTGATGCATTGACAGTAATGATAAAGCTGCTCAATTCTGAAAACATGACCAGCAGGCGGGACCCGACTGGACTTGAACACAGATATAGGATACAGGGGGAGATGCAAACCTCTGGGATAGATCTTTGACATTTTTATGCAAAAAAAAAAAAAAAAAAAAAAGTGTTTCAAATAGAAGTCTTAGTAGATTGATACCAGTGGCTCACCAACATGTACTTAACAGATTGGGCAAAACCCTTCATCCAAATTGAATAACTCAATGTAAGGGTCCATTCACACATCCGTAAAACACAGACATCAGCAATGTGCGTTCCGCAATTTATTTATTTTTTTTTCAGTGAACGCGATTGCGGACCCGGCCGGGACATAGTCTGTCCCCATTGAAGTTAATGGGTCCACAATTCCGTTACACAAAATGCGGAATAGTATTGTGGACGTGTGAATGGACCCTTACTTTCATATTAGCGTTATTTTCCGGCATTTAGTTCAGTCATAGGGGCTCTATACCAGAAAAGAACTGATCAGGATTATCCCAATGCATTCTGAATGGAGAGAAATCCGTTCAGGATGCATCAGGATGTCTTCAGTTCAGTCACTGAATGGCATTTTGGACGGAGATAATACCGCAGCATGCTGCGGTATTATCTCCATCCAAAATGCCGAATCAGTTGCCAGAATGCCGGATCTGAAAATATCTGAAGGACGGACCCATCCTTCCGGTCTGCACATGCGCAGACCTTTAAAACTTAAAGCATGACAAGCGGAGAGACGGACCGTTCTTGCAATGCATTTGTGAGACTGATCCACATCCAGATCAGCCTACAAATGCATTCAGTTTACATCCAGATCGACAGATCCGGCAGGCAGTTCCGACGACGGAACTGCCTGCCGGATCACTCTGCCGCAAGTGTGAAAGTACCCTAAAAAGGGAAGATTGGAGGGCACTCAAATATCTGGATATTACAAAGAAAATCTATCCGATATGAAAAAATATAATCCTTTAATTATACAGTAGAAATTCAAAATCAGAAAACTTCTAAAACCACATGTGAAAAGAGGTAGGTATTATGACAAATTACATATGCGTACAATATCTATCCAACCATGATTATGTGCCAACTCCTAATTGAGGGCGGATAAAAAGCAGCGAGCAACACCTATAGTAATAGCAATGGTGCAATATGCACTCAAACTATAATCGTGCAGATCAATGATTTGTATCAATTACTTGCTGTGTACAAATAAAAACCTATTTGCATGGGGACAAATAACAAATCACCTCATTTAATTTGAACAATACTAAACAAAACCAGTTGAAAATTAAAATTAAATAAAGGAATAAAAAGATGGTCTGACTATATGATTGCAATTCGATGAGCAATATTCAAAGCATATGAAAAATATGGCAAAAATATGCAGATCAATAATGTCAAGGGAGGTTTTCTGATTTTGACTTTCTATAATTAAAGTATTATATTTTTTTTATCATATTGGATAGATTTTCTTTGTAATATCCAGATATTTGAGTGCCCTCCAATGTTCCCTTTTTCCATTATGTGTTTCAAATGATATTTATTGAAAATTAAGGAAATAAATGAAAAGCCACCCTCCACTCACAGCTATGAGGGTTCCGAAAATAGCGACGAGCAGGATCGGCCATTTCTGGCCGTCCACTGTGATAAATGGAGCAGTGACCACCTCTCCATTTACAGTAATCTCACACAATGTTTTTTGTAATGATAGTCATGTCGCAATGCGAAACCGTAGACAAACAGAATAATCAAGTTTGGATTTTTGTGCGACTGTTGTGTAGCAGCATGTCACAATGAGACACCATAGACTAGCATTACTAACCATGTCAAGCGACACACGTCAGTGTCGTTGCCCCGATTTTGAGAATGGGGCCCCCGAAGTGAAGGCCGAGTGCACTACACATGCACAGGGAGTTTCGAACTCTGAAATGAATGGAATGCAAGCGGATCCGCCGCCAGGTATATGGCTGATTGAGACCAGCATCTAAAACGCCAGTCTTAATAAATGTGCCCCAAAGACTAAGTGCAAAAAAAAAAAAAACACAACAACGTTTGGGGGCCCTGAAGAGCAACTGATCAATCCCCCTAGAGCCCCAGTGCCGGGGAGATAAAGCATTACACATGTCCCACTGTTTGGTCCTCCAGAGCTGGAGACCTTCTTGGAGTAGTCCTCCTCTACATTGGATAATTTAACAGATTTGCTTTCTCCACTATTACATTTTATTTGAAAAAAAAGTCTAATAAAGACAGGGGCTGTGCCAAATTTTAAACCCCCCTAGAATAGTGACCAAACTGCTGGGAAACCCATTGAACACAGAAGTGGTAGGTCTCATCTCTCCCCAGATGAATGGGGTGGTAGTCGAGCATGCACTGCCACTCCATCTCTGTGGGATAACTGGAGACAGCCGAGCGCTGTAATCGGCCTCTTCTGTAGTCAGTGCACATGCACCAGGACCGATCTATTTGTACGGAGAGACCTGCGAGATTGGCAAGTCTGACCACTGGGGCACGTTTGACTCGGATAAACAACGGGTGCATTGTGGGAAAATACGCGATTTTTCAGCGCGAATGTAATGCGTTTAAAAGCGTTTTGCACGCACGTGCGAAAAATCGGCATGTTTGGTAGCCAGACTTCATCACTGAAGTCTGGTTTCGGGTTGAGTATTCTGGAGATTTTATTATTTTGCCTTATAACAGTTATAAAGGAAAATAGCATTCTCATTAGAGAATGCAAAGTAAAAAAGGGCAATGGAGGGTTAAAAATAAATACATTAACTCACCTCCTCAATTTGATCGCGTAGCTGCCGGTCTCCTGTTCTGTCTTCAGCTGGGGTCCTTTACCCCCCACCCCCAGCTGAAGACAGAACAGAAGACCGGCAGCTACGCGATCAAATGGCGGAGGAGAGTTAATTTTTTATTTTTAACCCTCTATTGCCCTTTTTACTTTGCATTCTGTATTGAGAACGCTATTATTTTCCTTTATAACTATGTTATAGGGAAAATAAAGATCGGGTCCCCATCCCGATTATCTCGTAGCAACCATGCGGGAAAATCGCACCGCATCCGCACTTGCGATTTTCCCACAGCCCCATTGACTTCTATGGGGCCTGCGTTGCGTGAAAAACGCAGAATGTAGAACATGCTGCGATTTTCACGCAACGCAAAAGTGATGCGGAAAAATTACCGCTCATGTACACAGCACCATAGAAATGAACGGGTCCGGATTCAGTGCGGGTGCAATGCGTTCACATAACGCATTGCACCCGCGTGGAAATCACGCCCTTGTGAAAGGGACCCTACAGTGTGCGGTATAAGGAAAGTTCCTCACCTTACCACCCTACTGCTTCAGCTTTTTACCATACTCTGTCTGAAAACACGTTAAGGCATTTTTTCAATGTGTCGAAACACGGTCAAAGTATCAATGGTTTGACCTGTCCACATATTCTGCTGTCGACTTAGCTGTACGAGAGCCTTTTTGTGGGATTAGCTGGCTTTGCCACCATTTTGGGGTACATATAATTTAATAGCTTTTCTTCGGGGGAGCAACAAAAATAGCAAATTCACCACGTTTGGGTTTTATAGTCACCCTTTTCACTATATAACGTGAACTTTATGTTATGGGTTTGGACAATTATAAAGAAATATGTATTTATGTTTTATTGCTATTTTACTATTCCATTAGTGTAGCATATGAGGACTTGTTTATTGCAGGATGCTTGGTCCCTGCCGCAGCGTTTGGTCTACACACACAGAATCACATTGCTCAGCTCAGAACAGGACACATTTCTAGCATCTGCACATAAAAAATGCGTTTTTGATCCACTGACGGCAATTCAAGATATTTAATATGGCAAGGAACTGAAAAAAAAAAGTTAGAAATTTGAAGAACATTCCAGGCCATGATAGGTCTACAGCAGGGCTCAGCAACCTCCAGCTGAGGTGAAACTACAACTCCCAGTGTGCAAACTTACTAGGCTGTACTTGGAGCTCCAACAGAAGTGAATGGAGCATGCTGGGAGCTGTAGTCTTGCAGCATCTGGCGTGCCAGAGGTTGAGGACCCCTGATCTACAGTGCACTAGGGCTGAAACGATTACTCGATTGAATCGAGTACTTGGACCAAAAAATCCTCAATACAAATTCTTTGCATCAAGGGTTCGTTTGTGTCATGTGACCATGGAGCGGGAGTGAAGCCCTTGCTATTACTCACTGCTCCATGGTCCCCCGCCGGCCCTTACCGTGCTGCACTGTATCCCAACATATCGTCACGTAAGCGCGCACTACGACCCGACGCTGTGTGACGTCAGGACAGCGCGCAGAGAAGATGAAGGAGCGGCACCCCTACAGGAAAGCTAAGTGCTGGGAACATGGCTAGGAGGGGGAGATTGCGGCACTGGGAGGGTGCAGACTCCTGAGTTTCTATAAAGAAAAACGTTTTTGTTATTAGAGTACTTGATTAATCGTTGGATCTAGGCCCCATTCACACGTCCGCAATTCTGTTCCGCATTTTACGGAACAGAATTGCGGACCCATTAATTCCTATGGGGACACACTGTCCTGCCCAGATGCGGAATTGCGGATCCGCACTTCCGTTCCGCAAAAAAGTAGAACATGTCCTATTCTTGTCCACAATTGCAGACAAGAAAAGGCATTTCCTATGAGAGTGCCGGTGATGTGCAAGCCGCAAAATGCTGAACGCACATTGCCGGTCTCTGCGTTTTGCAGATCCGCAAAACACACACGGACGTGTGAATGTGGCCTAATCAATAGAATTCTCGATAACACAAATAGTCAATAGCTGCAGCCCTACAGTGCACATATGCATCTTTATACAGTTCAATAGTCTACAATACTGAATGAACCGTGCGCCGAACTTTCTAACTGCAATCTACTTTTATGGCGACATGCACTACAAAACCCATCAGATCTCTCTTCATTAGGCGACACTAATCCTTGTGACCTCTCCAAGCTGAAACTTTAAAGCAGAGAAAGTGGGCTATAGACGAGATGTGATTACTTAATGAGCCGAACGATTATCATTATGAAATGGCAGCCAAGAGTCACACTGGAAATATGCACATTCATAAGAGGTAATGGGACAATTCTGCAGATTGCACTGAAGCAAATTCATATAATATACCAGGACACGCGAGGGGTCATTGTAGTTAATGGAAAGCAAAACATTGAGCAGTTTCATCCATTATCTAAAAAAAAAAAAAAAAAAAAGCTTTTTATGAGAAGTGCTGGGTCCACGGAGGGTTTCTCTGCCACACCAAGATGTTACATGTGATTGTCATGGCACACGTGACCAACATATGTACCTTGTTCAGATCATCACTGAGCATGTCAACCGAGCTGCAGGCACCAGACATGGCAAATCTGCCGCTGATTTGTGGTGTGGATTCTGCAGCAGTTCTCCGTTTAATACATTGGGAGGGGGCTCTCAAAACCCCATGGAAATACAAACATGCCGCAGATTTGTGGATTTCCAAACTTGGATTCCACCCCTATGAAACTTGCAGCAAACCAGCTGCAAAATATGCATGTGACAGACTGGTCATGAGGTATGCAGTGAAAAATAAAATCTGCTGCTTCTTAGGGCCCTTTCACACTAGCGTTTTTCTTTTCCGGCATAGAGATCCGTCGTCAGGGCTCTATGCCGGAAAAATCCTGATCAGTTTTATCCCCATGCAAGAGACATGTTCTCAGGCAACCAGTTGACAAGTACATAACCTTTTAATACCATTCCCACTGACAGATACCAAATATGGCAAGGGACGAGAGAGCGGTTCCATGTCTTCCCTTAAAGGGATTGTCCCATCTGACACATTTATGGTATATCCACCTCTGGGACCAGCTCCCATTTCCATAATGGGCCTCCGTAACGCCTGACTGGAGATAGAGGTGGCCACACATGGGTGGCTCTCTTCGGAATCGCTATCAAAGTGAACAGAACGCTGCGCACAGGAGGGGATAAGACAGTTCACAACACCATTTTTGCTGGATCAGCAAAAACACATCCTTCACAATAATACAACCTTCTCCATCGGTTATGAAAGAACAGATTTGGTTGTAATATCTTTAAAATGGCCATGATGGATCCATCATGAACACCATTGTAAACTCTGAGAAAACGGATTTGTCCCCATTGACTTACATTGTGAGTCATGACGGATCCATCTTGCTCCGCACCAGATCGCGGACACAGACTGCTTGCAGCATTATTCTGTCCACGATGCAACCAAACGGAACGCATTCTGTTTTGTTCAGTTTTTCAGTTTTGTCTCCATTGACAATGAATGGGGATAAAACAGAAGTGTTTCTCCCTGATTTTACTTGAAGTAATAACGTTATAATCTGAACCTTTCCGGTGAGCAGATGCATATTATAAAAGCTTCTCTTGTACCTTTTCCCCACTTAAAACTGAATTATTCGTTATTCGCGGGATAAGTTACAAAATATACACAGTGGATTTTCTACTAAAACTGCTTATTATTCCCGATGTAGAGATGTCGCTGCTCTGCAGTTACCCAAGGCTATCCGCCAGCCTTTAAGTACAGCATCTTCTTTCCCAATTAGGTCTTAAGTTACAAAGCATCTGCCGTTCTCCAGAAGCCGCCACATGCAGAACTGCGCACAGGGCTGTTTTTGATCCAAGTTCATTTACAGAATCTCCATGAGCTTTAAGATCACCTCTTACACTCCTCCTGTCCCTCCGGGATCTCGGCCTTTTTTCTTTGTCATCTTTTTATTGTTGGCAAAACTGCAGAAGATCATTGTACAGTGGGCGTGTGGTATAAACGACCCATCCATTATTCAGCCAGTTCTTTAATGAGGATGGGAGCCATGCAGCTTGCCAGAAATGTGGCTTATTAATAATCCACATCAATGAGGTCACTGTCGCCCCCTAAGGAAACCATAAACTCCGCCAACGTTAATGCAAAGCGAGCCTTTTAGATAAAGATAGTGGGGGACATTTCTGAAGAACAGATGTAGACGCCAGTCCTCATCCCTACTGCGCTGACACTTTGTTTGCCTAAGTTAGAGGCGCCAGCCTCTACACAACTTAGACGGACTTTACACTTGTCTAAATCTTGCTTCCTTGCTGGCGTAGATTTACACCATTTTCTTCACCTAAGGCCTCATGCACACAACAGTATTTTTTTGCGGTCCGCAAAATGGGGTTCCGTTGTTCCGTTTCAGTTTTTGGTTCTGTTGCGTTTCCATGTGTCTTCCGTTTTTTTTAGCGGACATGACCCAAAAGATTTTACCAAAAGACAGGCTGACAATTTTTGCCAAGTGCCTGCCAAGGGATCCGCAAAAAAAAAAAAAAAAAAAAAACACGGACGCGGAACGCGGATGACACACGGATGGCCATCCGCATTTTTCACGGTCCCATTGACTTGAATGGGCCCATGAACTGTTTTTCACGGACAAGAATAGGACAGGTTATATTTTTTTGACGGACTGGAATCACGGACGCGGAGGACAAACGGTGCATTTGCCGAGTTTTCCACGGACCCATTGAAAACCAATGGGTCCGCAGAAAATCACGAAAACTGCACAACGGACAAGGAATCAAACAACGGTCGTGTGCATGAAGCCTAAAGCAGACGTAGCAAAAGAAATGACATGTGCCTGCCGGCCAGCCCACCATTTCTCCCACTTCTTTTAGACCTGGGGTGAGGCAGAAGAGGGGAAAAAGTTAGATTGTGGAGCAAAGAACCTTTGATATCTTTTCATAAACGAGCCCCAGTGTCTGTCCCTGAACAAACAGCAAATGCTAAAATGGCCACATTTGTGGTGGTTTTTCCCGGCAATTCTTTTGCAAACACTGTGTTAAAAGGGGAAGTAAAAATTGCTGAAAAAGTCAGCAGTTAAATCACTGTTTTTGAAAAGCAAGAAAGACAAAAATCCCATGTAATGAACCAACACGCCAATAGCAAAAAACACACCACTAAAGTCGCAAAAGTGCAGAAAAATGCCAGTAAAACCTACGTGTGAACCAACTCATTCTGATAACTATGCTGCAGTTATTACCAGGGCTGTGGAGTCCAAGACAAAGCTAGTTTTGGGCAGTCACTAGAGATTTAACTCCAAAAAAACAAACAAAAAAACTATAGTACTATAGTGATAAGCAGGTGGTTCTAGTGGTGATAGACCATCAGTTCTCACCTCTCCTGGGTTCTCTTCTGTCCCCAGTACTATAGTGATATGCAGGGGGGTTCTAGTGGTGATAGACCATCAGTGCTCACCTCTCCTGGGTTCTCTTCTGTCCCCAGTACTATAGTGATATGCAGGGGGGTTCTAGTGGTGATAGACCATCAGTTCTCACCTCTCCTGGGTTCTCTTCTGTCCCCAGTACTATAGCGATATGCAGGGGGGTTCTAGTGGTGATAGACCATCAGTTCTCACCTCTCCTGGGTTCTCTTCTGTCCCCAGTACTATAGGGATAAGCAGGGGGTTCTAGTGGTGATAGACCATCAGTTCTCACCTCTCCTGGGTTCTCTTCTGTCCCCAGTACTATAGTGATATGCAGGGGAGTTCTAGTGGTGATAGACCATCAGTGCTCACCTCTCCTGGGTTCTCTTCTGTCCCCAGTACTATAGTGATATGCAGGGGGGTTCTAGTGGTGATAGACCATCAGTTCTCACCTCTCCTGGGTTCTCTTCTGTCCCCAGTACTATAGGGATAAGCAGGGGGTTCTAGTGGTGATGGATACTCCGTCCTCACCAATCCAGTCCCTTATACTAGGCATCTTCATGCTGCTCCAAGGCCCTTAGTTACAATGCCTGAACCTTTTTGGCACATGCTCAGTATTAAGCGCCTCCTCTGAAGGCAAAGATGTAGTTCCCTACTGGACATGCCTGCAGTAATCGCAGAACTGCTAGGCAGAACAGGAGGACAGCATTAAAGGTGTTAAAGGGGTTCTGCAGTTTGTTACAACTGATGATCTATCCTCAGGATAGATCATCCGCATCTGATCGGCCGGGGTCTGACACCCGGGACCCCCGCCGATCAGCTGTTTGAGAAGGCAGCAGCGCTGCGGCCTTCTCACTGTTTACCGCTGCTAGCGCCCCGCCCAGTGACGTCACGACTTGTATCAAGTGGCGTGGGCGAGGCTAAGCTCTGCTCACTGAATGCAGCCACTAACTGGCTTCAGTGGAGCATATGACTAAGCTCATGGTACAGAAGTAAACAAGACACGGAACAAATGAGACAAATGGGGAGCCAGTACACAGGATTTGAGGTGAGCATAGCAAGTCTCACATCTGCGTTAGTCTGCATTTAGATGACCGCCCAGTGTTTTGCGGTCCACAGATTGCAGATCCGCAAAACAGATGCCACCCGTTTGCATTCCATAATTTGCAGAACGGAAGGCCCATTATAGAAATGCCTATTCTGGTTTGCAATTGTGGATAATAGAGCATGCTCTATATTTGCGGTGCCGCTGAAAGGAAAAACAGATGAGGACAGCACATTGCGTGCCGTCTGCATCTTTTGCGACCCTATTGAAATGAATGGGTCTGCACTCAGATCACAAAATTGTGGAACAGATGTGGCCCCATTCATACGGTTTTAGCAGATCCGGCAGGCTGTTCCAGCTGGGAAAACAGCCTGCCGGATCCATCACCGACAGGTGCTGCTGGAATTCTGTCCAGTCCCATTCACTATAGTAGGGGGAATCGGCAGAGATCCAGCAAGGCCTAGGTATGAATCTTCTCATAAGCGCTCATTCATGTCCGTTCCATTTTTTCATTGAAAGGACTCAGTGTGCATTCTGTGTCCATAAGTCTGCATGGCCGTGCCAAAAAAAGAAAAAATATAAAACACATCCTATTCTGGTCCACATTATGGACAAGGCCAAGACTGTTCTATTAGGGGTTGACCTTCTGCAAAATACGGAATGCATGGTCGGTGTCCGTGTTTTGCAGATCCGCAAATTGCAGACTGTAAAACAGCCAATGGTCGTGTCCATGAGCCCTAACAGGCAAGATGCGGGTTCCTGTACTTATTCCCAGACAACCCTTTCAGGGCAGAACTGAATACAGCAGCCACACATTAAATGCGTCCACTATACCCATTTAGACTTGCGCAGGATTCCCACTGTTTCCAGGACACACACGTAGCTTTTCTAATTTTCTGAGAACAAATTCCTAGATTTCTTAAAATTAAGTGTTTAAGTGTTCTCCAGCCAAATATATAGTGCATTGCATATTTACTTACAATAATTTAGAAATTATCAGGAAATTCAGCGATTGTATCCCAATAAAGTTCCAGCTAAGGCTACTTTCACACTAGCGGCAGGACGGATCTGACAGCCTGTTGGATGCGTCCTGCCGCTAGTTCCAGTGTTTCACCGGACTGCCGCTTGTCCCCATAGACTATAATAGGGGCGGAGTTCCAGCGCAGC
Source organism: Bufotes viridis (assembly GCA_033119425.1). Classification (NCBI taxonomy): domain Eukaryota; kingdom Metazoa; phylum Chordata; class Amphibia; order Anura; family Bufonidae; genus Bufotes; species Bufotes viridis. Next base: position 117,795,229 of record CM065589.1, on the reverse strand, counting down.
ACGGCAGTGCACAGCGAGAGGCCGCTGGACATGTCGGATGCATCCTGCCGCTAGTGTGAAACTAGCCTACGTAACCTGATTACAAAGATGCCAGCAAGAAAAAAAAATCAAATGCTACCGTTTTACTATAGGAAATTTGCCATTACTAAAATTATTGGCCATTTATGCCTGCGCGGCTCCATAGTTACAACCCCTCCTTATGTGAAGGGAGATATTCTGATCATCTCCAATTACTAACATTAACTTTACATATCACTATGTGACAAGAACTGCTGCACTGGATTCAGCACCATGATTGACGACTGCAAAATAAATATAGCACACGTCACTCAGACAGCAGTTTTCCATAGTAAATGTGTAAAAGTAGCAAAGCAATTTACTTAAATTTATGTTATTACAGAAAAAGTCACTCATTTACATCTACCGAGAGATTTCAACTGAAAAATTATAATGGTCGTGAAATAAAACAGTCTGCACACAGTAACCTGCACACTCCATTATCAAGCACTTACTAAACTAAGCCAGAATAGCAGGGGTCCAACGAGACCCCCAGATACCCAAGTCCCTATTATTAAAGGGGTTATACCACAATTCCTTTAAAAAGGAAAAAATATAAAAATAAAATGTTAATACAGAGCTTCTCCGCTGATTGCTCTCCTAGATTTTCTTCTGGCTGGCAGCTCAGAAGGTGTGTCCTTTCTGCTGCAAATCGCTTCCCATCAAGGCTCAGCATGTGTCCTCTATGCTGCAGCTCATTCCTTGTAACTGACAGCTCCCAGCAGTAGATATGGCTGGTGGCAGTTGAAGGATGGACCTGAGCACATTTGACCACCTCAGTAAGTGGTCATGCACATGACTAGAGCGATTAAACACCAGGGGGCACCATTATTACAAAGAACAGAGAATGTCTCACAACTGGAGTAGTTTGGTAAACAAATACTTCAAGAGTAAGGCCTCTTTCACACTAGCATTGTGAGGATCCGGCGTGCACTTCCATCGCCGGAAATGCCCACCGGATCCGTCACAACGCAAGACAACTGAAAGCATTTGAAGACTGATCAGCCTTCTAAATGCTTTCAGTGTTACTATGGCAGCCAGGAGGCTACTAAAGTCCCGGCTGCCATGGAAAAGTAGTGGGGAGCAGTGGAGAAGCTACTTACCGTCTGTGCGGCTCCCGGGGCACTCCACAATGACATCACATGATCCAAGCGACGTAGGGGTGCTGTGACGTCATTGTGGAGCGCCCCGGGAGCCGCACGGACGGCAAGTAGCTTCTCCACTGCTCCCCACTACTTTTCCATGGCAGCCGGGACTTTAGTAGCGTCCTGGCTGCCAAGGTTACCATTCAGAAAGCTAAACTTCGGATCCGGCGATGCGCCGAAACAACGTTTAGCTTAAAGTCGGATTCATGCTTTTCAATGGGCATCAATTCCGGATCCGTCCTTGCGGCATGCCTTCAGTTTTTTTGGCAGGAGGAAAATCCGCAGCATGCTGCGGATTTTTCAATGGCAAAAAAACGTTCACATACTGAACTGAAGACATCCTGAACAGATTTATTTCTATTCAGAATGCATTGGTATAATCCTGATCAGTATCTTTCCGTCTAAGAGCCCCGAGGACGGAACTCTAGTACGGAAAGGAACAACGCAGATGTGAAAGAGCCCCAAGAGTAACTAGCTGGATTACATTAAAATGCAGTATTTAATGGTGGCACAACCACTTTAAAGGGTCCCCTTCCTGTGTGGTGCAATCCAGGGCACAGCCGGTGGCTGAGAGCACAGCTCCGCAGGGAAAAACGCTTCATTCTGTAGGCCATCACTTGTTACAGTGGGAAAACCCATTTAATGGCTTTGTTCTTCTGCTGCCAAACTGAATAGGAGTTCTTCTGCCGGACTCAGCGATCTCAAATAAGCGTGCTCCGCTTTTCTGTTTTTGTCCAACTTTCGTGCTTGACAAAGCTGACGTTAAGACCATTTGCTCGTATGTTAAGGACTCGCCAAAGCAAATCTGAGGTATCTCCTAAGAATAAAGTCTGTTCCCAACACTCATTACTGCCGTTAATATGCCTGGAAAGCCATATGAATAAAGCCCCAGAGGTCACACTACATTTTTTCTAGAAGATTAAAATTACTCTTCTTAATTTTGAGGAGCATTTTTAGCTAAGGAGGTGTACGAATTTTGCGGTAATTCACATATATAATGCATAGGCCCACATAACATTATGCAGGGAAACCACTGCTAGTCTCCTGTGCAGAAATAAATGTAGACAATTTGACATTTATCCATCATCATATACTAAACATAAGACCACTGCTGCCATACACAGTGCCCACCCAACGTTGCCATACACATTACATACACAGCTTCACCACAGGCCCATTACACAGATAGTTTACCATATACACATTGCACACACAGCTCTGCTACATGTCCATTACACAGATAGAACTACTGTGTGCACATTACACACAGAAAACTGTACAATAGACTGGTTACACTGACATAGCCCTGCTTTATACACACCTTCCATACATAAAGTACCTCTATTCTCCACAAGCACAGTCCTACACAGAGCCCGTTT